>CANTUZ010000004.1:0-600000 GCA_947846985.1 Fratercula arctica | reverse complement strand
TGAATTACCAGGAGAAATAGAATGACTAATCCTGGCTTCTCTAAGAGATAATCAAGTCCTATCCATGTTGTTATCCTGTTGAAAGGCTGCCAACTTGGAGGAGCGTTCCTTAAGTGGCTTTGGTTGTGTCACAGCCGTTTTGAGCATGCAAGTACCTGCTTCAAAAATCACTGCTGCGATTAACAGGACTGATGGAGAGCCCAGCTTCTGAACGTGAAGAGCAGATGGTTCTCTGTACTTCGTGGTGCTAGAGCGGGGGCCTGTTTGGTGGTGGTATCACAATGGTGCTCAGTCACATTAGCCTTGCTTTGGCTTCACTTACCTTCTGTTCTTGATGTCAGTTAGAGGGTAATTATTCATTCCCTGTATCCTTCATATGCTAATGATACCCGCTGTCAGTATATATCGGAGATGCACGACAGGCGATGATGTTCAGAACTCCATCGTGGAATCGCAAAAGCGTTTTGAAATTCAGCCTCAAAACCTAGCGTAGCACGCTTGTGCTTCTTGAGCATGTTTGTGTGTTTCTAAACCTGCATCTTCTCTACCTTGTAATAAAACTTTCTGTTTCCTCCCGAAAGCCTTATTGAGAAATAGAATTTTCTGTGCTGCTTTCCACGCTTAGTTTTTCCAGCAGTGACTTCCGAACTCTTGCTTGGCATGAGAGTAGGCCAGAGTAACATATATAGCCCGTGACAGCGGCAAAATGAGGCTAACAAATATCCTACTGAGGATGCAGTATGACAGCTTCATCCATCCAGCTGAATTTGCATTGTGAGTATGAAATAGCTGCGTGTCATGGGCCACTGCCATTGCACACAGTCATTTATTTAATAACTCAGTGCACAGACATCGAAGGGGAGCCACACAACACATCATTTTGTTCAAGACAAATAAGAAATTAAGAGACGGCAGCATTTAGAGAAGTCTGTGTTGTACTATTCCATCACCATAACTTTTTAATGTTCAGCCAGGCAATGCCTCGGGTGTAAAATGGGTCGAGCTTTTATGAACAATGGCAAAGGCATGGATTGTGGTGTGTCACCGGCTGCTTCCCGATATTGTTTTCCTTTGTGCTGAATACGAAGGTGGCCTTGTAAAAATCAGCTTGTTCCCTAGCAATAGGATGTACTAAAGTTAGTAACGCGGTTTGCACGAGAGGTTTTCTGGCACGTAAACCAGGTAGGTTAAACCTGCTTGAGATGCTGACAATTACTTAATCTTCTCTAGAGCATAGTTAATTTGCAAAGTATGTAGTCTCTTTGTGATTGATAGTAAAGATTGTTCCAGAAATGCCCAGTGCTGCAATTCCACCATAAGAATAACTAATGTTACATGATGTGGAGTGCCTTGAAATGAAGCTTTCTAAATATTCATCCAGAGAGGGGAAAAAATGGAGAAACTGAAGCACTTGAAATAGGTAGTCGCTTCTGAAAATGTGTTCATAAGCACGAAAGAAAATGTTTCTGTCGCTTTAGACGTATTTTCAGGAATTGCCTTCAACCCGTGTGTTTTGATGTGCAAATTAAGTGTCGGAGGTGGACGAGATCTGTTGACTTGTACGAACACCTCTAGCGAGTGCAGTTGCGAATGCACAGCTCTGTTACTTCAAAAACGAAATTGGAGTTATAAGAAGGCCAGGACTGAATTTTGGTAGGGGCAGTACATCATGCTGAGAAAAGGTAAGAGTAGAAGTTCTGTTGATGCATAAACAGGATTTTTGGCTGTTAAAAAGATAAGGCAGGTTTTTAAATAATGGAGTCCAGATGTGAAACTCCTAAATCCTTTGCAGGCACTTAAAAATAAGAGTTTCTCACTGTAATGGAAATAAAGGATTCTTAATTTTCTCGTTGGTGCAACCTAATTTTAACAGCGGGAAAAAAAAGATTTCGTGTTGTCTGCTGTAAGAACAAGTCATCGGACTAACTGGGAAGGAACGCTAACAGTTGTCACTCCCCCTTAGCATCAGCAGGGCTAAAGCTTTCGGAGTCTGTTCCTCACAGGCAGGCCAGTTCTAAACGTTCAGTTCTTATTTGCAGAACCAAGCTGTGTGCACGAAATGTCTCCCGGGTTGCTTTGCTTAATAGCACTTAGGAATAAAAGGGCCTCCTAAGTGAAGCATTCAGAGAATTCCTGTTCTCTAAGGCCTGTGGAAAGATATATTTGAGTAACCGAAAAACACGAAGCGCAGAAACTGCACAGAAGAGCAGAAAAAAGGCTCAAGGAAGAGGGATGAGTGTTTTGTTGTGTTGATTTTTACTGACATAACACAGAAAATACAGGTTGCTGTTATTTCCACTGCTGTTACTACCAATGCTGTGAGTACAGGACGGCTGCAGTGGTTACTACTTTGTTGCCCTCTTACAGAAGGGCAGCCCAGTTGCAGACTGGGTAGGTAAGCAACTGGGTAGGTAGGTTTAGGTAGTTGAGCAGCTGGTTTGTGAAGGGTGGGAGCTGTACGTGCAGCCGGAGCAGAGATGTGTGCGAGAAGGGTGAGCGAGTTGGCCAGTGGGGAAAGATGACTTTTCTCTGTACACGTGTCAGATGCCCGAGTTGGGTTGTGTTGTGTTTGCCAGCAGCTGGCATGTTACTGAGAAGATTCACGTATCGGCTGAACCACAGTAACCTGTGTGTCTGCAGTCAAATGCTTATGTTGCTTAGAAATCCTGGAGGCAAGAAAAACTTGCAAGGAGGATTGGCTGCTTGTGCGGTATTTAAATGTGAAATACTTACAGAGGAAAGAGGGTGTTCTGCAGCTTCTGAAACCAATACTGAGTAATTACACAAACTATCTCTTGGTATAAATGGATGCCACCTCATGGATTTCAGTGGCATATCATCTGTTAAAACAAGCAGAGATGATGTCTGGGAAGGCATGTAACAAAACCGGAATGCTCATATTCAGTTGCATGTAGTTCTGTGTTGCTGTTATTGCTCAGACGTGAGGCTGGTGTGTATTTGGCCAGATAGCTAAATAGCTCAAAAAATATCTAAAAGCGCAAGAAACGTACAAGATACTCAACTGGCAAGAAACGAGACAGCAATTTAGCTTAAAACAAAGGCATGTGGAAACTCTAAAGAGTTCTGCTCGTTAGAATAATAGCTTATTTATCCAGTGCAACTTGTTTGCAATTACAGATTCTTCCAAGAGTCGATTTCTAAATCGGAGAGCAGCGCAAAGGGTAAGGGTTCTATCTGCCACTTAAGTGGAAGGGCAGTTAGTATCCCTATGTATTCTTTCAGTGGAACCATTCAAACCTTTTTCCTGCAACCGTTATTTTCAGCTTGCTGTCACTGGATTTAAGTCATCCACTCATTGCTGTAAAGGAATCCAGAGGCATTGTTCTAATCCAGTTTCAGATGTGGAATCTGCTAGGGGCTGCTTGCCTGCAGCACTTCATCCTGGTGCTTTAGCTTTTATGTCGGTTATAAGTGCTTTTACTGCAAACTGACCAGCTGTGGCCTTAGCAGGCAGTGAAGTCTGGCTTCCTCGCACCTTCAGGTAGGACTCAAGCGGCTTTACCTGATGTTGCAGTTTGTGTCTCAGACGTAAAGATTATGTGCTCTGTTTGTACCATCTGAGCGGAGGTATTTTCCTGCACGCCCCATCCCTGAGAACTGCGTTGTGTCATGCTGGCGCTGTGAGCGTCGGACCACGTGTAGCTGACATTTTTGTTCTTTGTGTACAAAAGCCAGGGAAAAAGCTCATCTCAGCTGCCAGCTGAAAGGAAACAAAAGCTTATGTGGGTCATGTCTAATGTCATTATTATAATGAGTTTCCCCTTCTGTAGGGTTGCACCTTCCCTTTCACGACCTGTGTGTGTCTCAGGGGCACATGCTGTGTCAACCTTCCTACCTTGGCCTGTTCCTAGTAGCCATGCCGTTACACTGCAGTTACTTTGATTGATTGCCGTAGCAATGTGTATACCTTGCTCTATGTGATGAAAGGTGGAGAAAAATACTCTGTAGTAGATAGCAAGCCCCATTGGTGATTATTTTGGGAGTAGATTCGCAATAGGCCAAAGAAAATCATATTATATTTTGCCACCAAACAGATTGGCAGTTTCAGACAAGAGCTGTAGCAGGTGCTGCTTTTGAGAAATGTCTGGAAGAACCTGTCTGGCTCTGTTGTATGTTGATCTGGCTTAGTGCTGGCCACTAAATGATGCTTATTTTTCAGGCCTGTGGCACTGGAGTTCGTTATTCGGAAAAATTTGGCTATGTTAACGGATGGAGATGCCTGACTTCTGGCAAAATATTTTGTTGGAAAATACTTTCACTCTGAACGTGATGAGAAGGACCTCAGTGCATCGTTGCTTTTTGATATGTTATATAAGACTTATCACTTGAATATCATTTTCCCTAGTTATCACATAGGCACCGATTAGACCACATCCTTGCATTTGAAACATACGTTTAAGTCGGCAGGCGGTGCATATCTGTAATAGCTTTGAAGAGTCTGAGCTGTGGAAGTAACCCTTTACAATTCCTACTGTTGTGCTATGTAAAGGTTACACAAGAGCTGCAAACGGGCGTTGTTTACTCAGTGTGGAAGTTGTTGGCAGATCATACAGCCCTTACGGTTGGGTACGGAGGTCTTAAATTGTCTGAGTAGGAGATGCTGATGAGGTGAAAATAAGTGAAACGGGGAAGCACGGGAGTTTAGGTCTTCTCACTCGGAAAGCTGTGGACCATCCAGGTAGCTAATTTTTGGCAAGATTGCTAGTTTTCAGTATTAGTGTGACTAGTGGTAGCAGCTGAGTATAGCTCATACCTTATGATAGCTATCACTGCCTGTAACTAGCAAATGTCTTTTTTGGGAAGTGAGGGTATTAGCTTGGTTTCCTAAAGCACAGTGGACTCCTTGAAAGGCTTTTTCATGGCTGCTGTGATGTGTCAGGTGTTATGGCACCAGCTTGCCTGGCAGCTGCAGCCTGGAACTCGGAAGGTTCAGATGCTGACAAGTTGGTTTCTTTCGCAGTTTCTTGTATACAAACTCTTCCTATAGGTTGGGCAGGTGGAAGCACAGTTCTGTTCCCTTGCTGATGTCGACACCTACCCAGATTTTCTAAAATTAACAGCAAAAGCTAGTACGAAATATTGAAAATGGAGCAGTTATTTTGAAATGTGTGGAATTGTTTCAAGTCAGAAGGAGTTTAAGTGCAGAAAATACTGCTTTGAAGGAGGAGGGTCAGCTCAAAGGCCTCTTGAGCTTCCTTCCAGCTGTAATTTCTGCAATATATCAGTCTATTTTGAGCATTCTTTGTCCTGAAGGCAGCATCAGAGATGGTTGCTAATTCTGGCCGGAAGGCTTGTTTCTGTTAGCAGAAATACTGCTTTGCATTTCCTAGGTGTGTTGTGGTATATTGGAGAGGTTGCTTGTTTATCGAGGAAGTTTTCAGGAGTCAAAACATCCATTTCTTCCAGAAGGATTAAAATTGTGCCAGTATGTGAGGACTTCTATAATTTTGATAAGAACTTTGTATTGTTATTTACCTGTGCCATAATACTATGTATTGTCATCAACTGTGTGATCTTGTTAATGACTTTTTTCCTTTAAGTTTTAGACTAGATTTAGAACAGGTGGAGTAGATAAGTTATGGCAGATCTAACTACAGCTCAATTCTGGAACCTGTGGAGCACTTAAGTAACGTGGTGTTCTTAAATGTAGGAGTAGCTCATTGAGTTGCGCGGGACTGTTCGTGGTTTTAGAAAGTGCCCGGCTGGGAAAAACAGGGCAGCTGGGAAGCTGGGTTAGGTGCAGTAAGGCATTTAGTGTTAGGCGAGGAGAAGGTAGGCAGAAGGGGTTGTAGGAGGATTAGCAGCATCAAAAGACAAAAGCCTACCTATCTTCTTGGACTACATAAATGAAATTAATGGAGAAACCTCCATTTACTGTATCGGTTATGAATGAGTACTAACATATGACAAGTGACTGATGATGAGCAAATGAATTGAGGGGAAGCCATGCGAATCCTGCCTCTCAACTTCAAACTTGTTGATGAAGCGTCCCGGGTTTCTGTGTTGGTAAATAGCCTGATCTTTCAGTTAGTCTGATAGGGTGCTGGTCTGCTTCTGCTCAACGAAAAAGCCTGCCTCTTTATACCAGTGGGACACGGGGTGTTGCGCTCTCGGTACAAATGCGGTTTCTTTGTAGCTCTTAAGGGGTTAAAACAGTTTGAGGTGAAACACTAGGTTTGCAGTGGTTTGATTTGAAGAAAAAAAAGAACGTTAAAACTGCTGTTCCAAGCCAGAGGGGCATATTTGAGCAAGTGGATAAATAGAAATGCTCTTCCGTTTGCTCTTTTTCACACTTTTGTGTGTGGTAGATAAGTATAGGAAAAATTATACGTTTATATGATGCGCTCGTGCTCCACATCCCTTGAATCCATCTGTAAATGTAGAGCTGTTGCCACACATCGGTTCTATGCGCTGCGTATTTTGCAAACAGCTACACCTACTCACAGACAGTATGAGGCATTAGGGCTTTGATTTCAGGATGCTGCGTGTACTTGGAGCCTGCAAGCTGTGAAACTGCAGTCATTCCAAACCTGACACGGCTGACTTGGCTGAGGGTTAACATTAGAAAATACTACCAAGGCGTGGGGGGGAAGGGGCAGCTGCTCTCCGTTTCGAATGGAGGGCTTAATGGTGAAGGTGTTATTAAGTTGCAAGGCAAGCCGCAGTAAAAACTGCGGTACGGGGCTCTTGCCATGCATGCGTGGGTGTGTGCGTGGAGATGAAGGCAGGTGTAAACTCTCTTTGGAAAAATTGTAGCTCTCGGTCTATGCTGTGTCCTATCAGAATATTTATCTAGGTTGGTTCCGGTTTCCCCCCTCCGTGCGGTGTGTTGTAAGAACAAGTGTGTGTTCCCCATCCTCCCTCCCTCCCTCCTCTTCCCTTCCCCACCCCCCCACAAGCTGGAGGGCCAGAAGGTGGGGTGGTACCTCAGGATAATGGTAGCAGAAGGCGAAGGAGGCAGACAGCTGGCAAGTTCTGCCCCAATATGCTTCTCTGAAAGAGGCAAGGAAAATGCAGAAGATGTGATGCCTGAATGGCTCACTTTGCAGCAAAAGGGAAGATTAAAAGTAAAATTAGTTAACATCTTGCTCATTTCAAACCGCCACAAGCCAGCTTTTTGCTCCCTCCCCTCCCCCTTGCCTTTTCTCTGTGGCTTTATTTTCTGAGAGGAAGGAGAGAAAAGGCAGGGAATCCTGGGGCTCTGCAGAGATCCGTGTAGTGAGCAGCACTTTTAAAAGACTATGTTCCTTAGGTATTCTTCCTGTTAGCTCTATAAGTCATCTTTACGAGACTAGGCAATGGGAGCAGAAAGGCCATCGGCTGCATTTCTCTACCAGAAGATTTCATTGGCTGTACTAATGCAATGTTACACAGGTGTTTGAAAGCCTGGGGTGGGAAGCGAGCCTGAGGCAAGGGAAACTGTTGCGTCTGAATAAGGAACTTGTTAAGGTAACCTAAGACCTGGCCGGGATGTTGAGTAAGGGAGGTCTTGCTGCTGTCTACAGCTGCCTAACGGGAGAGTGTGGAGAAGGCAGAGCCAGCCTCTCCTGGGAGATGAACGCTGACAGGTGAGACGGACAAGGTGGAACACATGAAATCCCAGCTAAATAAAAGGGGAAAAACTAATTCTCTGCGAAGAGCGGTCAGGCGTTCGAACAGGGACCTGGGGTGCTGCTGGGATCTCCGTTCCTGGACGTTGCCAAAACTTAAATCAATAATACCTTATTGAAAAGGGACATGTGTTTTTACTTCACCAGCTACTGCTTCTTTTGACAGTCTGAGCCACACATCCCTTATTTGCAGGGAGCTCCACGTGTCTGGTGGACTGGTGGTACCATTACTGCTGGGAGTGGCAGTCTGATGGAGTACACAATTCCTTTGCGCCAGTGGTATGGGTGATCGGGTCCAAGTCATTTGAGGGTCCAATTTCTGTGTTGCGTGGACAACTGCTTTTTTGAAGAGGTTTTTGTTCCATCCAAGCCCAACTCAATGGTATGTTGTGACGGTTCATTGTAGATAATGGTGTTCAAGCAGAGCTGAAGTCCTCAATGAAGCAGATGCCTGCTTATTGAACGCTGGGGTAGCAGGGGCTGGGTGTTCACTAGACCCCTTCTAGCAGCAGCGGTGAGGAGTTGGCTCTCCCGCTTGACTCATTCAAATAGACGTGAGAAACTTGTGGCACATGTGAGTTCAAAACAGTAGATACTTGATTCTGAGTGGTTACTTAATACCTGCGGAGTCCAAAAGCTTTGCTTTGTTGCAAAGCAATGGACAGGAATAGGGGAAATAATGATGGTTTATCTTTGCCATCTCCACTGGAAATAATGACTAACCAGCCTTAAACGTGTACAAAACATTTTTTTTGTATAGACTTCAGTGAAAGTACAGCTAAATGATCGTGCGATAATTGTAGAAACACATCATTTTTATTACAGCTGATGTAGTTCAAGGTAATTCTTTTGGGTAAATGTTACTGTTAGTTATCTGGACAGAAACTGGTAGATACCAGCGCAGAATGCTTTTGAAAATTACTCTGTTACAAACACCTGACATCTACATATCGGTGCTTTCAATACAAGCCAACTACGTCAGCAATTTGGAGTTGGGGAAAAACAGTTTCCAAAAGCTGTTTAGTTGGTTACCGCTTGTTGTGGAACTTCTCATGCTGACTGCTGAACTATCTGGTATGGATTGCTGTTGCAGATTGGATTCCGTTCCAGGTGGAACGTAGCTCTGATCCGGCTCTGTAATTCTTGCACTGGACCAGAGAACTGTGGGGAGAGACAACAAATAGGGAAGTTAATTTATATGCTGTTTTTTGGGCGTACTTCTCTGAGGCGCTTATCATTCTAGCGTAGACCTCTATGAGTGACAGGGTGATAGTGCTCCTTTGTGTAAGCCTTATTTCTGCTGCAGCCGAAGGGTGATGCGTAGTCCATGCTCCCATGATGGTGGCTTTAAATGCTTATGGGCTCGTAAGCAGAGTTTGTACGTAGGAGCTCTTGTCCTTAAACATTTGCCGGTAGCGCTAGGTTGTTAATTGTTTTTCTCTTTCTGAATCTCTTAAATAAGCCAGACTGGAGCAATTGATGGCACTACGGAATACCAGAGGTGGCTCTAGTGAGGCTTCCTGTCCTTGTTAATGTGATAACTATGAAAAAGGTTCTGGTCCTTCAGGTATGCTATTCACAGTTTTGGCCCTCTGATGCGTGAGGACTTTTTGAGTCAGTCCTGATGTTTCTTGTCAATAGCCCTAGCTACAGTGAATTTTCTTATATATGGCTAGTTGCTTTTTGAATCCGTGCGAACTTGTGGAATCTGCAGGGCGTTACAGAATGGGATTCTATTGCTTGTCCACGTGCAGTGAAAAAGACGCTGGGGATGCATCTAGGTTGGCGGTACTATCTATACTAAGGGCTTGAAAGCTACGCAGTAGTAGTGAGAAGCACTCTGTTCCAACGATGTGGTAATTTTCTCTTAGCACACAGAACCTCAGTTCCCTGGGCTGTGTCCTTGTGTCACTTTGACTGAAAGCGTTCAAGTATTCTGTTACTGTTTTTAGGGCCTTATGGCTGTTTTGCCGATGACTCAAATGATGTGTCTAAGGTGGTCTGTAAGCAGTGTTTTTCGGCTGCTGTGTTTATGTGGCGGTTGTGACATCAGGGTGAGTAAAAGTAAAGGCTTGTGTCACCTGAAGATGACCATATGTGGCAGAGATGGCTTTGGATTGCCAAGTTAGTTGGCTACGTGTATGTGGTATTTTTTTAACTGTGAACTCGTTCGATCCTCTTGGTTTTTTTCTTGCCTGCCTCTTATTCTCCACCTGACCCAAGCATACAAATGTATGAAATTCAGTTGGAGTGTTCCTTATTTCGTGTATTTGCCTGTTTACCTCTAATGGGGTGGAAAAAAAAGTACATAAATGATGGAAAGTTATGTGGTGCTGCACGGAGTTAATTGCTTCTAATCACTGCTTACATCCATCTGGTTTTATGGTAGACAACAAACCTCTTCATTGGATTTGCTCATTAGACATACTGTAAATCACAGAGGTGCTCTGGCATCTTGCATATTGTGCTGCCATTAGCTAGGCTGCGTTTTCATATAGCTGCGCACAAAGAATGGTACTCGCTGGGACGTGGATAGATTGGTTGAAGTCTCTGCTTGGGAATGCACCAGGCAATGACCCCTCTTAAGTTCCCTGTAAATAAAAGAAAACAAATTAAAAAAAAAAAAAAAAAGTTGGCAGCTGACTGTGTGTTAGGTTTAGGTGGAAAAGCACACGGGAAAGCTGTCAGGCTCTTAGTGCACCAGCGTGGTAGCTCTACACAGGCACAGTTAAGAAGAGTTCAGATGGACGTTTCTGCAGCAGCCCCAAGTCTTCCACGGCTCAGAATGTGGGGATAGAATAAGTCCTCGGTCTGAAAAGAGACGTGTCATCTTGGGCTGGGGAAACACTGTAATTAAAGGCATGAGCTGGTAACTCTTAAGGAGGAAGAACAGATTCCAGCTCTGTTGATAACTCAAAATGAACCTAATGCTGTCTGTGCTTTTTCTTGCTTCTTTATTCAAGAAGGTATTCTTTGGCCCCGGTTGTTCTGGCAAGCATCAGTCCCAGGCAATTCACGAGGAGAGAGAGAGGGATAAGGACTGATTCGGCTTAGAACAGCCTGCTCAAGTGGAAGTCGTTGCTGAGTTGACTACTATAACCTTGATGAGGGAAGCCTGTTTCATGGAGCAAAATAACTTCCTAGGTGAATAAATTCCCTTTGTCGGTTAAAAGAAGACATCAGGCCTACAGTTTGTGTTGTGTTCGCATGAAAATTCCACGTGGTTTTGGGAAACTGTTTTTGCTGCACGTAGCAGTCAAGTGTTGTAAAACCCAAAAATTTCTTGCATGAGGGTACAGGGAAAGGAAAAGTGATGAGTTCTGCAGGTTAACTGCCCAACGTTATTGTGAAGAAGTTTTGGTTAGCTGAAGCACTTCATTTTTTTTTAATCTTTGCTTGTTCCAGTATATGTAAAACAGCTAAGAATAACTTGTTCATCTTTTTGAAGTTCTACACTGGGTCACTTGATTTCCTGCTTCCTGATAAAAGCACGAATGAACATTTAGTCTTTCCTGATAAAGTATCTTTTGTGTCACGAGTTTGTTTTAGCCATTCCCAGTAGTCTTAAGTTCTGTGATGCTTTTTTTTCTATAGCCGAATGAGATGTAGTATGATACATCGTTGCTGTAAGGCTTGCAGTGAGCCACGTTAATATCTTGGATATGGGATCCGCTTTGGTCTATGAAAGTGTCTCCTGGAGGATAGCGTTTGCCTTTATCCTTATAGAGGATGGGCACAAACAGTGCCTTATTTTCCTCCTTCCACCCCCTCCTCTCCTACCTGTGTATATTGGTATATGCGTCTTCTATCAGGGTCTCTTGCCTTCTGCTGGCAATGCTGAGTGCTGCGAGAGCAAATAAAAAACTGACAGCAGCTTCTTTGCCATCAGGTGTAGGAACACTGATCAGGGTGGCATAATAATTGCTCCGTATATACGATTTTAAAGTACAGTCATTTGTCCTGGTGGCATCTCTTTGGGGCACCCCATCCTCAAAAAGAATAATAGATTTAAAAACTTATTGCAAATGAGCTGCTCGTTTTTGTTTGTGTCAAATAGGCGAGTTGTGTCAAAGAAGAATTTTTCTCTTTTGATGTCTTTATAAGAACGAAGTAGCGTTTGTAAGAGGTCTCTGCTCCTCTTTTTCGGGAAGAACATAAATAATTACCTAGAGAAACTACCTTATGTGGATTCAGAGGTGCACTGTTTTCCAGCAGTCGTGCAGCCCTGCCAAGCGCTGTATCTGGCGCAGAGTGATGGATAGATGTGGTTTGATGAATGGCGTGTGCCCGGACACACGGTTAGAGCACATTGACTTCAGGAAGATTAATTGTTTCAGATTGTGCCGGCATCTTTCAGGACTCAACATTTTAGGTTTATCTATCCATCTTCCACATGAACAGTGGCATTGTATGCTCAAGTCAAAAAACATAAGGGTAAATTAAACACTTCTTACAGAGAGATGGAGTCTTTGGCTGTCTTCTGCAGCTCCTGTTGCCAGGACGTTGTGGTTTTCAACACGGAAGACCAAGGAGCCCACGGGAGTGTCAGTCTTCGACAGAAACTTCTCTGCTGCATTCCTTTTTTTTGTTACTGGGTTGTTTTCCTTAAATCCCAATACTCCCAGCTTTCTGCTTTGTCAACACTCACAGCAGGTGGCAGCGTCAAGCACACGAAACAACTACGAGGCTAGTGCTGTCGAAATCCCGAGGTCAGCTTTGAAACCGTGATAGTAAAGAGGTAAAAAAAAAAGAAAAAGGCACCTAAAAGAGCATTTGCTGCTTGTGTTTTTAACGGTTCAGGTTTTTTGAGGCTTTAAAGGAACTGCCACCGGGAGAATGAGCAACTTGTTGATTTTATTACTTCTTTTTTAAATGACATTGGGAACTGTTTTACTGTCCTATGATTCTAGAAGCTGATGCGTACAGCACAGTTGTAGATGGCATGAAGCTCGTGAGTCTCCACTGAGGAGTGGAGACAGAGACTGTAGGCACTGAGAACCCTGCCATTTCCTTCCAGCAAGAAATCCGTAGGTGGGGAGTTTTGGAATGGGTTGGAATAGGGCGGTGAGGTATGCTGGGAACAGTAGAAGGTGAAGAACAAAAAGGGACTAGTGCTAAGGCACACGGAACCCACCGCGTGGATAATACCAAGTGAAAAAGCTAATCTGGTCACCAAATAGTGGCAGCTCCCAGGGGAGTGAAAGGATTAAGGAAGGGACAATGCATTGTATTCCATATCCCTCTTGGCCCTAGGTATTTCTTAATAATTGATTAGCTGTCAGAAAATTTGCATGCGCAGGCTTGCTGGTTGTGTTTGCTTATGTACGCATGCCCCGTCCTGGGACACTCTGGCCTGTGGAATGGGGGAAGCTGACTGGGGACTCTGAATGTTACGCATCACTGTTCTGAGCCGTGGACATTTGGAAATGCAGCTTGCTGTCACGTTGGGCGCCATGCGTTGGAGCAGAGGAGAAGCCTTGCTGCAGCGCATGTGTCTACAGACGTTCAGTGCCTTCTCTACCCTGGCAGTACATTTTTGTAAAGGCAGGGAATTCGGAGGGATGACAACTGGTAGCAAGGGCTGGTGGCTGGCAGAGGCGGGATAAAGACGAAGAAAAAGAAAGCTAAGCAGGAAGGTGAAAACATCGGGGGAAAATAAGAGGGACTAGAAATGCGAAATGCATGATCAGGTGACGTGGGCTTCAACCCCTCACCTGCGGTTTGCACCTTGGCGGCTGATTTGATGGCTGATCTGGGATTGCTTAGAGCCTTGGCTAAGGAAGTCATGTAAACACCCAGCAATCCTAAATCCAGACTTTATCTCCTCCTTAGTTAAATGTATGAGAAGCGAACAGGTTGGTAAGGCTCTAGGAAACTACACAGGGGACAGAATGGTGTGAGTGGGGACTGCAGCAAGTTTTAGCAGTGCCTCTTGCTCCTGCTTAAATGTTTTGAAAATCCAGCTCTTTCACAGGGGTTGTAAAACAGCTGTGGGCGATGCTGTAGGATGGGAGAGGGAGGGCAGCAGAAGACCTGGTTGTGGGGTTAGTGATATATTCCTTTTTCTTATGGCTCTGCGCCTGTCTGTGATAGCTGCCTAGTTGGTTAAGACGGTGGAATTCCATGTAGGCCTAAAGACGATGACAAGATGTAGTAATAAGTGAGGCAGCCTGAGGGAGAAGTGACGTAGTCATAAGGAATGGTAGTAATCATTTCAGAAGAACTGGGGCTTCCAGCCAGACTGTGACAGTGTATGGCTTGCGTGTACACCAGACGGCAATATTCAGTGAGTTCTCTGGTTGTGCTCTGCTGTTCCATTTTGTATATCCAACTGTCTTCCTGCCCTCACAAGTATGAGATTTTCTGTTCCATCTTGGCCTAGAAGGATCACAAGGCAACACGTAGGGAAAAGCTTGGTCTTCAGGTACTGCGAGAGCTTTGAGCTGGTGAATGCTTTGGAAAATCAACTACTTCGTGGGTTTCTTTATTAGTAAATGAATATTGGCGAAGGTCCCCATGTGCATAACGGAGTCCATGTTTTGATACGTAATCCAGATTAGGGTAGGGAAGGACAAAAAGTTGGGGCATCAAAGGCTTGTAAATAATGCTGCAGATTCTGCATCGTGATTTTTCTGGCCAAGCTCATTCTCCCAGCCAAAAGCATTCAATATTAACATCCCTCCCAGGTTGCTGGATTTAGCAAAGCTCTGGAGTTCCTCCCCCCCCCCCCCCCCCCCCTTTCTTTTTTTTTTCCTCCTGTCCGCCTGTCGGGCAGTCTGGACTTTTGGAGTGAATTCCTCCTGCTTCTGTGTGCAGAGCTGCTGAGAGATTGCTGCCTGCGCTGATGTGATGTCCCTGTCCCCTGCTCCTATTACATGCGTTTTCAGTTTAATAATTGTGTGTGGATGGCAGACCTGATGCCAAAGCTCTGCGCATCCAAAGTCATTTGGTGAAGGAGTCCATTATGATGGTGGCTTGCAGTGATAAATTCCCTGTGCTGGTGGCAGCTCACAGCAGCCTCCTCTCATAATGGCATTCTGCTCTTGTTGGCAGGGATCCCTGGGCAGGAGACACTGACCTGAAATAGCAGAAATGATGAGAACAACAATAGCTAGACAACTCTGGGAGACCAAAAAATTATGGAGGAATTTGAGTAATTCCTTCTCTGGGATTGCTGTCTTTAAAGGAACTTGCCAAGAAGATGCTAACCTGGTGTCTTGACGTTTTCAAGGCAAAAAAAAAAAAAAAAAAAAAAAAAGGCAATGGACTAAAGTAAGAGCTGCATTCCTGTGCGTGAGGGGCTAAATAAAGTTTTCAAAAGTGGATTAAAGGGATATACCTGTACTACCTCTAATTTCAGGAAAGAACCTTTTGGAACTTGTTTGTAAGGCATAAAGGTTGGGGCAGGGGGTGGGATGGAGGTCTGGGGGCGGCACAGGGGACACATCTGAAATAAGAGCAGCTTCCAAATTACGTACTCTGTCAAGATCCTCTTCTTTGATGTGTTGAACTCATAGGAACCGCACGCTAAGGCTTTGAAGGATTTGTGCCACAGTTATGTCAACCTAATTAAAGCAGTACAAGCTGCATAGCATGGACCAAAATGAAGTAGGGTCAAGTCTTATGCTAGTATTTAAACAATATAGTTAGCTTTCTTGATTATTATTTTATATTCTGTTATCCTTAGTGGGAACAGTTTAGTATAATGGGTAAAATACCGTTAAGTGAAGATCCTGATATACCAGTACTGTTACCAAAGACAGCAAGTACGTTCTGCAAGAGATGCATACGTGAGAAACAGTTTCCCAGAGACTGGCTGGAAGACAGGTTTACGCATGGACCAAAAGGTTTGATGAGAGACCTTTTCTTTCTCCCTCTCCTTAGTTTCTTATTAAGTCATTACAATTGGCTCAGAATCCGTGGTAGTAATAGGCTTTAATTTGTGCAGGTAGGTTTTTTGTTTACAGGCATATGAATATACAGAGCTCTGTAAGGCAAATGAAAATGCAGTTCTAACTATAGGGACATAGTTAATATTGAGGAACTTAAAAGATATCGGTCACTTGTAGGGTGTTACGCTGCCTGTTTCCTAATTATAATTGTAATTGGCTGCTTATCTATTTGTACTGCACAAGCGGTGGGGAGCCCTTGCCGCAAACCCGGACCCCAAGCTGCGAAGCCGTGTAAAAAGGACAGTCCCGTCTGCTGCGGAGCTAACAACATGTACTGGCTGATGTGACAAAAATAAGAGGCAGTGGCTGTTAGCACGGACATCCGCCCGCGCTAGCCTTAGAGAAGAGTCCTGGATTCGGTTAGGCGAACAATGGAGTTCCCTTGCTGACAGTTTTCTGCAGGCTCGTTACCTGATCCCTGTGCAGTGTGCAAGAGAACTGAAGAATTAATCATTTTGTCAGCTACTTTGTGTGTTTTTAAAGTGTGTTCTGTGCACAGCTGCAGAGCAAAGCAGGCACACTTTTTTTGCTAACCGATTTACTAAAAGTGTGGGTATTTCTTTCAGTGGGTTGTTTGCAAGTCCCTTGCTCCTCTGTCATTTGCCCTTGGCTACAGTATAGCCATAAAACATTTACTGCGAAGCCATGAAGAATCCATATGTCCATTTGATCTGTCAGGCCACCAAGAAGCCAGGGCTTGTGGGGTAGCATAAGGATATCTGAAGGTGACACATGCTGTTGTTTGATGAACAGAGATGCAGAAGGGGATTCTGGCAGCCACTACCTTGGCCTTGACAACTTGTGATGGTGACCAGGTGGGGTGTGTTATCTTAATAGTCTGGAGCTCTTGTGAATTATTTGCTGATAGATGTAAACAGCTGTTATTCTTGGTAATGGAAAGCAATTAGAAACATCTGTACTCTTGGCGATGAGTAATGCCTCCCATCTTCACTGCTCCCAAGTGCCAATTGGAAATAACTACATCATCAGGATGGGGCTGGCAATTCTACAACGCATTATGGACTGATGATTAGTACTGAGCTGTGAAGAACAAGAGGTGAAGCACAATAGAATGAGCCCGTACCTGTGCTTCCTTGGTGTGTGTTTCCCCCCTCAGGAGAAGCAGGGGGAAGCTGCGGCTTTCGTTATACAGGGAGAAGCGAGGTGCTTAATACTTATCTGTCAGTCTTGAGGTACCTTGATATTCGGCAGCCTTGAGCTGTTACGGCTTCTGGAGCTGTAAGTCAAGATCAGGTCACGGTGGAACGCTGTACTGAGGTACCATTCCACCATGCTCGGATGAAACTGCACGTGTCTTTGGTCCCCCAGCTGAGCGCGTATGCCTAGATTTTGGGGGGCTTGCCGGCAGCTGGGGTAGAGGCGGTTGGTTTGGAGGCAGTTGAATAGAGGGAAAAGCCAAGAGAAACAAAAGAGCTCAGGATCTGACAGTTGCTGGTAAGGCTTCTCAGAGAAACACCTGGTTCTCAGAAGACCCTGGCAACAAACAGTAACTAATGCCAGCTAAGTATATTGTGCAGGGCGGCTTTTTCTGCTCTTTGGTGACTTCTGGGGTGTATTTAGGCAAACTGGGGTGAAGTCTTTTAGGTTGTCTTTATTCTTCCTTGTAAATTACAGAAACATCATTATGGCTGAATCACAAGATGTCACACTTAATTTTCCCAGTTGGGGCTAAATGAGTAGTATTTATCAAAACAAAAAGTAGGGATAATTTAAGATAAAATCCATAGCTTTCAATTCTTCAATGTGTAATTTTTATTCACAATTTTTCATTGGCTCTGGAAAAAGTAAGCAGCCAAAAAGGCTGCAGAATCTTTATCGTGGAGTTTAACGCCTGCGGAGTAAGATCTTTCGGAGGAAGGATCGTTTGCAATAATCAAAGTATTTGTGATGAGAAGTTACTGCCTGAGATGGATAGGTTGGCAATGTTTAGTCTGCGATGGATTTTTTTTTTTCCGCTCTTATTTCACTATTTGTTTTGTCTCCATTACTTAAAAATAAAACAAAAAAAGGGTAGATCAGACAGCGTTTTACTTAAGTGTCCCATTTGTTAACTGCAAAGGTACCTTTTAGTTCCTGAGTTCCTCTCAGCTGTTCTTAACAAGGTGAAATTTTCAGAGTTCTAGGTGTCAATCTGCCTCACAGAACTTGTTTAGTCAAAGACCAACAACTCAATTTTTCCAATAATATGAGTGAAGGAATTAGATAGCGTTGTATTCTTTAAGATCAAGGTTGTATACATCTCAATTTGTTTTCTTTCAGTGGGGCAAGAGTGTATCATTTTTTGCTTTCCCTGGTTTTAAAACGAATAAACAAATGGTATATTTCCTAGCTGTAGCATCCCTGGTTAATAAATTACAGGTTGCTCTTGGAAAGGAATTAATCTGATTTAGTTCTTGAATTCCACTTTAGAAGTTGAGAAGAATAATTAGTATGGATGCAAATCTTGAAACGGGCAGCAGAGTAGTACAGTAGGCTATTTTTCCTTTTCTTTGTGTATTAGTTTGTTCTCACAGGCTGCGTGGGTTAATTCTTCCTTTCCCCTCACCCACCCCTCACAGAAATGAAGGAAAGCAGGGAAGTAATTAACACGTAAGACAGAAAATATGAAATACTGTTCTGTGCAGAGGCATTTCATGCTTAACTAGTTTCATGAGAAGGCCAGGGTGCCAGAACAATCATTAATTAATATGTTGTAAGAAGAAAAAATAGATATTTCATGCAAGGTCAGAAGCATTTTGTGGCTTTATGAGGGAGAGAACGGTGCTGAAACATGTGATACTGGCAAAATGCAGAAGCAGTAGCTGGGGCTTTATACCCATTTTTTGGGGGGTGGGTGACTGCAAGAAAGCATGTATGGATGTTACTGGAACGTGCTGTTACCTTGGTGCTGCTGGCTAGACCTTCACGGACACAGCAGCGGCCTCTCCTCCTCAGGTTGCTGCTGAGGTGGTTCTTTCCTAAGCACTCTTAAGTATTTGAAAGGGCACTGTCGGAAACGATGCTAGGAGAGGTTTAGACAGGCGGGCAGTCTACAATGCAGCTGGAACGTGAGTCGTTCTTGTCCTCCTTCCCAAAGCATAACAGGGAGAAAACTGCACCAAAGCTGTAGGGAGTGAAAGGGAAGGTGAACGTGGATTGTTTCCTTGTTTCGAAAATACAAGAGAATAATTCTTCAACTACACTTGAACAGAAAGAGGAACGTGTTTAGTTGGGCTTCCCTTAGAGCTCGTATTTGTTTGAAAAGCAGTTGCGTTGAATGCAGTTAGCAAGTAGGAGGCTATGTTCAGGGCGGTTACAGACCTGCAGCTCGTTGCTGTGAATGATTTATTTTGGGCTTCCACAGGGGGAAGCAGTCATGTGGGGAAACAATTCGGCCATTAAGCTTTTTAGGGTTGAGGAAAACCAGGAGAAATAACTTCTGCATGCTGTATCTTCACACATAGCAGGGTGAAATTCCCTGGGCTCTATCGGATGTTTTGCAGTGCTGAGCTGACCGCACAGGGGATGCTTCACATCCTGAAGTGAGTAAAAGGTGGTCTCTTGGCTTTGGGGAGTAACGAATCGGCTGCAAGGAAGAGGGAAGCTTTCAGGTTTTGTTGTTCTTTGCTGCCTCAGAGCTAGGTAGGTGCCTCAGAGCTAGGTGGGTGCATAGTTCGCATCCATGCCTTGTGCCCAAGAGTTCCTTTAGGTTCCAGTTTTCTTCACAGAAGGAGTGGTCAGACACTGGAATAGGCTGCCCAGGGAGGTGGTGGAATCACCATCCCTGAACGTGTTTAAGACTCGTTTAGATGTGGTGTTAAGGGATATGCTGTAAGGGAGAACTTTGTAGAGTGGAGTTGATGGTTGGACTCGATGATCCCAAGGGTTTCTTCCAACCTAAATGATTCTACGATTCTAGCAAAACGATCGTTTTGTACGTCTTCATTTTGTAAATAAGTGTTAATGAAAAAGGGGGAGTGGAGGAGGTGGAGTGGATCCTTTGGTTAAGTGTCTTGGAGCACCAACCTGTGAATGTTCTTCTGTAAGTCTGTGGAGGCCGTGATATCGCTGCGCAATGATGTGTGTGAATAATGCACGGAGCAGGTGGGTGCCAGGTAGAGCGAAGCACGTGAGGAGGGGCAAACCTTTCTCTAACTACGCACCTGGCTTTCAGTGGGGTTAGAGAAGTTGGAAAGGAGACAGGCAGTGTTGGGGAAGAGGGCAACTTGTCTGAATTGGTGTGCCTGTCCCAAGTGCTGGGGTTTGATCAGTGCTGCTGTGATTGTATGCAAAGTACCCGTGCTGGATGAAGGATTATGACGGGATGTCATAAAAAGGCATTCTTCAAACTTGTTCATTCCTCCAGTGTTGCTTTTACAGATGGGAATTACTGAGCAAGATTCAGCGGAATCTGCTTCTGTGTTACTAAACAGAAAAGAATTACAATAACCTTTTCTAATCTTTTCATTTCAGGTTTGATTTACCTGCTATACTTTGATCGGAAATCTGTGTAGTTTTACAGGATTAGGTATTTTCACGTCCAGTTCTGGAATGAGCGTAGTACATAAAATGTTCTATGATTACTGTATTTTGAAAGCTAGGATTAACCTGTGATTCTTGATTAAAAAGATATTGTACGGAGACGGGGGGGGGGGGAGGGGGGATGGGGCGTTTAAATCCTTGCCTAGTTGTGTGTCTCCTCTTGCTTGGAAGAAAGTAAAAATGAAGCAATTTCCCAGGCGCCGTGCTAACAGCACAGAAATTTCGAAATACGGAAGGTGGAATTGTTTTACTTAAACGCTTCTGAATTTCCTGGTAAACTATCTGAATGGTTGGTAGCAGCCAGGCCTTTGTTTACTGCGTCCTTGACTATTGGAAGATAGCAGATCTGAATCTGTGTCTGTGTTGCCTTTGAGGATGGGGTCAGCATCCTCTGAGTTCGGAACTCCAATATCTAACTGAAAGCCCCTCGTCAAGGCTGAAGCTGAATTGGGTTCAGCAAGTAATATCAAAAAGCCAGGCTTTTGCCAGCCTTTTTTTTCCACCTTGGTGCAAAATGGCAGGAAAAGCAGCTCTAAAACAGCAGGCAGAGGAAAGATGCAAAGGGGGACACAATTACATGCCACTGAAGGTAGGATACAAGGGTGGATGCTTGCCTCCCGCAGCAGGGTGATGGAGCTGGATGCGCATCGGGATAGAAGTACTTCCAGAAGACACATGTGCTTTACAGCGCAATAACTTGATGATCTACATATTTTATGTATATGCATATATATATTTTACTTACATATTGAAAAAGCCTGAATGTCCATATTGTACGTACCATTTTCTTCAACCTAGTAGAGAAGAGTTTGGACTACTATGTGTATTTTACATATAAGTAAGGAATAAATCCACATAATTTGCTGTATTTAAACGTAAATCTAAATCTGTCTCAAAGTCTTTATCGATTCTGCTGCCATCTTCCCCTTGAGTAGGGGGACAAGAAATAGTACCGATCTACTTGGCTTAAGACTACTGCAGGATTTTTGGCCAAGTGATAGTGCGGTGGATGTCACAGACGGTGTGAGGACTGGATTTTGTTCTTACTCTCCCTTTTGTGAGGAACACAAGGAGCGTTTACGGGGGAGAATTTTTTGTAGGTTTGTATAGAGAGCAAGGAGCAGGCCTGACTTCGAGCTGAAGCCCCTGCTTAGTGCAGCACTACAAAAAGATGCTTTACCTGGTGATCAGCTTGTTGAGAAAAGAGGTGTGGTGGGTAGTTCTCCCATGAAAAACACCTTTTTCCCTTTTTTCCTTCAAAGCTGTCGTCTGGATAGTGGTGCCGACCGTAGATAAAGCAGTCCTGTTGCGGACACTGAAGTCAAGGGGAATAGCAAGGAGTTGGTGTTGTCCATGCTGGGCACAAAAGATGTGGTCCCACTAAAAATATTTGAGGACAGAATGGGAATCCAAGGCGTGCCACAGTGGTGTTGTATCAAATGATGTGGTCCTGGCTGAGTTGGAGCATAATGTGCAAAATAAGACCAGAAGTTCCAAGTGGCGGTTTGCTTAACTCTCTTGCTTAGGAAATCTCTATCGGGATTATGTGCTCTCAGGAAAGATTAGCAAAGCTGAGGAATCTCCAGGTTGATAAATAGGAAGATTAGACAGGAACAGTGGGAGAGCTACTTAGTACTCAAGTCTTTGCCTTGAGAACCAAAAGAAAAGCTTTTAACTAAGCGCATTTAGAATGAACGAGCCTGAAATTGCAAGAAAAGATGGCATAAGGAGGGAAGATGACAGCTGGAACCCAAAGGAGCTTTTAATTGCTTCTACTTGCCGTTGATGGGAACTTCACAGGAAATAATACCAGGAAGAGACAGCTAGCAGTGCGCCGTAATTCCGACCGCTTTTGTAACGGAGCCTGTGTGGCATCCTAAGCCTCCATGGCGGAAGGCGCTCTCTCAAGAGAAAGATGAAACCAAACTTGTGCTGGAAACCATAGGTACGGAATCATACAACCCGTATCACAGATTTAGCAAGAGAAATGGTCATTAATATTGTCTTAGTCACTGTTGATTTGAAACTACGCAGAAACACTGCCCAGATCTAACCAAGACCGGGCCAGGCTCTGTACAGTGAGCGGGACTCTGGAAACGCACACAAAAAAGCGCAAGTAGGAGCTGAGAGACGTGAGAAGTTTGTTATTCCTGTTTTACGATGGGAACTCCAGAAATTGGCTACAGTTGCACTGGGAATCTCTTAAAGAAACACAGTTAAGCTCCTGCGTGTCTCCTTTGAGTTTGAAATTGTCAAAAAACTCTGTCCTTTGTATGTCGATATATATGCACGTACGTGGTTAGGAGCGGCTTTGTGACACCCGTTGAGGTAGCTCGCTCGCACAGTTGGTGTTCAGACTCGGTGGTGTTTTCTATTTACAATGATTGGGGAATGAGTCTTGTTAATGCCTGTGAAAAATAGTGTTTCAGTCAAGTGAGAGTTTGTTAGTTTTGGATTGTCAAAAACAACGCAGTTGTGTAGCTAACCGGTAAGAAGAATGGTTTGTGGTAAGTAAGAGCTGGTTTGGATTTCTGTCTTTTTGGACAAGCTAGCGTATAGCGTATAATTTTTCAGTTTGCACATGGCTGTTTTTCCGTGCCTTACGGTGAAATTGAAAGCAGACATATCGGAACATTGGAGAAGAGGTTCCTCGTGGTAAAAAAAAGATGTATGTCGTAATAAGAAATATTTATGAGAGGACTCCACCACGCTTGGCTTTCTGCATGCAGTTGTTAAGTGGTTTGAGCATCTAACTTTATAGTAGTTTTGTCTTCTTATAGGGAAACTTCCTGAGCATTGCTGAATCGGACAAAATATGCAGTTGTTGCTAATGTTTGTGAGAGGTGACCTTGGCTCCTCCGCTTGCTTTCAGCTGTCGTGGCTGTCTAGATGGCTCATTCTGGTGCCTTTGAGCTCTCTTGGTTCCCGTCTTGCCTGAATCTTCGGAGGAATTAGTGATGGAGAAGACTTGAGTGGTCGCAGGGTACTGTGCATACCCGCTGTGAAAACTTGCGGTTCGGGAGGGAAGCGTGCCGTTGTCAGTAGCTGATGTAGTGAGGACTGGCCATGGACTTTGTTATCCTACGAGAGGGATGAGATGTATTGGGGCATTTATCCATTTATCTGCGGTCTGTCTCCAGAACTGTGCAAATGGAAGGTCTGTTGTTTTTCCCTGAACTTCCTCTCTTTTTGAAGTTTTGGGAGGTCAAGGCAAACTTCCCAGCTGGCTGCAAGAGGAGTTCAGGTGACCTGGAGGAGCCTGGGTTCTGCTCCAACAACTCGGTGTACCGTGTGTCAGCAGGGCACGCTCCTGGGCTGTGCACCAGCGCGTGCTTGCTGAAGGATGTGTTGGTCTCTTTGGCTCTGGGATGTCATTAAGGATGTACTTCAGGTCCTGGTCACAGCTGACAAACGGTGTGATGGGCCAATGCAAAGTGCACACGGAGTAGCTGGGAGATACTTTTCTCTTGTATCTTTCCTTAACTTGGTAAGAAGTTAAAAAGATTGCTGGAAGCAACAGGAACACGGGGAGGCTGTGAAATGCTGCATAAAACTGTTAGAAAATTGATCTTCTCCCACCACTGCATAGTTCTTAGTTCTGTCCTCCAGATGATAGAGACCAGTAGTCATTTTGGAAGGAATTCAGTTTCTCCACCTGAATCTCACTGCTTGCTTTTTACTATAGACATGCTTTTGTAACTTGTTAATTTAATGCTACTAGTAATCCGTGGACACCTAGATATAGCAAGGTGGTAAAATCAATGTCTTGCACGTCTCGTATGTTCTGTATACTCGTGCTGTCATGAAGTAACGCAGCAGAAACATAAGAACTTGACACGGAATGATACGGCAATCCTGTATCTTCCTCCGATGATGAGCGGACAGAATATTCCAGGGGAAAATTAAAAAGGCAAAGAAATATATTTCGAAATATGGGCAGTTAGAAAATGACAGAGGATGAGTAGTAAAAACAAGTGTGAAGATATTTGATACGTGCTGGTATAGGTGGCTACTTCTAAACATAAGTAGGAAGCTGTGCTTATTGCAGCTGTCTGATAAAGAAAGAATGTGTAATTGTCCTAGTTTTATTGAAAAAAATAATAAACTTGGGTACAATGCGTTTGAAGGATGAACAGCAAAAATACGAGAAAAAATTTTGATCTTGAATTTTAGTGTAGCTAACTTTCAGTCTTACTGAGTGTAATTTTTCCTTCATACTAAGCAGTTATATTAGTTTGTTCAAATTTCCTTGGTTTTCTTTTAGTCTGTCACTTTCTGAAATGATTGCGTGTAATTCAAGGAAAAAAAAAACCAAATCCAAGGCCTTTATGGGGAACCTGTGGTCATTTGCATTGTTCCTATCTGGAGCCCTGTTATACTATAGCTGCCAGCATACTTTGCTCTTCTCCTTTATCTGTACCGATATGATTGTCACTACAAGAGACAAGTTACTCGTCCAGCTGTCCAGAAAACCTGGCTGCCTTTTCAAATTTTCAATAGTCTCTGCCTAGAATTTGGCACAGGAACGTTCCTGTTACTTGTTCCAATGCTCATTACCTTCCGTTTTCACCGCTACAATTGTTCTGTCTTTTATCTCTGCCGTGTTCCTTGCAGTCTTCTCTAGATTTGACTAATCCAAATGATTTGGTATTATCTGCGTAGGTCATCACCTTATTTCTCAGTCTCTTTGCTAAATCATGACTAATGACTGTAAATAACTCTGGTCTTAGTGTCTTGGGGCACCTCCTTGTTAATCTTCAGCCATTATATTAATTGACCATTTGATCCTAATCTCTCCCCTGCCCCTCCCTTCTTCCCTCGGTCTGACTTGCGGCCAAAATGTCTGTCTGGGCACAACTGCTTAATTCTCCTGGAAGGTCTTATGGGGCACTTGGAGGCTTTTTGGAAGTCCAAAATAAGATGTCATCACATGCATCTCTGTCTTCTATTTTGATGAAATGCCATTATCTGGCGTGATTTTCCACCCTCTACCCGGGCTCACTGATGATTCATGGCGCTGCTGTGACTGCTGCCGATGGCTGTGCTCGCTCCTCGTAGTGACTTGTTGGCTCTCCCTAGGTGGAGGATTGAGGTGGGGAAAGAACTTGAGAAGAGATGTATGTGGCAGGGGAAGAGGAGGAACAGGGAAAGGGAAATGAGCCTTTCTTCAGCTTGCGCAGTATTTCTGTCAGCATGTCACTATGTCATCTCGGAAACAAAAGCAGAAGTGGGAATTGATTTAAGGCATTCCTGACAGTGATAAAAAAAAGAAATTTACACTTTAAGATTACGTCGGAGTAGATCAGTTCTCTTCCGTCACTCACTCTCACCATTTCGGCGTCAGGCGGGTCTTAAAAAATAGCTTTGCCCATTCTCTGCGTTTTACAGTAGCTGTATATTTGGGAAACGGCATGATAAGTTTGGTTCTTCTTTTTTCCTTCCCTCAGCACCAATATAATAGGCCATGTTTGAAAGGCTAGGATTGCGGGATATCTGCATAAGTAAATATAAATCTTTTTGGCATTTCAATTTTCCCCCTGGAAATCTTATTTTGATGCTCCAGTGCTATGGAATTCTGGGAACTTCTTTGGTTATTTCTGCCCTTATGAAAGCAACTGTTCTATCAATGCCGTGGTTTTGTTGCTTACCGAGAAGGCAGAGGAATATGGGTGATCGGGGGACAGCCTGGCCACTTCAATCCATTGCTTATTCAACTCGAATTACTGAGGCAATAAATCGACGCCGGGGCAGTTAATCGTTCCTGAGGGTTCTGCAGCTTGGGAATGTTAGTTACGTAAATGCTTTACTTACTGTACGTATGAACGCCCTGTGACACAACTGTTGAGAAAAGCAGTTCTCAACTGGTTTGTTGAAACCAGTTTGGCACCACAACTGGTATGTTTCAGTACCTGTCTCGCTTGTGTTGTGTTCCAGATTGCCTCTCCTGTTCCAGAAGGAGGAAGTGGTGGAAGTGGAAGAAACAACTGAAAGAAGCTCTGCAGAGCAAAAAGCAGAGTTGACAAATGATTTCTAGTGAATGAAGGCACAGACTAAATGCCACATGTGGGGGCTGGATCATCGGTCTCACTGGTGTCATAGTTGCGTTAAGTGAGCACTTTGAGGAGCTCGCGGATGGCAGTCCCGGTGTCTCAGAAGACAGAAACTTGACCTGGTGTTAATAGACCCGTCCAGGCAGCGTAAGCGGCAAGCATCCTGTTGTACGGCCTTAAACAAGACCCATCCTGTTTGGTGCCTCTTGGGCTATCTTCTGCGTGTCCTGCTTATGAAGACCATTGGTTCTTGAGGCAGGAATAGCATCTATACCATACTTGATACTGTGATGTGGGTTTATAGTTCAAGCTGAACCTGCCATATTCCGTTGGTGTGTACAGCGGGATTTAGAAGCAACGAAGTGCCGTACAGAACATTCCCGAGTCCGAGGAGGAACTTTTCCCAGGCCTCAGGAAAAAGGTACATCTCACTGTAGAAATGAAAAATGTACAACATGGAAGGTTTAAGGCACTGGAATCTGAGCGCCATTCCTCCCCAACAGGCTAGCCGCAGAAGCTGCGGATACTCAGCCCATCTGACGGTCAGGGTTGCGCTGCCCGTAGTGCTTAGGACCCATGTTTGGGTGACCCTGTATTTAAAACTGGAAACGGAATGTTCTCACCGCCTGGTGGCGGTTTATGTCAGACTGGAGAGTCAGGATGGGAGTTGATCCCAAAACATGTCTGAATCTCCTTCCTTGACACCGCTGCCTCCTGGTGAGCAGTTAGACGTTTGTACATGTACTGTAGGTGGTTCTTGGGGGATGAAGTGTTGGGCTAAATTTGTCTCTTCTGCTCTTGGGTCATCGTTGGGATTTTTTGTTGGGGAGACGGTAGATAGATGCGAAGATGGTGGACAGATGGATAGGCAAAAAGACAGGATCAGATACTAGATGAGTTACAGTTGTAGCCTTAATGCATGTGCTGTCTTAATGCTGCAATATTAGCACAGCATCAGAGTCCCTCTACATCTGCCCCCCTTCCTCCAACTGTACCGATTTATATGAAAATTAAGATTACAAATTAAAACCAGGCTATCCTGGAGTTTTCCAGTTCATCAGCCATCCAATAAAAATGATGTCGAGCCTGTATGCATAATTCCCAGAAGATTACTTTGTCCTTACAGCTAAGCTCTGTCCCTGATATAAAAGATCTCTATCTAGTTTTATTGAAATAAAGAACTAACATCATAATCCCAATATTGAGGTATAATCTTCATTATCTCCGGACCCTCTTGAGATTTTTTTTTTTCCTACCACCCCCATTCTATTTGGCTTCAGATTTATTTCATTTATAATCCCTATGTGTTTACCTTTATTCAGATAGGATTATAAACCAAATAAATAAAAAACCTCCCCCCGCCCTAACATGCCCTCACATGCGACAAATAACCTTCAATTCAGTAATCATTCTCGAACGTGTTAGCTGAGCTATTCCGTACGCCGGGGCGGACTCTTGCTCGCTCTGCAGTTGCTGTTACGCCACAGCAGCGCTGCCCAAGAGCGCTTGGACAAAGAGAGTGTTTCCTGAGCAGCGGTAGAGCTGCTCTCCTGTTTGCGCTTGCTCGTGCTTTGCTCCCCCGAGCTTGCAGGCAGGGCGTAAAGAGGAGAAGGTATAAATGTTAGTGCAGGTTGCAGCCAGGGAGGCTAGCGTGCGTTGGTAGGCACCTCTTCTACTCAACTTTAATGGTACTTACGTTTTATTTCGATGTTGAGTGCAACTCAAAGACAAAGAATTAGAATTGGCTGATGTGGTTTTGGTGACTTGGCCAAAACCCCTGTTCAACTGAACACAATAAATGGCCTTTTTTGCCAAAACCTCGATGGGCATAGACTCTGCCTTGGGCTGTTAACTGCCTTAGCAGGCAGTAAATACTGGTCAAAATGGTTTCTCAGATGATCGCTTGCTTGCTTTTTCTATGTGCTGAGTAGTGTTTCTGTGCTGTAGGAGAAGGGGACGTGATAAAGAAAGGAGACCTGCACCTTCCTTCTTGTCTTAGTCAAACGGGAGCTGTTGGTGTCAAGTGTCTTTGACAGTGAAGGGCTAACGCAAAATCCAACCCTGCCAAAAAGGAAGGCAGGCTTTTGGAGACTGAATTCAATAGTGGTGAGAAAATCTTAAGGAAACCTCTTTGCTCTTTAAAATCACTGGAATGTGTACTTTACACAGAGAAGAACCTCCAAAAAATGAAGTGCAAGTGGGGAAAAAGTGTTAAGTGTTGATTTGGTGGTGGTTTGTTTTGTGTGGTGGTGTGTGGGTTTGGTTTATTTGGTGTTTTTTTGTGGGTTGGCTTTTTGGTGTTTTGTTTTTAATTTTTAGTGACTATTTCTGATTTTTGATAGAGTAAAGAGTGTTTTTTGTCTTGGACAGGATCTGGATCTGAGTTTGCCAAGTTGCTTCCTAGTAACAATTCGGAAAGTCTTAGTATGGCTTGCACTGAGTTGCCTGGATGTTGAAGCAGAGGTTTTTCAGAAGCATGCAAGGGAATTAGACGTGCAAACAGGTTGAAATAACCAAGCGCTATAGGCATCCTTTACAAGGCCGGGGAGGAGCTTGCTGTACTTGGTTTTGCTTCTCGGGTAATCTGTAAAGCTCCAAGTAACCAAGGCTTTTTCCCTGAGCACGGTGATTATTTTTTTTTACGTGTTTTTGCGCAGTTGCCCCACAAGGCAGGAAGTGCTGGTATAATAAAAGTCAGTGACAAAGCATCTACTGATACCGCTGGTGCTAGGACTGTTCGAGCTATTCTAAACATATGGTGATGTGCGTTGTACAGCTTCGTGGCAGGTTAGAGTTCTTGGAGCCATTTCAGTGGCATTTCTTTAGGTATTTGAAGAAGAGTAGTTGTCTGGATAAGGGCTGTGTAGATCGACAGTACGAGTGTGGTTTCGTATGGGGAACATGATGTTCAGTTCCTGGCTATGCCAGTGGCTTTTCTGGGTGGCCTTGGCGTCTCCCCGAGTTTTTCAGCATGTATGAAATGAAGCTGCAAATATCTGTGTTCAGTGAGAAGGACTTAGAGAATCCAAGGGGAAGGTTGCGGTGAAGTAGGCATATGTGACTAAATGAGAATTTAGTTTGCTACAGAGAGATATCATGTTGCATTGCTAAAATTACTATGATTCTTGTCCTGGAGTACAGTTAAGTATGTACTTAAGAAGAAATCACCCAGGTAAGCTGAGGTTATTCCTTCTGTGTCTCCATCTGCTAAGCTGATAACACAGAGACATATTGATGAGGGCTCAAGGAAAACATTAAATATTTCATCAGTAAGATTATACCACACAGAGACAGATGTTGGGAAGCTGTAACATTTCAAAATAAAGAGATAAACACATGCTTGCGGGACGGATGGAAAGATTTTTTATTTTTTTTTTTTTACTGCATGGGCCGAGTGGGAGGAGGGAAGGGAGAAGAAGGGGCTGGAAGAGGAAGAGGCTGTAGTAGAACACAAAACGAAGAGTTGTTCTATTAGCTTGAAGGCAGGCTGAGGGGGTAAATCCTGCTGCTTTAGCATAACCAACTTCATGGGAGTGAGGGAAGAAAGTGAGCGTAGCCAGCTTTTTCACCTGGGTCTGCTCTTATACGTCCCAGCTGCGTTGCTGCTTAAGGCAGACTGTATTTTATTCTTTAAGTATAAAGCTTTACTTCTGACTAGTCAGACACGGGAGATAGGTATTGCTTGACTTAAGGGGGTATAAATGAACCAGATAACCGCTGTCCGGTGAACAGACCTTTGCCATGCTGCAGGTAGTTTATGGGTCTAATTGTCTTATGTTTGCATGTGTGCATCTTTCAGGTGCGTCTTCGGACTTGCTCATTACTACTGTCGCGTGTGGCACGCGCTGCCAACTTTCTACTTCGGAATAGTGTCACTTCAGTTAAATTAACTGTGGCATTATGCTGCTCCTCAGTAGCTGTCCCTGACCCTTGGTGTAATGCTGACCCTCCAGTGATAATAAGCTCCTAAGAGTCATCCTTGGAGCAAGCTGTGTTTTATCCGTACAAGCTATTTAACAGCAGATATAACATTCCAACTGATCTGCTGGGCCGTCAAACCATAATTAGCTTGCAGAGGTGTTTTGCATTCCTTAGCAGGTTGTAGGGCAGGGGAATAATAAATTGGAAGCTTTCACCAGAAACGCTCGTGAAGAATTGCGTATCAATGAGCTTGGCTACCTAGTGCCTAGGGAGGAAGAGAAGTCTCTATTTCTTTCTCTAAGGATGTGCGAACCCGCCGCTGGCTCCTGTCTCTAGCAAATCTTCCAGTACCTTGTAGGTTCGGTGCCGAAGGAGGAAGCTGCTAGCGAAGCCTCATGACTCCGGGTTGCCATCGTGGGTCAGGTAGCTGCATGGATAGAGAGCTCCCCTGTGATTGCTCAGTGGTACAGCTTCATTCAGGTTGTCTGTCTGGCAGTTAACCAGTGGTCCCACTTAACGGATTAATGTACGTGCCTTCCCATCTGAAGTTAGGCCTTGAAAATCAAGGTCTGTTTGCTGCAGCCCTGCTTTTAGTGGTGTTCTTTCTCAGGCTAGCTTTTCCTTTCCGTTCCTGTTAGCTTATGGTTTCCTCTTTATCCCACTGGATTCTCTTGTCACTTTAATGACATACTAGTGGAGTCTATATTTTTTTCTTTATTCCCCACCTCTAGCTTTTCTTCGATCTAATACTTCTGACTTCTCTTATTTCTACTGCTATATGGTAGCATTTAGCCTTAGTGAATCATTAGTACCTCCTTACAGTGCTACAGTGTTTGACGTGATTTGTGACGGCACCAACCACATCAAGGAGTTGTTCCTTTTTCTCTTTTCTATCTTGTTTTGTCTTGCTGCTGAGCTATACTACCCTGAGATGTCCTTTGCGCCTTGTTCGTGTCCTTTGTTTGCTGCTCTCACTCAGGAGGTCCTGGACGGAGGGGCAGTTGACCCCCAAGCACCCCACCGGTTCAGAATTTGCAGTGGGTATCTGACAGTCGCACGTGGTTCCTGGAGTCAGAAAACAGCACTTGCTGAGCTTCTTGGGTCATTTTGGTGGAAGGATGGGTATAGAGGCCTTCAAATAAGGGATGCGCCTTCCTCTTCGAGGTGGCTTCTGTGGGAAGAAGCCTATAATGGTGAGACCTAACGCTCCGCAAGGCAATGGTGAAGCCATTTCGTTTGAGGTGGGCAGGACACTGCCGTTTATTTTGGGGTCTGTCCCGGTGATCCTGTGGCTCGGTGAGCGGGGTGTGAGAGCGCTTTCCCTACCTTTTGGCAAAGTACCCAGAGCTCGAGTGACTTGCCACCAAGGAGGGTTACTTTTTAACTTTCTCACTCGGATGATGTGATGGATGACAGTGCCAGGGACTTTCTGAATGCTGTATAACCTCTCAGGTTCCCTAAAGGTGATATACATCGTGTGTAAATGTTGCCATCTGCAGAATGCTTCTTTATGAAGAATTTGCACCTCTGCCTTAAGTGGGAAGCTGGAGTGACAAAGTGATGGTGTCACTTTGCAACTGGCCCTTGAAAGATGGTCCGTTCACTTCGGTAACCATCTGTATAGTCCTAACCTGCCTGATGGAATATCTTTGTGTTTCTTGTGCTGAGATTCCCAGTGAGTTTAAGAGCCGTCAGAAAAGTTGTTCCCTTTTGGCCAAAAGAAGGTTAAGTCTAGAGCTGGAGCACAGGCTGGAGCTGTAGCATTGGTGGAAGCTTTATCAAATCTAAGTGTTAAAAAGATTAGTTGATACAGATTTCCTTCCTCCTCAGCATGAGAATCAGCCTTATGTTTGCCTGCGATTAATCAATTTACATAGCAGGTGGAAATAGCAAATTACATACTTGCTTACTAGCAGGAGTGGCTTAAAGGGATAGAAACCTCAAAAATGGATGTTTGAAAAAAAAAAAAAAATTCTGAAGTCATGTAAGGTCAATGGCCAGATGTTGAGAGGAGGGATGTATGAGCAGCAGTTGGCGATAGAGCCTCACCTGAATGATGATTGTATGGTTTCAGAGGAGCTCGTCCTTGGCCACTTGCTCACCCCTGCTTGCGCTAGCCTTCCTACTTGAGGCAGAGGTGGGCGAGCGTAAGTGAGGTTGCCCTGGCTTGGCCTGAGGTTCCAAGCCTAGCCCCTGGCCGAAGGAGCTTTCGCCCAAGTGACCTGTGTGCACTTGGGGCATGATAAAAGGCGAAGGATGCTGTGCGTTTAGTAAGAACAAGTAGAGGTGGCTAATCCAAAAGGAAAGACCCAAACAAGAGTGGGAGACTTAGAATATCCTTCTGATTTTTTCCGTGGGCTTGATGTGTCAGGCACGCGATCATCCTGTGCCTCTGCAATGTCCAAGTCGCTTGAATCCTTACGAATGTTTTTCTTGGACCCTGACTGTCAAAAATATTTGTTTATTTCTCTGGTCAGATGGAGCTGATAGTGTAAAAGCAGATTACGTGCCTACTTCCCAGTAAGCTAGAAGGAGTCGGGTACATCACCTGCTTTGAAAATCTTGCTACAAAATGCTTGTCCATAGGTGCCCAAGTATTGATTGGGCTTCTGGTATATTCTGTAACTGGTTTCTGTTGGTGCTACTATTTACTCAGAATGAGATGAAAAAATAGCAGGAGAGAAGGTGCTGACGCTTGCAACTGACACTGTTATTTCTGTGCGGCCAGTCCACAGTTCTCTTGCTCTCCTCATGCAGTCTTTTTGTACCGAATAACTCCAAAGCTATTGCTTGTTTTAGTATAAATATCATTAAAAATGTTTAGACAAGTGCTACAATTGAGCTATATTGATTCCTATCAAGTTCCCTTCGTTGTTTTTTTTTGTTTGTTTTATTTCTCATAAAGGCAGGTAAGCATTGCACGAGGCGCAGTGAAGAAGGTGGCAAACTGGGCCATGAGGAAAGAGGGCCTTTGTACCGTTAGGGGCAGGAATGCACATCTTAAGAGACGGGGCTGGAAAGACTAGCTCGGTTAGGCTTTGATGGCGTCTCTCTAGGATTACGGCAGGGAGACGAGCTGTTTAAGCTGAGAGATGAGATGGGCACACACCAAAATGTAGATAAAGTGACCATGAATAAACTCTCCGGAAGTCAGAAGATGGGCTCTCACGTTCAGAGGCATCAAGTTTTAAAACAGTCTGCCAGTAGCAGATGTAAGGATGAAAAACGTGACTAGTATTAAATTTATTTAAGAGGCTACAGGCTGGGTTAGCAAGGTTTGGTGAGACCTCTGATAGCCTTGGGTGCGGTACAGGAGGCTTCTTAATATCCTTTTTCAGCGTATTAAGTTGCCTAAGAAGTTCTCTTGGGTTCACTCTTTGAACAGGGTGGCTAGGAACGCTGTTCTCTGGAAACCTCTGCAGGGGGAAAAGGGCAAGGTTGGACAGTTGTTCCTGGTTCTGGAAACAGAGCCTCGCCAATGAGTATTCCAAAACCATACGCGCCCATTCCTCCAGCGGTGCTAAAAACTGCAATGGTGTTTGAAACGTATAGTTTCTGGCATAACTAGGGTAAGGTTATAGTTGGAACTTCCCCAGGCTGCCAGTTTATAACTTAGTTGTGTATTTCATTACATCATTTGCCTTGTAACTAGTTGTCTGGTGAAATGAAGAGCGGCCCATCTCAGTGGGTGCTCAGGGGAAAGTGTAGCAGCTGGGTGTTGACAGGAGGAGCCCAGGAGCAGGGGACGGGCGGGCTGGCTCTGCAGCACCTCTGGCTGGGCCACGGCTGGGGTGCCGTTAGCTCCACTGCCTGCCCGGCCAAGGGGCAGTGGGTTGGTGTGAGAACGTCCAATTCACACGACTGCCTCGTTCCGCTGAACCCGATTGGTTCAGTATTTTGACACCTCTCTCGTCCAGGAAAGCTTTATTTTAATCACTAAGATCAGTTTCTTAGCTGAGAATTTGGAATAGCTCAATCTGCACATGGCGTTGCAAAATGTGCTCGTCTCCTTTCTCGTCTGTTATTCCTACCTTCCTCTCGCTGCCTCGTTTTTGTCTCTCCCCAAGTAAATCTGGATGATTGCCTTCAAACTGGAGAACGGCTGGCTATAATGATCGTGCATCCCTGTCCTGGCTGATGCCTGTTTGCAGTTAAGTGTTCCTAATAGCTATTCCAGTGTGGGGAACCAGGCATCTTTATTTGCTGAGTCTCAGTTTTCCCAGCTGCAGTATGGGCTAATTGATTTAATAACGCTTCATGATCTGAATGGACAGCAGAATAGCTATAGATGATGGTACGAATATCAACTGTAATTGAAATAGCAGCGATTTATACGTATCTTGTAAGTCATTGGCTTCTTGGCTAAAACCTTTTCAAGCCATTTGGAAGAATTTTTTTTTTTTCCTGTAACGTTACTAGAGAAACTTAAATGCAGGACTTAATTTATTTCAAAAAGTCTTTAGTAAATACTAATAAACTGATTGCTCTTTTAAACCCTAGTGTTTCATTAAACATGGCTGGTTGTGGGTTGAGTTCTTACAGATGATGCTGGAAGGAATGGTTTTTTGGCTTCTTCAAGCCCTAGAACTGATATCTGTTGTGAGGAAATAAGCAAGACCTGTGAAGTATCAAGATTTAAGATGCTGACTTCGAGCTACATGGAGGAAAGATCGGGGTCGAAGGCTTAAGTGCGAGTGCTCGGTGAATGGCACGTAAGTGCTGCTGAGAAGGTCTGTGGCCCCTGAAGTGGTGGTGCTGTCTTCTAAGGCTAAAGGCTTTCAAGGCAGACAGAAAATTAGATGTGAAGTTGGTTCCTTGTTTTCTGCTTTTTATATTATGAGTGATGACAAAATGGAACCTAACATGAAAGAGTTCCTGGGGAAAACAAGCAGTAGCTTCAGAGTCAGGCTTTTAATTAAGCTGCTCAAGTGAAACTGCCGTTTCTGGGGTCTGCATGTGTGTTCTGAGAACCCCAAGGGCTGTTTGCTCGAGAGCAGCGCTGAACCTTATTAAATAGCTGTCGATGCCAGCGACGGATGTGAGTTTAAGTACGTGCTTCTCTTCTGTCCAATAATGCACTGCCTTTTTCCTTTGTAGCGTGGCTGCCTGTAATAGATAGCATTGCCTCCAGCAGCTTCTCTTCGGGCCAAAGGATTGCATCTGAAAATTGGAGTTAACGCCCACTGAAAATCCAAGGTGTTTCAAGCAGTAAGCAATTTTTTTCTTTTTTTTTTTTTCTGACTAACTTTTCGAGGGAAGGCTTTTGTAGCTTCTTCTGTTGGAGTTTGCCAAAGCACTTCGGGAGATGACTTGCCGTGTTCATAATGCAGGAACTCTTTATGCAAAGCAGTTCAACATCATAAACGTAGGCGGGGTGTCTCATTTTGGAAAAGCGTCTCACAAGTAGCACTTACTCACTTGCAAACTAGTAAAAAATGATGCTTGTTTTGAATATTGGCTTTCCTCAGCTTTTTGGCAGGTTACGTCTCTCTCTGGTTTGTACGCTGTCTCTCAGCTTCCCCCTCGGCAACACAACACGCGTGGGAAATGCAAAACATCCAGCGGTGGGAAGAAAGATGACATGTTGGTCACTAGTCTCCTGCCTCACTTGGCTAATGTAGTGGAACTGCCACTCCTAATTAAGGTGAGAAGGGAGCCGCTGTGCGCTGTCTGGAGATTTTTATTAGAATTGTTGGCAGTAATGAGAGGCATGAGGACATGCTGAAGGAATTTCTCCAGGCAAAAGGTCTTTGATGTAAGATGGGCCCGGGTCAGGAGGTATGCCCGTAAACGAGTATCGCAGGGGAGCGGGGAACTATCCAGAGAACTGGCTTACAAATGGTCCTAGGGATGCCGGTTTCTCTGTGCCATACCTGTGCTGTACTGCAGTGACGCTCGTGGGTACATCGCACTTTGGCCTGAACAGCTGTGGCTTTCCCCATAGTTGCTTGATGGGCTGCGTGTTGCCTGCTTCTCGTGTTGGTCCTGTCGGGTCACTACGAGCTGTAGCACCCGTCTTCGCTAAGGTAGCAGGGGTGAGTGTTGCTGTCTTTGAGATTAACGCTCTTGCAGTGGGAATGCACCTGCGGGATCTTCCTTAAACGTTCACTTAATAAGCAGTTCTAAGAGCAGCTTGGATGGGGTTTAAATGAGTTATCCGTTCTCAGCTGCTTTGTAAGCCTTCTGTCTTGCTACTAACTTAATTTACCGTGCTTTTTGTTCTGTCAGTGAAAAGAATGAATATAATGTCTGTGTGTACTACTAGAAAAAAGGTGAACGGGTTGCATACGTCACCTTTGGCTGACTGCTTCAGCCTGCGAAATATGTCCGAGCTCGTAACCTCAGGGGCAGAGCTGTCCTGAAGCCTCAGGGAAACAAGGGAAGGGTACTTCAAATAGCAGCAGGAGGCACATGGGTAGCTCAACGTTTAGCTTGCACCTGATATTTCTGTACGCATGTGTGGAAATTACCCCAAAGTGTGTGTCTTCGTATAAGAGGACAAATAAAATGTGAAACAGCTACAAGAAAGTACTACCCACAGGTTATGTGCTAAGTTCGCATAGAGTGCTGACAGAGAGCGGGGTTAACCTGGTGCTTCAGCCGTTCACGCAGAATGTGTGTACAGAATACACCGGGCCAGCATGTCAGCTGTTGGAAAGTGATGCCGTGCTCCTGACCTGATGGAGTGAAGCCCATGACTGTTATCTAGCAGGACGTGCGTTGCGCATTTTTCATGGCTACAGAATGTCACAGTCTTTACCACCTTTTCCTGACTGCTGCGCTAAAAAGCACAGTAAAAGAAATACTTGACAGTAATGGTTTTACATCTGGGTAATGAGTCATGGGCAAAAGCGCTTCGGGCAAAGGCCCAGTCAGAATCGGGAGGGCTGTGTTCTCTTCTGCGGCTCTCGGGGCTTCGCTGCAGTGCTGGTGACTGTGCTGCGGCGATGCTCTTGGAGGCTTGCTGATAACGTGGTACAATTGACAAAACAGTTTGTCAGTTCATTTCTTGCTGTGCTGCAAGTATTGCCGAGTGTCAACTCTTCCTTGAAGCGTTCGTGGTTTACACGTTCCTGGTTGATAACACATGAGCGGAGTGTTCTTGCTCTCTGAATGTGTTATTTGTGGAATTGAAGTTCCAGGTAGAGCAAGATGAGGGTTTTGCTGCTTCGCATTGTGAATTCCGTAGAGCACGGACACCAGAAGCATTCAGCTGGTGCGGGGGTAATGCTTTTGCAGTGCCATAATGGCTCATTTAGAATTATCTGATAGATCAAGAACTTGGATATCAACTGCTTATACCAGTCTCGCATCAAAAAGTAGGTGCATCAAGGAGATATCGTAGCCCAGTCCATAAAGAAACCTTTTACAGCTTACGCCTTTCTACTGTAATGGCATCCAAGGGGTCTGTTTTGTGCCCTCTTCCACTTGAAGTATGCTTTGGACTGTGCTGGTGGCTTTGGTGTATCAAAAGGATTTATCGGCTTCTGTGATCGGGAATAAAGGTGTTTCTCTACTAGAGTGATGAAACTTGCAGTGTTACCTGTAGTGCTACCAGGTGGCAAGAGCTCAGAATGTGGGCAGTACAGAGAAAGCTACCAACTTCTTCAGTAAGCGATATGGGGCACTCGGCAGCACAGCCAGCCATTCCTTTTGGGATGAAAAAAGCAGTTAGTCAGTCTGTATGTTGAATTATCGTATGAAACTCCATGGGGTTTTTTTCCTGCAGAATTTAGGACAGAAATGAGGCAGGTATTGCAAATAGCTTACGGTTAAGCATGTGATAAAAGTAACTGGTGATATCGGGGGAAATCTTTGCTTGAACCTTGTAGCAACTAGCTGAGAGACTTCAGTCGTGCCCCCGGCATATTCCAAAAGTGCATGTCTTTGAAACCTGGCAAATTCCCAGGGGTTTTTATATGTTTGGTTTCATGAAGAGCTTGGGAAATATCTAGAAAGGTACCTTGGAAACAGTAAAAACAAATGAAGCTTGTTCTGATGCAAATGGTTGGATTTGATCTCTGTTGGTGGAGTATGTGGAAACACATAGTGCGGTGATACTCAGGTTTATTGGTCATCACTGGTGTTACATACCCTCATGAAGAAGGGTGTGGGGATTGAGAACCCCACCTATATTTAGCCTATTGAAAAGATGTGTATCTATTTCACATGGAAGCACTGGAAAGCTGGGAAAAATACTGTCTAAGCTTCTAATTAAAGTTCCTTGGAGAAAATAAAACTAGCTGTCGTACATGTCGACAAGAATACCATTTGAGGTATGCCTTGACAGTCAGCAGTGCAACAGTGGCCAGCTGCGAGGGCCAAGGACATGCGCAAGCTTGCCGGACCTGAAAAGATGTCTGAAGGGACTCAATGCCTTCAACCTGACTGAGAAGGTGAGAGGCTCAGAGGCGCACGGCCCAATCTAAAGCCGAATTCTTTGAAGGTCTGCAAATGGACACATGCCGGAAGAGGGCTGGCTCAGAGCACTTCATTATTGTGAATGCCTGAATAATGTTCGTACTTTGTCATTGCTCACTTTTATGGGGGGGCTGACTTCGAATGCAGTATATTATGCAATGCTTTTGTCATGTATCGGTGATGATATTAACAGTCTAATGCTAAACAGGTTCTGAGGAAATGAGGAGGAAAAAAAAATGACTTACTATATTTACCCTGAAACAAGATTCAATCTGCCACTGTATTTAATGCTATATTTTTCATTATCTCACAAGCATATGTTGGAACGGCTACAGATGATGAAGTTAGCTGCTGGGCAGAGCTATCATCAATGCTTTCCATCTTTATTTTAATAAGAGGAACGAGCAAATTGTTTGTGACCTTTGTCAAGGGCTTCCTGGAAGACAAGAAACCTCGCTGCAACAGAATCACTAGCCTGGAGCCCTGCTGAATATTCAAAGCTTCAGCCCTGAATAAAACGTGCTGTAACAAAGGCACTGTGTCTGATGGAGCCATGTCTACTACAAAAGAATCGGGATCTAACAGCAAAAGTTAAATCTTTTCTTTCTTCTTCCTTACACTTCTGGAACAATATCGGCAATATGCTGTTTTGTTCAACTGCTCTGAAAATGTACGTTCAAGGCAGGAAGCTTAAAATTGCCTTTCCTTGACAGCTGGCTCATCACGTATATGCTGCTGTGGAGAAAATGTGGGCTTTTTGTTTTTTAGGAAATAAAAAGCTGACATATGTGCTCTTCGTATGTGTCACATAAGGGGCATGTCCCCTATGGCCAGCAGCATTTAGGACCGGGGAGATGCCATTTTCAGATACCTCAGACAAAGAGAGCCTTCTGTGAAGCTAAGCACATCATACGGTGTCAAGCAAGTAAGAATGTGGAGGCACGAATCGGGCTGTACGCGTTGAAGAACGGGAACGGTTAAAAAACGCCTTCCTGGCACAGAAGGGGTTCCTGCAGATGCCCCCTGCCCATGCCCAGAGCATCCGGTAAAAGTCTCGCAGCCTTACGTAGTCTGGAAGATCAGATACGGGAAGACTCAATACGGTGTTCCTATCGAAGCCTTGCTCTAGCTCTCGGCAGTGTTGTGAGGCGTCTTATTAGTTCCAAAGGCACTGCCTGATGCAGCCCACTGGGATGGGGGTGTTTCTGATTACATGTGTTTAAGGAAACAAACAAAAAAACCTGAAAACCAAAAAAAACCCCAACACAAACACCACCACACCACCCCCTAACCCAGTACCTCCAACAAAATGGTGACTGGCTGTGAAGAAGGATCCACATACAGATAAAGAAATAAACTGGGGTTGCATTTCCCAGCTGGATGCTGAGGAAGAAGTCTAGAACGTAACGGCACTCCCAAGCTAAGCAGCAAAAGCAGGCCAGTAATTTCCATGATAAAGTGGCATCTCTGTTCAATGTTTCCATACTGTGTATTTTACTACTGGTCTTAAACTTGAGTTAAATTTCTGTATGCTAGGTAATAACTGCTGCAGTTAGTTTCTGAATTAAGTATTGTATGTAAGCACGGCCCCCTCTTTCCCCGTCCACTGTAAAATGAGCACTTGTGTGCGTGCCTGAACAAACGTGCCCCTCGTGGTTATCTTTACGTGTGGCGAGTGACTCGGTGTCTGTGCTTCCGTAAGATGTTATGAGAAGGTCATCTGGGCACCATTTTTGTAGTCAGATGGTTTTATTTTGGTATCAGCTCCTTCGCAGTCTTGAAAACCTTCAGTTATATTTCTCTTCTGCGCGTGGTACTCTGATGTGTTGGCACTAGTGCTTTGCTCAGTATTGTATCGTCACAGATGTTGAATGCAATTCCTCGTGGGCATCTGAGGCTACAGTTATAAATGTTCATTTAAAGAGGCTCCCATGGAGCCCAGGATGCTTGAGCTTGGAAGTGTGATTCCAGAGTTGATACTTAGCCTTGTTTTGGGGTAGTGGCACAGCAGAACCTGTGTGTGGTGCCTTGCCACATGTAGTGGTGAGCTTGTGTACACAGCAGAGTTTCCCTGACACGGTGTCTGTGGCCGCTCATTTGGGAGGTGATGAAAAAAGGCTGTGTGATGCAAAGTTTCGTGGCAGCAGTTAGTAGAGTGCTGTGCCAATTCGTTCTGCATTTTGTTCATTTCCCGTGAACGGATGATGTTTGTTGTTGGCAAAGGGCTTCTGTGAAATAGACAAGGAAGCTGCCCTCAATTACCCTCGCAAAAGAAAGAAAAAGTGGCTGTGACCCAGAAGGGTGAAGCTCTTAAGTCACCTTTCGGCACCTTATTCCAAAGGCTTCAAACCATTTCTTGCACCTGTGAATTGCTGGTGCCATTTACTAGGATGATTTTCATGTTGGAGGCTTCAGAAATAGCATGTCTGAAAACCGGGGGAGTCCACACAATTATTTCTGGCATTAAGGCTTCTGTGCAAAACCATCTGGTGGAAAGCTTGGAGTGCTGAATGAAAGGTGTAAACCTGGATTAGCATTGATACGGTTTTCTATTGCATTTGGCTCATTCACATCTCACTGGATGTTGTCCAGGTTCCCTTAGAAGAGCCAAGATTGCCATCATACAGTGTAATGCCATATGTTAAGATTCATATGACATATTACCTAAAAGTCATAAATTATTATACTGTGTCTCTTTACAGGGCTGTGATTAGAAATGTTTATGTAAATGCACCTTCCAAAGAAAAATGGCACATGATGTTAAACAACAGTACGCATGGCAGCTCTAATGAGATACTTTGACTCAGTCAGGATGTTGCCTTGAAAACAGTCTGATCCTGGTATAATGAGAAATTAATGTCCTTTTTTAAATGCACTGATCTTAGATGAGGTTTCTGCTGGGGCTGGCATTGCTGGGGAAGATAGTCCGCACGCTGTAATAACAAGAGGAAAGAAAGCGATTGAAAGACAAAACTGCAGAAGGTACCGTTTTGTGAATTAGAAATACCTGGTCTCAGAGTTGCGGCATATCTCGCCGCAGAACATCGTTAGAAGCTGATGCAGGCTGGACTCAGGGCGTGCATTCCACCCATCATGTTTTTAATTGCTGGGTCTCGTGAATACCACTTCCGAGACAATTGGAAGTGACTGTCAGCTATTATCCAAGTCCCTTGGAGGAGAGACTGCCAGAGCTTCCCCGATGATTGTCTTGCTGCTGTGGCCCTCTCTAGAAATGGGTGCTTCTTACAAAGCTCCCTCGCCTATAGGATGTTCTGGGACGTGTAAGGTTTTGGTCCTGGCGTTCTGTCTGTGTCACTTGACAGAAATCCCACATGCACTCACTTATGTATAGACACGGGTCATATTCTGATACATGACTGTAAGACAAAGATTTTTTACTTGGGCTTTTAAAATGCTTCAGTACAAGTGAAAAAGTTATCCCTCTGTTTCACTCCTATTTTTTTGTGTAACTTAATGTATCTGGAATTCTGCCAGCGATGGAAGGTGTAGCATGGGCAATTGAGTTAGCTGTAGATTTTCTCAATTGCTGCTTCACAAACACATTCAGAAATCAAGGGAGCAAAGATGAATATGCTTAATTCAAAAGCCAACAAAACTGAGCTGAATATTTGTGGATTTGAAAGAAACAAACCCCACCATAAATAATGAATCAGATGGTTCTTTGAAGTACCAAAACACAGGACCTACAACGATTCAGACTAGACATTGGATTAAAGAAAAAAACAGGAACCCGTTTAATGCTCAGAATAATGTGGGTTTTCTGTCCAACAACAATAGATGTTTTTATTTTTTTTTCAAATCAGATGAAAGGATCCCATAGTTCTAATTATCACTAGGTCACTTTCTTTCCCTGAGAGATTATATCGGAGCTTTGTAGTGGGTGTGACTGTACTTTGCCTTCTCCTGTCATCTGTCGGAATATTTGAGACGACTAACAGGATGCAAAACAGTGAAGATGTACAAGGTGTGTCAGTTTTGGACCAAAGCATTCAAAGGAGCAGGCAAAACAGAGGAAACGGTTGGGTTGGTTGGAAGTGGATATGAATGTGCATAGGGTTCGTGTAAGCTGTTAGATTGTGACTTCTACTCATCCTTTGTGTTGGGTGTCTCTTAATGGGCCCCCTTGGTGCATCTGCAGCCCCCGGTGGCTGCTCTGCCTCGACCTAAGCTCTATGCTCTGGGAGCTGTGCAAATGTGCTGTGGGGCCGCACGGGCGCTGGTGCATTTTCTTACTTGGATGTGTTGCCCACAAGTCTCTGTATCCACCTTTTCTTGTCGTCCTCACGTGGGCATGGATGGGCGTGTTCCCAAGGCTCAGTGCTGCCACGGGATCAGCCCTCGCATGATTATGTGAGGGATCAGCATGATCGGCTGTCGCTGATTTCACTGACATCTGTCCCCACAGTGAGACAAGCTGCAACATGAATTATTGAAGACATACACATGCAGATCTGTGTCATGATTACGCCAAACAATACGCTTTGCCGCACTCCAGAGAGCTGAGGAGAGCCATGTGGACAGCTGCTTTAACCCTTTTTGACAATCTGTTACCATCTTTCAAGCACAGGAACTTTCTGGGGGTTATAGATTTGGGTAGCCTGAGTCTCCGCTCCCTGTTCGAAACCGCTATTGCGTGTTCATTGTCTGAGGAAGTCCTCTCTGCAAGGCTTTGTAAAACAGATCATTTGCATCTTAGTAGGAGGACTCGATCTTAGAATGGGCTGAAAATGCTGGGCCTGATCCAGTAAAGGAAGTAAGGCCCTGATGGAGGTCAGGCACAAGTGAAGGAGTACTTAGGTGCCTAACGCTTAGGGTGACGCTGAAGACTTGGAAAGCTTTGGGGCTGTGACAGCTCAGATCACTGTACGGTTCTCTGAGAAAGTGGGTTAGGACTCATCTTGAAAAATAATAATAAACTCGGTGACTTGAGTCATTGGGTGGATCGAAAACCTGTGCTGTACTATCCTGATATTGCAGCTACTAGTATTTGCTTGTCTTAATAGCACGGGAAGATTCTTTACAACTCAGAAGAAGTTACAGCCACGTGTATGTACGTGCCAGCAGTTACCAGCTTCGGAGGCGCTGCAGCAGAAATGAACCCTAGGAAGAGGTTTGAAGGAAAAAGCATTCCGTAAGACCATTCTCTATGTTTATTCCATGCGTCGAGCTTAAGGCAGAAGAAAACACAAAGGCAATAATGTCCAGAAGACATAAATGCTAAATAATTTTAAAAAATCCAATTATTAAATAGAAAATAACTGAAGCTGTCCGTGGGATGTCCAGAAGGCTAATATGATTAGGCACGAAGCGGGGAAGTGTCATCTGTGTGAATAACTTGTTCTCAGTATTGGTGAAGATGTGGAAATATTCAGCATTTGAACAGATAATACTCTGTTGAGAAGGATGATTCGGGGTAGGCTGCTTTAGCAGTTGCACTTTATATGCAGAGTTAAAAATGACTGTGGTTATCGATAGATCAGGTGCAAAAGTGTGGTTTGCACAGAAAAGGCCTTGCGTTAGCTACCGATCAAGCACTAGGTCGGGGACGGCTTGGGGCGAAGCAGGAACGACTGCGGGGTGGGGAGGGTGGTGTCTGCGAAGGACTGAGCGCTGGTGCTGCCAGAGGGGTCTCTGCGGGCTGCGGGATCCTCTCCTGCGGAACGCCAGTCGGGCCCTTGCACGCCGCTGCCAGATAGCGGGCACGGGGCTGTTCCCTTCTTCAGGGAAGCACTCATTTGTTTTGTCAATACTACAGTTCCGCTGGGTGAAGAATGGCTCGCTGTAATGACAGAGGTTAAAAATGACTTGTCATAATGGAGAAAGGGAATAATATCAGCTGGGGAGTTTTGCAGGTTTCAATGGCAGAATGTTTTGCCAACTTCACGTCAGTACAATTAGAGGGACTGGTGAAGAGAGGTGGCAAAGCGGTGAGGAAGTCGATGAGCTGATGTCACTGGCACGCTATTAGTGATGTCCTTGACATGCTGTATTAAAGTCTAGAAAATTGGCAACTGACTGATTTAGATAAGGATGTGCTTAATTTCATAAGGTGGTTGGTAGACTGTCTGACTGAGATAGCTCAAGTCTTTTTGCTAAGGATAAGTCAATGGAGATGTTTGAGTATCAAACTACCGATGCTGTGAAACGTGCTAGAGTAAAGATCGCTTCTTTTTAACACCTAGTTAAGTAAGCAACTTCAGAGCCTGTGTAACTGTGTAGGATAAAGCTTTTTTTCCATTTCAGGGCAACTTAAAGCATGTATTTAAGTGCAACAGATGGGTATAGGCCCACTCTCAGGAACGTGGAGGTCTGGGAGCCTTTGTGAATTTGCAGTGGGGCCCTTAGCGCTTTGAGTGTCTCTGCCTCACTAAACCTCTATGCTAGCTTGGTGATTAAAGGGTTGTTAGAGCCCTGTGTGACTCCTTGACAATTTGACTCCACAGAGAGCTGTGGATAACGGAGGTGAAGCATGCAGTAGCCTTGACTCTATTTATCAGACGTGCTGTGATTATAACAGTTTTCAGCAGCGTAGCCCATGAGCCTTTCAGCTGCTGGTTTGGTTTACTGGAGTGCCCGATAGTGGTGGAGTTTGCTCCCTGCTCACTGTAGGTTCTGGGGTATTCTCTCTTGGCTCGTAATGAGCGGACTGCTTTGGCTGTTTTTGTAATCTCATCATTTTCTGCATCCACACAATAGATATTGATTCAACCAAAGACTTAATATGTTTCAAATACTGTCAAAAGGAGAGGATGAGCTCCCTTAAAGGGCTTAGCAGAAGTCAGATGTGGCCTTCCACCTTGTTGCAGAAGTAATTATAATACAGACCCTTGGACACAGTGTCATGCATCAGAAGCTATGAATATTTGGAGCTTTGTGGCAATGGATTATTTGCTCTAAATATACTCAGAGTAATTGTATAGCTCATATCCAGCAGGTCAGGATTACAGATTTCATTACAGATTTCAGAGATTGGAAGCCTTTATGCAATTACCGTAAGTCCAACTAAGAGGTAGAATCATTTCCTCAAGATGGAACAGGAGAGGATACTGATATGCCATGACTTTCCCTAGGCTTCAATTTCATTAGGAAAATAAGAATCCTTCATTTTCATCTGGGTTTGATATCTCCTCAGACATATGGCATATCAGGTGTGATACATGCTTGCATCCTCCTTTCCTTCTCCTCTTAAAGATACACAGATCAATATTCCTTGGGCCTATGCCTGCTTGATTTCTGCAAGATCCTGTGGACTGTATTCGTTTTTGGACTGGCACCGAACTGCACATTTGTTGCAGATCGATTCTGCAAGAAACCCTGACACCTTGGAGTCAGCTTGCTTGCAACACAGAAAGAAAAAGCCAACTGTATTGACATATAACCATGGGAAAGTGTTCTGGACTCCACAGGCTTTTTGTTTTGATTTTCATGTAATGTTTTAGCAGGCTTTTCTTTACATTTGCAGTAAGAAAACAAACCGAAAACCACCCCAAATCTCCAAAGACTTCCAAAACGAATATTGTTCAATACTAATTGGGAAGTTTTGTGGTCAAGGCCCTTCAGTCACGTGACAAAAAATGCATTTGCCCCCCTTTCCTTCTAAAGTGACCTTTAATTGAAGCATATGCGATGCTACCAGAATGACTTCTCTGTTTGCGGTGTTACCAGAATGGGTGAGAAACCTTCTTTGTGGGATCTAGCAAATGAAATTTAACCTAAAAAAGGAAGTTGTCCTCAAGAATGTAGCAGGAATACAAAGAACAGAGGTAGTTCTAAGGGTCCCAGTCAAAGAAGGAATAAGGCCGAGGCAGAGATCATACTCGCTTAACGAAGCGCAGATCCACAAATGTTGGACAGATCGATTCGCACGGCTCTGCACAGGCAGCGCTGCTACACAAAGAGATGAAAAAAAACCACTTGAAAGGACTTCGAGTAACACACATGCTCAAGTGTTGGGTGTCTGAACATAGGCAGATGTGACAGCGGTACTGGCACACGGGGATATCGCACGTGCAGCGTGAGTGTTTGCTGGTGACAGTTCCCCTTGGGTAACGTGAAGGGAGAACACAGAGAGTTGTTGTTGGACAGATCTCCAGGCCCGTCGTTGCCTCCTTTGGGAAAGAATAGTGTGGGACTGTGTATAAGTGCCACCAAAGTGGCGGAGGAATGGGTGTGCGTCTCTAAATGGATGTCTGTCAAGGGTCTTTCTGTTGGACAGCTCGGTGGTATTTTTCAGAAAGATAGCTCTGTTTGGCTGGGAGAGCGTGCTGATAAATTGAGCAATAATACTCGGGGAAAAGAAAACTTTCTTATGGACTTTTTTTTCTTTGAGGGTTTGTACAAAACAGATGCTTTGCACAGGTTTCCTGCAGGCATCTTCTGCACGTTGTATGAACCAGGCCTGCGCTCGGTTCTTTTGGCACACGCTTATCTGTGTTATTGTTGCTTGGTTTTGATGGCTTGCGTATTCCTTAAAAGAACTAAAAATGACTTGAGAAGGACCCATTCCCCTGTGCTTACCAGCACGAGTCTGTTGAAGAAAGGCATGTATTTTGTCCTTAACGGAACTGAGAACAGGTAACGCTTTAGGACCTGGAGCGTCAGTCGTTAGATTTTCTTCTACTCCATATGAAATAATTGGGATCCAGGTTTTCATGCCAAGTGGGCAAGCTACATCTTGGCCTGAATTTGATGCAAAACCCAGCAATTAAGGCTGAGACACAGCGCTTGGGGTTGGGTTTGGTTACAGAAACAATGATGGTGTAGCAGCTTCATGACCTGAAACTCTAGCTGATGCCATGTGGCGCTCATGTGCTGAGAAGATATTTGAGGAGGTGGGAGGTGCCAAACCTTTGGGGTGACTTGGCCAACCTGCAGCGTTGCAGTAAATGGGTCCTTCGGCAAATTCCAGTGCAGTGGCTGCTGCGAAACTCTTCAGCCCCGGGAGCTGCTCCGATGAGCGAGGGCTCCTGCAGAGCTTTGCCTGTTCCTGTCGGAGTGGAAGGGCTGGAAGGGCCAGAGTACGGCCTTGTAGGCTGAAGGTTCATAGAACGGGGTAGTAAAGACTGATGCTAAGCCAGAAATACCTGCTTTTACCTACACATAGGTCAGTCAGTGTTTCTATCTGCATAGCAGGGTATTGATTTTCTGCTTGTTGAAAAGGAAATGCGCTCATGTGAAATAGGATTAGACTGAACGTTAAGATTGGAGACACAGAAAGATGGTGGAGACGAATAACTCGTGAACTCTATTGCTGTGTGTTAGCTACAGGTTATAAAGACGCCGGCAGAAGGTAACACATGCTTCTCTTTGTAAGCACATGACTTCAGCGGACTACTCAGATGCTTAAAGAATAGCATATGCCGGACGCTTTGTTGCATCGTGTCTGACTTAGGTGTGAATCTGAGACGATGGAGTGTTCGGAGTCGCTTCTCTGTAGCCATAAGCATGAGCACATAGAATTTAAAATATCGGAGAGACCTTGCTGCTGCATGATGTTGTCTTATCCCCATCTGTGGTACTGATCTTCCCTTCACACGGAATCGCAGTGGATGGCGACAATTGATTCCAGAAGGTGAATGAACAGGATTGTATGTTTCCCATGAAAAGAGCAGCATCTGTTGTTTTTAGCACTTCCCGGAATCATGAGTGTCTTAAACCAAACTATCAGTACATTAAGGTTGTTTGAGGTATTAAGACTCCACGTTTTTATATTTCTTTTTTTTTTTTTTTTTTTTTTTTTTTTTTTTTTTTTTTTTTTTACAAAGGACCTTATCTTCAGTTTTTCAGGCTTCCCTATAGCTGGTGGTTTTTTCCCATAGCAGTGACTTACTAATAATGGTGGTTTTCTTTTTTCTTGCTCCCTTGCCTGTGTGAAATGGATGTTTCTTTAAAAGCAGAGCTCTAATGTACCAAAAGTTTGTGCGTGTGAATGGACACACAAGGTACCTGCAGGTCAAATTTTGTGCTCCTGACTGCTGTAGTAAATTCAGCCTTAAACATGTTATTAGCCTTTGGCTTTGGAAAGCCATATGGCCAACAAATCTGGCCAGAAGCAGACCGAATCCAATTCGCAGAAAGCTGGTAAACCTGTATTTGTTGCTGCGAGTGTCCAAATGTTGTCTTTAGGCAGCCAAGAAAATACTAGCAGCCAAACTATTATGATAAAGTAAGAGTGATTGCTGTGTTTTCACCTGACAAACACAGGTGATGAATGCGAGGAGGGAGAGAAAACCACCAGCATCTCTTGCAAGTAGTAGAGGTTTATAGCTCCGAAGAGCAGATCTAATTCTGATGGTCTATTGGTCTTATGCCAGCGAGGCTTTAACTGCCGTCCTCTTTCTTCTCTGCTCTTCCAGAGCAGGGAGAGAATCAGTTCCGACTTTGTGCTCGGGACTTCGACGAGCAACTGAAGGAAGCACTGGATCGCCACGGAACGGAGCAGCACTTTGGCATCTAGTCTATTATTATTTATGGCAGGGTTGACCAGCGGGGATTGAATTCATGGAACCGGCCGGAATCAGAATGCCTTTTGTTTTTCCGATTTTTTTAATGAAGGAGATGGAGCTTTAATTGTCATTATGTGCAAATCCGTTTTGTTTAGCTTCACGAGGGGGTTATTTTTATTATCTCTCACTAGTGAGAGTTACTAGCTTAAGAAGCTTTCAAAATATTAACCAGTCACTGAAGGTTCTTTGAAGAAAAATATGACTGCTCGTGTAAACAATTAATGGTTGTTAAGCATGGCAGTGTATATTATGACAAACAACACATGCTACATTATGCCAGCTGGTGTAATGATGTGATAATGTCTGACTCATTAACTCTGGCACACAGTTTACGATGCCCTTCTATGACAGGATTAATTGATTCACACATACATTAAAACAAAAATAACTAAACTGAAATTCAGCTGGAAGCCTGGTTTCTCATTTGTCATCAGCCCTGTTGGTGGCTAAAGCCAACTCGGACCCAGAGCGGAGCGAGCGGAGGTTTGGCCGATGACCTTTGTTTTGCCTCACGAGGCGGGCGTCTTGTGCGGAGGGAAGGGCTGACATGGGCAGCGTTTGACTGAAGGGTCCCTGCAATAGCTATTAGTGCTTCTATGACTCTCTGGATCAGATAGGGTAGTTGTAAGGTTAAAATATCAAAGAGTTCCAAAGTCGTTTTGGCCAGAATAAGGCGGTAAGTGCACAGCCTGTTGTCTGCTGTCATTATGGAGCAAGAGCTAGGTGAATACATTTGTATCAGAGGACTGATGAGCTTTTACGGTGCCAGTGGGGAATCTTCCCTCAAACCAGAACTTAATGCACAAGAGAAGAAATTCCTGAAGGCTGTCTCAGAGTTCCTCAGGCAGCGGAGAAACTGAATTGGAAACCATGTGATAGAGATGAAACAAAACTAGTGATTTAAAAAAGGAAATGAAAAAAACTTGCGGTGAGGTGACTTGGGGCTTGCCTGTCTTGATACTGTCTCAGAGGGAGAAAGCCGGCGTGTCTGCGCTTTGACCCCGTGCCGGCGGTTAGCCTGGACCTGGCATGATGAAAACCAGTCTCTAGATTCAGTTGGAGTTTTTAGCCTGCTCGGCTCGCAGTGCGTACCTGGCCTGGAAGCCCCAGAGAAGCAAAGGTGCTGGCGCTTGTGAGCAGGACTGCGTTCAAGGTTTTGCTCGCTGTGACACTGGGTTGTTTAATATCCAGGAGTCCAGCAAATACAAGAAGCTGTACAATTTCTGTGAGTTCTAGTGTTATGTGCGTAGTGTGCACATAAGGTGTCAGTACGTTACTTATGTGGCAATTAATTGATAAAGTGGTGTTGATTTCTCAAACACGAAATATGTTTCTGAAGATGAAACTTGACAACGCCTTGCTGCTGTTCGACTGTGCAGTCAGCGTTCTTGTTTTCTGTTCGTTGCTCGAGAAGGCTGATGTAACTAGGCTTAGAAAGAGAATGTAATCTATGGGTTTCTGTTTGATGAGTCCCTTAAAGGAGGACAGAAGGGAAAGAAGAAGTAATTTATTCTTATTAATACTTTCCTTTTGTTGTCCTACAGAGTAGTAACTTGTGGTAGGAGGAAAAGTGACAGGGCTACCGGTGTACTAGGAGCTGTGGGCATGCGGGCACAAGGGAGAGAAAGCGGGGGCAAGCGCACAAACCCTCTGGTAGCTTGAACGAAGCTGCAGGTGGAATTGAAGGGCTCGCTTAACCTGTGGCTTCTCCCTGGCTTTCCAAAAACTGGAACGCTCTGCTACAGTAAATGTGATCTGAGGAAAGAATCTGAGCGAATTGCAAATAAAGGGGGGGGGGGAACCTAAGGAAGAAGCAGCATTATCCAGCAAACTTTCCACTGTTAAGGTAGCTGAATCATAACGTTCGATATGTACTATATTTTAACTTTTTTAAAGAGGTTTCCCATGTTTGTGGTATGATTTCCTGAAGTGGTTGCTCCTGCAGCACGAGACGGTGTGTTCAGGTGCTGTGTTTCACCAGAAGAGATGGTGAAGGGGGTACGTCCTAGTGCAGACATGAGGAACAGACGCTTGAGCTTTGCCGCCGGCGCCTGGGCTTTGGGTGAGACCTGGTTGCCCCAGTTGCTTTGTTTGACTCTGGATAAACATATGCGGCTGCCACAAACTGCCTGAAAGCTCAGAAGTAGGTCCCTAGCTCAAGAGTAGTTTGCTGCCTCACGTGCTTACTGGATAATAGAATTGCACTGTGGCAAAGTATAATCTAGCAGTGAGTCAAACAGAAAAATGTCTGTCCTAGCACTACTTACCTCATTAAAATAGGGCAGGAGTCATTACGTAAAGATGTTTTTTAGCCATATGTTTGACCTTATGGAGCCGGTTGGGACCGTAGGGCAGTCAAATTCCATCTGAAATGAAGTACTGTTGTGGTATTTTGGAATAGAGTTAACCCCAGTTTGGCCCAGTGTATTTCTACTTAGGCTTTGTGTTTTAAGGAAGTGTCAGAAGATCCTCCAAGCTCTGAGCAGCCTTACTGGAAGGTGTTGTGTCCTGTCGTTCTGATGACCCATGTCTCTTTTTTTTGGTTCATCTCACTGGATATTAGTGGAAGAGGGCTGGCTCATGTTGGTTTTAGCATCCTTGAATGTGATGAGCTGAAAAAACCTTGGAGTTTCTATCTGTGGTGAATTCTTCGTGGAAGTTTTGACTGTTCTGTTGATAAATACATTCTGACCGTAACATCTACTTGTGCTGGGTCACTGAACGGGAGAGCGAGTTATTCGCTGTCTCTTCATTGCTTCTCTCGGGCTCTTCTCTTTCTGTGTTGGGTTTACCATCGTGGTGTCTTGTCTACAATTGGGCAATATGCTAATATGACGAATAGTCATACTGTATTTAGGATTGTGAAGATAAATGCAGCTGCAATTATAGGCAGTATTTTGGCCGTTTGAAGTATTTTGGGCGCTGAATAGTTCTAGCAGCGCAGTTTCACGTGTACTGACTTTCCCTGTTAATGGCCTCCGAGGTGGCTCGGGCATTCCTGAACTGTCTAGTTGTCAGGGAGGTGAAATCCCTGGTTAAACACAAAGTTCTCTCCTATGACTTCTAGTCTTGCTACGTGCTCTCTGTGCAGCCATTTTTTCTTCTAGAGGCTCTCATGTGTAAGTGTGCCTCAGGTTTAGATGTTACATCTAAATGCAGAGAAACCCCTGAATAGCCCTAGGGTGGACTCAAGTTAAATTCATTGGAATTTCTCCAGGCAACTGGAGCACTGAGCTACTGTTGAGTTACCAGCTTACGCTTCCATGAGCTGAGAGCTGAGGCTACGCACTAACCCGGCATCCAGGTGACTTGTCACAGTTACCTGATGTGACATGGCTGACCACTACAAACGTATCTTCCTTGTTCATGCAACATGTTCTTTTGGAGACGTCACACTTGTGTATCGAACTGACAGATTAGCGGGCGAGAAACAAATGGCAGCCCAGCACGGAGTCGTGAACTTGAGCCACTGTGCAGAATGGTGGCTGCTCTCCTCTCTGAAAAGTTAAATACTCCCCAGAAGGATGTCACTGTTCTGCTCAGTTTCTGTCCTTTGAGGATATTACTCTATAATGAGGCATAGTTTATTGGGGCTTGGGTTTTTTATTAGATCGTGGTACTAGTCTGACCTAAAAAAGCAGTTCAGATCAAGGCCTCACAGTTTTTAAGTGCACAATGAAAACTGTTTCTGCCTTGAAAGAGTTAGTCTTACGCAGGTAAGGAGAAAAAGGAAAAAAGAGATTTGATCCCAGCGGTTCCTGGGAGTCTGTCAGAGATGGAGATCTAAGATATTCTCCATAATTGATATACCTTGAATTGATAGTTAAAGAACTTTGAAGTGTTTGACCAGAAAAATGATGCGTTCTTGTCTGTGTGAACCTTCGCTGTAAGTATTTGCGGTTTGGCTTATCTCAACACGAGTCCATTTTACTGGGCTTATAACTGGGATGATATACTTCAGGGTTCAGATGATCACGATTCTTTCAGTTGGGTTTTCAGAAGAAACAAGAAAGGAGGATTATGAATTAGAAAAAAAAAATAAATTCTAGAAATATTGCCTAGGCCTCAAGCGAGAAGGCTTGTTTCCCTGGAAGTCTGTCAGGCAAAGCAACCGGTGGGATGCTGGCAGAGTGCTACCACAAGGTGGGAAGAGAGTAGAGACTATTTTGAGCGTCCGACTTTCACCATGTAACTATTTGCCTTGTAACTGATTCTAATACTGACATTAATGGACTAGAGAGCAATAGTTGTCAGAACAGCTTTTGGAATGTGATCACGAGGGTATCCTTTAGCTTTTCATACCTTGCTCCTGTCGCGGATGAGATGGAGTCTGTCAAAACTGTTGCCTTGTCTCCTTCGGAGCTCTGCAAATTTGTGACTTTGGAGGATATGGCTTTTAGTGCCCTTCTGAGCGGTCGTGAGGTACCCGCCTTCTTCAGAAGCTAGGTGTCATTAAACACAGAACATGCCCCGTTTCTACATGGTGTGGCCATACTGAGGATAGGCCACCTTGCTAGAGCGTGTGTGTGGGTGGGGAGTCATCTGAGGCACCAAAGCCGTTGGATGTTTTTCCTCCTGGGCACAAGAGTTTGCAGTTCATTGAGAGACCAAGTCTTTCCCTGTGAACTGGACTGACCTCACTCGTTCCAAACCTGGGGCTTCTGTGTCTTGTGGTTTGCCAAGGAGGTGGTCCAGGGGGAGATTATGTCCTACCGTGAGTCCAGAGGAATCCAGACAGCTGTGTGCTGCTGGAGCATGCTGTAAGGATCGATGGGGCGCAAGTCAGTGCTCAGTGATTTACAACTGCATCTTAATCAGCGTTTCTAGTCCAGTACGTGTTTGAAGCTGAAAACAAGCGCTGTATTTTCATCGCACAGAGTCATTGCTTTAGACTGGGAAACAGTCAGACAGGACTGGAATGGGTATGTACGTGTATGGTGCACACATACCTGCACGGTTTTATTAGCATATCTTTACAGTATTCCTAGCAATGGAAGTCTGTGTTCTGCACCATACCGTATGCTAATGACAGAGGATGTTTTAACGGCAACCTCAAAAAAACCACAATAACAAACACACACAAAACAAAGAAAACCCAAACCTGTTCATAGATTTTGTGTGTCTCAGACCTTGCAGCATGCATGTGAGAGTCTAAGCGGCACTTGTTAGCAACTACTACCAAAAGAGAAGTATTTGTAGGGCTTGTGGTAATGATTGAGAAGAAGATTAATTTCAGCTAAAGGACACGTCTGATGATGATGGAAAGATAACAATCAGCGGATCACATAGAGGGATAATGGATCACATAATTAACTCAGTTACCGCATTATGAAAAGGTGATCCTTGGGTGCTAGGGAAGCACAGCCGGCTTTGTGAAATCTGGGCTGCTATTTTTGAGTCTCCTGCAGGGCTCCAGAAGATGAGCCCTCTGTTGGGGCTGGGCAGTGCGGAGCTGAGTGTGCTGGGCTGAGGAACGAGTCAGTGGCATGCCATCACGCAGGAGCGCAGCTCTGCACGAAGTAAGGGGCTGCCTTGGCAGCAAGACCAAGCGTTCAGGCCATAGGAAACTGCACTGAAGATGTCAAGGACATTATGTACTGGAAATTGCCTTGCAACATGGTACCACTCAGAAGGGTGAAACTGTGCTTAGCTTTGTTACACGCATATGGTTTTATAGTAAGAGATGCCAGACGATGCTGTAGGTATGTGGCATAGTACTGCTGATCCTTTTCTTGAAGTACAGGAGGTAGTTTTCAGTCGTTTGACTCATCGAAGTTAGTTGAATTGTGCACTAGACATTGAGAATTATTTGTGTACCTGGACTTTGCTTCATCCTGATACGCAGTTAATGCTTAAGGTAAAGCCCGTTTCAGGAAAAGTTGGCAGCCTTGGTGGCTTGAAATTTGTCGAAGAGGTTTCTGTGTTGTTTGGGTGCTGGTTAACTGTATGTATTTATAGTAACGTAGACCAGAACCAGCTTCCTACTCTCCATTTGATATGTTTTGAACACAGGGTCACATCTGGGCCCTGCCATTTCTCCTGGCACTGCCCAAAGGTGTACCACCGGAGGAAGAGTTGATTAGCGGGGTGAGGAGGGGACACAGCTTTCTGCGTATTGCTGCTTGGGCAGGGAGAGAAGAGGTGCAGGAGTGGGAAGCAGCAGAGTATTTTTCTCATTGCAATGGTGGAGTTGCAAAAGTAGAAGGCGAGACTGGTGATGTGCAACCTGGTGAGCTGGTTGGCGTAAGGTGCACCTGACTCGAAGGGTATGAGTTACCCTCTCGGTTTATCCCCAGCGACTTAGCAAGGTGTTCAGGTCTCTAGGCATGTTTCCTGCCCTCACCAGCCCGATGGTAAGGTACGCTTACCAACCCACTAGTGTCAAATGCTGCTTTAGAGATAAAATACATGTATATGTGTGAAAAATAAAAACTAGCATCCGGAGCTGCTAGGATAGTAATGAACTATAATGTATGCTAAACACAGAGGCCAAGCACTGCAGGCAGTTTCTCCAGTGCTCACATAAATCACATAGTAAAGGTTTTAGTGGTAACTGAAGTGCATATTTAAATATTCCCTGGGTTAAGTTTATTCATTTTGTTTTGATTGAAACAATCGGAAGAGATTGTGTGGCTGTAATTTCACCAGGAGGTTAAAGTAGGTGACTGACCGAGTTGTGGTCGTATTTACTTTAGACTTCAGTAGAGAGATTAGTCACAGGGATCTTAGTAGGCTGCATGATTAAAAAAAAAAAAAAGCAGTAGTAACAAATTTTCAGTATCTAACGCATATAATGGCTGCATAATGTTGCATCTAGATGGATGATAGTTTAATTTAATGTTTAGTCTTATGTGGGGGCTTACTCAGACAAACAATTGCTTACTCCCAGGGGATTATGGGCATTAATATCAAAATGATAACACAAGCATCAGAGCCGTGCTCAAACAGAGAGCTGGAGGATTCAAAGCAGCCTGGTCCTCATAGGAGCTGATTTATTTGGTTGATCTCAGTGTAACTTTGACTCCTTGAGAGAGAAGAGAGGCTATAACAGCTGTAGTATTCCCTGAGCCGGTGGGTGAAATCGGAGGCTGGAGCCAGGCTCCTGCAGAAATCCCTAATGAGATTTGCACAGTGCACCTTGTCCTTCAGCTGAACTGATACGCTGTGGGCTCTGCCTGCGGTCGCATACCTGACCGTATTGCCCTGAGCGCTCATCTGCTTTCCACCCTCCTGATCCCTCTTTCTCCATCCACCAACTCTGACTGCCTAAAAACGGGAAGAGCAGCCTGGGGAAGCGTGGCGGGGGAAAAGAGGGGTCCTGCCTGCCCGTCAGTGCCCGTGCAGACGACAACACACACGGACATTAAATGGTGACTCGGTGTCTCAGAACGTGCATGCAATGAGGCACCATCATCATAATTTAACCGTGTAGTTCTGCTTAGTGGCAATATAGAGAAATTATTAATTAACCAATTTTATAATAGAATATACAGAGGCCATGTTGTTGCCTAAAGGAGGAAAAGAGGGCTGTAATTTGCTGATATCAGATTAATTATATTATGAAAATGAGCTTCAAAACTGCACAAATGGAGAGGGAAAAAATATGACTGTAATGGTTTGGGGTTGTTATTGAGTTGCTGTTTTTTTCTGATTTGCTAATGATTATTGTATGTCCATCCTTAAGGTCATTTGTGATGTGTCCCATGCTGAGAATTATGACCAGCAGCAAGAAATGAGAAATTAATTTGTTTTAAATGATACTGCACATTATCAGGAGAGAGACTGCATTTTCAGCCACCAAAATGATTCCTAATGACAAGCTTAATACTTCTATCAGACACAGATGCACAGAGTGCCATGCAGCTTTGAGAATCGGCTGTTGTGCACCAGGATAAAACACAAGTTGGGGGGGGGGGGAAGAAAATAAAGTCCTGCAAACTCTAATTCCTGTCCAGCCATCCCTTTGTAGCTTGGAAGATGGGCCCGTGTTAGGACACAGCTGTACAGCGTGTTTGGGAGAGGTGAAGTGGGCCCAGTTGGAGGTGACGCCGAGGAGTCGCCTGTCCGTGTGTCGCTCGACGGCACGCTGGCTGGCGGCAGCTGGGCTGAGGGCCCGGTGGCAGCCCTGTCAGGGCAGGGGCAGGACCCGGACCCGCTGCAGCCCTGCTGTTGGTGCTGAGGCTCTGCTCCTCTCCTCAAGCCTGCACGTGGTTCTCTTGCTGCATCCGTGCCATCAAGGAAAAGAAAGCAAATACTCTTGTTTTCATGGATGGGTGGTCATTTGCTGCTGCGTTACATTAGTTCAAACTGCTGTGAGGGATTTGGTAACTAAAACTTTGTCATAATTGAACAAGCTGGTATTAACCCGCTCTTGGAAGCGCAGTGTGCATGCGGGAATGGCACTAGAAAGGGAGTGCTAGTGTGCTATCTTCACTCAGTTCCGTTTTGCATGTATTTGAGACTTCCTTTTCATTTTGTTATTTGCATCTTTTTCATGTTAAAACCTAGTGGCTCTACTTGTCCCTATGATAGAATGGGGAAGGGCTGTGGGTTCAGAAGCTCATTTTCTTGCTTGGTTGAGTGTGGCTGTGTGCCATTTGCTTAATGAAGGGCAGAGCGTATTCTTGATGACGTGGTCTCTTGCGAGTGTGACCAGATACTGCTCTGCAACACATCCCCTTCCTAGGACAAATTCTTACTCCTCTTTCGGGAGTCACAGTTTGTAATCCCATTGTTATGCTACTCTTACTCAAATCAATGTACTACTCCAGCATGTCTTAATGTCTCCTCATCTTAGAAAGCAAGTAAAAAAGCTGCAGACAGTTGAATTCCAATGAGTTTTTTGGGAACTTAATGAAATTATTTTCTGATCCTGTGTGTTGGATTACACACTTCACAAATTCAAAACTGTTGTGACTCAAGAGGACCAAAATTCCCAGAGTAAAGCTCTCAGTTGAGTTCCTTCAGTTGCAAGATGGATGTAAGGGAAGAATGATAAGCCCCTAAGCTACAGAGTTCGAGTAGGAGGTATGAATGTCCTGCCTGGAACACTGTGGCTACAAAAGGCTCCAGTCACTTTCTCTGGATTCCTGTTAGAACCAGAGGAGGGAAGAGCAAGGTGATTTCTAGGGTGCTGCTTTGATCCTCTCCCAGTCAGGTGAGTGAAGTGTGAGAAAGGGTCGATGTTAAGAGCTTTAGCCTTGTGCTTGTATTTCTGTAGGATTAACGGTGTCAGTGTCTTAAGAAGCACTACACTGAAATGAAACCGAACCAGATTGGTTTGTTGCAAGATCTCTCTGATTCACTGGAAGCACCTGGGAAAAGAGGAAGATGCAGCTTTGCAAGCAATCAGGGGATATAAATTAGATGTGGTTTTCAGATAGTTTATTGGGGCAGGTGGGATGTCTGATTACTTTCTCAAATACCTAGAGACAAAATTCTCTTCTGTTGCGTTTTCTTTTCTGGGTGCCTGCTCTGCGTATTCCATCACAGAACGCTGATGTTGTCTTACCACTTAAAACTGGGCTGTTGGTCCAGTCACACAGTGATGCGCGCTCCTAGCTACAGCTGGGAAGGGAGTAAGGATCCAGGGGATTTCACACAGGATTTTTGGTTTGCCCTGACTGAACGAAAGCTGCTTTCAAGACAGGGCTTGTGTTAGCATGCCAGAATGAAGATAAATGTAAGGAGAGCCTAGACTGCCGTGTATTTTAAAAACTAAGACCAAAACATTATCAGTTTGGGCTTTTTTTTGGTAAGAAATGGGTATTGAGAATGCAGGGTGTTTGAACCAATAAGCAGACGCGTGGTAGTGCAGCGTGGAGACACTGTAACTGACGGAGCACTCCTGCTGGGGACCCAGTGGAGAGGGGAATGCAGACATCAAGCTGTGTAAGATTACAAAAGGTACGTGTCTCTGATGAGAGTTCATTAGCAGGTAAAAAAGACTGTAGCTTATACAAATCATCCAGTCGATGAATGAAAGCCCCAGCGGGCGGATCACAGCGCTCCTCCGATGTGCCTTTTGTCTGGAGGTGAGCCACTGCAGTCCAGCAGCCTGCTGCCAGTCCGTCCTATGGGCCCAGCCCCGCCAAGCCGAGCTGTTGGGACTGACTTGCTGTGATAATATAGGCTGCACCAGGGGATGCTAATACAGAGCTTAAAATTTCATATTCCCTCAAATCCCTATTCAGCAGTGAGGGGCGATATAAGGTTATCCGAGTGCTCCGCTTCACGGGTTTTCATAGCTAGGAGACAAGGAGCCTCGTCAAGTCTCTTAGCATGCATGATTTCAAGGGAGGGAGCTCGTCTGTTCTGCTGGTCTAGATTGAGGATGAAGCTTTTAGTTCACAATGACTTGAAGTAGCAGGTGGAAGCAGGCACCTGAGATTTATGAGAGGGGACAAAATAAACAGGCTGCGATAAGGCAGCTCAAAAGAAAAAGATTTTCCTATGTAAAGTGTATGTTTTATTAGGCATTCATGTTTCTTATGTCCTGCTGACTTGGTTTTGATGGTAGCCCCTTCCTGATGTTGAAGGTGAAAAACCAACCAAAACCCAACAACGACAAAAAAACAAACTAAAAGGCCAAACCTGACTTCGCTGCAGTTCAGTGGTTGAATGAATGAACACGTAAGGAAATACAGACCTATAAAAACGCTTGCATTTAACTATATAACGGAAAAGTCGTATCTTGCCGTACGTTTCATGGCTGCTTTTTTTGGCACAGTGTGTTTTTCTCTCTACATCTTATTCTACAGAAGAATTTCTTCCCGCAGTTTCTAGCCAACTTTGTCTTTGAGCAATAGCTGGACTCTACCAGTTGAATTGCTACAAATCTGGCGTGCTGATTGTGTGGTAGTAATTACTCATGAATAATTGTGTACAGGTTGATGGTAGATACGATCACTCCGTTCCAAAACACATTTTGTCTATTTTTGGAGGTGGATGGATAAGAGGAAGTAGTTTTCTCATTTTAAGAAGTACCGAATAAAGGATGCCTGGCTATTGATAGGGTAGCTCCGGCTGCGCAGGTGTTAGGCAGAAGAGTCGATTGCAAGCTGTAGCAAAGTCCTCGCAGCCTAGTGCTTTAACGTAGTTTCCGTTAAGATGTCCAAGTGTTTGGACTTGTTTGAACTGTTTCAAACCTGTGACAACTTTGGGTGTGGCTCTTAAGTTTTTATTTAAGTTGGAAATGATGATGTAGTCTAGAGAACTTACTCCTGTATGATACAGCACGGAAATACAGAAGGAAATAGACGGGCGATGTTCCTTAGGCTGGCTGTTCTCCAGTTCCGTGCCAGGGCCGTCTCCGGGTAGCGGTGTTTGTCCTTGCCGTGAAACGTTGAGTGACTGCAGAGGTGTTCTCGGAAAGACCAGCCTTAAGTCTCATCGGCTGTTGAAATGACAGTTCCGAATTGCCCAGTGTCCAGCATTTGCTGTTCCTAAAGCAGTCAAAGGAAGATAGGTATTGGAAAAATGGGCTATTTGCGCAGGTCTCTAAACACGGGCTCACTAAATTTTCTGCTTTCAGTTTTGAATATCTTCATCTGAATCGTGTGCCGCTTTGTTTCCAGCAGCGCGCAGAGAAATGGAGATGGGCTACAATAGCTTATCAGACTGGTATTGTTTATTTGTTGTAAACCACAGCTGTCTGTTGAGTGCCGGCTCGTGACTGACAAACAAATGAGTTTACCCTTCCTCTATTTGAAAGTGATGCTGAAAATCTCCGCGTCCCGTATTTTAATTTTTGTGTCCTTCTTTGTCATTTTCCCAATGAAAATTACCCCGGCACTGATCTCAATGTTAATGTATTCCTGCTTACATTTGACTTCTGAATATGTTATGGCTAATTATCATTACACAGGACGAGAGATCAGAGCCCTGACTGAGGTGCTTGGTATGGGAACAAAAGGAGGCCAACTCTGCATCTTGGCACGGGGCCCAAAAATTGTGACTGAGCATCTTGAAACCGGTGGAGTCTGGGGAGGGGAGGGGGTTGGCTTTTCTTTTTCCTTAGTTTCATTTTATTATTTTTTATGAACCGGGGGAGGGGCCAGGATGGGGCTAAAATTTCCCCTTGAACATGATGTCAATATGTTGGCATGTCTCCTTTTATTAAGATGCCATCCAACTGATAACAAGTCCTGCTGTGTTTTACCAACATAAAAAATTAGACTGGAGACCAGGGAGCGGCAGGTGGCTTTTGGCACCAAGAAATAATCACACTTGATGTGGAAAGTAAAGTAAAAGGAGCCATCTGTTCACTGCAGGAGGACGTGAAAAATCACATTAACATATTGTCACTAACATCATGAAATACACGGTTAATAATAAATTTAGTTATCATGGCAAGCTGCATTGGGTGCTTCCTTAGAAAAAGTATTGTGCGGAAGATGTGCTCGCTCACATCCTCCTATTGAGATATGTCCTTTTTAGTGTGGGAGTCCAAACCCCGCCGTTTGTCACTGCCCGTGCGAGCACACAGGCGTCTCCTCTGCTGGGAGCAGGAATGGCTGTCAGAGTCCTGCTTCTGCCTCTGCCCGTTCATCTGCTGAGCTTGTATCCATCCCTCTTTCCTCACTGCCAGGCGAGCACACTAAATGGCTGAAAAGGGAGGAACTGGAAATCCAATAGAAGGGAGGGAATGAAAAGCCTAGAAAAAAGGAGGAGTCTGGGATTAGGTGTGTCTGCAGCGAGCCTGCTCTAATGCCTACTGAAGTCCTTGGGAAGCTTTTCTTTTCCTTTAATTGGCATCGGATTAGACTTGTGTTACCGAAGGCGGTTTTGGTGGGAGCTCGTTCTTTGTTTTTGTTGCAGCTGAGTTTATTACCGGTTTCACTGGAGATGGGCGTAGCCTGCAGAATCACCCCTTGGGTCAGGCAATCGTTGAACTTTTCCTCCTTCTGTGTACTCAGGTCTGCAAAATCGTGCGCCGAGCGTGTCTGTGAGGGCTGTGTGCTAAACTGGGAACCAGCTGTCCCATTGATGGTTTCCTGACAGAATGACTTCAGGAAGGTAGTGCTGACTTAAATCAGGGCAGCTGAAACAAGGCGTAACAAGGATGTCCTCTTCTTAGTGTTTAAGAAAAGTTTTGGTGTAAATATACTTAAACGGTGTCGTTCCACTCTGTGTACGGTGTACCTCAAACTTCTGCCTGGGGTGTGTTTCAGCTTCAAATGCATCACGTAAAAGGATCTACTTTTTTAGTCATCTCTGCGAAAACCCACAATGTCTGAGGATGGAGCTGGTTCCTCCTTACCTGTACAGTGTTCCTAATAAAAGAGGACTTCAATTGTGCCCCTTCCAACCTGTGTGCTCTGTTTTCAGTTCGGAATGACAATTGAAATGGTACACAGTTATCAAAAGAGTTAGCAATAAGAGCCTAGCAGTTTGTGGTTGAAGGACAGCGAGCGAATGAACTGCTTTGGGTCATGTATTGCAGGTACCTGTTGTTTAAGTACTTACTGAGATTTGTACCTAGATGAAAGTTAACAGAAGCTGGTGGGATTTTTTTTTTTTTTTTTTTAATATCTTGGAGAAGTCTCTTTCACCCAGTGGCAGCATCTCAGAGAGGAGAAGAGAGGTTCATTTCAGAATCTTATAAAGCAAATTTCCCCTCAGAGTGATAGTCCTCCTCACATGGCTTTATTGTCACTAGTGAAAAAGCAGAAAGAAATTCATTTCACTGTCTCGTTTCTCGTCTACATTGGAGATGAGTTGTCTCTCCCTATTAACCCACCCTGCTGACTAACTCTGTGGATGTCTCAACACAGAAGCAGATTATAGCTAAGTCTCTCAGTCAAAAACATGCATTTCGTACAGAAGTGAAGAAAATGGTTTTCAACGGTTAGGTTGTAAAATTACATAAATGTCTTAAGTACCCAAACCAGGACTGGGGCAATGGGTTATATGCATCTTCAGGAGACTGCTTATTCTTGCTCACGTTGTCGGGCCAGACGCTTTTCTGACTTAAAAAATGGGTTACTCCGCAAGATGAGGAAGTTGACTCTGTCATCTCCCCTCCACCTCATCCAGGCTTCACCCAGCAGTATACCCAGCAATTCATGAATTAGCATTGCAAAGTGTGCTTGATGTTGTAGCGGGGATGGTTAGTAGCTCTTGAGAACATGTCTGTGGTGGCTTTGGCTCCAGGTGCGTGCCTGTGCGTGCTGTCCAGGGCACTTAAGCTTAAAGCAGGTAAGGACTACTTTAATGAAAATTTACGTTTTGGAAAGACTACAGATCTGCAGGTGTCAAGGCTCCAACTACTAGGAATATGATGTCCTCCAGCTGTCTGTCTTCTTCCAGCTGGTTTTGGATGGCTTGGTTTGTCGGGCGTTTTGAGATGGGGCGTTGGGTTAGCTGGGTACCACTTGCTGCAGCCTGTTTGCCTGGCTGTGCTCCCCGTAGCGTTGCCGCAAGATTTGCTGCTTGGCTTTCTGCGCGGGGCATCGTAGCGTTTGAGGGATTTGTGAGCACTAATAGATACGTCCCCACAACCTCCCATGAAGTAGGGCAGAGTGATATGCTCATTTAAAAAGATGAAGATTGAAGCCTGGAAAGAGCAAGCAACACCCACACGCAGGCAGTCTGGGGCAGAAACAAGTATTGAATATAATTTATGTCAATCAACCTGGCCTTATGGAAAATAGATCTTGTCAAACGAACTTGATATCTTTTTTGATGAGATTATGACTCTGGCTGATAGACTTCCCTTGGTACCGAATGATAGTTTGGTGAAGAAACTGAAATGATGCGAAATTATCGCAGACATGATTAAATGGATTAAAAACTTACTAACTGTGAAGTCTTAAAATGCAACTGTAACCAGGTTATCAGTGTTGAGCAGGTGTGATTCCAATGATACCCTGCAGGAATAGCTTTTTAGTCCTGCACTGTTACACCTCGTTATTCTCTGTTACAGCCACAGAAGAAAATAGACTGCAGCTCTTAGCGGTGGCATGATGATGTCTGGAATGTTCAGCGGCAGAAAAGGCCGCTTGCTGATGCAATGCCGCATGGATGTCACGATGGGAGGAAAGAGTTTCCTTATTCGTGTGACAAAATACAAAGCCATGTGTCTGAGAGCAGAGAGTGCAGGCCTTGCGTGTCATCTGGGAGAGGCTTTCTGGAAAGCAGTGACTTGGAAAAAGAATCAGGGTCACAGTGACTAAACAACTAGAGGTGAGCAATGCCCTAGCTAAAGGTGCTGTTAGAGTTCTTGAAAGGCACTAAGAAATTAACAGCTAGAGGATTTAAGTAGTTCTGTGCCCCAAATGGTTTGTGACAGCTTTTTTAAAGGATTTGTGTGGTTCTGGGGCTAGCTATTCCAGTAGCCATATGAGACTTAGGAGAACTAGACGAAAACTTTGAAAAAGACGGAAAAACTGAATGAGATCTCTCCTGGGAAATTTGTCCACTGGCTCTAATGAAATTAAGGAGGGAGAAAGCTGAGGAGAGGTTGGAATAGCAGCCAGAGGCATTGGGAGTTGAGTAATAAAAGCTCTTCAGTAAAGGGACGTGAACCTGCAGTAAGAGGCCTGTGTAGTAAGGGACCACGCCTGGAAGCTGAAGTTGAAACAATTTTACGCTTCCTGGTGCAGGTTTTCACAGTAAAAGGTAGGCTCAATTTTTTGTAGCTTGAGATCTTGGTAGAAAAAGCAACCAAGGGGTGTTTTCAGTAAGGAAGCAACACCTGGAAACTAGACTGAATATCCTTGTTTCAGTCAGTAATCTGTGCTGTGGCCCTACTTGTAAGACCGTTCTTCTGTTCTAAAGCCCCTGAGCAGAAAACCTTTGCTTGCAGTAAACTGAAATCATGGAAATAGCAGAGTGTTTGGCTGCGAACAGTTCATTTTGCAAGTAAAATGTCACTTGTGGGGAAAAAGCTGTATACGTTGACAGCCTTTTTGTGTTCTGACAGGCCTTTCTAGTTTATTAGCTACTTCATTTTTTACTTGACGGACCTCTATGTGACTGTGGAAATCCGAGGCAGATGGGCTCGGCAGTCAGCCTGAGGGGACAGGAGGAAGGCGACTTCAGAACTCTCAAGTACCCTGAATTTTCTGCCTTTCATCACAGCGGTTAAGGGACCCGCAGAGGCTGATGGTGCTGCGGGAGCTCCAGGAGGAGCTTAACGGGTGGCCGGGACTGAAGCGCATGGGCGATGCCCGCTTTCACGGGGAGAGTCTCCTGTAAGGCAGTAGCGGCATTTTGACGTGGGCAAAGGGAATAGCAGAAGGTTGGCTGTAGGACCATGAGCAAATGATGGGTTCCAGTCTTCTCTTCCCTGGCTTGCTTGTTGTCTTTCCCTACTTGTCTTTATCCTTTTTTATTTCCAGCCGTCTTTGTGCCTGCAAGGGGGAGGTATAGAGGTCCCATCTGCTTACCAGCAGGCAGGGAGCGAGCTCCTTCCAGCTCACGGCATCTCACAGGAAAAGTGACTCCTGACTCTTTTAATGAATGTAAGCTGCAAGTTCCATTAGCTGCTGGGTGCGGGGATCAGGTTATTTGTTGCTTGGGAATGCTTAAAGAAATCAGTGTTATTTGTAAAAGCGGTTTGCAAAACTTCACGGCTTGGCAAGTTTTTGTATGTGTAATGGCCCTGTACTGTGTTTGCATTGTGCTGGAGACGGCCAGCCCGCTCTCCGGGGATACACTTCTTGGCAGGGTGCTGCGCCGAAGGGGAACGTCCATCTCCTCCTGACGGCTTAGTCGGGTCACAGTCAGGCGGGTGAGCAATCCCGGCGGAACAGCGCAGCGGTAGGGTGCGCGGTGGCAACGCAAGGCACTTCTTCCTCTGAGGAGTGCTGTGTTGGGTGCTTTTTTCTTCTCTGTCAATCCAGTGTCCGCTTGCTTTGAGGAGCTGCCTACGCTTGCAGGACTGCTTGTGGAGTAACAGGCAGGAAAAGGCTTCCGTTTCACCCGCTGGTGCTCACTTGTAGCTATTTTGCATAACCTCACTGCAGAATTAAGTATTTAAGTGGAGACCCGATAGCCAGTGGTTTGTGTATCTCGATGGAACAAAACTCTTCTCCAGCACATCCTGAGGTGGAAGGTGCCAAGTGAGACGGTCTCACGCCAGCGCTTCAGTGGGAATGTCGCAGAATGGAGACTTGCTCAAATGGATAAAGGGTATCAGAACAGTCTTTGATTTATGGTTACAGGAGTTAGGCGTATTTTAAAGGAAGGAAGTGTTTCCTTTTCTTTTCAAAAACGTTGCAATAGCAGAAACAAAGCCCTTTAAATACGTGTCCTCCTATTGAATGGAAATTGAGTTGCGAAGGACCTGTGCCATACGTATCCCAGCATGTTTATACGCGTTTGGATCTTCGGAATAATAAGAGGAGTGTGCTATTGTATGCTCTCATTTACATTACTAATTGGAGCATGGTCCTTATTATTCTGATGATGAGTCTGCGTAATAGAAATCTCCTTACAGCCCAGTAGGAGACTGGGGAGATAAATACCTTTGAGGTCCAGTCTTCTTCTTCCTTCACGACTGTAGCGTGCTTGAAGTGGTGCTAAAGATTTGCAGAACATCTGGCAAGAGCAGGTGGCAGTTTACCTTTCAATATGTTATTTAAATGACAATTTAGTTAAGCCTGCAAATAATAATAGTAATAAAAACAGTCTCACATACATTCATGTCTTAGAGCAAAGGAGCTTTCTGAGCTGAGTTACTGCGCCCCTTTCTTTCTAGGCTCAGCCCGTGCTCTTTCCTTCCTGCTGTGCCTGCTGTTGGTGCTGACAGCCGGAATGCCTAGTACCCTGGCCCGGGAAGGCAGGAGGAGGCTCTCTTCTACTGGCGAGCGCGCAGCTGCTGAGTGGATTCCTAAGCAAGGTTTGTGCTGGGCATTTGTGGTCTATACCCTGGCATCTAAAACAAAACTTGTTATTGCGTCACTGATATGTTAAGGTGAGAGATCAAAGTCCACTGGAGTTGTCGGCAAGGAGTTTGTCACGTTTGAATATTTTTGTATCTTTCTCTGTATCCCATCCACAGAGAGAGTGTCTTGTGCCTCAGATAGCGACTTACAGCTAGCGACGGACTCGGTCTGTCTGAGGGAGGTCAGCAGCCCGTGTGATCCTTGGGAAGCGGTGCTCTTTAAAGTTCACGTCTGACAAATGCTTTCAGAGCAGGAGCAGCACCTTTCTCTCTTTCTGTGCGGCGTGTCTTGTGTCCCACCCGTTCTGCAGGCAGTCATTCATTTCATCGGCATGAACAATGTGACTGCTTAGTAGAGACAGCATTAAGTGATAACGAGAGTCCGATTAGTACAAAAGAGGCTATGCTTTCTTACATTATTAATTGACTAATGAAATTAGAGGTCTTATTTACTGTTGGAAAACTGACTGTAGCTGTAAATGTGCTGATATAGCATTTAGGCCACAGAAGACGCAACATGAGACAGAGAAGGTGATACGTAAGATGCATTTTCTGTTGGACAAGATGGAGGAATGTATGTTTGTTTGATGTATGTTTGATCCAGTAAAGGTGATGTTTGCTATTTTCATTGTTCAAGAAATGATTTTCGCTCTGTATTAGTGCATGAATATAATTTGATGGATTGTTATTGGAGGTAGTACTTTCTCTTTTAATGATTTTGAAAACAAGACTTGTTTGCAGAAGAGAAGGACCATTGCAAAAACCAAAAATCTAAGAATACGGTCACTCTCTTCTCCTTACCGATGGTCACAAGCGTAAGTGCAGCCTTGGAAGAGGTTGTCTTTGCACTTGGGCCATTTGGAGGGGGTGGGGAGGAGCAGCAGCTGTGTGTTGAAACGGGTTTGGTTTGGAAGGCTGATGAAGGTCTTCGGTGTAACTGGAGTGTGCTCTGGAGGCTTGCATTAGGCAAGGCAGGGAATTGGGAGAGGGGCGAGGAACAGAAGTGAAAACATGTGGTTGGATTTGTTAGAAGTGGTGCTACCTCCAGGGACAGGTTTTTCCAGAGGTGCTAAAGAGACCCTGTGATCTGTCACTGGTACGACGTGATGGAGCTCCTGGTGGTGCTGGGTCCCTGTGACACAGCAGTAGTGCTTGGACAACCTCAGCTGGCTTTCCAGCTATCTCACTTCTTCCTATTTCACCCAGTGTAGTAGAAGCTTCTAAGGATAACAGTGCAAGGACCTTTGTCACGTAGCTTTTTAATTCCATGTCGGGGCTCCTTTGGGATCTGTTGGCCCATTCATAGCGGGACGGCAGTGAAACCATGCTCAAGAGGGCGGGCCTGTGGGCACAAATAGGTTGGTTGAGATGTAGCCGGGTAGGACAGCTTTCTCGCAGATGGGAAGGCAGTTATTCTGCTCTCCTGCAGGGACAGTAAAATCCTTGCAAGGATTTCTCTAGGGAAGGAAAAAAAAAAACCAGATGCGGAAGTGGTACTGTCGGTGTTTTAGTAAAGGGTAGGTGGTCTGAACCGTTTGTTCTTTTAGGGTACTTTGATGGTCATCGCAGTGAGACTACGCCCCCCTGAGAGATGGAAGGAAGCGGGTGTTGTGAAGTATTGACATTCTGGCACTGCTTCATTACCTGTTCTTTGTAATTTATGGTGCCATATGGAACAGGGTTGATAACTACCAGTCTTTATGAACACACTGGTTTCATTTACCTGAAGCAGGCTTTTCGGTTTTGAATGGAATCAGAGATACGTTGTTGCCTCATTACAGTCCAATTAAAACGCGGTTTTAGCCTAACGCTAGGTTGATTATTAATTGTCTGGAAGGCCTTTTTCCTTCTGTGCCTTTAATTAGGATTTCCCATTACAGCCTCATCCAGAAGCAGAGTGTGCTGAAACCCCTGAGCAGCGTCACGGTGCTGTGCGGTGGGTAGGTGAGTCCAGACCTGCGCACGGAGAGCTGGGACAGAGCGAATGCTCTGGACTCCATCCTCCCAGAGTGACAGAAGACTGGTGCGCATCGCACCTGCGGTTTCTCATCTCGGGCCTTGAGCTAAATGTCTTTGAGGTTTGAGTCCATGGTTTGATGGGGGCTTGTTTTGCCATGAAGTGGTACAGGATTTTAGGGGTACCATGGAAAAAAAAACCCAAACAAAACCAAAGTAAGACAATTGCACGATATCTCTGGCAGGGACTAGCGTGGCTGTAATATGGCCATGGATTCACTTTCACTGGCAGCTGTATTTCTAGAGGAATTTGAGGCAAAAATAACATGATGCTTTTCCCTAGCGCTGTTTCTATCCCCTTTTTCAATTATTCTTGCAAGAACAAAGCAGAGGTCTGGGCAGCCTCGGGCAGGCGTTGACTAGTGCAGGGGTACTCGTTTACTTGGAGTAAAGTGGTTCCTTCTGATGAAAGTCACTCAGGGGTAGGCAGGCTCCACCCATATGCCTGACAAATTACCTTGCGGTTGCTTTGAAAAATGATGGATGGTAAAGTTGTTTTTCCTGTCGGTAGCAAGACAACTCCTTCTTAATTTATTTATTTTCTGATGTAAACTTCAAGAAGTGCAGGCTTACAGGGGCTCTGGAAGAACACGGTTACTGTGTCTTGAGGTGCGCAGTGGGAATAGGACTGGAAATTTTTGGGCTTAGTTGTTTTCCAGTATTTTTTTAATCTCTTTGGTATTTAATGATTGGGAAGAAAACTTAGCAGAAGAGATTTTACAGGAAGATGTTACTCGGAACTGCATATGGTAAAATGTCTGGTTTCACTTGGCTGGTACGGTACTATATGGAGTATCTTGTAAAGGTATTGCTTATGGCCAAAGGTTTCCCAGCTGGGGTTTGTTTTGAGAGGGAATGGCTTATTCTCATACATTGCACAGTAGGAAACCTTCTGCCTTGCAGCTCTCCGGTGATTTATTTTAGGTGTTTACCTAAGGACTTAAATGGGTTAGTAGACTAGCACCTTCAGGGAAGTTGCTCTTTATAATTTAACTTTCAGAGAGCGGGTTATAGTGCTCTCAAACAGTTGTGTCAAAGACCCAGCAAAAATTAATGGCTCAGAACTAATGGCAAGCTTTCCAGGATGTTGCTCTGATTTATTGAGTGGTGCTAAGCTCCAGCATCCTTGTGTGGAGAGCACTTGTCTTCATATAAGGGGGCTAATATTACCTCAAGCTGTTGTCATTTGACTTGGTGAAATTGCTTAGATGCTACTCTGGGTGTAGATAGCTGGCGGTGTGATTACTCTGAAGTATTCAAAGAACAGAAACCCTGGGGAAAGGCTGATTAGCTGCCCAGGAGGATGGTGTTCCAGCCATGTAAACAAACTCCTGAAGTCTCCCGGTCATAATGAGGACCAGGCCCCGGTGACCAAGCCCACTCTGCACTGTGCTGCTGCATTGAAGTTGAGCAATTTGCAAGGGGAAAGTGATTGGAGTCAGTCCCTGTGATGCACGTAATCCACTAATCACCACTCTGAGACTTCTGGTGCTCAGGAACAGCAGGAGGGAATTGGCTTTTATGAGCTGAAGGAGACACTGGCATATGTTGTTGAGGAGAGGGGGGAGGAGGGACTGCTTAAATATTTATAGATTAAGGGTACATTGGGATCCCTTCTGTCTTTTCTGTGTCTGGTTCCCCCACTTCCTCCTGTGGATAATGAGACGTAAAATCTCCTCGGCCTTACCTGTGTTTTAACTGGTAAGCATCCAGCGCGAGCGTCCTTCGGCCTTACAGCCCTTGTACTTGTGCTAATGGAGCGGGTGGCTGTGAAGCCATTGCAAAACGTGTCTCGTCACCGTCCGTCTCGCTGGGCTGTCTCAGTCGCGGTCCGAAAACATTGCAACGGAAAAAACCTAAGGGCATGGCAGCCTGGACACTTGGGGGAAGTGAGAGCAGAAGCTAAACGAACTCAAAATCAGATGAGCGGCAGGCAGATAGCAGCTTCCCTGTCTGTGACGCTGTCCTGAATCTCTGCCCCGACCACCCCGGGGTAGGAGAGCAGAGGAGCTCTGTCTGCTCCTTCCTACCTCTAAATTTAATATAATATAGATTTGCCTTCCCGCAGGCAAAAAGGTGACCTTTTCATTGGATTGCTCCTCCTTCAGTGATTACTTTGCATGTGTAAATTCACCCTCCCTTTGATAAAAGAGGACGTATTTCATACTGTGCGCAGTCAGAGAGAAGCTGTCGGCTGCTGCAGACAAAGTGCTTTCGAATGCAGAGTGCTCTGCTCAGTCTTACCTACAGAACCTGTGAAGGAGATGGAGGAGGCTGGGGAAGAAGTAGACCTCCTGCTGCTTCAGCCTGTTAACTCGGAGCAGGCCAATGAGGTGTTAGGAATAGGGTAACGGTGCCCCGCTTAGGAGCGGGAGCCCGGAGCAGATCCCTGGTGGCACCGGGTCCTCTCTGCTGTCACAGGCAGGCGTGCGGCAGTCAGAACCATGCCTGTGAGCAGGATGACTCCAGGAGCTCTTCCCGTCGAGACCTGTGGAAAATGACTGTGATTTTGAAACCGAGGAAGAGTGTGTGTTCCCTTGCTCTCCAGCCTGGTAAAAAGTGTAGAATTTTGTGGTTTGTGTTTTCCTGCTTTTGGTGTGTTGTAGTCAATTAGTTTCTCCACAAGATGCATATTTTTCTTAAGTGTTGCTAGCTATTTTCATCAGTGGTCCTGAAGTATTTGATAGGCGTTATAAGTATTGTGGTAACGGTTCTATGCGGCACACTGAGGCACAGGATACGAAGAGAATCCTTCAAAGCTAATGAACACGTCAGTAGTGCAGCTGAGAGCTGAACCCGGTGTGCTCGGATCCCAAAGGCAGGGTATTACCCTGTCGCTCACCACCTCTGCTACATCTCAAATAGCGAGAGAGAAGCTGTGAGAAAGTCTGCCCATTGCCTTTTTGGAAGACGACACCTAACATTTGATAAGTTATATTTGCTGTTTGCGGTGCGAGAGAACTTGTTTTTATGTTCGTACGCATCCTCAAATAGCTTTCCTTTTGTGATCCAGCCATTTCCAGGTACTGTTTTGCTCTTAATTTTTGAAAGTTTTAACATGGCATCAACAAGTCAGACCCAAGTCTGCTCTTTGCTGGAACGGGTGCATATCTCTCTTTTGTCCTATTCAGGTTAACGGCCCTTTTAAGACCTATTAAAACCTGTACTTAGATAAATCACATCTTAAATGGTTGAATATTGGGTATTAAAATGGCATAAATGAGTTCTAATTAGTTAAAACTGTTGCTGTAATGAAGATCTGCCCCTCAAATCCAGTATAGTGCATCAGTCCTTGAAAGTTTTTGCGGAGCCTGCCTGAAGGCTTTCCACAGGCTGGGCTAATGTGCCCATGGGTCTGCTGGAGAAAGGAAACCAAACTCGGCACTGAAAGGGCCTGGGATGGTGTAGGACGAAACGCAGCCCGCTCATGATGTTAAACAAAGTCAGTAATGGAACTTCGGATTGTTCTTGGGGTTGTGATGTCTTTGGCTTCTCGTCTTGCTGGGTGTGATGGTGTGGAGTTACGGTGCTCGAGTGCCCCTGCTGCCTCGTGTCCCAGGGGCTGGATCTTCTGCTGGGTGAGCCATGTGGGAAGGGCTGGGGCCTGTGTGTCGGGCCACTCTAGTGTCACAGAGTAGGTTGAGGAGTATTTTTGTCCAACTGCAGCATAAATCTGTCGTAAATCAGTTTTAAGCCGAGTGCAGATTTGATTTTGTGTTCAAGAGAATTACTTAAAGTCCAGTCTCTAAGCTTCGGTTAAAATTAATGGCGTTTCTAGGAGACATGGGTTCTGGCAAATACTGGCCTCAGTTGCTTCAGTGGCTGGGAGTGTCTGGGACTGTTACCTGTTGTCCGGCAATAGTTGCGCCCTTCAGTCGTCACGGCACAGAGCGCCTCGCTGCTTCTTCACGGTTTGCCCGTCTTGCACTGAAACCGTCCGGCTTTGGTTTTGTGAGTAGAAATATTGTAATCTCTCTGAAATAGTAGTCACTGCACTTCTTTTATTTTGCCAATGGTGTCACTGCTGCACCACAAGATTTGAGTTTTCTGTAGGCTTGAAGAAATAGCAGAGTGGTGGTCAGCGCTTGGAGGGCTGGCATGTTGTAGTCACTTTCCCCGAGAACTGCATCGGAGCAGGTGAGGGTAACTCAGGGACCTTTCTGTCCACCGGTCCTGCTTCACTGCTCGCTCGTCTCCGTACTGAAAGTCAGCAGGAGTGAGCTGGCAGCTCTGAAAGCCATGGCTATCATGGGTGAGGAGGTGTGTGAGCTCTTGCGCTGGGCCTGCGTTGTCCTTCTGGGCTTCAGAGGTGGTTTGGAGGTTGGATGTGGTGGGTTTACTTCAAGCGGTGAATGTGACACCCGTAGTTACACTGGACCGTCCAGTCAGCACGGCTGTGTACACGGAAGTGAATTCGAGGAAGCCCTCAGATCAGTTAATGGATCTCTTAGTTTGAAAGCCTCAGGCTTGCCCCGTCCCAGTTGGCTAGTGCAGATTTCCTACCTAGGGGGAAGCTGCTTGTTAGGTTTTTTCTTTGTTATTGTTATTTTTTAAATCAGGGATACTGTGTTTCTCCTGACGCAGAACTGACGGTGTTTATCAGCAGCAGATGTGCCTGCTTTAACAGAATTGCCAACACATGCATTTCATCTTTTTTGTAAGTGTCAGGTGATAGTTTAAACAATGGGACGGCACCCTATAGTGAGACCTTCAGCTGAGGGGAAAGCAGAAATAGACTTTTGTTGTTGTTGGGGGGAGAAAGGGGAAATCCTGTAAACTAATTAGCTCATTTGGCTCAGATGTCATTTCTGATCAAACCACTTAGTGCTGCTTTCACTGGCAGATCAGATGTCTCTTGCATTAAATGCCACTCAGCAAGACCAAAAAGTGTCTAGGGTACCTGTCACCTGCTCTGTGGGGATGCTGGGTACACAATTAACGACTGCGTATAAAAACTTCACTGGATTTACTTCACACACTAGAGTTTGGGTTTGTTCTGTCAAAGGGCATTTCTAGGGGGTTGACCAGATGTCAGCGAGCTTCAAGATTTTGTCTTCTGCCTGGTTACTGGGAATTCCCAGGGAACAGCTTTTGTGGAAGAGACAAAGCCTGCAGAAGTGCCTCAGGGCACGGTGCTACCTGCGCTGGGAGCCTCTGCCTCCTCTGTACGCACAGCCAGGAGTCAAGCAGCAGCCACAGCCGTGGGGCGCGAGGAGGCTACACGGTTCAGGACTGGATTTCAGTCCTGAGAACTGTAGTCCCTGTATTGTAGTGAGTATTGAAGGGACTGAGAAAAGAGGAGCACTGGTTTTGAACAGTTGATAAGTATAATCAGCACCGATGGCTGACAGAGAAGTCAGGGTGTTTGTGGGATTAGTATGTATTGGCAGTTGACTTGTATTGACGTTGCAGAAAAACATGTGGTTGAATGTTTGCTTTTTACTCACCTTTATGGTACTTAGTAACCTGTTCTCTCTCCACTGTCCTTTCCCTGTTACCTACCATAAAGGTCAATAGACTAGGTGAAAATAAACCACAAGGGAGAGAGGTGTTTCTCAGTTCCTGTTTTAGATGGTCTATTTTCATTTACGTAATTATTACGGATTGCAGTTAGATTGGGACGTGTGCTTAAAAACATGCACGTGAGCCACGGGTATCTGCCTGTAGCTCTACAAAGAATCGGTAGGTACTTTATTTTGACACAGGAACAATTTGTAAAGAACAGCGCAGATTACTGTATCACAAGGATGATGAGGAGAACAAGTGCAGACAGGTATGTAATGCTTGCTTAACCTAGAGCCACTCTCCCCACGTTCGTAGAAGTGCTTTTGAGGTGGCTGCTGACGGGGGCAGCCTCGGCAGAATGCAGGAGGTCTGGAACGGTGACGTCCAGCTTTGAAGGCGGGAGAGTCCCTGTGGAAATTGGTCAAAATCTGGGCAGCTGTACTTGTCCTGTTGTTGTACTTGAGGGGCCTTAAGCTCTCCCAAAGCTTTCTCAGAAAATGAATAATGATTTTCCTTCCTAAAGGGAAACATGTCTGTAAAATAGTCTCAATCCCTTCAAGTCTTGCATGTTCAGTCGGCGCTGTGCCATGATAGCAAGCGCGGTGGATCATGTAAGAGAAAAGAGGGCCATGTTCTTACCTGGTGTAGACTTGGCATCTTTCCAGTGATGTCAGTGGTGTTATGCTAGTTTACACCAGCTGAAAATAGGGTCCAGATGGTCTTGATGAGAGAGAAATATCACGAGCCTGGTGCTTTCTATTGCATTGCACTTCAAGTAATGATTTCACACCTGTGAAAATTGGTACAAGATCAAAATGGGCATTCTTACAGATGTAGATACACAGGAAAAGTGCAAGGTAATGGGGAGAGAAGCCTGTCTATTTCTCCCAGAGATAGCTGCGCAAAGTATTGATTCTGTTGATTCCTGGGGTGTCTAAGCTGAAGCAGGAACTCATAGTTGAGTGTATTCTTCATCTGTCTTCTCTTTGGATAATTACAGTAAAAGCATCTTGCATTCAAAAGGAGAAGATAATTTGTAATGGAAATAGCATTAGCAGGAGTGGTTAAGTATAAACATGAAGAGAATGTGATTGCTTGAGTGACAAACTTAGTGAGCTTTGTTTGACACTGTCGTGTCGGATCCTACGCTAGGATGAAATATGTATAACTTCTGTCTTCATAAACATATGGTAAGTGTAGTGGTGAGGGCAATTTTTTGACAGGTCTACCTGCGTTGTGCTTCGGTAACACATTGTTGAAAGCCATTGAAAATTACTCGCTTGTACTCTCTTCAGAATTCTCTAAAAGATAAATAGTATTTCTCTAACTCTTGTCTTAGGCAGATTGTGTAACTAGAGGAATGAGATCATTTTGCTTTTAGAAAGTTCTCAGTTCTTAGGGGAGGCCCGATCCTCCCCTGATGAAATTGCTCATGGTAGTTCTGCTGAGGTTACTGGAACTAGAGGAACACTGGTCAGCTGAGGATAGCTTTCATTATAACAGGGGAAAGGACTGTTGACTTAATTTGATAGTTCGAACTTCAGTGCGTTGGCCTGGAAGTCTAGAAGGTGTCATTTGCCAAGAAAGGCCAAGTGACTGATGCCAGGACAGCTCGCATGGAGCTGTGCTGGTGTACAGTCGCCACAGATCTGCCTTTGAAATAGTCGGGAGCGGGCAGCGCCTCCTTGGCTCCTCAGAAAATAATGGTACTAGTTGTCAGAACACCTGAGAAGGGCTTTTGAGAAGTGGTTGCAATCAGCAACCTTTGGCGTGTCTAGGCCTGTGCGGATGGGATCTGCTATCAACCCACAAGATCTGACCTCTGGCAATTGCTGGACGGTGTTTTCTTTTTTAAAAAAATTAAAAGGGAGGTTTGCATCTCAGTATTTTAGCAGTCAAGCGTAATACAGTAAGAAAGGTGTCAGGAAGCATTTTATCTAATACAACAGGATGCTGTAGGCAACACTGTTTGAAATCTGTTGAAAAGCAGGTGACAGCCACCCATGTAAAGAGTCTCACTTCCTTGAAGCGTGTTATGCTGTGCCGTTGCTATTAATTTCACAAGCTCTGCTTGCAAGCGGGGAAGTGAATGAGTGATGCAGCACTGCTTTACAAAGCTGCCTTGGCCTCAGAGGTTCCTAGGCTATTTAAACGTGTTCTGTGTAATCCACTTAATTGCATGTGTAAGCTTGTCAGGAGAACTTCCAGCAGAAGCAAACCCATAATGCGCTCGGAAGTGGCGGAGGGAAACAAACGGAATGCTGAATTACTACAGCGCATTACTGGCTCCCCGAGTTCAGAGACAGATTTAATTCCAAGTCAATAATTAGAGCAGTTGCTGCTGGCTGTTAATATAGAAGGAGTCAGGTGTGGCTGCTGCACGGGGCTGACAGCAGGTGAAGCGGAAAGGGCTCAGCCAGAATGAGAAGCTGTAGGGTAGTGGAACACCTGAGATAACCTGGGGATGACAGCCTCACCCGTCATGTCTGGTCGGGTCTCCTTTGCGGGAAGTTGCATCGCAACTGTCCACACGTGGGATGGGTCCGGCTCGATTCTACCCAGACCTGGAATCCTTTGTGTTTCTGGTGGGCAGGGGAGAACACGCAGGCAGGAGTCAGTATGGACAGCGCTTCCAGCGAGTCCCTGTGGAGATCGGGGTCTCGTTAGGCAGGGCCAGAGCTTTGGGGTTTACAGGCAGGCACCAAAGTAATGCAGCATTACGGATCATCAGGCAGGAAATGGATTTCTTTTGTTGTTATTCTGTTTGCCTGTAACTCTGAAAGCAGTGTGAAGTACGGGCAGAACTATTAGCGCTGCTTAGGTCCTGATCCTGCCAAGAGCTGTGCCTTAGGTCAGTGGTGTGCGCAGGCATTGCCCCCTCGGCAGTACCTTAGCAGGGTGCTCGTGTGTCTGCTGACAGGAGCCGTGCGGAATGGGGAGGTGCTCTGGGGTATGTCAGCCCTGCCTTTATGGGCAGAGCACAGTGGCTCTTACTCACCAGGCTTCGGCAATGCCTGTGGCTAGGACTCGAGAAGCCCAAGGAAGCTCCGCTCCTCCTAATTGATTTTCCTGGGCTTCGACAAGCCATTTCTCTTGGAATACTGTGTGCGCGCCGACATGAACTACAGCAGGGCATTTGACCAGTTCTGTTCAAAAGGTGTTCCTGTGAACTGAGTGCTGATGCTAGCTTTTGCAAAGTTAGAATTGTTTTTAAAATTACTTTCAAAGAGCTTTTATTCAGATGCATGACAGGCTAATATTGTGTTGCACAGGCTAAATGAAGAAAATTGGTAAAGTTCAGATGTTCTAAATATAGAATGTCATTCCTTTACCTTATTACAGTTTATTGGACCCGTATGTAATCGGGGTCACGCTTGTGTAGCAGCAGGAAATGCACGCTATCCTCAGACACAGCAGGAAATCAACACTAATGGGACATGGAAAGGAAGTCCTCAGTGCTGCGCTTCCTCATTTACAGCCCAGAACCTGGCAGGGCTCATCTCTCCCTTCTGGCGAGCACCAGTTGATACGCGAGGAGGACTTCCCAGTACATACCTGTCTGACGAGCAAGCTAAGGAGCGTGCAGGGGAAGCCCTGTGTTCCTTGAAAGCACCTTGGAGATGCAGACTGAGGACTAATGTGCCTCAGCAGATGAGTGGCTGCTGCTGTTTCATCTAGGACATAGTTACAAACGCTGGGAAAGGGAGGCTTTGGACTATCCACATGCTACACTTTTGTGTTGGCAGAGAGAACAGAAAACAATGGTGGTTTGCACCCCCCCCTCCGCCCCCCGCAAAGAACAGCGAAGGTTCTCTTTGAAAACATAAAGTTCTCCCTTACTGAATCATCGTGGAGATGACACTCTGAATTCCTTCATGCAAGCTCCACAAGAAGAAACAAGTTAAAATGGGATAGGAAGGATATGGCTAAGAAGGAATTTGTGTGTTTTCAAGTGCACTGACTCCTTGTCTGGCCGTGGGTATGACTCTTGGGCTCTGTCTTGGTTCCTTCTTAAGTCTGGAGGGGTCTGACTGCTTTATTTACTGTGTTTGCGAAGTATCCTACCAGAGGTGAGGAGTTTTCAGTTTGTAGGGGCTCCTCTAGTAGACGTACACAGCAACAAGAGTATTATCCCTGCACAAAGAAAATGGGATTTGTAGCCTGTAATGGTCGAGAGGCTTTTGAAGCCTCCCTTTAAGCTATTCGGGTACCGGAAATGAGCTACAGCATAAAATCGTCAGAGATGCTTGGCCGTATCGTCAGCTACCTCAGTATCGATTCAGGTCTTGTCTACCAACTGGAGAACCAGTTCCTGTGGTGCTTGGGGAAGCGGAGGAGCCACGTGCCATACCTTCCGCTGCTGCTTCTTCCCTTCTGTCCTCTCCGGGTGTTCAGTGCCATGTTTCCCACCCTCTTGCTCTGGAGCTTTGGGTGCCAATGAAATGTGTCAGAGAAGCTGACACCTCGCTCAAGTACACTTTGAAATCTGGAACAATGTGTGGGTTGGAAAACTTCTGTTTACAAAGTTAGTGTTTGTAATCAAGGTAACGAAATGAACCCCAGTGGCTGTGTTGGGAACCACGCTGGGAAGCGTCCGTCGCTCGTGATCTTGCTGTACTGCATCTTTTCCCGGTGTCAGGAGCAAACTCCGAGCCTTCTGCAATGCCAGGCGGTGTTTCTCCTCTGTCTGTGCGTCTATGCTGTGACTTCATCCCTTCTGCGCGGGAGACCATGCCGGCACCCGAGCTGATGTGTATGCGGAACGCTATCCTTGCAGCGCTCCAGGACTGAAATGCAGCTGTCACTCTCCAGTGTGAATAACAGGAAATCTAATTTGTTGGGTGGAAAGAGTTAAATGAACTTTAACTGAAAAGCTCTATCTCTCCCTCTCAGGGTAGAAAATAGCCAAGGGCAACAGCGGATGACTAATGTGTAGAATATTGCAATTAGTATAGCAAGGTACTTACAGGGATCAAATTAAAAAATTCATTAACGTACGCACTTAATTAAGAAACACTTTTCAGTTTACATGATAAATTATGACACCTATTAAATCTTCTAGTACAAGCTGTAATGGCTTCTTTGCTCCTGGGCAGAGAACTATTGCCTTTGAGGTCCTTCGAACCTCCCCAAGGACCGGCAGCGTTAGTTACAAGTGTGGTAAAAACAATGCTTTTTCTCCTGTGAGGTGCAAGCCCTGCTCTACTGGAAACTAATTTAAAGTTAAGAAACCAGCCCGGGGATTAAGGGACCCATCAGATTGCAAGCACAATGGATGATTAAATAAACAAGAAATGACCTTGAGAATAAAGAAAGAATAAAGTGAGCAAAACGCTGAGGTGGGTCCCAGCGAGGCAGCAGGATCCGTGCGCTGAGACTGAGTCTGGGCATAGTCTTCTGCCCCTTCAGCTGGACTCCACGCGACCGGCATGGCACTGTCAGGAGCCTGAGTCTCTCAAAGCAGGACCCTCACCTGCAGGTTGTCCTCAGGTTTGGGGGTGGTTTGGGGTTTTCTGGGAAGAAGTCCAAGCTAAGGATTGTAGCACGGGGAGACGCTGAGCCCTGTTGCAGCAGGCGCTGTGATGTACCCCTGTGGGGTGGGAACCGGGCTGTTTATTCTGGTGCGCTGGGAATATCACGGACTGAATGGGGGATCTGGTAAAATTTCTTATATTCTAAAGTAGGCCGAAGCTGCGGTTTGCAAAGCACCCGTTATTGCAGTTTTGGGGGGTGGGAGGGGGGGTGTGAAATAAAATCTGACTGATGAAAACACTTTACCTTTATTTTGCCTTTCTTGTCAAAAAATAGATAGTTTTGAGGTGTAAAATCCAGACTACCAGTTCAAATCGGACTGCGAGAGAAGGCTCTGACCTTTAGGAGAAGGCTGTTTCCCACTTTTGTTTTTAAAGCTGCTAGGCTTTTTCATTTGGATTAAATGACATTTTGCTCATCAGACAGTTCTCTGTCCGTGCTAAACAAAGATGTCTCTCGTGCTTTTTCTCAGTTATTCCAAAGCTTGCCAGATAGATGTAACTGTTCCCTGAGTTTTTGTTGTTTTGTTTGGTTTTTTGTTTTGTTTTGGTTTTTTTTAATTTTTTCTGGCCTGTGTCTGCTGTTGTCTTCAAAGAGTCCCCGTTTTGGCTCGGTGCTGTAGCTAGCCAGGAACGCTTTTGCAGTGAAGTGAGTTTGAAACATGGCCTAGATGTGAAATTCCATATACCCTTACACAGGCAGAAGTGACGGCATGAAGCATGAGCAGAGAAAGATCAAGTCTTTAAGTGGTGAAGAGGGACTTGTGGCGTGCGCGTGCTATAATCCTGGGGAAAATTATTTCATCTGGACTCATTCCTGAGCAAAGTCTGCAAGAGCCAAAGCTGCCTTCAGTCTTCTGCCTCTAACGATCTCGTACCACTTACCAAGCACTTTTGAGGTGCTTGGTATCTGGCATCCCTCCATCACTTCAGGCACCTCGATGTGACGATTTTAGTCTAGAGGGCTTTCAGAAAGCCGTGTATTTCATTTTACAACTCTGAAATGAAGCTCTTCAAAATCTGACTCTGTTTATGGTCCGAAGTGTTGCAGTCGGTCTGATCCTGTGTCACGCTGCCAAGACCTTCCTAGGAGTTGAATATATTTTTCTCTCAGACTGATGCAGTTTTTTTCATAAATGAGTTTGAGTTTTGAATAATGTTGATGGAATGCACGCAGTTCATTAAACAGAGCAAGTGTAAGTAATCTCAAGATTTACTGTTCATTAACAAATGTTTGAATTAACTTTAAATGAGAGCAACCCAGGAGAAGCAGGAATGATGTCTTCATTGTAACAGGTACATAAATAGAGTTGAAAATGGAGGAGATGTTATTTCCAGATAGCAGTGCCTTGCGCTTTGTGTGCAGTGTATGCAGCCCGGTGGGAAATGTTTTGCACGTGCCGCTGTTTGTTTGAAGCCTGATTAGTAGCTTGGTGAGTGCCCTGGAAACACGGGATTTTCTGTTGCTCTTTGCATTGATGGTTTTTTTGTTAGTTGGGTTTTGGCTTGTTGCTTTGACCTTGGCAAGTTGTTGGTGGCTTTTCCCCTTGCACCTTTTGTCTGGCACCCCCACAGACCTACCCTGACCTGAAATATCAGGCAGGTTTGGGGCGCCGTGGGGGCTGTTGCAGGTTAGTGGCAGGGGGACAAGGCTCTACCGCCCTCGGGAGCACCGCTCCGCTTCTCCTGCCACCCCTTCCGCCTGGCCAGGATCAGAATTGTGCGGAGCGCTTCCACAAAGGTCTGGCCTTTCGCTTAATTACGCAGAGTGCGAGTAATATCTAGCATCCACAGTATTTTATCGACACTGACAGGCCTGCATAAATAAATAAAAATCTTACTTTATGCAGTGAAATATCTTGTTGCTTTTTAATAAATCAATAACTGGCGGTGACATGAGAAAAGCGTCTTGAAAACGATTTTTGAGGTGATGTGGAAGGCACTAGATTATCCTTATTAGTGATTTTCTTTGCAGATGGTTTGGTTTGAAATAAGTTCCCCGACGCGTTTTCCAGAAAAGTCTAGAATGACTGATGATTACTGGTTTTGTCAGCGTTCACAGCTTTCTGTCTTTCTTACGGTGCATGAGGTGCCTTATATTTTGAAAAAGCGCTACTAAAAATCTCTACCAAATAAACATTCCACTCCCGTTTCAACTAACTGCATGTTTCTATTTCTGACTGAGAAGAGTTGTTCTGAGCTCAGAAGAAATAGCTCAGCTTTCTGACTTAAGTTCTACGCTCTCGAAGGGTTCTCTGGACACAGTCTCTGGACACACTTCTGGGGTGCCGGCGCTCCTGTGCCCGTACCCTTTGTAGTGTTGGAGAGCTGGAGTGCAAAATCCATGGCTGGGTCCCGTGTAGCACACAGCCGGCGCTCTTCTCAAATGCCTGTACCTGTAAGGCTGGGCTGGCAGACCCGGATGGTGACATGAAGGGCCTTAGAGCCCGGGAATCTGGAAGCTGTGCCTACAGCCGGTTGTCCCTCGGCGCCTGGGGGCCTGCCCCCTCTGCCGTGCTCTAGCTGTGCTCCGGTGGGCAGCGCTGGATCGTGGCCATCGGGTCACTGGTGTCTGTAGGAGATGGAGTCGGTGTTCATAGGCAGTGTGTGGTGAGCTGGCACCAGGGCTAGTGCTTTGTTCTCAAATGTCTATCAGGAGTCGTAGCACTCCGGAAGGCATGGAATGAATAACTGGTGGTGTGGAGACACACACTTGATCTAACTTAGCTTGGCTCAAATGTAGAGATTTCTCTCAAACGTGTGTTTGCACTGCACCGTATGCTTGCTTCTACATTTACGGAACCAGTTGTGCATCAAAGTGGGTTTAATGAGCGCTGATACAAAACCTTATTCAGTGGGAAGCTTGCTGTTAATGGTAGCGTGCTGAGGGCTGATGGCTCCTGTGCCTGTGTGGTTTTCCATTGGGAGCAGTTGTTAGGTATGTGGTGGTGCTGGGACAGAGCAGGTACCTGGTCAAAGAGTTAATGGCGTTGTTTGGAATGGCAGCTTCTGCATGGAGCACGCAGACATGTACAGAGTCTCTGGCTGTGATGACACACGGTGATCATTCAGCTGGGAATGACAGGAATTTGTTTAATATTCAGTGTGTACAGTCACAAAAATCGAGTGCATGTTGTCTGAATTGCCGTTCTGCAGATGTGCAATGCTGGGTGTTCAAAACCTAATGGACATGGGTGCGAGTTCTTTCTGTGGCGATCGAAAAGGACAGGTTTTGTAAGGCTCTGACAGCTCCTTTGAAACCGAGGAGCTGAGAAACCAGGAGTTCCTTGGGAAGCATCTTGCTCAGGCCTGGTGATTACTCCTCCCGCCGCCGTTACAATCCGAGTGCGACTGTGTCCCCCGCTGGCTGTAACAGTCCTTGGAAACCTGTCCAAAGCCCCGGCCCGCAGGAAAACTGAGCTTTCTGGTTCCCGCTGGTGGCCGTGGCTCCCTTCCTTGCTGGAAACAGCTGTATGGTGCTGGTGGGGTCTGTCCCCAGCCCACGCACAACCCTGCCTGGGGCAGTGGCACAGCCGAAACCAGGAAGTATTCCCCCACAACCATGGAGAAACCGTTTCTTCTTGGCGCTCTGCTGCTTTAATCCCTCCCTAACCTTCGTAGGATTTCACTCTGTCTCTCCTCTCTGGTTTATTTCCTTCATCTTGTAGGCACTGGCATTGAATACTGATGAGGAAATATTTGGTCTAAAGCCAGCTAGTCAATTTTGGTTAATTAATTGGAATGGTGATTGGCAAAAACCCAGCCCAAATTTTTGTAGGTAATTTATAGCATAGGTAATCGTTTACTTGTGGATAATTATCTCTACCTGTAGGTAGCAGAAGGTAATGGTTATTGAGATCCAGATGCATCGCTAACAAATGCTGTTTTAGGAAATTGCAAATACTTAGACTGAGTTATCTGTTTAATTACTGAGATTGGAACTGTGCAGTAAACCCACCCTTTCTTCTGATTTGATTCCCCACACCTTAAGGCAGGTGAAGAGGAATCGGGGAGCGATCAGTTACCGTGGCTGGGAAGGCAGCGTTGCCATCTCTGTGGATGTGTTCTCTAGCACAGATGCGCCAGGCTTCTGGGATATCGTAATGTGCTTAATATCAGCCAGCAATGAATTGCTGCTGCTTCGGAGCAGGCGGGGAGCAGTCGGGTAGAGGGGGATGGAGAAGAGCAGCAGGGCGCTTTTGGCCAGTAGCCTGCCGCGGGGCGCAGGTCATGCTGACGGTGAGTATGGCTGCCGGCACGTGGCGGCCGTCGGGCAATGGCTCCCTGCCCCAAGGTGGGGAGCTCATCCCGGCGGGGCACCTCCCTGATAGCACTGGGGCGCAGGAAGGAGGATGTGCTGAGTGTAAGCGTTGTGCCGTTTGCTCATTCCCACAGGAAGGGAGCAAGTGGTGGCTCTGCACTTCAGGTTTTGGGAGAAGCGGCTCCTCTGTAGAGAAGTGGCTTGGTGAGCTGGTGAGAAGGCGCAGGCCTGGTGTTTATGGTGGGGAGAGGAGTTGCGTCAGATTCAAGGACTGGTAAGCAGGAGCGGAAACCAACTGCAGGTCTGCTCCTATAGTTCTCCCGTGAACAAAGATGACGGTTGGGAACACGGGCTTCTCAGACACGTGGCGGAGCGCTCACTCGCATCTCTGGGTTCAAGATGGACACGCAGTCCCTGCTAGGCTTTGGGACTGAAGCAGCAGCGTTGCAGTGGGTTGACAGGAACAAAGCACATGCCTGACTCCTACCACCAATGTAGAAGGTTTGTTTTGGAGGGTGATGCAATTTGAAATCGGTGTTCACAGGACATCTTATTTCTTCTGTTATAGATGGCAATACGGTACTTTGTTTTGCAGGCCAGGGACTGATAGATAGGGCACTTCTGGAAAATCCCTGTTGACGTGTTCAAGCAGTTGAACTTCTTCTCTGCTATAAACTATTTCAGTGAAGAGTTTTGAACAAAAGAGCAACATATCCCAGTGTGTGTTCAACACTCTTAAAAGTGACAGATAAACGAGCGGAAGACCAACAAATTGATGGGTTTCTAGACAGCCGTTTCCTTTTTCTGTGAATGGACTGGACCCACTTTTTTCTTCGCTTAAAGCTGTTTATTTTGCACATGGAATCTGCTGAAGTTTCCATCTTTTTGTTCCTTCCTACAGTGCAAACTGTAAAAAACAAAAGCAGAGTCCCTGACATCATCCTGCTGCAGCAGTGGGGTGATGTTGGGTTTTTTTCCTTGTGAAATACTTTGTGAGTACATGGTGTTATTTCCAAAAGGGAACAGGCTGGAGACATGCCTTGGAATAAGAAGCAGGTCTGTATGCTGTCATTCTAATTTTGCGTTAGTGACAATATGAAATGCAGCTCTGCCCCTCAAGAAGAGAGCAGAGGCTTCTCCAAAAAGATGAGGAAAAAAAAACCCCTTAGGTTTTGCCTAGCAACAGAGCAATATCTCATTTCTAAAAACCAGATTCTCCAAGTCTCATGGGTTTTTTGCTATGCTGACTTGTCAGTTTGGGTGTTTGATTGAAGGGGGGCGAAGGGACCCGGGGTGGCCCTGGTGGCTGTGTGCCCAGGTGTAGGGGGTGATGGCCCTTGCTGCCTGGCGAGCTGTGCTCGGGGCAGGTCGCCCTCCAGGGACGGCAGGGCTGGGGTAGGGGGATGCTTTGCACGCAGTGACCCTCTTGGCTGCCTGGGATCCACGCAGTCGTGATCTCGGAAAAGCTGATTGAATACCCCAAAGTCTCCTGCACAAATGGGTTTAAAATGGCAGTGTTTGTCATAGTTGATGTGATTTATAGGTTAAAAATGCCTACCAAGCGGCAAGTTGCGTATATAAGAAAGCTGCTGGTTGGAGTGGATTGCATATGGCCCGGGAGAGGCAAGTAGAATAGGAAACATATGTTTGGCACCCACAGGTACTGCAGAATCAAGTGAGTGTGAATTGCTAAAAGGTAGTTTACATAATATGGTCAATAATATGCAGCAGATGGAGTCGGAATGTATCGCTTAAATCATGACATTTCTGAATGCTGTAAGGGATTGCAAACAGCAAACTCTAACTTTGAAGGTAAATTGATACATGATTTTCTATTTACTATAGCAGGTGTGACCAAAACCAATGGAATTAGAAGGTTTTTATACTGTGGACAGTAGCGATGGCTACTAATGTGTGTGAAATGCTCCAGGTTGGGAAATGCTGATAGGAAAAAACAGTGCAGCTGGGTGATGTGTGTGCCCCGAGCTGCAAGTTCCCTGACAATGCCTCTAGACTTGAGTCGTGCTTTTCTTCACTGACAAAAAAGGTGTTTGTAGGTGTGTCTGGATGGAAGGGAATTCTTCTGTCCCTTGACCTCACAGTCAATTTTTGTGAACTTCAGTTAGAGCAAAACGCTGTGCCTTGCTATTACTGATCCCAGATTAGCTTTGCTCAGCTTGAAGGTGTTTATTTTCAGGATGGGCCTGTGACGTCACCTGGGTTTGGATGGTTCTTTTGTCCTTACGGGGCACGGCTGTGAAATAAGATTCCAGAGACAGGCTGTAATCTGCATGTATGCAAATGAGTACCCCATAACCTTACTGTTGAAGTATCATTTAATATTACAGGTTACAGAGTCTGTGAGTGTGGCTGAACACGGTCTTTCTAAAAGAAGGCAAACTTGAGTGCGTTTTTAAAGAGCCTTTGGCTAAGGCCATAATGAAAAAACATCCCCAAGACTTGCTCAGGGTACCTAACCAGTTTGTCTGATGTCCAGCACAGGCCTTTAGGCATGAGCCTTGACTACAGATTTGCTACAGCACATAACTCACAACACTATTTACATGGCAAAAGGAAACCTTTTTCTGACTTGGCACCTGACCTTGATGTGGTCTGCCTTCGCTCAACTAGTGAGTCTGCACTTGAGCTGTGCCGAGTGGTGCTTTGGTGACTGTCTTGAGGGTCCCTCCCGAATTAATCATGAGCGTCTGCAGTAATCGCTGGCGGGGCAGCGTGTTCCTCGTGGCGCTTACAGACGCTTGACATATGCTTTTGCCAGCGTAATTCAGATCCACGCTGGAGAAGTGGAGGGTGCTCCTGGGGTACACTGCTTCTAACTGGAGCAGCATTTTGCTGCCTTCCTCTGATGGCGATTCCCAGGAGGTCGTGCTCACGTGGAGTAACACGGATGGGCTCAGCATGGCTGGTGGAGAGGCCTGCGGGGCCCCAGCGTAAGGATCACTGGTGTGTTCATAGCGCGGGAGGGTCAGGGGGCCGTAAGAAATGCAACTGGGAGACTTGGTATGTGTAACTCACTGCTAACGTCTCAGCAGAGATGAAAGTTGGCACATACGTAGTCTTTGCTTGGATCTTTTGTTGTTACATACTTTGCCAAAATTTAGTTTGGCTATTTTCATTTTATGCAAGTGTGAAAAATGTTATCTGTTTAAGTTGCTTCTTTGCACTTCTATGAATAAAAAATGGCTTTAATTAAATTAAGAAAGAGCTTTGACAAGTGATTTGTCTATAATACGTACTTATGGTTTGTGGCATTTCAAAGAATAAATAACCAAGATGTTGAGGCTTAAACATTGGCTGCTGCACATGTTCTGTCAATTCCTTGGTTGAGAAAGAAACCTTTCTTTGAGCGTGGATTTAGGTCCAGATCCCACATATTGAGATCTCGCACCACCTCCAGAGGTAGGGGAGGACGCCTGTCGCTGACATGGGGAAGGAACCCAACTGGAAGCAGCCCAGGAAGCCTCCGAAGAAGTGAGCTGCAGTTTGTAAGGCAAGGAAAAGGCAGACTTTGATTTCAGCTCTGCAGATGTGCCGGAGAACCGGAGACAGCGGGAAAGTTGTTAAATTGGTATGCAGATGAAACAGAACAAGCTGCAGCGAGACTTTGGAGAGACTTTGCTTCAGTCCCCACAGCACACCAGCTGCAGGGAGAAAACAAAGTACTTGATTGTGGGTAAAAAAATCAGAAAAAGAGGTGATCTCTTACCAAGTTACCAGATCGTAAAGGAGAGGTTTTGAAGCAAAATGCTTTCCAGGATTATTCATGGTGATATGATTTTGCCTTTGCCATCTCTAGCATTGGAGATGACTCAAAAATGGAAATGGAAGCGTGGAGAAAATCATTAAAACAGTGAACTTTGTTTTAGAAGGTTCAGAGTAGACCTTAATTTGATTTTGAGTTTTTCGTAGATCATTTACCCTTTTGACCTGCCAATTTTTATGCACAAGATGTAACTGAAATGGAACATAAGTTTCTTGAGAAGTACCCGACAGCCCCTCTTTCTTCTTCCCCTCAGTAAAAGTAACAGCAAAAACCTTGCATCTAAAGAAGAAAAAAGACCCTGTGGTAAATCAGTGGGCCTCACTCAAACTTAGTCACTTAACCTCCCAAGCAAAGTCCCACTCTTAAATGAGTCCTGATTTCTTCTGTGTTTGGTATCGGCAACCTTAAACCTATTGAATGCAAGCGTTGAGCAAGATGAGCCCAGTGAATTCTTTGCTGTGGGACAGTCAATATTCATTTGAATTGTGAAGTCGTCGTAGGCTCTGTTGTGCAGTTCTAACTTAGGGATAGATTTGATTGAGCAAACGCTTCCCTACCAGTATAACTGTGGGTGGGAGCACCCGGGAGCTTTGCCTGATGGTTGTGAGCTGGCATGGGTGAAAATCTGAGAGCTTGGAAAGTGCTGTCAAGATAAGCAATGAAATGCGAGTGCTTCACTTGGTGCTGGGGCTGGCGAGCAGGCTCGAGAAGGAGGAACAGACCAGAGGATGTCTCGGGAGGGAGGAGAGCAGCTGGGTTTACAGTATGTCTGTACGGAGACTTCTGCTCGTTCAGCAAATCCTGACCGATGTAGGTATTCTGGAAAAAAGGTTTTGGTTGCAAGTGTTACACACACGAGTTAGTGCTGCCATATTCGTTCTCTGGAGAAGGAAAAAATGTTTTGACATACTAGGAAAAAATCCAGGTTGCACACTCCTAGTTCATAACATGGCAGCTAGTGCATGGTAACTAATTGCTGTTTAAAATCTTGTTAGCACCTTCTGGAGACAAGCCTCAAAACCACTGAAATGAGACAAGTTGGCTTTTGTTGGGTGCTGAGGGCTGTGTACGTGGGATGAAGAGGAACAGCAATCAGATTGCTCCTCTGTCCCCACGGGATATGGAAAACTGTTTCTGTGTGCTGAGAAGGGAGTGATAGCGGTGATGTTGAGCATACGGGCTCAGGCTTTAGCGCAGGTACAATAACCAGAATGGGGGAGCTGAGTACTGGTATGCTGAGAAATGAATGCTGAAGACAAGTGTTAAGTTTCTTGAAAACAATTCACTAATGTAAAACTACTAAGAGCAAGAAGGGCACCTTACGGGCAATCTTACGCATCACCTTGCAAACACTGAGTAGTGAAACCTGACTTGCACAGCCCATCTCCACTGACAGGCACGGGGAGCGGTGTCTTCATGGTTCTCTGCTGCTGGTTGCACCAGGCTGGTGGCTTTGCACGAGTGGCACCAGGTGCCGGTAGCAGCTGCCTCGCAACTCCTACAGCGTCCCGGCAGATCGGTGTGTTGAGCAACTGCAGAGAATGAGCAAGCATCAAAAAATGGCTGTGTAGCCTTGGCAGATAGAAACAGGGACTGCCATTGCTCCCTCAGTTCTTTGCTGCAGTTGAGACAGGTTTTGGGGCCTGCTTTTGCTTTACTTGGAAAAGACAAGGCACATGAGGAGCCGGGATGCAACCGACAATGGAGGTGTTGATTCACCTCAGCCTGCCAGTCATAGTATTGTCTGCCCTGCTGTTCCGCGTGCCCCGCTGTCAGTGTAAGTGCCTGGCGAGGGCGAGAGCCGGGGCCAGGAGGCAGTGATGCCGCTGGCGATGTGAAGCCTTGCTCCCCCAGAGCCCAGCAGCGTTAGGTGTCGAGCAGAGCCTTGGGGCCGGCCAGCGGCCTCTGCTCCCTGCTGGGGCTGAACTTCGCACGGAGCTCGCTCCGAGAGCGGCTGTGCTGTGTTCCGTGAGTCAGCTGCAGTCTGTCTTCTCTGGTACAGCCTACCTTTTTATTTATTTTTATTTTTTTTTTTCTCACTGACTCCTTGACACCCGCCACCTCCCTGCCAGCCTGGTGTGGCTGATCAAGCTGTTCAAACAACTGGAAGACATCAGAAGTTAAACACTCATTATTTTAATTTGATGCTAATCATGTGTTAATGAGACTAATCCTTGCAATGATTCAGGTAATTTGCTTAATGGCTGCCCAGAGTACAGATTACAGCAATCAGTCACGTCTGATAAGATGTCTGTTGTGGAGGAGGTTGTCAGGTGAATGAGGTGGGAGCAGAGAAGGAGTAAGGCCTGACCTCCTGCGAGGCCGGAGCCTTCCCGCTCGGAAGTGGAGGGAGGAAGAAGTCCTGCTGCACAGCCCTGCGCTGCACAGCCACACTGTGGCTTCGGCAGCTGGGGAAAAGCACTTCAAACGGCCTCGCTGAAGGGCCACACTATCATGGGGGTTGATCCTCTCCTGCCTTGAGAAGCCGTGATGCGTGAGGGCTCACACGGGCATCTGAATTGCACGCTTCATTTTCTGGAGGTCATTAGGGTCAAGGCAGTGCCTTCGGGTATAAAAGATATCTGAATGTGATAGATATTGATTCTGATCCTTCGCTAGTATGAAATGGCACAATATTGCTGGAACTGGTTCAGTTCCCCTGTTTTACATGAGGAGGCCCTCATGGTCCGGTTGGAGTGCCTCTCTGCTTCCAGCTGTGTTGCTGCTTCCCTGCTTCGCCTTCCCAGTTCCCCTCAAGGGTTGTTCGTTGGAGCTGTGTAGCACTAACTGCCTGAGTAGGTGGTGGGGTCAGTCACGAGGGCTATGCTCAGCAGTTGGAGATGCTGTTGTGGGAGCGGTCCGTATGGTCCCAGGACGTGAACAGCTGGGCTGTGTTCTGCAATGGGATGCAGCTGTGTGTTATGCTTGGCTTAATTCCTAACACGATATGGCGGTAGAAACTTGATCTGGGTGTATCATATGTATTTATCTCTGGATTTCCTCACAGCGTTGCTTCTCCTGCTGTCTGTCTCTCACCTGGAAGCCCTTCAGAGTAAAGACAAACCTGTTTGAGCATTTAGTTCATAATGAATGCTGTGCCGACTATATGTCAAGTGTTAAGAAAATAGGTGTGCGTGGCTAATAGGAGAAGGAGAGGAAAATGCAGCAATGCTAGCAATGGAGAAAAATAGGCTTGTGTATTTCAGTGACCACAACTCATGTTCTACTCATAGGTTTTTGAGTGCTACTTGTGATGAATCATAGGAGGGAATGCTTTGGAACTTAAAAAACTGTTAACTTTTTTATTATTGTGATTTGTTTCAGGAAAACATCAAGAATCCAAGAAGTTCCTCAGAAAGGCAACTGTGTAGCGTTAGACAGAGCACTTGCCCTAACCCTGCAGGATCTGCACTGCGTTCCTAGCTGGCCTGCTGTCTGCTCTAGGGTGAGTCACTCGGCTCGGGTTTTGCTCAGATTCCTTTCCAGCTCTTTGTAGATTATGCTTCGATAATTTAAAAGCTTTTCAGTGTAGATATCTCTGTTTACACACTTGATGACCTGTGAAGGCAAAACATCAATAAGGAGTTCTCTCTACTGAAACTGTATTAAAATATAAAAATAAAATAAATAAAAACAACCCAAACCACCAAACCACTCAAAATATGTACTTGTTTACCTGGACAAGATGGGCAAAACAGGGAAGGAGGTAAGTCTTATGCTTTTTTTTTTTTTCTACAGGTGATGAAACAAGACGTAGGGGAACTGGGTCACAAAGGGCAGGTTGGGAATGAAGTTGGGAAACTTAAGTGCTGTACTCGGTGTGTATCATGTAAACTGGAAATCGCCAGGGCTCCTGGTAGCAGTGAGGCTTGAGGTATCTCTTTGAAGCTGCTCATATCCATGCTGTATTCCAGCAGATCTCTGTTAGATGAAGCGAGCTTCATCCTTCAAGTTGGACAAAAGTACTAATCCAGGATCAAAAAAAATAATTGTCATTTAGAGTGACCCAAGCCTAGATTTAAGCCAGAGGCTGCAGGTCCCCAGATCTTACTGTCGGTAAGATGGCCGTGTTCGGGTGCTTGTCAGCGCGTGCCCTGTACCTGATGCTGTAGGCACATACGCTGAACTTTTACATGGTGAGCATCAGGGCCTGTCTGTTCCAGAGGTGCACGGCCTGTCTGTGTGCTTGTTACCTCTAAACATAGAAGGCACAACTGGAGAAAAGTTCTTTCGTGTGGGCGATGAGTAGCCCAACGACTACCTGTGAACTAGGGCTGTGTTTCACCCTGTCACCCCCACGAGCAGGGTATTGTTTCGCAGGGTCATTCGGAGAGTGTTGAAGCGAGTGACGCACTGCACGTATGTTGTGTTTGGGGGAGGCAGGCAATGTCTTTTTTTCCTCAAGGTATATGTAAACAAAAATGTTCCCTTGTAAACTTGGAAAAATAAGCTTCGTCTACAGAAGGGTACTGAAAGCTGGGCCGTCTGGAGTCAATATCTAAATCCCTGAGGAAAGCAAATCATAACCGGCACGGTTCTCCTCCTGGCTTCTGGGAAGTAAGTTTGGACAGATCCTGTTGGGCAGCTCCAGTTGTGCCAGGAGCTGAAGGCCCTTGTGGACCGAGAGCTTAAGCATATAGTGCTGGGAGGGACGTCGCAAGGGAGGAAGAAGAGGCAAACTAGAACTGGACTCCCTTAGCGCTATAGGAATGTAGACAAGGGATGTTCAGGCTTGTTGTCCTGGATTGGGATGTAGGTACATGAGCTGGGATTTGTCATTCCCAAAATAAAGAATACAGTAGCTTTTTTTACACCCGGATTAGAAGAAAGCCATTGATCGTGTTCCTGTCTGAAAATTCAGGAACTGGAAAACATGCATGGCAGAAGGTACTACTGGTTCAATGATATTTCGATTCAGCAATTTGCAGCAAAATATGCTTGGATTTAATCAATTTGTATCTCTGCTTAAGACTCAAATTGTTATAGGCTTTAGGAGAATGACATTGTCCTAAAGCACTCATTTAATGATTCAGAGTAAACAGATGGTTTTATTTTTTCCCATTAGAACCTTTCAGCTTTTCTAGTTACATAGAGATAATTATTATATCTCTCACTTTGATTAAAATGCACGGTATTAATGTCTTACCCTGTCTGGTCTCACTTGCATTATTTCTCTGTGGATTTTGTGAAGTACTGTGCAGTTAGCATCACGGACCATAAGCTGTGCTACGCGAGGCTCGGTGTCAGCTGACGTTGAAGGCAAGACAACTGTTAGCTTGACAGGGCCAACGGTGTACAAGTGTGTCTCTGGTGCTGTTCAAGAGGGCTGCTGTGCTTGCTTGAGCGAGTGTTTTTCTTGTACAGTATCTGTTAGATGATATTTGTCCAAATAGTAGACAATAGACAAAACCAGCTGTTAGATGTTGTTCTGTTCCTAACTAATTGGCTTGGAAAGTTGCGTTGAAATTAAGGAATAATATCACTGCTCCTCGGGACTGGGGGGAATGGCTTGGAACGTGCATCCCAATAAAGAAGTGGGAAATTCAGGGGACGACTCAAGGAAATTGAGTTCCGAGGTATAACAGTAAGCACAAAGGAAGGTCATGGGAAGAGTTGTTCTCTTCTGGATATTGAGGCTGTGATCTTTGTGTCCGAAGATGGATCTGTTCTGAGGTGCTTCTTGCTGATCATCCGAGGAAGGAGGCTCCAGCATCACTGCGGCAACGGTTGAATTGGCCTGAAGCGGGTGAGGAACTGCTCTTACTGACCCATCCTACTGCCAGAGCCGCAGGGACACAGCTGGAGTTTCTGGGGGATGATCAGTAACAACCAGCCGGAGAAGGCTGTTGTCGCTCAGCCGGAGCGGCTGGGAGCTAAGCTAGCAACCAGCTCATTGCGGACTCTCTGAACAGGACAGTAGGACAGGTAGGTGTCACCTGAAATTAAGGGCAGTAGATGTCCAAGATGAGTGTGTCCACAGGGAAGCAGATGATACTTCAGGGAGCCAGGAGCTTTGTGATGGACAGCTGGAGCTTTGGAAGGTAGATGAGGTGCTGTGATGTGATTGCTGTGTGTAGCCTAGCCTGGGAGGTACAGGGGGCTACGTCCTTCTCAGCTCTCAAGATTGCCAGCCATGCGGAGACTCCATGACGGAATGTTGAGCACATAGAGTGTGGGATTGGAATGAAGCAGGATCTTGTTACGGCCTTGGTTTTTTTTCTTTTTTTTTCTTTTGAGTGATTCCTGAACAAAAACACTTATCCTGTATCACAACCAGTGGATGGAGCTGAAAGTTGAGGATGCTTTTTAACAGACAAGAGGGTTTGGTGTAGAAGTGCTGTCCAGGAACATCAGTATTGAAACTCAAAAAAAAAAAAAAAGTCCAAAAGCCCATATGGTTTATTTACAGTTTGTGATGAAGTGAGTGGCAGTCCCTGATTATGTTTTATGTTTTGTGCTGGTTAGTTTTATATGTTGGTCACTCAGCAAATACTTGACCTGTCACGTTTGCAATTATTTGTGAGTACTTTAGGTTTATCAATTACTTTTCCAGGCTGTAAGTTACCTATTTTGAGAGAGTAATTTGTTTATAATATATGTTTTAACAGCATGATTTGTTTCATGTTTGTAATTAATTTTGAGCTTTGAGTCTAAAATTGCATGACAAATGATTATGGAGAGAGCTATTGCCTTGAATATTGCTGCTAAACACTTGTAGTACACTGGAACTTGGTCTCTCTTACCACCGAGTTGATTTTCATGGTCTTGGGCCTGGGATTTGGGGTCACTGCTGACATAAACGTAGGGTGCTGTGACATTGCTGCGCCAGGACCGGTGGCGTTGGCACTTGCGTCCCTCTGAACACTGCGCTACCGTGCGAAGAGAGCCTGAAGTAAGGCAACGCCTGTGAGATGGCCTTTATCCACACCTGCGGAGAATCCAGGAAGGAGTTGGAGAACCGAGGTAGAGGCTGGAGCCAGAGGGACTTGGAACTCCAATGTGCCCGTTTTGCTCTAGGGAGGCGGGGGGAAGTGCCGTGGCTTCAGTTTGTAAGTACCCTTGCAGTGGGGAAACGAGTTGTAAGGGGCTGTTGCGGCCAGCAGAGGCTAAAGGACAGCACAAGAGAAAAGGTGGGAAATGTAAGTTGTAAGCTGCATTTAATGAAAAGATCAGGCAGCAGGTGTGAATCCATGAGGGGGACATGTTTGATTACATGATGCTCAGTGCGCTTGAATGCCTTGCCACAGGACTGCTAGGCTAGATAAAAAAAGTTCAGGCGGTGGAAAGATTGAGGTTGAGAGCGAGCCCTGGTGTCGAGCGCAGGCGGTGCTCAGGGTGGGGGCGCTGGGTGGTGAGCTGGCTGCTCTCCGCGCGGGTGCAGTCCCGTGTGGACCTCGGCGGCTTAGCCAGGCCCATTCCAGTCACTAGCCTACTGAGAGTGCTGCTACGAACTGCATTCAGGCCTGACTGATGGGTATTTCACAAGGAAACAGAGGAAACGATGTCAAGCTTCCTTCTGGTGCTAAAATGAAAACAGAGCCTCTTGGTCTCTTAATTGAGTGCTGTTAATTCTGTTGCCTGCTGCCGAGCCAGGTACATGGTGGTTAGGGCTTGGTTTCAGGCTGGATTTTTGTGGGTGTTTGGTCCCCTGCTAACTTAGTTACTGAAATTAGAGGAACAAAATGATTTTCCCTCAGAAATTCAGTTGCTGGATGTTGCTATGGTGCCAATGCTTTTTCTTCCTGAAAAGTTGTTGTTGGTTTTGCTTTGGTTTTTCTTTAGTAACTTTTTTAACTTCAACTCTTTGGGAGGAACTGGTTGAAAACCTGCGGGGGGGTTGAAGCGGGCGGTGGTGCTTGCGATGCTGGCAGTAGCCAGGGACAGTGTCCCTGCGTGTGCTCGCTTAGGAGACCCGCAGTGAACAGCAGGCACTGGTGACCGGCCTCTGCGGTTCGCTTACCAAGAGGAGTCAAAAGCAAGAGGGTTGGTGAAAAATACTATCGGCGAGTAGATCCCTTTTGTCCTCCCGAGGCTTTGAAAGTTTGTGATTTTTCTTTTGTCTGGATGTACCTTTATTTGCTGGGGTTGTTTCTATAGGGTGGCGGGAGCACACGAAAATGGAAACCGCCAAAATGTTGAGATTTGTCCTTTACTTCTGACTGATTTTCTGCTAACTTGTATTTGGAAAAGTGTGCATTTGGAACATTTTTATTATGTAGGCTATTATCCCTCTAATTCCCTGTCCATCTGTAGGATAAATGTTTAGGCTGTGTGTAAACTATACCAAGTCTATATCATACATAATGTATGACTGTATATGATAATGTGCCATGAATGTCAAATTTTATTTTATTAAATATAAGCTGCTCTTCCATCTGCGCGTCGGAGACCCCATATATTGTTTGCCAAAAAAAAGCACAATTTCCAAGCGTTACATAATTTCACATGGAACGTTGTGAAATACCTCGGCTTCTTCTCTCCCTTAAATTGTTACAACTCCATTAGTTTTAATTCCTCATTCATGGTTTCTTCTCGCTGTGTAAGAGCAGCGTCAGACTCCGACAATTTAGCAGCAGTGCAAGCTCAGCGGAGTCTGTCTGCCAAAATCGCTGATGGCCGGATCCTCGGTTGCTGTAACTGCACTGGCGTCAGAGGTACAGCAGGAGTTTACGCCGGTGAAGGTCTGTGCTCTCTCCCAGCCTTTTCCTGCAGCAATCCACCACTCCGGCGATGACGAGGCCTTCAAATGAGCAAGGAGACAAATGTTTGTCGTAGCTTCTTAAGCTTTGGCAGACAAGCTGCTAGGACCTTTACTTGGCACCTATCTGTGGTTCCAAAAAAGCCAACCTTGTCACGGCTGCCTTTTTTTTTTTTTCCCCCCTTTTCCTCCTTTGCGGAGATTTCGCATTGTATGTGCACGTGTGAGTCTGTATGCCTGTGTGTCTCGTGATACTCGGCAACAGAGATTGACGGGAACCAGAAGCCAGGTTCATCAAAGCCACAGATTTCTGATCCAGAATTGCAGTGACTGATTTGTGCCAACACAGACCTAGACTGTCCAGATAGACTGAACAGGAGGAAAATGTAATGCCAAAAAGAAAGAAGCTGAAACCTAATTAATCAGAAACAAATAAGTCATGTTAATGGCAGCACAGAAGCAGTACCAATTTAATTTGAGAGTACCCTATGTTCCATAAGGATGACATTGTACAGTCATTCTACTGCCAGTTACTGCCATCAGAATTGCTGAATAGCGAGAACCAAATGAGTTAGTGCCTCAAATGGTCTGTATTTTGCACACTTAAAGCTCCCTGGTATTTTAAGTTTAAATTCTGCTTACGACTTTTTGCCTCTCTCCTGGCATATCCTTGAAGCCGTGTTGCTGTTTTGTTTGGTTTCTCGGGGCGGCAGAGGAAGTGAGCCTCACAAAGAGCGCAGCTGGTGTCGCAGTCAGGAGAAGCCGCCAGAGTGGGCAACGACTGCTGGGCTTGTGTTGCCTTAGATACTATTAGACGTAATATTAGAGAGTTCCTTATGATTAGAGATCAGACAACGAAGACTTTCTGTTCTGTCACTGGGGCTGCCTCTCTCGCATTCTTTGTCTTAGGAAAAGCTTCAGTCCCAGGAGCAAAGGTGGAGGAGGAGTAGGAAGACTCGCCAGAGCTAGGATTATTTGCTCTGTGGAAGTGGCTGGCCACAGAGATAAGGGTGTTTTGCATTCTTAATTCATCAGCGAAGAAAACTGGAAGGAGAGCTTTTTGACAGCTGCAGCCTCTTTTGGGGCTTCTACACAGGACACATTGCATGAGATGCCAACAGTAGAGTTAAACGTTGTGGACCTGGAGTTGGTTTAAATATAGAATAAAGGGAGGGGGATTCAAAAAGTGAGATGGATGCGATGACATGATCATGTGGTACGTTCTTCAAGAAGACAGGAAAGGAGGTAATGTGCTACCCGAGGCAGACCTGGGAAGTTCGGTGCCTGACGGGAGCTGCCAACAGGTTATTTTTCACACCAGAAGTGATGGTGTATGAAGTGTGATGTCCAGTTACCAAAGGTCCCAGAGAACGGGAAAGAGGGAATGAGGGGAAGAATTGCTGTGCAGGAGATGGGCCCCCCGGGACTTGGAGAGTGCTGAGAGAGAGAAGGGCACCCTGAAGAAGTGGCAGAGCCGGTGGTTTCGGTCAGTGGAGTTAAATGGCTCGGCATGAGACAAGGCAGCAGGACTGCTCTGCTGTTCCCCCTGGCTTTGCTGTAAGCCCTGCGGTAGTGCCTCACAGAAACGCCTTTCAAGGGAGAGAGCTCCCCATAAAAACTTGCTGCAGCCCTCATTGCTAGGAGGGCAGTGACCAAGTCAATCACCACCAGGAATCTGGTTAACGGAAGCACGTGAGCAGTTCTGCGTTGAGGTTATCCTGAGGGACTGCGGCGCTGCGTCTCATCATTGGAGACAGGTGCTCTGTTATGCTTGGGACCAGCAGGTAACGAAAGATGGTACTTGCTGGAAAAGCTTGTACTTCATGTACTTGAGATAGGTGAGACAGGAGTGGGCGGTCACGGGTGCTGAGCGCCCGAGGGACAGAGGTAATGAGAGAAAGGAGACTTGGGTCCTCGTTCTGTGGCTGAAACGCTGACCATCTTTGTGTGTAATTCGGCATTCAGTTTTCAACAGCTATTAGACCCTACGGATTAAAAAATCCCAACCCTTAAGAGGAACTGTTGGATGAGAGAGAAAAATCACTTCTGTTTCCTTGGTTACAGAAGAACATGAATAAATTATATTATGGAAAAAAAAAACAACCCTCAGTATATTCTGAGTGGTCATTTGTGACAACTGGTCCTTGAAGTGTTTACACTGAGAGGAAGGAGCGAGAGCTCATCCTCTCTGGCAGTGGCCCGTATCCCCTGGGCGAAAGGCTCGGAAGGGCCGCGTAAGGGCAGCCAGGCTGGGGCTGGGGCTCTGCTGGAGCTGTGTGCTGACAGGTGACGGACCCCCGCTGCTGGCTCAGGGAAGGGCAGCTGTGGGGTCCTGTATCACACCTGAGCTTGGCCTTAACCTAACCCCCAGCTTATGACAGTCTGAAAAGTTAAACGCGTTCAGGTCTGAAGCCTAATTTAGAAGTCTGCAGAGCCTAATTTTCTACTAACTGGGCTTGCAAAGCCTAAGTGTGACTTTGGATATTTCCATATGGAGTGTTTTACCACTATGAGGTGTGAATTTAAAGTTCCTCCTCTCTAGGAACATTATTGTGGACTACTGTATTTTCACTTAAAAATATTTTCTTTCCAGTCTAGTTGATGTCATTTTGGAAATTGCTTGAACTAAACAAGCAAGCTATTCCTAGTGTGGAATAAGTAGATACTTCTGGATAGCTATGCTGTTTTAATTATGTGTGTTTATTATGTAAATGTACCAGTGACGCTCATTGAATCCAGCAAGACGATGGACGTCGAGGTACCAAAACTGCTTTTGAGATGAGTCTTATAATGTATTGCCTTTGTATTCTCCTAATCCGCAGCTCTGTCTCCATTCTAAGGGCTACTGCAGCTGTTCCACTCCAAACCCAGACCTGGTTTCAAGCCGAATTGTCTTCTGAGTCTTGTGATCAGAAGCTTTTGGCGATACTGTATGTGACATGTACATGTACAAAATGCTTTTCATCCGTGGTACAGAGAAGAGAGTTTATGGTGGGTCTGTGGCAAAGCCAGGAATGGAACTAAGGTATTAAAAGTGCCAGTCTTGGTCACTGATAGCAAAAGAACTTTGGTAACAAAAGAACTGTCGGAGAGACTTCGTGAAGTCTGTAGATGAGCCGCCAGGTGACATCCCCATGGAGCAGTTTGTACAGGGAAAACAATAAAAGACAAACTAACCTGTTGGTGCTAGCAGGCAAAAAAAGAGAAAGGCCTGGTGACAGTAGGTACGTGACTTGCTGTGGAGGCTGAGATCATCTTGTCAAGGATGGTGATGTCAGGAGTGACACGTGTGAAGGATTGCTTTAATGCTGCTTGTGACTGTATCCCACAAAGAGTTTTGGAGTGTTTGATGGGTTGTCTACGACGGGTTTCCTCAGAGCTGCTGCAGTAATGCGTTGGGCAAGCCGAAGAGCCGTCAGCCAAACAGCAGAAACCAAGGCTGTGAGATGGCTGACTTCTCATTACGTTCAGGACGGGGGATGAGGGGTCACAGCTGTCAGTGAGAGTGGAATCAGATGGGATTCTTTACAGAAAAGGAGGCAATACTTTAATGTGCGACCACAGTAAACCTAAGTGTGCTGTCCCATAGCAGTGCCCTTGGGATTCTTTCTCAGCAAGAAATTGCCGTGGAGAGCAGGATGCGCTCCAAGGGCAGACGACTGTCCTTTCGGGCTCTGCTGCCGTGGGGCTGCTGAGCTTTCTGGAGCTCGTGCACGTATAGGCTCGACATAGCGGATTCCAGCTTTCATGTGAAAATGTAGATGAAGACCTACTGTCATGTGCAAGTTTAACTGTGTTCCTTAATCACATGTGGGTATTTTTAACAGTTGCGAGGCCGCAGCATGCGGGCAAATATTACTGCTAGGATTGTTTCTTGAAAGAAGGGGCTTTGAGGATCATTTTGTTAATTTTTGCCATTTACAATTCTGAGACGTGAAAAGTTAACACAGTTTGGAAGACTTTTTTTTTCTTTTTTCTGGCACTTACAAGTTCAGAATGCTTTTGTGCATTCCAAGCAGTCCTGCCCAGATCTACCACCTGTTCCATAATTCTGGGTATAGTCAGGGTATAGTTCTTTTCCATATGGGCAGCGTAATTCCATTAAGTAGCAATCCAGCACTCTTTTTTTAACATTAAACCTCGAGAGTTAATCATCCATCTGTGTGTAATCATTGATTCCATTAAGCCTTATGGCCTTGTCAGATTATCAAACATTTTAAACAGCACTTTTTTCTTTTTTCCCTTACTCGACAGCAAAAGCATTTGTTAGGGGGCATGATTAGATGGAAGTTTTCAAGACGTACTCCAGTCGCATATAGACACTTAGATTTTACAAACCTCCTCCCTGGTCCTAAAGACAAAGCTTGACTATACCCTGTGGGACACAAGTGACCCGAAGTCATCCACGTGTTTCTTTACAAAGCAGTGCTGAGACACTTAATTCATGTTAACACTGCCACCAACCCCCCAAAAAACTGAGCACCACCCAAACCCCAACAAAAGAACAAACCACATGCACCCCCCTAACTTTTTTTCCTGATGATTCAACTCTCGGATGCTTACATTTTCAGGGAAGTTTGGGGGAATTACGGTAGTTTGGCCGAAGTAAGAACAGACTCGGACCTTCAGACTGATGGATGCAACCAACCTTTATTCTTGTAAAACCGGCGGAAGCCTGGCTGTGAGATGGGCGAACCCATTTTCTCATATGAAAACAGAACCAAGAAAGCTGTTTCTCACACGTGGGATTCAAAAAATAATGGCGTGGTATTCCTGAAACGAACCACGTTCTCAAGTTCTTCCCTAAATGTGACGGTGAAACTTTGCATAAGCATTTAATTACAGCCTTATTCTTGTCCAGAAATGCCTGAAATCGGAGGTCAGTGGCGGGATCTGTTTGATGGAGAGGAAGGAGATGGCTTCAGAACTGCTTACCAAATCCCCAGTGGCCTCAAAGGGAGGGACCGGCCGGTCACTGCTGCTGGGAACACGTGAGCGGTTTTTAATGGCACGAGTTATCACTTTTTTTTATTCCAGATTTCTTTTCCTTCCCTGCGTATTAATTTCCCTTAATTGTATTTAGCATGAACGTGGGGATAACAGCGAATGCTGGCTGGAGAAGAACCAGTGATGTTCAGGGTGAGGAAGGCAGCCCTTTGCCATTTCAAAACCCTGCCAGCACTGGTCACCATGATGTCCGTTCTTTCCGGTGGTGAGTGCCAAACGGCGCTGTGAAACATGGGTGAAGGATGTAACGGATGAGCGGGAAGAGGCTCTCGCCCTGACAGTGCTTGTGCTGTGGGTTTGTACTGGAGGGAAGGAAGGGTCCAGAAGAGGACTGTTGCTTAGGAAGGCATTACACAATGCTGACTTAGGCTGGCGGTGGGGGTGGGAAGGGATGCTCTACACAGAGAGCTCAGGTCGGTGGGCTGCCTCTGAGACGGGAATCCAGGCAGACCAGCTCCAGCACCAGATGTCTCAGTTTTGCCCGGCTGAAAGCGCTGAGGGTTTCTGTAGTGCTGAGGACAAATCTCTTGCAGTTGAAATAACTCCTCAAGGTTATCGAATTGTGAAATTTGGTGAGTGAGCTACTGGAACGGAGCAAAAGCTAACAGAAGCGGGAGTCATGATGGTAATCTTAGACTTTGAATCTCTGTAATAGTAGACACTAAAAAGCATGTTCTTTTTCCACTGGTTGTGTTCTGTTGTGCAGAAGAGCATCTGGTACACCCAGCTGAAGTCCTGAGGAGATGAAAACTGGTGCTGTGAGGATTGGTTGCAATCTCGTCTCAATCCACAGCAGTTTGCAGGTTTTTACGCTTAATGCAAAACTCTGGTAAAAATGGACAAAAAGACAATGGACAAACCTAGAGCCAGTTTTGACCACAGCTGACAAAGTCTGGAGTTTGTCATTTAGTCGGCTTGTGATGCATTATCTCGTCACTTACTTCTACTGCGTTTACAGTTCAACTTGGAAATCCTTTAACCTGAAACTAAAAATGAAATCCTAGGCTAGAAATACATACGAATGGGAAGGAGTGTTTTTGCACAGCCATTGGGAAATGCGCCCTAAGGAATATGCGTAGATCCGAGCCCATCTGTTGTGTATGTGTACAATAGTAATGTCTGCTCTTGGGTGGGTTCTTCATCTCCTGAAGCCGGCCTAAGTCTCTCCACCGCCGTCTCCTGCCTTCCTTCCTAGTTGTGCCTACCTGAAGGTCTGCTTCGCCTTCTGTGCCCATCAAAGACTCCGTTTCCCGTGGGCCCGGATTAGATTCGCCATGCGCTTATTTCACATCATTTCTCCTTTAAGAAGTATATATTTGAGCTTGGTTTTAGCTTGATGACACGGTTTACTCAAAGTCTTGTTTGATGAAGAAAGAGTTAAGATACTGAGATTACTTGGGGGAGGGTGCGTGGAGAAAAAGTGACCGGAAAAGTGCTAAGGTTTTTATTTTGAAAGATTTACGGATTTCATAATCTATTAAGATTAAGTGCTGGCAAAGAATCAAAATAGCACGTTCCAACCACTGTGATTACTACTGAACCTGATGTAAAAAAAAAAAAAAAAAGAGGCAGGGCAGGGGGGCTTGTTTCTTATTTCCTTGTTAATTACACTGATTTTTTTTCCTGAAAAATATTAGAGTGATAATTAGGCCACACATCATGTGTGGTTGGATAAATACTATTTACATCTTGAGAACAGGGGCAGAAGAATTGCATCTAATGAAAGGAACTGGTGCCAAATAGTGGAGAGATTTCTGTTTGTCTTACAGAAATCAAATTCATTCACCTCAGCTGAACTGTGATATCTTAAAAGCATGGTTGCTTCTCCATCCCCGTACACTGGAAAAAAGGTCAATGTGATTGTTAAATTTGCAAATGCATCACTAAATCCATTCTGTGAAGCACAAAGACTGTGTGTTCCCAATGGTGTTCCTATTAATCTTTAAATAGAGTAGTAAATCTCTGTATTTTGTACACAGATCAGGTGTGCTGTTCCTGGCGGCGGGTTCAAGTCAGCCAAATTTTGGCAGAATGCCTCTGTGGTGCATCAAGGATTTGGTTAATTTAAAAAAGAAAGTAATGAAGTTAGAGGGTTGTAGTTGAGCCAGTGAGCTGGTTTGCAGCAGTGCTGGCATCGCCTGGGACTGCAGTGCTTGTTCCATTTCAAGCCTTAGAATTTCGCCTAAGATTTGCTGCTCTTGGCTTCTGCAGGCTGCGTTACAGGCAAGGGATATTTTGCTACGTATTGTACCTCACGTAGGCAAGGGATGTTTTGCTTAATTGGCCATAAATAGTATTTTTAAGTGTATGGAGCACTTGGGGAGAGAAAGGGCAAATCAGCTACACATACCAGTTTTTGCTGTGAGTAAACAGGGAAATTTTTAGCAGGAACAAACAGGAAGATCTGGTACAAAACCTGGGTGTCCCTGCCATGACAGATGTGGATTTGGGGTTTTTTTGTGTGTTCAGAAAGTTAGGTCCAGCCTGGTTCCCAGTGACACGGATGGCAAAATTCCAGTTAGTGTGAGTGAAATCACTGATGCCACGTGTGGCGTTGGCTAGAAATTCAGTGCACTGTGAATCCTGCATGTAATTTCTTCTGCTTCCACGTTACCGAGATAGAACAACACAGGATAATGACTAGTGGAATGGAATTGTGGGGGGGTGTTGTGCCAAACGGTCCCACCGAGTTTAACATAATGACTTCTTTGGGCTTAGCGGGAAGTCGGTCTTTGACGCTTTGATTTCATGAATAATTTCGATCGCAAGTTGCTATCTGGTGTAAAAGGAGGCAAGTATTAAGTGTAAGATGGTGTGTGCGAGATCATAGAAGACTGATCTCGCTTTGGTGTTCTGCACCATATTTTTCTGTTCAGTGTTAGAAATAGCAAAATTTTATCTTGTGATAACTTTGTATGTTATGGGTGGGTGTTGTCTTCTGCTAAATACTTGTCTGAAGCTTATTGCGGTGGGTATCCCCTTTATGTGTGAAACACCTACCACTCCAAACACAATTACTCGTGTAATATTTGTTTTATTAAATATGTCAACAGAAAGTTCAGCTTTTTCTCCCTTTGCTTGTATTTGTGTGATTGTGGCTGACAGCTGTCACGGCAAATGTGCGTCGCGGTGCCAAAAGCTGGCTGAGAGGAATGGCTGAGGAAGCTCCTTCCTCACCGCGCTTTCTGGGAACAATGTTGCCCTGCGAAAGGCTGGGAACAGTCACACGGTTGGGACAGTCCATGGCATGGCAGTGTCATTTGGCACCGCTGTTGTATCGAGAGGCTCCAGAGTATGTCCTTTCCCTGCTAGTATTGGCCATATTTGTCACTTCTCTACGGAACTGGTAAGGGAAGTCTTTGTGTGTCTGCCCTGAGTTTTCTTGGGGGTACAGGGGCGGGTCAGCGTTGGAGGCTGGGTTGGATCCCACTCAGATTTGGCAAAATAGCAGGGAAACAAGGCACACCAGTCCCCTGGAAACTTCTAGTTCTGAAATCTTGAAAATGGAAAAAATGCCAGAAGTTTTAATTATGAAAACTCAGAATTGAAGTAGTGAGCTTTAGGGCTGGCAGGCAAAGAGGCTGAAGAACTGTTACTCCATAAAAATGTGTTGAGCCTTCAATTTCAAAAATTTCTGATTTATTTTTTTTCCCCCCAAATTTCCAAAGTGTAAAGAAGGGAAGCAAGTTTAATTGCTGGTTACCTCCTGTTGTATCTCTTGATCAGGCACGGGGCACTTGAAAATAATTTGTAGTGAATTTTCACTTGCTTCAAATCTTGTTATAAATGTTAGATGTTACGAATGTAAAGAAAATAATTCTGCTTAACTGTTGGGCTGTCAGTTTGCACCGTGCACCAGTCCGGGAGTAAAAAGTTGTCCAGCGTGTTCAACACCCAAAAATCTGCACTAGTCTCCTTGCCTTGCTTGTAGAGCTGCGCTTTTCTCCTGCTGGCTTGTACTAGGAAGGACCCATGGAGTTCTGTTTTAAGCAATTAGAAAAGTTGCCTTTCTCCAATCAAAGAGAGGTATTAGTGAAATGAATGGGAGTAATTAAATCTAATTTAGTCATGTAAATGAGTTTAATTAAAAGAAATCTACCCTTTAATAACTTCAGGGGGAAATGCCGCTCCTTACGGAGTTTGAAATTTAGTTAAGCTAACAAGACACAATAGCTGAACTGATGAGCCCATGGTGTTGTAATCTGCTTATGTAAATAATGACACAAGCCGTGTTTAGGCGCCGCTTTGGGTTGCGGTGCAGCAGGATTCTGAGGTCAGGAGAGGTTGGGCGCCCCTGCTGCGATTGCTCTGCAGAAAGACTTAGCGCCTTCACTTAGCTTCGGAGTCCCACCTACTTACTTTTGGTCTGTTTAAGGAGTTTGGAGAAAAAAACGTGACTGATTTTGGGTAAGAAAGCTATTAGGTATCCAGTTATTGCCTATTTATGGTAATAATGGCCATAAATATAATAAATGTTAGGATGGGTAGTTTGGCAGCTGGTTAGTGGGGTGGTAGAGAATCTGACCGAAGTCTGGGGTGTTGGACAAGGACTTTACTGCTGCCTTACCCTCAGTTTACACATGTACGGGACTCCCTTTTGTTCTCATTTCCTTTTCACAATTGTTCTTTTCATTTTTGAGAACTTGCCCTCTTTTTCACTTCTTAATTTAGACGTGATGTCATCTAGAACATGGTCCATGATTTCTGCGTTGTCTGAAATGCTGCATACTTTGTCAACTGTAAAACTTGCGCTTGGATGGTTTGTACTCCTTGGGGATTGTAATCCATGTTTGTAATCCGTGGGGGGAGCACTTCTTCCAGTGAGGATTCCTTGTCCTTCTCTGAGAGCAGCTGTCCATCCTCTAGAAGCTGTTGTTTCTGACGGTATCAGTTGAATCCTTGACCTTTATTACATGTGGCAAGTGGTGAATTATAAATAATTTCATTTTCTGTATCATCTTTGCGGTGTAGCACTGAAGTCATGCAAGTATTGCGATGGAGTTGTTAACGGTATTTCCTCCCCTCTGTGTCCCAAGGCGAGCCGGCAGAGAGAACTGAGAGGCGTGGTGCTTCCCATGGGGAAAACGTCAGAGGCGCATGAGAGCACTGGGGAGGGCTGGGGCTAATAAATCCAGGACACTAAATGCCATTAATACTGCTCGGAAGGCTGGTTGCACTCTTCTCCCATGTGGGATTCCTCAAGTATTAGGAAGTGCGTGTAGAGTGGCGAAGGTGTCTCGCAGGCCGGTGTTTGAGAGGGGAGTCTGGGGAGGGGTTGCTGAAGAGCAGCTGAGCTGGCAGAGGGAGGGTGGCCACGGGACAGCTTGCCCAGACTAGAAGCGTCCTTGGCACAAGAGCTGATGCCACCTTTGGGCCAGAGTTGAGCATTCCCTGCTGGCGTCATGAGTGTGGCCGAGTTAAAGTCAGCGTTCCTCCAGCTGCTGGCAGCATCCACGTAGCTCGGTGTGTCAGTGGCAGGAAGAGAAGGGACAGCAAAGATGGCGGGACAGAGCTCTGCTGGGTTAGGAGATAGGATAGGAGACATGCTAAGTCATGTCTCTGTGGGTCACGTACGTTGACTGTCTTCTAAGAAGCCTCAGACTTTCAGGGCTGTGATGGGCGTGTGGCAACCAGGGAAGAGCACCCATACTGTAACCTGCCGAAACTACTGCTTGATGTTTTCACAAGTCGTAAATAGTGGTAGGCATTGGTGGACTTGAACTAGTATCAGAATCTGGGCTGGGAAGTTCATCTTTGTGGCTTGAGCTGCTGAGACTGAAGCCACGTGTCCTGGTTTGAGGTAAAACAGAACCAACTTTCTGTTTAGTAATTTTACTTCCTAGCTAGGCCTCTTGTAACTCTCTGAAATTAACAGCATGTTGTGTGTAAAACAGTTCGTTCAGAGCGATAAGACAGTTTGTGCCAAGGAATGGTACGCAGAGAGGCTCTTTCTTATTGCTATAACAACCAAGGTCAGCTATTTTAATTCTTTGCCTCGTTGGAGGGTGGGAAGCGGAAAAGTGCAGAGGGGTCCCACCTGCGGGGAGGAGCGGATGGGACAGGTGACCCAAACCTGACCAACGGGGTATTCCATCCCATCTGCCCCATGCTCAGTGTAAAAGCTGAGGCATCAAAGGGTCAGCCTCTTCCTTCAATGGCCGACGTCCGAGGAGGACCCTGTCTGTTCATCTGCCTTTGATCCCGATCCGTGTGTTCCTGACTCCAGCTCTGGAACCCAGTTCCCACCCATCGCTGAGTCCAGCCTGGGACTTCCCCAGTGCCTGCCGGTGACATCATCGTGGAAGCTTAATATGATTTTGTATATACTGTATCTATTTCGTTATTGTCCTTTTTATCTTATTATTAATATTTCATTAAAGTAGGTTAGTTTCATCTAAACTCTTACATCTTTCATTTCTCCTCCTGCTCCTCCCCATGCACGAGAGGCTGAGGGGGAGCATCTGTCGCCAGCCATTCTCCGATGTGGCCAAAACGACAACACCACGCTTCAGGCGGGGGTTGTTCTGCGGCCGGCACTCCAGTGGCACGGCCTTGTGGAGCCGGGCCCCTTCTTGGCTGGCAGTGAGGAAGCAGCATGTGACGCACCTACTCTGTAAACAACTAATTCTTGGGGAATCATCACTTCAGACCCATAAACAGTGTCTGTGTTGTCGTTAGCAGTAGTCGTAATTAAAAGCCCAGAGGCAAGTTGGAAAACAAATGAATTGAAACAACAGCCAAATTGAGCTGAGGAAGGGCAGAGGAGAGAGGAGCAGCGGTTCCTGCGAGCTCCCTGCCTGTGGTTTTTCAGCAGGCTGTGAAGGCACGGCAGTGTCTGCCCTGTGGCGGTGGCATCTCTTGGAGACCTACCTGACGGAGATTTAAATGGAGACGGCTAGCAATTGTGTGTCGGGAGCACGGAGCTGTCACCATGAGCTGCCGAACCCTCCCGAGAAGCCGAGTGAGCACCTGGGTGAGTCCCAGGCTCCTGGGTTTGTGGAGAGAGGAGCTCTGTCACACGGGCTCCCCCCTCTCTGCCCCCATGCCCCGCCCTCGGGGCGAGCACTCCTCAGTGCTGGGCCACTGATGCCGCTTCTTCCGCCTTGATCTTTCTTAAGGTTTCTAGCTGGTGGCTCAGAAAACCAGGAACGTCAATCCTTTTTTGAGGAAACTGTAGTATCTCTGGTTTTGTCTTCATCCTTTTATCATCTTTGGTTTTATCTCGCAAATCTTTTTGTCTGAACACTGACCTAAAAGAAGATTTGTTTGATGTTCACGTATGTTTAATTTTAGCAGCCTGGAAGTAAATAATACATGATTATCCCTAAACATCGTGGGTTTTTTCCTGGGCTAGGAGCAGTGTGTAACTCTCTGCTGAACAGGAATTGTCATTTCAGGACCATTTAAACCTTCCGTTTGACAACACTTAGAAATACCTCGAGGTCTTGCCTTTGGAAGGATTTCAGATAGCTATAGCAAAGATTGTCGAAATAATCTGCTTGTATATTCTTGCAACATCAGAAGAAGCACCATCTGCAAGGAACAGAACTCTCTCTGCCAGAGAGTGCCACTGCTCAGGGTGGGTGTTCTTTAAAGCCGTTGGCAGGTGTTCTGTAACGTGCTCACCAAAAAAGCTTACCGGTTTAATAAGATAAACAGCAAAATCGTGCGCACCGCCGCTCCCTTTGTGTATGTGGAAAGCTCTTAGTTTCTAGAGGGTTTTAGATTTGTGTGTTTATTTTCTGTCTTAGTTTAAACCAGTTGGGACGTAATTGGGCCCTTAGTTTCAGTTAACGTCTGCCTGGTCAGAAGGCCAGGCGAAGTGATGGTGTTGTGGATGGATGCAAGAGAGCGCTCCTCTCCTGCCTAATACCAGCAGTTTAGCTTCGTCCTGGGTGCCGTGTGGAGGGATTTGATACGGAGATCAGGTTGTGTAGCTAAAAATTTACTCTCAGTTAGCTCAAACGTACATAACAGACCCAACTATAACTGTTAAGTGATTTCTCTTTTTAATTCTTATTTTTTCTTTGAAGACGGCTTTTCAGCAACAGTCACTGACTGAAAGTCTTATTATATGTTTCCTCTTTCACGGTCTTTTGATTTCTTGAAAGTAATCTCATAAAACACTTAATTTCTTCTTCAATAATACTTAACATTCCGCATCTTGAATTTAAAGTGATGTTTACAGATAAGCGTGTATATTTTAATGGGTTAGAGCGGGCTTCTGAAGAGTTTGAATATTTGATTTTAATAACCAGTGCTTAGGTTCAGCTCCGCTCCCAAGGCTGTCTGCTGAATTTCTCCTGCCTTACTGGCACATCCTTTTTCAGGCGGACGCTTCCCATCGCTTCCGTGCCCTTTCCTGCCAGCTACAGCGCCTCTAGTTAAAGGAAAGAAATTAACCATGACTCTTAAATTCTCATACCACTGGCTTTGCTGCTCCCAAATGTCTTCCCATTTCACCTTCCTGATGTGCGCGTGAGAGCGTCTGGGGTAGGCTCGTCTGTTGCATGACATCTTCAGTTGGTGTTTTGCGTAGAAACTGTTAACCCAAGGTGTCCCGCAGCAGTTCACAGTCCAAGGCCTGCTGTGGAGCGTGGCTGAAAGCAGAGGTGTGGGCCGCGCGGAATCTACCTGGAGAAGCCAGCCCAGCCCAGTGCCCAGCAGGGACACGGCCGTGGTGGTGGTGTGGGGCAGCATCTGAGAGATCGTTACGGCTGAGAGGTGTAACACCGGGCTCATGAAGAAGATAGCGGATGCTTGGCCAACAGGTTGCTGTTCTCGGGTGTGTTTATGGTTGAGTTGGTGCATTGTCACTTGTCTCGCAGAGCAAGGAGCCTGTCTTGGGGACACGCAGGCCTGGTGGGAAGTCTCTTGAGAGCTCAGGAGCAACAGATGACTTGAACTTTGTTGAGGAGCTTAGCAAGTGGAAAGTCTGGAGTGGTTGAAGGAAACGTGTAGAAAGCAGCTGACAGCTCGAATGGTTTAGCTTTGTTGTAAATAAATGTTTTCTTTGACTTGTTCTGTTTTTAATTTGATTTTTATAAAATTAAATACATGAAAGTCTAAAAGTACATTTTAGGTTGTGCTAGAGGGACAGTGGTTACCAATGGAGGTCTTCAGAAAAAAAGATGAGCAATTTCGGGTTCATCCCTTCTTCCCCTTCTCTCCGCCTTGGTTCAACATGCTTTTTTAGGAATTGCTATTTCGAAAAGAAGAGCAAATTAAGTTCAGACAGCTTTGATAATGATGTCCTGCATTGGTTATTGGCTTGCGTTGACTTCGCTGAAATTAAAACAATATATTTTCTCTGCAAATTATTTGCTTCTTCAGGGTTTTTTTCCAAGATGGTTCATCACCACCATAAAAGCAGTTAAAGCTGTCAGTGCTCCATTTGAGTGTACTCGGTTTTACCAGCCTTAAAGAAAAATGTGGCCAGGACATAAAGTTTCTTGTTAATTGTCTGTACTGGCAGAAAGTCAAATTAAAAGGAAGACTTAAGAAAAGTGATTTGAATTAGTCTGTTGCTAGAAACTTTGAAGCAAGCTGCTGGGCTCGGCAAAACTATACTTTCTATGCGTTGGTTTCTGGGTAACTCCTTTGGCCTTCTTCCATGTGCTTGATGCGCACATAGTTAGCTTGCGTTCACTTTCTGGTCATTCGTCACACATGGAAGCGAAATGACTGTGTATTTTAGTTACTTGACATGGTGTTTGTATGTGTTGTGGATGATGTGTCTATTTATAAAATCACCCTTTTATTTTAGTTGTTCGTATGGTCCGCTCGCTGTCTGAGCACCTGTATGGCGCCGTAGTTGTGGTGCAGAGGTTGCTTTCTGTCTGTGTGTTCGGGAACTCGAGGAAGAGACGGAGCTCCAGGCGGGACACTCGGTAGGTGTGTGCCCCCTTTCAGGAGCGCCTGCTGTTCACTTGGGCAGGAGCTGAGCACCTAAAGATCTGCGGGGAGCCAAACCTAGATGGCTGCCTGTGGTCATGCGTAAAATCTCTACACGAACATAGACTTGTAAAAAGAAATAATCCAGGAGTCCTTTGCTGCTACTTAGGCGATGTTCCTCCTCAAGCATGTGGTACCTGTAAGAAAGAACAAGTTTGTGTTTGTGGCCGCGTGTACTGATTATTCGGAGAGTGCTGGCCTGCTGTACGGAAGGTCTCCGGATGCTTTCAGGCAGGTGGCCAACTGGAGAAGGTGCTCCAGTACCTCTGCTGGAGAAAGAGAGGGGCCAGACGTTTCCACGGCAGAGGCTGTCAGCGGTGCCAGAGCGGGCAGTGGAACCTGTCCCCAGGTGCTGAGGCCAGGGCGTCCCAGCGTACGGGGCTGTGTCTGACAGCGGCTGGGCTGTCCGCAGGCACAGCCTGTCCTAGCACAACGGGACAAGGGAGGGCTGATACCAGTACAGCACAAGGGGGATGTGCATGTTCACGATGCCATAGAGAAAGTGCGATATACCTGGTGTTGTTAAAGGCAGGAGGTGAGCGCTCTGCGTGGTTAGGATAAGCACCGATGGCGCTGTGGAGCTGGGCTCCCCAGTGAGCAAGGCAAGAGAAGCAAATACGTTACTAATTCCAGCCTGTGCCTTACGCTTCGGAGCAGGTCTTTCTCTCCTTTTTGGTGCACGTGTGTTCGTTCTTCTCTCCAGGCTGGCAACTCAGCCATGTCAAAGCAGTGTTATGGACACACACACTCCCCAAAGTGAACAACATTCATGGTGTTACTATTGCTGATAATGGTTTAATTGGGAGGTACTAAATAGACATTAGCCTGGCTGTAAAAGCCTGTGCTGTTAGATCTTGCTTATTTTCTTTCATGGGGATCTAAGTAATTCATTACAGCTCCATTTGTCATATCGGGCCTCAGTTGTCTTTGAGACGAGCAGTGTGACTCGCTGAACCACGTGGCAGCAGCGTTTCAGGCGTTTTGTTGTGTGATGAGTGTATTTTTAAACTGGGCCTGTCTCTTGGTGGCTGAATTGATGCTGGAAGAGATGCAGGGACTGTGCTCTGTAGCATCTGAGGAAAATCAGGGAAGCTTGCAGAACTGGTTAAACTGGGGCTTTTCCAAAAGTACGTGGAAACCGCATTGAAATGTGCTACCGACTCTAGTCAATTTTTTCCTCTTGACAGAAAAGTTCATGCGAACGTCTACACTCACTCACCAAGGGGTGGAGGTGGTGGGATAGGAACTAAAGCAGCAAACATTTGTAATCAGCACGGAGGTTTCTCATGCTTGTGTACATCTTCAGCTTTTAAGCTCTTCGTCAGCAGGCTAAATCCTCAGAGCTGCAGCCCAAGGAGCGGGGCACAGACGCAATGTCAGTGACATTTTCTGCAGTGGAGCTGACGGTGTGGTTGAGCGTTGCCATTAATATTCTTTTCGCTCAAATAACGTGCGAGGTGGGCAGCAGTACCTGCGCAGAGGCATCTGTGTATGCCCTGGCCTCGGTGGAGTGTGGTCATGGGCTGTAGGTGTGGAAGCTGCCCGCAGATGCTCCTTGAAAATGGAAAGTTAGAGAGGCACCAGCCTCATCTCGGGGTGCGAGAGCTACGTTCTTAGTCCCAGCTGGCAAGTGCTTACCTTATGCACCAGGTTTTTGTAAAAGTAGAATTTGATAGTGATTGCAGGAGCCTTAGTAGTCTATAAAAATAGACTGAAGCATGAAAATATTATTTCTGTAATTGCTGAAAAAAAAAGTCCAAGTCTGTTCTTATTACCCCTGCTGTAAATAGGGATTAAATCCCCTGTATTCAATTGCACTACTCTGGATTGACACCAGAGAGCAAAATTTATCCTAATAACCGGGCGTACCTCAAATTCCTTTAGATTGCACTGGACTGCAATAATTATATGAGGCTCTGATCTCCTCTGCGGTTTTTCAGGCTGTTTGTTATTTGCACGACATCCTAAAACTCGTGTAGATGAGCTGTGCGGGGCGGCCTTGGGCCCAGAGGAAGGTGGAGAGGTGCGGTGGTTCCTGCGGCAGTGCGGGGGGTGGCAGCGGGGGAGGCAGCAGGGGCTGTGTGCCTGGATGCTTTCAGGACGCTGAAGTGTGTAAGTGTGTAAGTCAGCCTCCCGCCCTCCTCTCCCCCACCCCCGAAGGCATCCGACGTAGTGGTGTGCTCAAGTGGGTGATGCATAATTGACCGCTGCTGTATTTGAATGTGTTCCGAGTACAAAATATTCATCTGTATGAAAAGGGTGTTTATGTATTAATGTGCATTTCCTTCATGCATTCCCGATTCCATTAGTAATGGAGGCATTCTGTAATATAATAGAAATGATTAACTTTAATTGCTCTTCTTTGTTGGGAAAATAGACACGTAATTAAATATCTGACATGCGTTGTACTTTTCTTCTTCAACAATTCACTTGCTGGCATCTCTTCAAGAAGATATTCCACAAGGCCCTTACCCCATCCTCTGTCAAATATCCCACCAAGTCCAAGTGCTGTCTCTCAGAAATGAGCCGATTCCCGCTGGCGAGCCGAAGGGGCGAGCTGGCAAATCCCGTTCGCTTCCCAGAGGAAAAATAGCTGTGGTTCTTGAGTTGTTGCTCATGTTTCGGGATACTTTTGGGTATTGATTTACTGGAAAATCTGATGCTTTTAAAAGGTTCCTAGAAAGAAAGCATGCTGAAAATGGTAATACCGAAATTATTAGTGCCTTGTGAGGCTTGTGAGCAGACACTTTGTTTGCTACCTTGCCAAGTACTGCTCCCGCTTCAGCTCCCGGCCCTTTCCAGGCTTGCGCTGCGTTTGTCACTCCGGTACCCTCATCACTGTTCACCGGTGCGCCAAAATGCAAAATAACAAAGAATACCTTGTGAAGAGTAATGAAATGATTTAAAATGTGAAATAACAGCATCTTAGAAATGCTGTTTGCATTGGGTGAAGAAGCCACACCTTAACTTGTAAGCACATGAAATCCTGTCTGCGAAGTGCAGATACTAGTCTGAACCTGAGCAGAAATTAGATGCTTGCTTTGGGGGAACTGTTTCACTGGGCTATGAAATCAGGGGGCTGGGCTGAAACGCTCGGGTCGGAGGGAGCAGATGCAGGCAGGCCTGCCAAGGAGCCGAGTGAGAACATGCCTCTGTGTTTGTTCTCGACGGCCATCCGAAAGCAGACCTTGGGGTGCCAGCAGTTCTCGGGGACCTTCTCACTGGAGCGCAGGAGTCTGTAGGCTCCCAGGCTGTGTCGTGCCTGGCTGCGTGTGTTACCTGTGTGCGGTGTGGGTGACCTCGGTGCGTGTTGGTGTCGGGCTTTCTGTTCCTGGTGTTAGCTGGGTGGTTGCTGTGGGTGTTAGAGTGGCTGTTGCCTTCCAGGATGTGCTGAGGTTTGTGTGCAGCAGGGTCGTGTCCTGGAACGCGCCAACGGTCTGCACTCCTGTGAGGCAGGAGAGCTGCTGAAGAGCTGCATCTGTATATGCTGAGAAAATCAATCAGGATTTGTTTCTAACGTTTTCATTTCTCAGAAAAAACCCGTAAAGTTTAGGTGCTCCCAGCCAGCCAGTGTTACCTGTGTCTGGTATTAGCCCTCTGGCAGAGTCTGTTACTGTGGGTTTAGTCTAACCCCTTAAACCAAGCCCTTCGGATGTCACTGTGATTCACTAAGTTGGAATTTCCACTGGCTTGTTCGGTACCTAAAAACTGGGCGCAAGCCTAAGCTACAAGTAGGGAAATAGGGCAGTGTCAGGGACTGGACTTTGATGAGAAGTTCTGAGTGAGCAGCAGCCGGGACCCACAGGTGCTGCTTTGGGTGGTGCAGAGGGATGTTCACCTTCCCAAAGCAGGAGCTGAACAGACAGCTAGAGCCGCAGTTGTAATACATGAGAAAACATTTGGGCTGTGTCCCTAGATGGAAATTACTGCAAGGGACACCACTGAAAAAACCAACCCGCACAGATCCCCAAGGAAGATAGCCCCAACAGAGCCATAATGTGCAGCTCGGGGGAACGCGAGCTTGCCTGTTGGATACGCTGTGCTGCCATGGGGTGCTCAGAAAACCCCTGCCGTAACAGCAGCCGCTGTTGCCGTGCTGATGGGCTGTTCTCAGCTCTTCCCCAGCCTGTGGGAAGGTGGGGCTTTATGGACCCCTCATTTCATTTGTACTGTTTATCTCTGCTGTGCTTTATTTTGTCCATCTTTACGTAGTCTGTGTTGTTTTCTGGTTCTTTTATTGTCATTATTCAAAACATGAATAGAAGTGAATATCCTCTAAGTTATGAACGTAATCAATTTTGAGTCTTTAATTGCAATTTTTTTTCCATAAAATTCTTTTAATTTAGTCTAATATAATGGCACATCAAGCAGTAATGGGTACATTAAATTGAATCATGATGTTCATATACACATTTTATGACACAATCAAATATCCCAATGCATTAATTCATGTCAATCAGTTAATAAAATCAAATAGGAAACATCTCTCTAGTGCTGTTAACTACACTTCTCCCATTTAGAGGGTGACAAGATGGTGAGGACCCTTCTGTCTTGCCTGGTTCGTGTTTTCCTGCCTGTGTTGGAGTCCATACATTTACTGAATTGATGAGGACAAGGCATGTTGGTTCCCCTGGCCCCGGACCAAGGTATGGGAATCGGGAGCGGAAAGCAACACCTTCACCTCCTCCTACCCTGGTTCCTTTGGTACGGTCCTGTCCCCAAAGGCTCCCCAAATAACAAAGAAATATTAATTGTGAACTTGGGGAATAACTTCTCTTTGAAGATTTCTTCACTTCTGATGTTCTCCTTCAAGGACAAAGAGATGTAGGGAATTTACTGGCGCTCTTTTGTGAGGAAGGAGAGAATGAGATTTAAAACAATTGTCAAGCGGTTATAGCTTGAGCAGGTTCTTCGTGCTTCTCATCTGCTTCACATTATAGTTGATGGTGTTTTCACCTCCTCTTTTACAACACCAGGATTTTTGACACTTCTTGACTTCAGCACGCAAGTGTCGTGCCCCAGTCCTGCAGCCCGCGGGTGCAAGGAGAGTATTTACAAGTGATCGCTGCAGATTTTACTATTGCTTTTACTTTGCTTTTTTTTTTTTTTTTTTTTTAAAAAGGTAGCTATTTATTTTCTGGTGTTTCATGCAGAATGATTTTCCTAAAACTTCAGGGTGCATGGAGTGTATGGCTCATGCAGGTTGTGTGACCTTCAGGTTACTTGGATGAGTGACACGGAGCACCAGTCCGGCAGCCAGCAGGAAACAGCAGGCTGGCTTCGTTTCTCTTGAACCCTCTTCCGTGTTCATTTCCAAAGATTGGTATTTTCTATGGACATCACTTTGTCTTGTTTTCCTGTTTTGTAATGACGTATTTTCGCAAAATTCCCCCTATTGAGGTTTCCCCGAGTCACAGGGTGGCTGAGGAGGGTTCGGAGGTGCCGGGAGCGGGTCGGAAGAGGGAGGTTACTGTGGCACCCCCGGCACCAGCTGGGCTCCGCAGGGGGGCTCGGAATTACAGTACCTCGCTTCCCTTTCTTTGATTTTAAATAAAAGTCGTCTGTCTAGTAAACGATGTTTTTTCTTTGATAATAGCCTCCTGAAAGATCTTTTTAGAACACTGGACTGGAAAATGACCTTTTTTTACAGCAGTTACTCAGTGTCCATCAAAAACTAAGCATAACTAAGACTGTGAGATGAAAGTCTTACGAATCCCCCAAGTTTTAGGTTGGAGCGGTTGAGCGTAGGTGATAGCAGCTCTTACTTGCTGCATAAAAGGAGTCAGTGTCGATAACCGGCTGAGGCGATAGATGAATTGTGTGCTGATAGTCCAGAGAGTGGCCCAGAGCTGACACTCGCAGCCTCCCCAGAGACCGGGTTTGCTCTCAGGCTGTCACATCCTCTCATAGCATGAGGAGTGACGTTGCAGGACTGACTAATGTTGCCTGTCCCACTCTGCAGCCACGGGCAAGCAAAGGAGGTGTTACTCTGGTGCCGAGGGAGCCTCAATACGTGAGGCATTCCTGACTGCCGAGGTGTAAGAAGGGCCTCGGGTCATCAGCCCCAGGAGAGAAAGTGCCTGTGCTGTGACTGACCTCGGGGTAAGGAAGAATCTCTGCCGGGTGAAATGCAGTAAAAACAAGTCCAGACTGAAATGCCTGAAGTGAAAGAGCAGTTTCCCGCATGATGCTTGAAAAGGTTATTGTTTTCTTTTTTATTTTCTATATTTTAATTGCTACTTGTAGGGTTTGTGAGTATCGCATCTGACCTCAGTTAAAGAGAGTGCAAGACATGGCAACAGGAAGAGTAGGGACAGCAACGTGCTCTTCCTTTCCGGGAACCTGGGACTCGTGGAGCAAATGAATTCTCCTGACGCTGGATGAGGTGGCATCCTAGCGTTCAGACACCTAAATGCTGCTGGGGGGAGCAGCAGGTCGCCTGTTCGCAGCAGCTGCAGTGAGTCCGCCAAGAGCGCAGTTCTGAGTCTTGCTGGCACATGCGATATTCATGGCATGCCGGGAAGTGGTGAGCTCCCCTGTCACACGTGGACGTCTGCCAGGGGACACGCGGTCCCTTCAGGGCTGCAGGAGGAGCTGCTGCTGGGGCTGACTCGTCTCGTCTGCTCTCAGCTGCCCAGTCGTCTTGTCACTTGTGCATTAAGAAAAATATCTTCGCTGTTTCCTCTTGCAGGGTTAACTTTTCACTATCTTTGTTTTGTTTTCAATACGCTTAAGGACTTCAAGGGGAAAAAAAAAGAATATTTTTTTGCCTATGAATTGCGTTCTTTCAGGTAGATTCTTCTTCGTGTCAATTGCCTTGTGAAAAGCAGCTTTGTAGCTGCTCACTGTAAAGCATTGGGCAGCAATGCGGTTTTCAAAAACCAAAATTGATAAATTGTTAATAGGATTTTCAACAACTCCCTTTCCATATTTCAGTGAGACCATAATTAAGGTTTCTTCAACATCCTCAAGGGATTGATTACATCCTAGAGTTCAGTGCTGCTGTGAGCACCACGATGAATGTGTTTTGTGCCTTCGTGCTATGTGAAGATAGGTTGATATCTTTACTCCCCTTTCATAGCCTTTGTTCTAAAAGGGAGGAGAAAAGGATTTCTGGCTGATGGGGAAAAAAAGGCCTATCTGCAATTTTATGAACTTAGCAAAAATTCAGTCTCCTCATTAACGAGCTTCCCGCAAGCAAAGACCTGAGATTTACATGAGCAACTAATTTCAACCCTCGTAACTAAATGAGGGTCAGTAGAGCTCAGTCTCAGTAGTTAGTTATGGTTTGTAAGAGACATATTTAATGATATTGGTTTGAGATATCTCTTCATTGGCTGGCTGTTGGTTACTCTCCTGCTCCAACTCGTTGACTTCCCTCGTAGAATCGTAGTAGGACAGAGACAACATTTGTCTTTGGAAATAAACGAGGGAAAGAAACAGTGGTGTGTGTACAGAGTTGCCCTGCAGGGAACCTCCTGCACCCTGCAGGTGTAGGGTCTTCCTTTCAGAGGGAACAGGATCTTGCTCAGCCATCCTCTTCCTGAGTTGTCGTCAGGCAGACCCGAGACGTGCCCAGCTGGACTAAGCTGGCAGTGGGTCTGCGGTGGTGGACGTCTCAAGTGGTGAGGAAGTGTGGGTGGTGGTAAATCTTTTTGGCGGATTGAGAGTTCGAGGAGAGGTAGCTATCTGTAGTCCAGTAAAAATATAGTAAATAATAATTAATTGCATAGGAACTAGTTGAGGTAAAAACTTGAGCTACTAAGTTTGGCCACAAACTTCTTGACTCTAGTCTTCCGTAAGTGGGCAAGGACGCGCACAAAAATTGTCTGGCCAGAAAGGGAAGCCAAGCTGATGGTGAACATGAAGACTGTTGATAAGCTGCTTTCCTCACGTAGTTTCATCTGTACCACACCCACGCTGGCCGAGGATTGCTGTTTTGTTTGGGGTTTTTTTTCCCTTTTCATTTGTGGTCAGGTAAGTAACTTGATCTGAACTGAAGTAACTTGGACGTGGTAGCACTGCTGACAGGGAATGGAAGCAGCTGTCTTTTTTTAAGAATCAAATGCATCCAGTATGAATCTTATAGCAGGCTGGTCAAGGGGAAAGAAATTATGTCTTATGGCAGGGTCTGAATCTTCTCGTATGTCTTATTTCTTCTGGAGAAGGATAATAGATCCTTGCTGTGCTCTCCTGCTTGCAGGTTTTCAGTTGAACCTCTTCCACGGGCCAGTTAAGAGCAGTGTTGAGGGTACAGCTTTAGTCTTTCAGCTATGCCGGAGGGCTGGAATAGCTGATTTGGAGTGTATTTGTTGTACTCAAAAGTGTTGTGCCGTATTTCCTAACCCTCTTTCTTTAATTAGAATCTGACCAGACTCACTGGCAAGAGTTTGTGGAGAGGAAATTTATTGCTTACTGCTTATTTTTATCTGAATTGTCGCTGTTTCTAGAGTCTGATTCGAGGGTGTGCTGGACTTTGATACCTGCTTTTCATTACATCTGGTAGTAGTTCCAAGTAGCCAGTATGTAAGTGTGAAAGAAGAGTGGGTGAAGGTAAACTAAGTCCAAGATCTGCAATGTAGTTGTACACGGAGGAGAAATCTTCAAGGCAGCTGTGACAGTCCGAGGTGTGAAATATCCCTAAATGCCCTGCACGTGGATTCCAATTTTTCTCTTGAGGGCGTTTAAATCCTCCAAGCCCTTGCGTTTTTTCATCGTCTGATATTAGGGTTGCTCTGAGAAGAAGCGGAGACGACAGCTTCACGCATCCCGATCTTCTGTGAGGGAAGCGCGTGAGAAGGGGAGGGCAGGGCTGGGCGCTGGCGCAGGCGAGGGAGCCCTCTGCCGATGGGCTCCCGCGGTCCAGCCGGGCTGTCGGCCACGGGGGCGAGTGCCCCCAGGTCTCCGCAGCCCCACGCAGGCGGAGCTCTCCCCGGAGAGGGGTTGCTTGCTTTTCCCTTCCCTCCCTCCCTCCCAAACGATAGGAGAGAGAGGTGTTCAGGAACGCTGATGTACGACATAGATGAAAGCAGTAAGTTGAGTTCGGGCTAAAACACTGATAAAAGCCAACCCAGGCTTGGGCTATGCCTGTTTCAGATGAAGGTGCTTTAAGAGCAGAATAAATTGAATTACTGTGGTGAGAACATTGAGGGGAAGAATAGAAGGGGGAATGTTGCGGTGTTACTTTCAGTGAAGGAAAGAGTGGCTTTAGCTGCGTTGGCTTTATAAAGGGCTCTTCCTGAAGAAGATAGAAAAAATTATTCTGTTTCTGAAGGGGACATAGAATTTCGAGACTGTTGCCTCAAATGTAGTGCCTATGAAGAAAGGTAGCGGTGGTATCTCAGTAGGAGCAGCTCTGTGATCCGGTTGCGTGGCAGCACAGCGTCTCGGAAGTTGTGTTTACTGTGGGAAGAGATGGGCACCTCTGTGTTTGACATCTCAAAAATGCACGTAGGCTGATGTCTCAACGCATTTCCCGCGTCTGCTCTATCTAATGTGGGAGAAGATGTTTAGTCAGCACAAAGAGAAGACAGTTCTTGTTTTTCTCCACGCACCACAACATTTATTTGCCATATTATGACAAAACCAACACTTGCTAGCAAATCTGTCTGAGGTGACAGCTGTCAAAGAGTATTTCAAACCTGTGTCTGTTTCGGTACAGCTAGAATTGTGCTCCATGCTTCATATGGGCTTTGCGGGATTGTCCTGGTATAGCATGTGTGCGGGGAACCTTTGAGAGAACGACTGGAGGAAAGGCTCCAAATACTTTTCACTCGAGAGGCAAAACCAGGTGACAGATGGTGAAAGCCAGGAAGGATTTATGCGGACTGCCTGCTGGCAGTGAGCTGGGATTCTGCTGGTTCTCTCGGTGGGAACACTTTGCCTGGGCTGGTCTAGAGCATTTCCAGCTTTCCAGAACTTCATCTTCCACTGCAGTCAGGAAACAATATCTTCTCTTTCTAAGTACTTAGTAAGTTCCCTGCTGCGCCTTTCTCCTTGCACAGCAGCTGATTTGGTTTTATGCAGGCAGTTGCCAATCTGTGCACGTCTTGGACGTCGGGCAGCTCTGGAGAAAGCAGCTCTCACCTTGCCTGTGCTTAGGCTCCAGGGAGAAAGGGGAATTAGGCAAGTCTAGCTGAATAATCTGTGGTGCTTGTACACAATAACATTGCCCAGAAACTGATTTATTTGGAAGCAGAAGGCGTGTGCCTTCCCCTAGTATTATAGATTTATGCCGATATTCCTCAGGAAGCCCTATCTGATGCCTTTAAAACCTCCAGCTTCTTGCCGCTCGTACCCTGGGCAATGAGACCAAGGACACTGTTGCTGCTCTTCCCCAATGAAAGTACGGAAAATCTGTTTCTGTCCTCAACAGATAGAACTATAGGTGCACTCGGGATTGCTTTATGGCGTGGAAGGGTTCCCTGTGAGTCAGGATTTAAAACCCCACCACACAGAGGCGGGTAGAGCAGAGCGGAGTGCCCACGCTGGGAGCTGTGCTCCACTTCTGGGTGGGATCGGGGGTAATTATACCTAGCAAGGACAGTACGTGAGAAGATCATAGCCTTCCCTGAGCCAGGAACCACAGCAGTATAACCTGAACTTGTCTGCAAGGCGAAATCTTGGCATTTCAGCAGGCGCTTCATATGTTTTTGCAGTGTAATAGAAAAGAAGACGATAAGAGGTATGGCAAACTGCTTGTGCTGTATTGATACCTAGGAAGAAGTACACATAGTCATTCCCAAGGCATTTGCATAGCTGTTATCCCACCTTTGTGCATTATTTCCTTTGATTAAGAAGAACCCACGTTACGGTTTTTCCTTCCCAAAAAAGCAGTTCCTTCAGAAGGCTCAGCTTTTCCTGCGCTTGATGGCGCTTGAGGGTTTATAATTAGACTGGAACTTCAGCTCGGACACAAAGTCTCTGCAGGTAGCAAGTTAATCGTCTCAAAAAAAACGTTACCCCTTTCAGTGCAGCCAAGGTAGGAGTATTGGTAGAACTTTGCAGCTTCGGGAAACAAGGCCTCCTCAGTTGCTGTTCCTTTTCCACAAGCTGCCAGCTTAGCCTGTGTTGTCTGCTGCAAAGCACTCCGCCTGGCAGCGGGGAGGGAGGGGAAGCCGCTCCTGCGCCAAAGAACCCAGCAAGTCAAGTGAAATCCTCCGTCTTCATTTTTTCCCCATCCCTCCCCTCCTACCTCCCTCCCAACTCACAGAACCCATCTCCTTGCAAACAGCACGTTTTTTCATCAGTGACGTATCAGGTCACATGAAGGTCACCAGCATGCACGCGAGAAGTAGCTTTTATTCTAGCCAGCGAGTCAGACCAGTGGTATTTCTGCCCATTTTATTTTGGTGTGCTCTGAAGGGTGAATATTTTTGACAAGTGGGGATTTGCCAGCTGTTTCTGAGCCCAAACACACCGTGGATCTCCGCAGCGTTCCCCCAGCGATGCAGGATGAGGTGTGCCTTTTCCTCTGGGTGCCACGGCTCTGCCCATACTCCAGCTGTGAGGTCTTGCTCCAGGAACAGTTACCTGCGAGGACAGAGGTTAAATAGTTCTGAATGCTCTGTGTTTCCCAAGATGGTAGGCAAGGTCAGGTAAAAGGGGCACTCCTTGGACGATCTGGCAGCTGCTGTGCCGGAAGAAGCTTGGTAAACCCTTACGCTCTGAGCAAAGACAGTCTAGAAATCGGATGCTTCCTCTGCCTCTGTTGAAAACTGGTGAGGAGTGGCCAGGGGCTGGGGGAAACGGGCAGAGTTGGCTTCATAAATCATCTGCTCTTCCATCCCTGCCTGTGCAGTGTGGGGGCAGGACGGAGTCTCAGGGGTGGTGCTTGTGGAGGGGGGGATGCCTAAAAGGGGGCGAGGTAGCGGCTGAATTGGACAGGAGGGTTGGGAGGTCCCTGCTCTCTTAAATGGCTCTATTTTGAGAGCACAAACAGATGCCGTTGGGTTTCTGGTGGTTGCGTTTTTCAGTCCAATTCCCAGTCAAGGCTCCCTTTGGCAACGGAGCAGAGGATTCTGTAGGAAGGAGCAGAAATCCACCAACATCTATGGAGCAGATAAACAGCTGCCATGGGGGCTGGGCATAGATTTTTGCCTCAGGCTTGGACCCGTCAGGCATTTTGCTGGGGGAGCGTGCCAGTATCCGCATTTGACGAGGCTGCCGGTCTGATGCGCTTTCCCTTTGCTGAACCTCTCTGCTGTCCCCTGGACTTAAAATATTTAAAGCCCAACGTTACCGTCAGTGAGCAGGATGAAAAGGGAATGATGGGTTTGTAAGCAGTGGCGGAGCCAGGAACCAAACGTGACTCTCCAGGCTCATGGCCTCACCTACCAGTGGCTGGGTTGGGGGCCTCTGGGTCTAACGATGGCCGCAGAGCAGCTCGAGGGGCCAAGAGCAGAGCACCGCTTTCTGCTCTGGCTTTGACAGGTCTGTCACTCCTTCTCCAGGTGTGCAGCAGAAGCCTGACTACATGAGAGCCTTGCAAGAGAGTAAAGCCTTTCAAAAAGAGCATCCATTTCTGTCTCTAACCCACAGGCTGCTTCAGCAGGAGAAAAAGGTCCATTTTCTCTCCCCTCTGGTGGCTTCCAAGGAAGCGTTTCTTTCCTCAGAATAGCAGTACCTGTGCGAGGGACTGAGTCATCCCGAGTGAGACGCTGCGGAAAGGGCAGTGCGCTTAAGGAACAGCTGGTCACAGTCCCTGTAGAGAAGAGGATCTCAAACAGAGTCGGGGGCTTGCGCGACGGAAGGAGATGCTTCCATCTCTCTGGCAGGGGAGGCTGTGAGCGGGCACGACACCGAGCTCCAGCCGCTCTGGAAAGTGGAGCGTCTTTGGGAACAACGGTCTGGGGATCTCCCCTTCTTGGTGTCTGCCTTGGGGAATTGCGTACACTTTGAACAAACAGAAGAAGAATATTGTGACTAACAGGTATTTACTGTGTGCCAACTTTTCTACCTTCCAGCTCGTCTTGAGATCCAGTGAGAAGGCCCAACCGAGGTGGTTTCAGACACAATCCCTTTTTTTTTTTTTCTTTTTTTTTTCCTTCCCTTGGCATGACTTTATACCTGTCATTCACGCAGTGGTAGATAAGCTTCAGCTTCCATATTGTAGCCTGGGCGGTGACAGCGGCAGAGGCTTTGCCGTGTGCATTGAGAAGCAAGGCCTGCTGGCGTGGTGGGGTCACTCGCTTCCTTAGTGCTTCCAGCCGGAGCGGTTGGGTCTGCTGTGATACCAGTGGGCGCGAGCTGCTGGGCTTTTGTTCCTGTATAGACCCAAGTTGAGGTTCCTCTTGTTGCACATCAAACCTAAACGGTTTGGCATAATTAGCATGTGTTGTTTATTGTCTTGGGAAGACGGGATTGTTAAAACCTGTCGGTTACCTGGAGAGAAGCAAACCCAAGGGGCTGTGCGGGAGCTCTGGATCCATATCTCCTGTGTTTTCATTGAAGTGTCTTTACGACAAAAAAAAAAATATTTTCTAAGAAGCATCTCTGAAAATATTTGAGGAAAAAATGAAAATGATCTGTCCATAAAATCAAGAGATGAGGTGAAGAATCCCAGTCTAGCTGCACTGTTTTCTGTAGGGTCTTTTCATGTCGCCTGTGGCTTCCAGTGAGAAGGGGGAACCTGGAGACCAAAGTTAGGGTGCGTTTTCCTCACAGCGTCTGTCGTGTGAGCGGAGTGCTGGAGGAAGGAGGGGCATCTCTGAAGAAATCACTAATGAAAATGTCTGTTCTAAGTGAGAGAAAGGGCTCTAATCAGTATGCTTCATTTTAGGTTATTAATGTAATTGAAAACACAATCTACCTAAATCATGCAAATCGTATGCAGGGTGAGAATTTTTTCTGCTATCATAATGATAATCTAAATAAAATGTGGATTGTAAGTGGAGTTCTGAAAGACTGGATCCGAGATTAATATGAAATACAAAAATTAAAAAAAGACACGCATACCGTAGAGCCGCAACTTTGCTTTTATGACATTTGAAACCCTGATTTATGAATGTTGTTACAAGGTTTTTAACTGTACTGAAAATGAAATGAGGTTAAACTTCTTCCTATTAGCATTAGAGTTACAATCACAACACATTACAATAGACTAATAAATGTTACTTTTCGAGTAATGAAATTGCCATCAAGGCACGGTTAATCGGAATGAGATTATAATTGGAGTTGCGCGGTGCAGGGAGGGGCTCTGTGCGGCAGAGGTTGGCAGAGCCCTGATGGCATCCTGGGGACGCTGGGCAGCCTGACCGTGCCGCCAGTCTCTGCCTACAGAGAGTTCCCGTAACGCCTGAGGACACTTAGGTCTTCACGGAGCTGCGTGGAGCCAGGATGCCATGACCTGAGCCCTGTGTGCGAACTGCACGCTCTGTGAGAACACGGCGCGGGTGGACAGACCCACTGGGATAACACTGTCCTGTCTGTCCGAGCCACGCGGGTGGCTTCCTCTCCAGTCCCTTGGGAATTGGGTTTTGGGCAGAGGAGGGCAGGATCGGCTGCTGGTGCTTTTGTTTAAAGTACATTCATCTAGCTATAAAGTAAATATTACCGTAAATAGGAAGAGAACCAGCATTCCACGCTTGGATACGAGTTGTAACTCGGGAGGCAGATTACAGACCTTAGAAGTAAGGTTCTCTGATAGGCAGAAATTCTTTTTGTGAACGTGCTGGGTTGGATTTCAGATCTTATTCCTCTAGGGAAAGATGTTGAACTGACAGGGCTAGAGTGGGACTCAGGGGGCCTTCTGTGACTGGAAGCCCCATAAAATACCTACAAAGTGATCTACAATACTGGAAAGTGCAAAGGGATGTTTGTCCTTGCAGCACTGGAGACCTGGCACAGACGGAAACTGGTTCACACTTGCTGAATGTGTTGGTTTCTCAAGTGATAGCCTTCATTTCTGGCCTTGTCCTCATACTGATAGAAGAGCGTGGCGTTGCCAGAGCGGAGCTAGCACGTGGTTGAATTAGAGGTGACAAGGAAAGGCAAGATGTATTCTGTAATAAGCTGGATCTGGATTTTTGTTCTAGATCTGCTATGGCTGGATATTATGAAATAAGACCATTAGATGGTGGTGCCTGTGGGGTTTGGCCAGCGCTTACATAGTTAAAAAATAAATTACATACAGTAGTTGTAAGAGGTAGCTAAACAAATTCTATTAAAAAATTCCCAGTATTGTTCTGGGCACGTCCGCAGACTCAGTGCACAGCTTTGCATTGAGGAGGGATGACTTACGCTTGGAAAAGCTGCACTGAAGAGCTGTGTGGCTTGGCAGAGCCGGCGGCCATCCTCTAGGGCTGTAGCGAGCCTGGTTTCCAGTGGGATGCAGACAGAAAGCAAAGGCATTTGGCTATTTGAGAGGTAGAGGGTTAAGTATTGTGATCATAAACCATACCGTAATTGCTCTCAGACCTATTAGCAGGATGTCTTGCCTAGACTGTCATCCTGCCCTTTCCCGTGGGCCCTGTTCACTAGGCCTTTGCATTTTGACAGTAATTACTGTCCAAGCAAGCACAAACCATCACCAGCTACAATACAAATCTACTGTCACGGTAACGTAGCAACCTCCAGTTGGTCTTAAAGACGTTTAGTTTTATCTCATATGTTTAAAATTGGACTCAACTCAAAGCCGTACTGAAAAGAGCACCAACAAACTTAATGAAAAAATCAAATGAGATTTGATACTTCAGATGACAACAGAAGCTGATATTCCAGTGTGTGAAACGGATACTTAATGGGAACAGCAGGCTTAGCTGGAAGAGAAGGAAAACTTTCAGGTAAATAAGAGGGACATACATGTAGGAAAAGCTGTCTACTCTCTTCCCAGTAGCTGCACTGGTTTAGTGAAAGGTGCTGTCTTGCCTCACCAGGGTTCCCCACATTTGTGGTCTAGAAGTGTGTTTAGGACATGACCGAGAGTTTTCCCAATCATCTATTCAGAAACATTTCTTTGTGTGCAGTGGATATTGCACTTTGGACTAACGTCCTGTTAGGGAAGAAAGCGTCGTGGGTGGTAACTGTTTTGACATCGGTTCTTTCCTTTTAAAAATATTTGCACTAGCAGTTGTCCTAAGACCATGCAGAAAATATCGCCCAAATGATCTTCTCATGTAAATCAGCCTCGCTGTATCGAGCTCAGTGCTAACGATGTAGCCTTCCGTGTGTGGTATTCTTGCGGCGAAGTCACAGGTTAGCTCCCAGAACAGCTTTGTTCCCCAGGACTTGGTCTCATTTCTAAATGTCTTTCCCCAGGAGAGTTGTGGCAGTCTCAGCACGGCGTAGCAAATGGTAGGAGCTCGCGCTGCACTTGGTGGCCAGCCAGGCAATTCCGTGCCTCCTGGGCTGCGAAAAGGTGATGGGGTGCATGTGTCCCTTAGCCGGGTAGGTGGCACTTTCTATGCCTGGCCACAGAAGGAGCGGCATGTAGTACCCCAACTTCTGAGAGGTCTTTCCAGGAAAAAAAGTTATTTTGGGGACAGCCTCTAAACCCTGAGCTACAGGGAATACATCCCTGTCTCTATGTGATGTATTCCATGGCTTCATGCTCTCACATTTAAAAATAAAGGCTCTAAATTGAATCTTAAGTTGTCTACCTTTTGGTTCCAAACACTAGCTGCATGATGGCCTGCTAGACTGAAGAGCCGCCTATTGCAAGAAATTGCTCCCTGACGCAGAGGATGGGCTTGCTCCTGAGCTCATGCCTTGACGCGTGGTCTCCTGTCCTGCTCCCATCTGGGCTGTCCTGTTGTGCACCTGGCGTTCACAGATGCGGCTCTGAGGGGCACAGGCCCGGGAACGTAACACAGGCAGTGAGATCCTGGCCCCATCAGAATTAGAGGCAATTGTGCCATTGTCTCCTGATTTATTTTTTTTCCAAATGTGTGAGTCCCTGAGGGTTATGTTATACTGATCAGGACTAAACTTCTAACTCCTTAAAATAAAAACAAGTAGCTAATCCACTGCTGCTATTTGGTGCTCATCTCTGTTTCCCTTGCCTGTGCTTTTTTGAATGAATGTTATCTAAAAGCGTGTCAGAGGTGAGTGGTGTTTGGTGACAAAAAGCTGCGTAAAGCTTCCCTTCGGTAGGAGTCAGACACTGCTGCGGCTGCCGTCATTTGCTCGCACCTGCCCAGTCCCAGCGCGGTTCTGGTCCTGCGGCAGGTCCCCGTCCCAGCGGCTGCACGCGCTGCCCCGGCTGGCGCTGGTGTTGCTGCAGTGACCTGAAGAGCAGCACGTCCCTGCCCTGAACCGCCTTGGAGTCCTGGTTCTCAGGTCCTCCCTCTTCACACAGGCTGTGAGGGCTTCTGCCAGGAAGTCTCTCGCGTAGAGCACCTACTGCTGCGGGCCTGACGTGAGCTGGGGTTTACGTTCATTTATGGTATGACAGCTAGTAAATACTTCCTCTCTGCTGCTTTCTATTTTTGCCTATGTTGGTAACCATTTTGATGCTTCCATCAGAGTATTGGTACCCCATTTCCGTTCTTCTGAAGATCCCTAAATGGTGGTTTGGTTTTTCTTTTTTTATAAGTGCTATTAATTTGCTTTACAGTTGCTCTTCTAGATCAGCAGTCAGGATGCTAAATTAGATCTGACCATAGAGATATCTTCTTTGTTAACCCTTTTGCTATCTTACGTCTCACAAATAGAAAATGGGGCCATTTCTGCCCTGCATTCACCTGGGTTTTTGTCTGTTTTACAAGAAACAAGGCAGCAATCTTATATAAGCCATGCCATGATGGCTCCTCCTCTTCTTGCTGCCTTTGTGTGTTACAGAAAGAATAATCCTATTTAGTTCTGATCCAGAACCTTATGTTACTGAAGGACAAAGGAGCTGCTTCCCTCTTCTCCTTCTCCTTCTTTTCCCTAAGCGGATGTAAAAGTGAACCTCTAAGACAGGATGGTGTTTTCTGCCCCCTCTCGCTGTAGCCCGGTTCTGCCCCTGCAATGTGAACTGGCGGAGCCGGCGTGGCGTTGGCTGCGGGAGGAGCAGGAGGAGTGGTGTGCGTTGCTCTGGCCCTGCCTCGGTGGGCTCCTGCCCGCCTGGCCCTGCCTCTGCCCTTTCTGCCAGGAGTAGCTGATGGCCAGCAGAGCCGGGCTCCGTGTCAGCTCCAGTCTCTCGGGCACAGCCTGACGCGCCGCTTCCGAGGAGCAACCTCTCCCGCCAGCCAAGCTCCGTGCGCTGCTCCCTTTGGACAAGTGATTGATTCCTCCCTAATAGTCTTAAATGGGAGCTGTATTGGAATCCAGTGTCGTCTCGGGATCGGAGAGACAAGGTCTTTAGCATTAATTGGGCCACCCTGTGTCAGGTGAACTCCTCTGCTTATGGGCCAAATGCAAATGTCACTTGGAGTGATCGTTAGGAGGGAGCAGATGTGGCAGGGAGAGGGGTACTTGTTTAGAGCGCGGGTTGCGATCCGCGTGCCTTGGAAAGCGTATACTGCTAGCAGGGGTTGAAATCATTGCTTTTGACAGAAACGGTCATGCATCAGCAAGACTCAGAGACAGAAATATGGGTATTGTTTTTGTCGTATGTAAAAATGCAACTGTGCTCCTGAAGGTCAAAGGGCTCCCTGTGTTTGCGGGAGCATTGCAGGTTTCTTGTCAGCTGTGTGGGGTTGGTGGCAGCCCAGCATGGCTAGTCTCGATCTAGTGACATAGTCTCAATCCCAGCAATGTTTGAGGGTGCCTCCAAACTTAACTTGAGCCCCTTTGGGAAGCGATCCCATGGACCAGTTCACGCCAGCTTATTCCTACACATGAGAAAATCAGGTGTCACGAGCTTGCAAAACTACTTCGGTAATAAAACTAGAAGGGGGGTGATAGAAAATTTAAAATTTGATGAAGCTAGCTCTGCACGTGGGTACGATATATAATAAATTAAAGCATATTGTACGTCTGGTGGTCTTCCCCAGCAGTAGATGGCTGTTGGGGGCAGCAGCTGCACAAGTAACTGTTTGCGTCCACCCTGGACAAACAGCAGGAGGTTCCGAAGCCCTGCAGTGGCCGACACCTCTCTTCATGTATTTGATGTCTTAAAATCAATTATTTATTTTGTGTTCAATTTTTGGAGGTTATTGAATGAGCCATGAAAGGTACGTTATATCAAGACAGTCTAGCTCTAGATGAGGGAGCGGATAAAGTCCAAATGACACAAGCAGGAAAACACCAGTGAAGCCAACAGAATTGCTTTTGCTTAGCTTGCAACATAATGTGATTTTTGGTTGGTGAAACAATGACTACAGGGAGTGTCAGAGAGCTTTCCTTCTCTCCAGATTTTTGCGTCGTGTCTCACCTGGAGCGTGGCAGAGGGTAGGTGCTCCAGCTGGGACGAGGGGATGCCTTTCAGGTCGGAGAGTCGAGTCTCTGAACAGAGACAGGGCCAAGTGTGTGTAGTGGAGGCTTGTGCCCTTGCACCAGCGTCGTTAGGGGTGTCCAGGAGAGCAGCGGTGCCAGGTGTGAGCAGCTCGGGTCTGTCTGCCTTTGGGGGAGTTGTGTGAAGATGGCTAGGCTTCATTTAATTCACTGGTCAGAACAAAACAAAAAACACACATAATGAACAGCCCCTTCTTTTCCAACAATGGGATTAAATAGACTTGAAACAAAGTTTTGAGTTTTCCCCTCAGACGAGAACAAGAAAGACCCATAACTCAAGCAAATGGAATAATGTTGCTGCAGTGTCTTTGGCTTGTAAATCCTACACAGGGGCAACTGCTGTACAGCAGGCGGGGACGGGGGCCAAAATGCCAGCCAGTAGACTTAGTCTAGAAATTAATGGAAGCTGATTATGTGTCAGTAATGCTCAGGCTCTGGCGATGTAAGAGGTGGGGGAGGGAGGAACAACCAACAAAAAAACCCCAAACCCAACTGGCCTTAAGATGGAGCTGAAACAGACCTGTGCTTTGCAAAAATGCTGTGGCGTTGGGACCTGGAAAAGTGTGGCATGGGCTCAGAGAAGGGTTTGGGGGGCTGTCTGCCACTGGCATGAAAATAGAGGAGGCAAACATGGAACGGGGAAAAAAACCCAAAACCAACCCACAACCAAACCTCAAAGACTTGTGAAGATGCCCACGAGAGCAGGAAGGTGACTGTGCAGTGTAGGTGCACCCTGCAGCACAAGGTCGAGCGCAGCAAGGTATGGAAGGCGAAGTGCACACCAGAGCCGTGATTTCATTTTAAGGCTGTGTGATTTCCCAGGGCCTGGGATGTAGAATTACTGAGCTTAGGATAAATAGGGACTTGAAAATATAGAGATGACCATGTAAATAGGTCTCCCTATACTCTCCTTGATGTTCTTACCCCACGAAGGCATGGGTTCTCCCTTCCCAGTTGCTCTTTCAGCATTTCCTTTAGCAGCTTTTGCTGAAGGATGCTCTCTGCCAGCAGCTTTCCTGCGGAGTCAGGCTGGCCCAGGGACTAGCTGAGCTGCTCGCCGTGGCTTACTTTCGGCTGGGCTAGCTGACCTTCGGCTGAGGCAGGGCTGGCTCGGGTCTTGTGGCAGAAGCGGGCTCGGTGCTTTTATGGTGTGAATCGAGGCCCAGGCTACTGCAGGCGGTGGAATTCTGCCAGCTTCAGCTTACTCATCACTGAGTGTTATTTGTAGAGGAAGAAAAACTACGGCAGCAATTGCTTCACGCTGCGTTACCCTGCTGCAGCTCTGAACCTGTGGGATGGAGGCGATGCTGATGCTCAGAGGTGCTGATTTTTGGGAACGGGGGCTTGGAGGAGGCTGGAGCTTGGGAACAAGGAAGTGTCACTGCAGCCGTGTGTTGTAGCACCACCGGATGTGCTGTTGTGGAAACCTTTCCAGGTGTTGTCTGTGTCCGAAACATCGGAGCGTGCCACAGCCCCTGGGTGGTTAACTTCGTGTGTTTCTGTGTGTATAAGAGCATAGATATCTCTGCATATAGGCATATATATGTAAAGAGTGACATAAATTTATAATAATGTGATTTGTATATTTAAATCTGGGTGAATACTCTCTTCCATCTTTTTGTGGATACTGTTGGCTATTGTAAAATCTTAATGCAGTCAGAAAAGGCTTCTAGGCTGAGATCTTCGTGCTGCTGATTTTGGTTCCTGGTGTAGCCCAGGATATTGTCCGGGAGCCCTGGTTTGTCTCTCTCTGGGTTACTGCCAAATCTTCAGTTCCAGGACTAAACCAAACATCTGATTCATAGAAAGCTGGAGGTGTTCTCTGAACCTCTGTATTCACTTCAGTTTGACCATGAAATGAAAGCACATGTATGCAGTTTTAATGGTTTGTTAGGTACTAAGGATAATTATTTCTACAGATGCTTTAAAAATAATTTGTAGATCAGTCACAGGACCTGTCCTTCTCTGGGTCACCTAGTCAAAAAATAATTTCTCTTGGTTTCAACGTGAGAAGAGAAAGCCGATGTAGCCCTGTGTTTTAACACACCTTTCTGGCCTAAGAGTTCAGACTCCTGACGGAGTTACTGCAGCTTGAGCGGGTGGCACGTATCGCGTGGGACCTGATAGCCAAAGCGCAAGTGCAGAGCTGCTAGAGCAGGTCTGGGCATCCAGCGCAGCTGCCGTGCTGCAGCACCATCGCCTGCGTGAGGAGCTTGGTTTCCTCCTCTCACTCACGGAATGGTACCTAAAGTTCATCTCATCAGTTTCCTTGTTCCCGAGGGTGCTGCTAGTTGAAAACTCGCCCTAATTGTACTGGGAACTTGAGTGGGGGATTTTGGATTTGGAAGTTCTTTGTGTTTTTTTTTTTTTTTTTTAAAAACTTGCTTTAAAACAAAAAAGGCTGCTTGTGCTGTGTATTTGAAACATGCCCTTGACTTTGATTTCCAAGTCATGTTTATTCTGAGTAGTCAGCAAATTGGGATGGAATCCCAATAGTTTTGGGATAGTTTTGGAAATAGTTTTGGAGATAGTAAAGATTTTTGGAAGGGACGGGAAGGAATGAACCTTTATATCTGCTTAGTCTGTGGATGGCATTTTTTTGCAAATGGTAGATGTTGCTTAGTGCTATATTCCTGGGGGAAACTTACCTTCCTCCCTTACAAATTCCGCTGTCGGACAGGTGGTGAGTACCAGGGTGTGTGAAAGGAGAGCTGGGGGGCTGGCTGTGCCCGTACAGAGGTACACAGGCTGACGCGGGTGCTCGAGGCCTTGGCCCGTACTGCCTCGGGTCACAGGCTGCTTTTCCCTCATAGAAGAACACGTGTGTGTTTGCTGCCTTTCTGTTTTGAGTTCATTTGTTTGAGTCAGTGAGGCTGGTTTTTTTTAACACTAGAATTACATCTACCTTCTGTCATGCCTTTCAAAGTTCCTGCATTAGCTACTAAACCTTTGGAAGTACTTAGCTTGCGGGTGTGTTAGGGTTAGTTTGTTTGAGAAGTGTCTCTTTTTTGCTAGTGCAGGCCAGTGCTGTAGGAGTCAGCATGTGTCATAGATTAAAAAGGGTTTTTCGCTTCCTAGCGTTTGGGACCCGGCGTTACTCTATTTAGTTTGCGATGACCTGACGGATAACACAGGATGCCAAGTGATGCTCTCCGTCACCTTGAGTTTTTAAGTATATCATTGCACTGTAGTCAAGGCTAATAGATGTGGTTGAATAATATTTACTAGATATTTTAGTAAATAATCCTGGTAAATTCTTTGCCTAACATGGGTAGCTGGGAAAATGATTCACAGCCCGTATGGAAATTCCTGTTTTTCTTGGGTACTAAAATGTCAATTGTTGTGATTTATTCTGCTCCTCTAAAGGCTAAGGTTCCTGGCCTCAGCCACTTCATGAACGGAGCATATATAATACAGATAACACTAATGAGGGAGAGTTCTTGTCAGCTGGGGTTTTAATGCTCTGTCTGGTCACTTTTACTTCTTACTTAAAATGCACGGCACGGCCCTGTAAATAAAAATACAGCTCCGAGCTCACACATTTCCACGTGAAGCCAGGTTCTGGTCTACCATGGCTGTGATTCAAAGCCGTTTTCCCTCCGGGGCCAGTGAACGCGTTTGACACTTGTGCTGGTAGGGTGGGAAGCAGACTCCTGACAAGCATGCCTGCTTCTCGTTGTGTTCCTGTCCCTGTGGCTGGCATGTCCTTTGCTGCCTTCAGTGCCATCGCTGACACCTGGGACTCGGTGGCCGCCCCTTCCCTGGCCGCTGACAGGCTGCAGAGCGCACGAGTAATCCGCCTGAGCTGACGGATACCTGATAAGCGAGTCTGGGTTTTCTATGCAGGCTTATATCCGATGAAATCTCCCAGTTTTACTTTAATTGCTGTTGGCAACATGTGGTCTCTGATAAAAAACATATTTTCTGTCGAGATTGCATTCATCAGTTGGGCTAATTTTTCCTGGCCCTCCACCCATCAGAGCTTCTTTGGAAAGGGAAACAGCAGCTTGTGGGTTAGCAAATGCCAGGCAACTGAACAAAAAGAGAGAGAGGGAGAGAGAGGAAAAAACAGCTCACAAGTCTGTTGCAAAGCATTTGTACAAAAAGTCTTGGAAGGATTTCTTTTTAGCCCGTAGCCCTGTCTATCTGGTGAATGCTTAGGTGGCGGTATATAGAATGTGTTGCCCTTGGGGCCCTACGGCCTTTGCAGAATTCATACTCGAATCTTGTAATGGATCATTTGCAAAAGCATTGCACAGACAGCTTGCTTACGCTGTCACTGTGCCAGCACCAGAAGCTCGCTGGGTATTTTTGTCTTGGCAGATGCACATTCTGTTGTAAAGGTCTGTTCATCTTGTGCCTTCCTTGTTCTCAGGTAATGTTCAGCACAATCATGCAGAAGGAGGTTTTTGATAGCTTGTGTTACGGGGGGTTTTTTTTCTCGACAAGGACATGGGAAAACAAGAGGGGAAGTGGTGCCTGATGCAACTCGCGGTGTATACGGTCAGGCTGCAGTTTCCCAGATGTGCTGATCCCAGCTCTCCCAGCCCGGCAGCTCAGCGGCTTTTGTGCGAGTACTGTGGGTGACCCTGACTGTGCATGGGATTGAAAAAAAAAAAAAGACAAGAGGAAGAAGATTTGCTGGGGAGGCACCCCGTCACTCCCTGAGGATTGTTACGCTGTCTTGAAAAAACCACCTTGGGTTCTTGAGAACTTGCTCTTGAGTTAATGGAAGCTGGGGGGGGGGGGGGGGAGGAGAAGAAGTTCCAAAAAATTGATTAGCATTAGTTTTGAAGCTATGCTGAAATGTTTGCAGGGTTTGCATGCTGGTCTCCATATGTCTCTTTTCAATTACATGTGCTGGAAGAAAAAAATGGCAATGTGTAAAGTGATTTGTTAAAATTGAGAAATGAAAACGCTGTGTGCTCTTAGGCTGCAAGAGAGAGCAGCGACCTCCCAGCCCTGCCCTCAAAAGCAACCCTGAAATATTTTAAAAACCTGTGTCATTCGAAAGTCCCTAACATGAGAATAATGAATAACGGCTTGAAGTGAAACAGAGTTCCCGTGTTTCCTCCTGGACCGAGGAGAGTATTGCTGTTAGCTGCTGCCCAGCCGCTCCCGCCGCCCAGCCGCTTTCCCCAAGGGGAGGGACGAGACAGATAGCAGCACGCTCCCCTCAGGGAAACTGCCCAACAGCCCTGCCCGTTCGCTGGTCCAGCACCAGTAGGTGTTTTTCCTTTCTAAACAGGCTAGAATAAGCATTGTGCTAATAAAAGTGCCTTTCTGCCCAAATCCAAGCTTCCATCTTCTGAAGTGATGGCAAAACTCCCGTTGACTTCAGTGAGGGCAGGACTGGGCCATCTGTCTCTGCTTCTCTCGCGGATCCACACACGCACATACGTGCATATTCACCCGTATGCATGGGTTTTCACAAACCAGAGACACTCGGTACAATATTGCTTGTGTTTCCTGAATGGATTTATAATCCATCCAATACGGTACATTTTGAATGTGTTACAAAAAGGACAGATTTACAGGAGACAATCTGCCTTCATGATGATTGCATATTGTGGCATTTCTAGTCCATATGGATCAGTAAGACTTGGATAGCAGGCATTTGACCTTCAAAATCATGCAAATGTGAAACCAGACTTCCATTTTTTTACAGCTGGGAAAGTCACAGTGTGGCTTCATCTTATTTGGGAGGCATTGATTAAAATGCAATTTGACTTTAGAAAGTATTGAGATTTTCATACTGCCTTTTTGCAAAGCAGTGGCTTGAGATCCTTCTCCCTCCTTCCTCACCCCTTCTGGCTAAACTTGACTCATTAACGCCTATGACTCAATTGATCATTTAAGAGAAAAGTTGCTAATTTAGAGCCATGGGCTAACTATAAACAAGACTTTAAACCTTTTTGCTCACGCCATAGTTAATCTGTGATAATAACTCCTGAAAGCCTTTGAAAAGGTCTGAGCGCGGCTTTCTGTCAGCCGCATTAGGAAACTGTACATTTTCTCACTAAGAAACCTTGATTGTGCCAGATCCAATCAGGCTGTTTGCACGGCAGCATTCATCTTTTTGGTTTACAGAATAATAACTCACCAAGATTATAGAGATACTATCGTTAAAAGAGGCCGAGTTCTGCTTTGCTAGAAGTGCACCAGCGCGTAAGGGCTGCTCTGCGTTCGCTTGTAGCAAACGCGTGGCCTTGGTTCTTGGTGCAGCTGAGGTGGGAGGAAGGTGGGACGGAAGGTGTGTCGTGGTTGTGATTCCTTGCGCGAAGGACTGGAGCGTGGTTCATCACAGACATGGTTAGCGGTGGGGCAGCGTCCTCCTCTGGGGGTCCCCTGCGGGTGATAGCACAGCCAATTTGAGCAATGTGCCCGACGCAGCATTTGTGGAAAATGCTTTTAATGTCCTGGTTCCGTGACACGCAAGGTATCGTGCAGCAGTGTTCCCTCAGATGGCTGCCGTGTCACTGCCCGTGGCGGGAGCTTGCGTGAAGGTGGTGCGGGGAAGCGGCAGGCTGCTGTGTTGGCCAGGCTGCTTTCCTGCTTTCACCAACACCTTGCATGGTGGAGCCTTTGCATCAATCATTGTGCATTCTCAAAAGAAATCGTACGTAAGACCCTTCGTTTTGAATCATTCAGTAATGCCTAATTCCTCACTTGTAAAGCTTTAAAAAAACCCCAGCTACTGTTTGCACGGTATTTTGGCTAGAGCCGTAAGACACAAATGCCCTGTACCACATGGTTCCACAGAGTTATTCCATGTACTCCAGAAGGAACATGTTCAGCCTTAGGTGAGGAGAATCTCTCCTGGCACAGGGCAAAGAGGGAACTGAAGATGTGTGAAATACCCGTGTGGGTTTAGTTTGTCTGGTTTTCCACGACATTCCGGTGGGTTTGGACTGTAAGTTACTGAGTTTAGTTTTCTGATGTTTTTTCAGTTCCTTCCTAGTCTTGATGCATGTGTGGAATGTTATGCCATCTAGAAACACTTCACACTCTTTCACAGCGCATTTTGTCACCTACAAACCCCTGCAGAAGTTTCATTTCACCTTTTGCGTGTTGAAAATGGATCACTAGTTTGTGCGCGTTGTCCCTACAGCCGGTTCCGCCTCTGGGGCAGCGTTTTACCTCTTGGCCCAAGCTGAGAAGCAGTTTCTGTTGACCTCAATCCGTTGCGATGCCTGCCCGGCCTGCTGGTGGCTGCTGTGGGGCGTTGGTGCTGGGGGGTGCCGCTCCGCACCCCTCCCGTGCTGTCCCCGCTCTCCTTCGCATGGGAGACAGGGTGACCCAGCAGCCGCGGCACGGTGCTTTCTGCAGACCAGCACGGAAACGGTACGTTTAAGGGTAGGTAAAGAGAGAGAGGATTTCATGTGGTCTAGTTTAGTTTTTTTTTTTAAAACAATTTTCCATTTTTTCAGTTTTAAAATTAACTCATGGACAGAAGTTTCTGAAGTTTCTGTAATTTAGTGGCCATATGCCACAGAACTGTTTCCTGCTGTGAAATCTGTCACGGACAAAGAATTGAAAACAGAAGGAAAACCTACACTAATATCACCAGCTCGATGGAAAAGAAAGAAGGGCTCTCGGACTCTGGACACTGGCAATCAGAGGCAGTAATTAAGGCCAACATCTGACTTGATGGGTAAAAGGAGCCCTTGACAGAAATGTCTTTTCACAGCATGAGCAGAGAAACGGGTCCAAATAATGCTGTCAGCTTGTTTGTTTCCCATAAGCAAAATCGCTACAGTTCAGATTATGCTCTGCAATGTAAGCAGCAAACAGCCAAAGCGTGTGTCCTTCCACTGGCGTGACTGGTTTTTGGGTCTCGTCCGCTCTGCAGGATCCCACACCAGCATCTTGGCCAGCTAAAAGGAGGAGATTGACCCATGAATGCGCAGACTTTACCCCAGCACCAATTTACAGGTGCGGCCGTTGTCTGCTTCCCTCCATGCCAGCACTCCATCTTGTGCTTTCTCACAGTGAAAATACGTATTAGTCAATATAAATAGTACAAATCAGCCGAGGCCATTAGAAGCGGCAGCAAGGTGTCGCAGCAAGGCATTTTGTTGCCCCAGTTGGGAAACAGCTGAGGTTTAATAGAGACTGAGATGCTTGGAAGACCTGGGTTTGCTTTGTTTCCTTAGTGAGGCACTTGCTCTTCCTTCAGTTCCAAGTAATTTTGACAAAACTAGGTGGAGAAGGTTGGGGTTCAGTGGCATTTTTTGTTTTGCGAAGTCCCCTTTTTCAGAAGAATCCACAGCAGCTCACCTGCAGCACGGAAGAGATGCAGGTGACAAAGGACACCGCCGTGGTTCGACTGTAAGGAACTGTCCGTCCTCGGATTCACGCAACACCAGACACGTGGCAGCACTTGACAAATTATGCATTAAACTGGTAATTAGAGAGAGCAAGTAAATAAGAGTTTTTACAGTGAATATTCAGTCTTCAGACACTCAATATCACGTTCAGGGCGGTCTGTTATTATTAGCTACTACTGGTAAAGCAGCAGACCTTAAAGATAATCATACCTGCTGGAACGTGATTGTCAGGAAGCCAGCTTTTCTTTTAGAACGGCTTTTATTCTCCCTAAAGCACTTGGTGTGGCAGCTACTTGTCTTTAACTCCTGCTGCTCCTGCCTCTCCCAGGACTGTGCCTGATCCCAGGCCCCGTGGAGCGAGGGGGCTCCTGCGCCTGACCCAGGCCCTCGGCGTCCTCTTGGCAGCAGCCGGCTGGGTCCGAGAGGAGGGACCCCTCAGCCGGCCGGTTCTGCGCTGGGAAGGCAGCTGGGGGAAGCAAAAGCAGCACAAATTCCAATGTGTGTGTTGGCGGTTTTGGGGTCCAAATCCGGCTCAGTGTGTAGGACGGTGGTTCTTGTGCTGGCCGTGGAGGCAGGGGGTAGGGTGAGCGGAAGAGTCAGGCTTCGGTGTCGCCCGCACTTCTACACAACGTTATCGCCAGCAGCGTGGGGTTTCCAGAGCCACTCGCACTGTAATCAACACCTGGAATCACGTCTAGATTGTGTTCTAAACATCACAGAGAAAACGGTGACCTTTGATTTCTGAACTGGAGCCTAGCAAAACAATTACTACAACCTCTATTGTTCTCTTTTCTGCAAAAAAAAATCCCAGTCAATCAAAATGCTTTGTTCTCTTTGTACTGTGTCTTCATATGGAAACACAAAACGTTCAAATGAAAACCTCATTTCAACAGGGAGAATCAAAATGAAAGTCACAATGAAGTGAATTCGCTTTATCAGAAGTTCCTTTGTCATTTCGAAAAGTGATGTATTGTCAAAACATGCTAAACGTTTCAATTTTGATGAGTTGTCGCTGTGTGACAGGAAACTATTCCCTCGGAATGTTTCGGACCAGCTAGACTAGCAGCCCGGAATAGCACTGGGCAAACCTGAGGTCTGAAGGATTTCTGCAAACCACCTTTTCCCAAAAGCCGTGCTTGGATTTGCAAGCGGTCAGCACCAACACCGCGTCTCTTACTCAGAAGCTCAGTCCTGTGTTCATTCAATATACAGTTAGCAACTTCTGGGGGGAAAATGTTTAACTACCAGACGACATTCACCTGAACTTCCCAAGCATCATCTTGACTTTATTCTCCCCCTGCTGCCTCTTACATTTTAACACTCCGTACCTCTCCTTTTCTATTTTAGCTTCTTCTCAAGAGTACAGTTATACTCCTGGAGTCTGCAGGGTTTCTCCCCTGAACACCTTTTCTTAATCCCTAAAAGGCTTCCGGGAGAGGTAAGGGCCTCCGCCGCTTTCTCACCAGGGATGCCGGAGTCAGAGGTCCCCCAGTCCCCCCGCCACCCCACAGCAGGGTGGGTGATAGCTGTGTCGTCTGTCACATATGTTTATCTTGCCTTAACTTTAACGATGTTTCGCGCAGTCCAATTTGGCGTGGATTCAAATTGGCTCCCACTATGGCCGCGTCCTTCCAGCATTCTCTGTGGCAGCTCCTGACAAAGGCTGACAGTGACCTCTGGATCCGCTGCCACTGATGGAGGGGACAGCGTGGCACTGACTCGCGGGGCCGGGGGCGGAGGGCTGAGAGGAGCAGGGCCATCCAAGAGCGTTTCTCAGCTTCACACTGTGACATTATGTTTGGAACAGGTGCTGCGACACAGAAGGTAAAGCAAACTGTGAAATGTGCAGTGTGTGGTGGGGCAGCAGCTCCTTCGCGGAGGTAATTTAAACAACCTGAGCGGCAGGTGACTCTGATAGTTCCGTCTCATGGTGTCCAATTACTTCAGTAAGGAGTTGATTTAAACTGTAGCTGCAAAATATACTGGAGTACCTCGTGAGAGTTAGAATATCCTGGAGATGCTTCCCCAGCTTCGTTTGGCACACGGAACCTATGGTTCTGCTTCCAAAGTCATCTAAAATGTTACTCTAGAAGTGTGGTGTTGTCTGATGACCACAGCTCTTTGGGTTTGAAACCTGGCGGTGTTAACAGGAAAGAATGTGGCTTATGGAACTGATGAGACCTATAAACTCCGAGGAAGCTGACTAGAAATGTGTGCGCACTGTGGACTGTTGCACTCGATGTGAGCTCTTTGTGATCTATAGAGGATCAGACGATTTGAGGGGAAAAGAAGAGAGGAGATCTGAGAAGTGGGTGTGAATGGGAAGGTCAGCTGTGCGGTTTGTTACCGGAGGGGAAGAAGAAGGGCTATGGCATGGAGCTCAAGCTATAAACAGGGAAAGGTACCGCAAGTCAAGCACCTCCAAAATACTGAGCAGAATCAGGTAGATTTCTTGTTTCTTACTATTTTAGGCAGATGCCTGTCCCCTTTTCCCAGGCACTTTAATTATACTTTTTAAGCAGTCTTACGTATTTGATGTCACAAGAGCTATTTCGGTCAGGGCAGCGATGAAGATGTGATCTAGCGTACAGCTCTTCAACTCAACTCTGGGCTTTTGTTTCTGTAAAGATCTGCCCCGGCTCTCTCCCCGGCTCTCCTCGGGTACCTCAGCTTCTGTTAAACACCATTGAAAAGTGATTGTTCGAAAACTGAGCCCTGAGTGTGTATTTCTCCGAAGGAATGTTGTTAGCACTCTCAATTTTCTACAGTGATACCGGTACAAATCCAGCTTGTATTCTCGCGTTAGTGGTGAATGTTTAGAGACATGATTGTTCTGAGAGAGAGAAACGGAGCCGCTTCTGTGTGTAAAGATTAACCAGCCCTAGGGGTTAATGCTGTCTCTTGACCATAGAGTGGGGAAAAAAAAAGTTGTTTTTCTCAGTGCTAAACTCCCTTCTGGTGGGCAAAGTCTACCTTGGCAGATTTTGACGACTTCTGGTTTAACAAGTGTGTGTTACATTTCAAGTGGTTAAGTTTCCATGGAAATTCTGTGCATCTATCGGGTTCTGAAATGGCTCCATGTGCAGTCTGGATTTTAGAATAATTGTTAGCTTGTGGTTTTTTAATGCTACCTTCTGATAGAATTAACCTGTTCTCTTTATAAGTCATGGAAAGTAGTTTCTTAAGCAAGCAGACTCCTTGGTGGAGTTGTCTAATCCCCCGGAGTATCGGGCAATGCATACCTACGAATGCTCCCCCTGATGTATTCAATAAGCCAAAACCTCAGCTGGTAGGATGGGATGTACCTATGTTCGTGTCATAGGCCTGTCTTCCTCACACCAGCTTAGGGGAGAACAAACCAACCAAAAAGCTGTTCCCAGTGTCTTGTTTCATAGTTCCACCCAGTAACTACCATGTTCTGCCCAATTCACGGGTTGTGAACAAATGTCAAGGCTTGGAGAGAACCAAGATGCTGTTTGGTTTATTTGCTCATTATATTTTCATGGAGGGGCAGCTGTGAAAGTATCCCCTGGACAAAGCCGAGCTGAGCAATGAGGCAAAGCTGTTGGGAGGCAGGAGGTGGTTTAGAGTAGGGCTCCCTGGAGAAGGAATTGCCCTATCTGGTATCGGTTGGTATCTCCGTTCCAGGGCCGGTCTCTGTCTCCAAACAGTTGGATGCTTCTGCTTTCTCCTCTCTCAGCAGTCGGGTCTGCTGCGCGACCCTAGAGATCTGCCGCCGCTGGGCTGAGGAGCGCAGCACTGCTTCGAAAAGCTTTCAGGCCAGTGTTTGAGTTGGACTTCCACCAGGCTCTCTGATTTAGCCAGATCCAGGTTTGATTGGTACAGATTAATGTAAATAGAGACACACCTGCAAGCAATGCCTGTGCGAGCTGTGCCCTCGCAGTAGGAGGTGTCAGCCACGTACCAGCTACCTGCTCTGGTTCAGAGGATGCGCTTCTGGGAAAGCAGCAAAAAAGTCCCTGATGCAGAGATGTGTGTGGAGGTTGGCAAGAGGTGGAGAGATGCTGGTTGTTGCAAGGAGGCTGCGTTGGTTTAGAGACTGTTCTTAATTGTACTTGATATTTTCTTTGTTAGCATCACGTGACTTTATGGCTAACTAGGTTTTCAAGCACAGAAGGCTGGCCTGAGTCCGTAGTGCCGAGCTGCTGCCTTTCGTTATGGTAGGGGGAAAAGTACGTGTTTGCGTGGGTGCCTGTCCAGGGTTCCCTGACTTGAGGAAGCATCAGCTGGAGCGAGGCACTGAGCAACTGGTTTGCTGCTTTAAAAAAGACCCTCTCTGCTGAGGAGCCTCTTCTGCACACAGATGGCAATTGTCCAGAAAATTTTTTTTAAGTGTCTTTTCCTCGTAGATGCCCTTACGGGCAGCTTGAAAAGTCACTAAAGGAGAAGCTACTAGAGTTTTGGGTTGGTAATGTGTACTTCGAAATGTAAGTATGTATTTATGAACAGCTCTGGAGGAGTCATTTGGTTCCAGTGGGTCAATAATCTGCATTTTAAGAAGACCCTTAATATATATTAACATAATCTGCATTTCAACAAGTCCTTAATTATGTATTTACATGACAGATCATAACAGCTCTAAAGGAGCCGTTACTGTCTGTGGTGTCACTCCTGATACGCTTCCATAAGGGGTGTTTTCCTTCTGCAGGGCGGTGTTTGTGCTTCTGAAGGTAGAGACTGATGGTGACGAGTGGGGCTCTCAGTAAAAGCACCAACACTGCGCTGCCGCAGAGCAGGGAAGTTGCTCGCCCTCCTGTTCTTAGGTGTGTGAAGCTGTTGCGTATCAACAGGAGATTTCTTTAAACAGATCCTGCTGTTTGATGCAGCTTGAGATGGTTTGGGTTGTGGAGGTGGCACAACAGAAATTCTAATGTGGTCGCCACCAGACGCTAGGGAAAGGCTTACATAGATAAAGATCAGGGGAAAGCTGGCTGCGGGGAGATGTCTGCTGAAGGGCAAGGCCGCGTCCTCGGGGGTTAAAGGCAAATTCTGCAAGGGACTCCCCTTCCCGGGCTCGTTCCCTGTTCTCCTGGCTATTACCTCCTAAGTATTCTAATAGCTCGGGTAAACTGCCGGGACAACAACGCAGCTACAAATGTGTCTGGAGATTCTGCATCTGCCTGCCTTAATCAGCTTCCTTCCCTGAATATGAATTGAAATAATGAGTCAATTAACGTTCTCAAATGCCAATGAGATGCAAAAGAGATTGGTGGAGGTGGTAGCAGTGCGATTCGGGAGCTGTTCCAACGCTGGATTTTAACAAGAATCACACACTGAGCGCACAACTGATTATTTATCACATAAAAACGTGCCTGCCTGTCACTTTGCCGTGCTCACCCCGCCCCAGGTCACCCAGGGAAAAGATCTGCTTTTTCAGTCGGGCTATAAAACCTTCGTCGTATGGGGCAGCATAATAATAGGGCCTGACCCCTCGCAGGCCTGTAGGCAGCCAGGTAGGACCAAAAGGAAGCGGGCTGTGACTGTAGCCACCCCCGCTCAGGGAAACCTGGTGTTCAGCTGGCAAGCTGAGCTCCCAGGGCCCAATTCCGATGAGTTTGGTCCATTAGAGCATTTTCTGTGGGGTGGGGGATATTCATGAGAGGGTCTCGTTCTGCATTCACGCAGTTCACGTAGTCTTCCTTGGGCGTCTGCTGCTGACCATCGCGGGACACACGGCAGCAGGCTACGTGCACCTTGTGGTGGACCCAGCAGAGCCCTGTTCATAGGTGCGTGTTCCCCATCTTCTGCTCCACGCAGGTATCCTGGAGCCTGGGCTGCCTTGAAGAACGAGGGGTCAAACCCTCAGTTGTGTTGCTTCTGCCCTGTGAAGGGCGTGTCTGGTCCTGTCTCCCCAAGATGGATTGTTTGATCTCCTACGAGAATCTCCTTGCTGTAGAAGGTCACCCTGGCAGGTAGCAGACGTTTTCTCTGGCTTCCCTGAAACGGGGAATGTTTTGGAGGCAGTGGGGTGGAGCAGGGTGCGTCAGGAGAGGGCGGAAATGGCCAGGTCAGAGTCTGAGCCCCAAAGGATCATTGTCCGTGTGTAGAGCAGTCCTGAGGGCCGTTCAGCGAGCTCCTGGCACACCTTGCTGTTCTCGTCTGAACTGTCCATGTCAGGAATTCTGGCCACAATGGCAAAGGCAAATGGGCAGTTAAAAGTTACGCTCTGTTTGGGGGTATTAATCTCCTTTTCCCTATGCTTTCTTTATCCAGGTGCCACGCACGCATCCTAGTTTTTGGTAGGAATTTTTACAGTGATTGTGTAAGCTGTAGAACAGGCTGGAGAAAGGAATATCGCAGTCTAGGAAACAGAGGCCTGTTTCTCTGTGCACAGAGGGCTCTTCACCCCTGCGTGGCCGAAAGCCAGGGGTTGGGGACGAGCCCAAAGCAGTCGGAGCTCACTCAGGTGCAGAGGCTGCTCAGAGCAGGAGCAGATGTTTGCCTTGGCTGTACAGGCATTTGGAGCTTCCCCGAGTTGGGGAAGGTGTCGGGGGGGCAAGCTTGGACTGTGTTTGGGAAGTGACTGGGTTTGCTACATGGAAAATGGTACTTGAGGGAAGTTCTTGGTGTGGTGGAAAGTCAAAAATGAATGCAGACTCCTGGGTCTGACGTGGCTTTCTGTGGGCTTGCGCTTGTGAGAGGGCCTTCTGCTGGTCCAGCCAGGGCACTCTGTTCCCCAGGAAAATACCTGAAGCTCCCAGTAGTGTTCCGCATTCGTGTTCTGTTTGCACTGAAGCTGGGGATGGGCTTTCCAGGGGCTAGACAGGGCTGGAGATAGGCTTAACAGTCTGGCTTTTGTTTTTAAACAGGGGGGTTCTTAGAAAAGGAAGGAGAAAAACCAATCCACACACACTCGATTCTGCTTATACCCTTGCGAAGGATCATTGAATTCATCTCTGCAACCTGCACAAATTATTTTGGCAAGTGCCTCGTCTTTTTCTTTCTTGCTTTGACTTCACCTTTGTTCAGGCAACACTTGAACACTTTTTATCACACTTTGCTCTATCTCTCCTCTTGGAGTAGAAAAAAAGCTCGGGGGGGAAAAAAAAGCCCGCAGAAATAACCCTGAAGAGATGAACGCTTCCTTAAAAATTGGCTAGCAGAAGCAGACAGGAGTGATGTTTAGCCTGATTAGAATGTGATGCAGAAAGAAAATAGGAATCAGCCCTTTATGCACAGCCAAATTGTGTGTCTCCATCATTATTTTCCCTGCCTTTGCACGTGTCTGATTATGATGGCATGCTAGAGTGACTTGACCTTTTGTTCATTAAATTTTCTCTGAATCAAGCACTGACAAGCATTTCTGCAAGCTGCCTCCCTTCCGCCCTTTGCACCGCGCGGGATGAGATGTGTTCAGAGGAAGCCTGTGGCTTCTCCCACCCCTGTTGTTCCTGCCTGGATGCCGGTGCCCAGCCAGCACAGGCAAGGGCAGCCCCCGCAGCTTCCTGGAAGCTGGATCCATGGGCATTTCCCTGCCAGTGCAGGGCCTGATCTGCTGGCAGAGCTAAGCTGTTCCCTTGGGTTTGGCTGCTGTGTTAGATGTCACAAAGATGCGCAGAGCATCGGGGAAAGCCCCCAGGGGGCCTGTTTCCTGGTTTCACAGGTCTTTGAAAATGGGAACGATAGGAGCAGTACCAAGGAATTTTTAGCTGGGACTGTGGATTTCAGCTGTGCTTTCCCATGATTTACGGTATCAACAGGGAGACTGGGACACTATAATAGGAAAATGCACTCGTGCTGGTCCGGAGCGGGACAATCGGCTGCTCGGCTGCCCTCGCTCCTTTGCGTAAAGGAGGCCAGGTGGCTTCTGCTGAGGTTCTCCCAGAGGCATTTCTGTGCTGGGGTGTGGGTGCAGAGGACCAGCCTACTGCTAGCCAATTTCTGCCCCGTCCTTCAAACAAACAGTTAGCGGCCCCCCTCAAAGCTCGTCACGTTTTGCGTTACGTTATTGACATTTTTGCTTTCTGTTGAAGAACAGTTCACCCAACTACCAGCTCTCTCTCCTGGGACGTGGGGACGGCTAGAGGAAGTCCTTTGTGAGCATTATTGAATAATCTATATGCTCCGCTAATTAAAATCAGCAGCCTCAGTTTATGAATAAAATACTCTTCCATGGCCCCCTTTGGAGTAGTTAGAGGTATTCCTGCATCTCGGCTCTAAATGAACTCTGATGAATTGCCTTTTATTATAGCAGATAGGACATTTAGGGATGCAAAGGGTGTCCAAAAGTTCCCCTGGTTTGGATTCGCTGTTGTTGGGTTATAATTGGAGATTTCTAGGTTTTTTTAATGAAAAGGAGCCCAATGGCTGGCAGCACAACATGGAAAAGAGAGTTGAAGTGCTGGAGCTGGCCCCACGGAGCCCTTTGCTCTCGTGAGTGGCTCCCCTGACGCTGCTGGAGTGTTTGTGGGGCCAGGCAATGGGCAGTGGAGTCAGTGTGGGGTGGCTGTGGGCTTACTCGTGTAAATACTTAGTGGTGTGGGTTCATTCTACCTGAGCCACCGAGACAGTGAGCTTGTGGGCTTCTTCCTTAGAATAAGGTCTGATCCCCTTTGCATCACTTTGATGGCTTTCCTTATAAATAAATGTAGTAAGTTGTAGGGTTTACTTTCATTTCATGAACTAAATGTAAGTTTCAATTGCTGGGAAATGATTTGATATATAAAAATGGCTAGAAGGAAAAGAAGGGTCCCTAGATGTGAGGTTTAACATGGCAGTTCCTCCTCTCTTGTCCTATTTCTCTTCTCCCCAACAATCATTATAGTTGGTTTTCATACTCGGGGGGGGTTTATGTTATTTGTAATACTCTCTCAAGCAGAACTAGACAGACAGTGTGAAAACACCTTTCTTGTAGCAGTGCTTGATGTTCCGAGTAATACCCTGACTGCCAGAGTTGCGCCGTCTGTAAATCCTGAGCGAGCGTGTTCCTTGGTTGAGGGATTTGCCATCTCAAAAGCAATCGTGCTGTGTGGGAAGAGAGGATGGCTTCTTGTCCCCTCTTCCAGCGGGGGAACCTCACGTGCTGGCTGACTGCGATTAGCTTCGTGTCTGTGAGTCTTCGACAGGAGCGGGAGCTGAACGCAGGCATCTGGCACCCCGAGGATGAACCCACGTTTCAGTCAGTTATTCCCATTGACCCCCCAAAATCGGTTTGCTGGAAGGGTACTGGCCAAATGTGAAACCTGCTTCTCCCCTTGATAATTTGCGGGTAGAGACTGTAACTAAATGCAGTTCTGGGATGCACAGTGGTAAATGCCCATGCTCAGCACTAGGCCAGTTGATGGAGCTGCTCCTCGTGGGTATCGTTCCTCTCACCAGACCTCCCCTTACAGCTATTCCTCTACTGGGTGACTCGGAAAAGCGCGGTGCAGAATTATTCCACCTGACAGTAGCGACACAGCATCCAGGTAAATAAGGATCACAGCCTGGTTGAGAAATTAAGTTGGATCTCAGTCAGATCTCATCAGGGTTACCTCACTTAAAACTTAGATGTCAGCATGTGCAAGGCTTAGAAGCCATCCCTTCTCCTGGTGCATCATAAAGGAGGGTGTGATCCTGCTTCCTGGCCTTGACAGGGTGTTTCCTACTGTCCCTGGCGGCGCAGAGTCAGTCCCTTCAGTATCAAAGTCATTGTTGAAAAATTAGTCTTGGAAACTCTCTACTAAATAAACCCTGTTAAGATGGCTAGACCAGAAGTGATGACCTTTTCAGGGAAAAAAGTGTGAGGGGGTTAGAATCCTGAGTCGCATTGGAAATCAGTCAGGATGGGGCTTTTGAATCACTTTGGTGGTTTGAACACGTAGTTTCCGGTATGGACCACGAACATGCCTATTATCACCTAGATTTTTCCTTGAAATAGTTGTCAGTTATACCCCCGTGTAGCAGCATAATGAATTCCTCCCCGTCTTCCAGTTGACAAATGGTCGTAGCCTGTTACCGCCTCCCGCTCTCGGTCCCCGGAGCCAGCTGCCGACCAGCCCTTGGGTGCGGTCCGGAGCTCACGCGTGACATGGCAGCACTTGGAAGGTGACTGCATCCTGTGACGCGTGTTGGTGACTCCTGGTAGACATTTATTTGCTTGTCTGTGTCCCGCTTTCCTTTTTCTCTGAGAAGCACGTATCCGATGAGTACAGGTGCGTTGTCTCAGGGAAAACAGTCTTGTTCGTTCTTCCTTCGGCCCCACTGGAATGAGGTACCGGCGAGGAGCCTACCGGTGAGTCGGGGAGGCAAAAGCATTCTGCGACTGGCCCCGGATTTTATTTGTATCCAATTGCTCGTGAAAACAGGAATCTTTGCAGCTTCCTCCCGGGTAAATAAAGAACTATATATGGAACACATTACTCCTGTCTGTCAGGAGGCACTGCCTAATTGCAATGGGAAATGTAACGTTACCCTTTAACTTAACATTTATGAAGCAATTTGCTGTAGAAATGGGGACTGTGTGATGGCTTTTCAGTCTGCAAGCTGCGTTGCTTGAAAATGCACACAATTTAAGAACTGACAAATCCAATTCTGAGGCAGAGGAGGAGCGTTGTGATATTTTGGCACTGTTTAAATATTCACTCATTTGCTTGCCCTGTCTGTGGAAATATGCTAATGGTTGTTGCTGTAGCCTTTGAACTCGCGGGGCAGGTGAAGCCAGGGATGCCACAGTGGCCTTGCCAGTGATCTTGATTACAGGTGATAGGTGCAAATTGCTTTGACTTTGATATTTGTGTTTGATCTGAAATGTGTTAAGAGCATGCAGAATAGAATAAACTTCTGATAAAGGCAGAAGGAGCAAAGGGCGACCACGGGTTCATCAGCAGTGCCCTCGGTGAGCGCAGATCGTGTCCTCTGCAGTGCAAGTAGGAATTGGAAAGAGGGTGGGCTCGTCTAAGCTTTCCAGTGCCATTTCTTGAGCAGAAAACTTGCGGTGAATTTCAGCAAGCCGGGCAGCCCAGATGGCTTATTCCGGTTGCGCTAAACAGAGAAAGAGGCGGCAGCCAGCCTGTAAGTCTGAAGAACACCTAAGGAGTGGGGGGAGTTAGGAACATGGTTTGCTAAAAATTGTGCCTTTTCAGTTTTCTCTACATTCTTTCTCCATCCCGCTAGACATTCTCAGTGGCGTGAGAGTCCGAGATGCTCAATGGAGATGCTCCATTGGGCGTTCAAGGGAGCTGGGCATTGCTGTAAAGCTGCAAACAACCAGTTACAGGAGTGGGATACTCTTCCCTTCCCCTGTCTGCTTCACCTGGTATCAGCACCCTTCAGGTGGCTCAGCTTTTCCCTGCCTTCTCTGCTTCATCTCAGTCATGACACGGCTTTTAGAAATGCACTTTTCATAGCCAGTAGCCAGAGGTGTTATTCCGACCGGGATGGATTTTCTGTCTGGTTTTCCCCTGTGCCTCCATGTGTGATGACAAGGCGGAGTAAGCGATACACTGTGCTGCACGCAGTGGGTCAGTCACTGACCTTTTACTTGGGGGATTCTCTTTGATGTAGCCTGCTTTGGTAGTGGAAGTACAGATGCTGCTTTTGTGCTCCGCTGGTGAATGCGGTAGCCGGCAAACTTCTGCAGCTCCCATGCGCCGCCTTCTTTGGGTCTCTGCTCTTTATTGATGGCCTTGGCTTTGTCCTGGTATGGCTTTTTAGTAAGCGTTGGGGTTGCTGAGCCAGGGCGAGACAGGGAGCTGCCTTCACAGCATCCTCGCGAGCAGTCAGCTTGGGCTGCCTCTGCTCGGTGAGGGGGGAAAGGGGGAGCCAGTTTGCATTATTAATTATTTAGCCTTGCTGGTCTGTGCATCGGTTACTGACACGTTGCACTGTCAATACCAGCCTGTAACACTGTGGTGCAGATGACAAGGTAATTTTCTGCAGCTACAAGTCCTGTTAGCCAGAGGATCAAAGTCTCTTGAGGAGGAAGGGGTGCACTTTCAAGCTGTCAGATGCAATCAGAATAACCTTGCTTGTCATACAGATTTTCTTCCCTTTACTCAAAGACTAAAGACAAACCCTTGAAAGAAACAAATATGAAAGCCATACTCCTGACTGCAGGCTTGGGTTGTGGTGTTGGGGTTTTGGGGGTGTTATTTTATTTCTGTTGTGTAATGAAACACTGAAAAGGAATGCATGAAAGAATGTGCCTGTTGAACCTGAAGCCCGCAGCAAAAAAGTTGGGCCAGGTTCCCGATGGGACTGGAAAGGAGGAGAGGAAGGCTGTGGTTGAGAACTTGTTGCCAAGAGGCGGCTAGCTGCCACTAAAACTCGTTCTGGTGCTCCAGAGTGTCGCTGGCCCGTGCACGGGACAAGTCAGTCCTGGTCTTCGTTCTCACAGTCTTGCTTAGCTGTTGTGCTTTCCGTCACTGGATATCAGGCCACTCTGATAGTTGGGTCAGTTGGAAAAGGGAGGCACCAGAAGAGTGCCCGGCTGCCAAGTGCGGTGGAAACCAGCTGGGTTGCGCTGTTGGCTTGGCCTGTTTGTGCAAGGTGTTCCGCGGCTGGTCCTGGCCCCCTCTGGGCTCTGGGGGACATCAGCATTGAGCTTGCCCAGCTCAGGGCTCTGCTGCTCACAGCACCCTTCTCTGCTGGGTGTCCCCCCACCCCTCCTCTCTGCTGCAGGCAGCACCGTGGTGCCCTTCGCCTTCTGGCTGCTGCCAGCGCAAAGCTCCTCTGCACCGATCAGAGGGCGTCAGTCGGGGTCTCTCTGTCACCTTGTGTGGCGGGATACAGACATTAACATGTTATTTCGAGAGGAAGAAAAGCGTGGGTTGAAGACCAAGTGGTGTGTTCACTTGTTTCCCATCAACTTAAGACTTGACCCAGGGTGTGGAGAGTCAAAAGGACCTGGTGGCTTAACTATTTGAGTGTTAATTTTATATCTCACAAGAGGCACAGAATTCACTGAAGGCCAATTAGAAACAGAGCACTAGCAGACCCAGAGGTGGGCACAGGGCTGACTTTGGGCTGCTGACTTTGTTGTCATGGCAGCACAGGTCATGGAAACCAGAAACAGCTGGGTTGCGCTGTTGACTTGGGCTGTTTGTGCAAGGTGTCCCGCGGCTGGTCCTGGCCCCCTCTGGGCTCTGGGGGACATCAGCATTGAGCTTGCCCAGCTCAGGGCCTCAAGGCCCAGCAGAGGCCTCAAGGAGCGGGTGTCTGTTCCCTGGAAGTTTTTAAGGCCAGGCTGGACGGGGCTCTGAGCAACCTGATCTAGTGGGAGGTGTCCCTGCCTAGGGCAGGAGGGTTGGAACTAGATGATCTTTAAGGTCCTTTCCAACCCTAACAACTCCATGATTCTATGGAAGTATGGCATAAATCAGATGCAAGTTTCCTGGCCCTTTCCTCGGGATGCTTTGTGAATCATAGACATAGAACATAAATGTGTTTCTGTGGCTGTCCAATATATATTTAAATTAACTATGTATATATGTAGCAATATTTGCAAAAGCTTTTTGTGAATTAAAAACACAACTCTCGCTGACTTGCTAAGTCACATAGGCTTTTTGCAAATAGCTCTCAAAATAATTTCTGAGCATCTCTTCCAAGGCATGTAGGCTAATGTGCATCCTGGGAATGGATTGTGGTTTGTTCATGTTACGCACACAACATCAAATTCCAAATTCATCCTAGTTATGTGCTGTCGCGTGATTCAGCAGGATCTTTTAGAGATGCTGGGTTCGTGGTGTGCTGCGGCAGTCCGGGTCTCGCTGTGCCATCTGGAGAGACCTTGAGAAACTTCATAGCGTCTTCCTTGCCCGGTTGTTATTTATCAGCTTTGAACACGTAAGAACTCAGAAACACACACAGGAGTGGGGGAATACAGCTTTCTGTTTGATGCTAATTGATAGAAAGGCAATAGGAAAGACAAGAGTTGTCACTGGTGTGAATTTGGGATGCTTTGGGGAGTTGCTGATGCTGATTCGTCTCCGTTCTGTCAGGGACATAACAAATCAGCTTCTGATTTACTAGGCAGAATGATGACAGACCCAGGAAAGGGAAGTTGAGCACACAATTTTGCTCATTTTGAAGAGGAACTGCTGACAGTTTGATTTATAGACTGTGCTATGTGAAGTCTGAGGATTAGGAGCACGCTGGAAAGGTGGAAGGAGGCGAACAGAGGGCAGACCTGACCATCAGGTGAACTAATGGAGGACAGTCAGTCATGTCGCTAATGATGGCAGTGACACTTCATTACGCTGCTCTTGTATCCCGTGGTGATGCTGAGGGAGGGGGGGAGATGCTCTTTTGTTGTGCCAGTGTAACCTGCTCTGCCGCGGTGTCATTTCTGCTTCCGTGGCATCTCGCTTGACTGGAGAATAGAAGATTTTCCCATGTGTTATTGATCCTTTCTTCACTGTTTTGGGGTTGGGGTTGGTTTTTTTGGTAGCCGTTGTGGCTTATGCAAATGCAGACACCAAAGGGTAATAAAAATAAACGGCAGGGTTCAACACAACTGAAGGTACCCTCGGTGACCTAGGACAAGCGAGAGGAAAATGGGAATCCCTGTCAGCTGGCAAACAGCACAGGCTGCAAAGCCAAGGGTGATGTGCCGCACCCAAGGGAGAAGGTGCGTTGTATCGTAGCAGGCTGTGTCACAGGCCCGAGGCCTGCGTCCCCCTCTGCAGCTTGTCCCATGGGTCACAGTGCCTGCTTCTGCTTTTGAAGACCTGAATAGCAAATACCTGCTTCTGGGGGGGAAATACGGCATCTCACTGACGTGCAAAAGTTAAGTGCTAGAAATCTGCAGGCGTTGGAAACATCCTTTCCGCATGTGTAGAAACGCAATCCTGTTGTATAGTCTTGTTGGTGACCAGAAGCAAGGTAGAAGAAGCAGAAGGGAAGAAGTGACAGTGATTAGGGTCCCAGCTATCAGCGTCCTGTTTTCTGCCCTCTCAGTAACATGTTCTGTCTGAAACAGTGCTGAAGTTACAGGTTTATTCGTGCCTCGTGCTCTTTTTGCTCTCTCTGCTTCTGGCCCTCTTCAGGAGTTAGTTCTTAAATAGAACAAAAGCAGATACTCTTTTTGCTTTTCACATAGGACTCCTGGATAATGGTGCTTTGTGGTAATTAATGATAAATGAATAGCGTTTACCTCTGTAGAGTAAGTTCAGCTCCCTGGGGATGATGCCCAGTGCGGGGCCGGCACACAGCAAGGGGCCTGAGTTGAAGTCCATGTCCCTTGCCCGGTCGGTGTCTCACCGGGTGAGGCAGGAGAGGAGGGAGCTGGGGGCAAGGCTGGCGCTGCCAGCAGGCGCTTCTCCTGTTGCTGTTAAGCCCAGAGGAGAGTCACTCTATGTGGCAGAAGTCTCTCCTAAAGCTCCCATGACTCGTAGGGTGAGTTATCTGGAATAACCACACCTTCTATTGGAGACGAGCGTTGCGGCTGTTCTCCTTGGACACCAGGCATGTTCCTTCTTCAGGCCAGCAGAGCCTGCTGGCAAACGGGCGCTAGACCTACGCGGCTTCTCTGAGCCCTGTAGTCTGGCCCAGCATAAGCAACCTTGTCCTCCCTGTATGCAGCCTCCCTTCCCCTGGGCAGGTGGAATCACTCACCTTCCCGTGACCAGCACTGGTAAATTGGTGCCACGCGTGGTCTGTGATGTCCTAGCAGCAATGTGGCACCTTAGCACAGGAGAGGTGAAGACTGAGGCCCCGAGAAGCTCCAGTGCCACAAGGAATGCTGTAGAAAATGTTCTCTAACCCATCCCTCGCTGCTATAGCGAGGTAGGGGCAAATATAATCCTGTTTCTCTGCTCTAGAGATACTGAATTGATTATCTTGTCACTGATTCCGCCTCTGGAACCAGCTGCTCTCAGCCCCTGCAGCCCTTGGGGATGCAGGAAAGGGTCCTCTTAAAAAGAGCTGGAGTGCTTCATAAAGAGGTCTGTTTCCACGTTGGCAGCGTTGTGCACTCGGAGGGGTTATAGTGCGGGGTTCACGGTGTGCGCTTGTCACTTGAACCAAGCGCCGTCTTGCTGCCTTGCCCAGAGACTCTGCAGCGCCTGTGTCACTGGTGGTGTTGGGGGCCTTTTTCTGGCAAGGAGCTGAATTTTTCAGAAATGTGTGTTTTTTCATAACCTGCAAATATACTCATACCTGCTGACTTCGAAGAACTTTGCTGAGAGCTCCATCAATGGTCTACGTTTATTTGGGATCCAGAGATGTGCTTGGAGTCTTTCTGTGTGAATTTTGAGCATTCAGCTAAAATCTAAGGTAACAGAGCCTTATGCTGTGCTTGCTACATCTTTCTTCTTTCTCCAGTTCCTTGCGAGGCTGGTTTTCATATTGTTAGCCTTCCCTTCTGCACACCTGACAGCCGAGACTTTGGCTCTCGGTCACACCAGAAATAAGTCCGTGCGGGTCAACAGATTTACTCCAGATTTACGCTGGAGATCTCCCAAAGCTGAGCCGGGATTTTTGAATCTTTACTGTGCCATTTTGCTGTCTGTCTCCTGTGGTGATATGTGGAGGACCACATAAAGACTGAAGATTAAAAAAAAAAAAGTTATCATTTCTCTGTACAAATAAATCTGGAGCGAGCCCGACGCTGCTGTGTCGAACGGGGGGTTGGAGCGGTGTGAGGGGGCAGCGGTGCTGAGCGGGGCAGCCCCAGGTGCTGCAGAAGGAGCTCGGCACGGCCGCGGTGCTGCCGCTTGCCCCATCTGCCAGGGAAGGGAGGGGAATAAAGGCTGCCCTCCCGGCCCCGGGAACACACTGCATTAATAGAACATAAGTGCTCCTGCAATGGCACTGGATCCGTGGCAGCTGTTTGTTCAATGTTTCATGCTTTTAGCCACATCTGCTCCAAATGAGTGTTAATATTGCAGTGGCATCCACTAAGGATGGGCTCTGTCAGCTTTGCTAAGCATCAGGCTGACCCCAGTGACAAGGAAAGAGCAGTTCATCCCACGGTGCTGCCTCTCCCGCCACCCCCCCTTCTCTGTCTCGCCTGGCTCCGCTCCATCAGAACGCCTTCCCGATGCTCCCTCCCCACCGAAGGGGGGAAAGAGAAAAGGAAAAACTAAGACGGTGATTCTCAAGGAGAAAAATTGCATTTATTTCTAGCACCCTGTCCAGCAATGTCAGATAACAGTTTATTCATCCCCTGGCCCCTGTATGACATTGAAGCATATCAACAGTGACAAAAGTATATTGAATAATTATCTTGAAATTAATACATTATCCCAAACTTAAATAAATGTCATCTGATCAATATATCTTGGAATGGAAAGGGAAGAGAATGTGAAGGGCATCGCTTCATTATTCATTAATTTTAGAGTAATGTAGGCAGATGAAATGGTTATTTCAGAGCACTGCTATTATACTCACTGGCATTTTAAATAACTCCCAAGATTTAACAGTATATATTCCCTTGTCGAAGCAGCTTATACTTGTTAACACTGTGGGTTCCAGATTTCTCTGCTTGACAGTGCTGCAAAAGACCAGAAATAATATTATGATCCCGTTTTTTTTTTTTTTTTTCCCCCTTTACCCTTTTTGTTTGTTCCGTAGCTTCAAAGATGCAGTGCCGCCCTGGCTGGTACGTCGTGCGCTGGTATCAGTCCAGCTAAAACAGCTGTGCATGAATGCTGAATTCCTGAGAATGGGAGGTGACCCCATTTTATCCGTATGTACGGCTCTGGCGAAAAACCAAGCTGTTGGCTGCAATTTTCTCTGCGAGGAGAAAATGGAAACTGTCTTACGCCTCCTGAAATCGAGGGCAGTTGTTGGGGCTCTGTGGCTGGCTGTCCCGAGGAGCGGGCGAGGTGACGTCCTCCCGCGTTGCCTCCCCCAGTACCGCCAGCGAGTCGGTAGGATGTGACCGCTGTACGCCCTCGGACACGGCAAGTAAATCGAGTCTTGCCTTTTCCCCTTTCATTGGCCACTGCAAAGCGAAAGGGATTAGCAGAAGAGAGTCCAAAGTACACATCTGTAGGATTATGTTTAGCTGGCAATTAAAAACAAAGACCAAGGAGCCACATTAGCAGCTGGTGCAAAGCAGCTCGACAGAGTCCAGTTTATTAACTGAGGAAGGCCCCAGCTGAGAATCTGGCCGGCTAAAGCTTATTGCCAACGCAGGCAAGCGCAGAGCATGACCAGGGCATGCTTTGAGTAGAAGATGGTGCATAATCGAGCACTGCAGGATTTTTATGGCAGAGCCGTACTGATGTCAGAGGAGGGGACGCAGCCGTCCCTGGTCTGCGTGTGACTGGGGTGACTGTGCCTCAGACAACGCTGCGCTGGTCCTGGGCCCCTCTGCCTCCGAGATGCACAGCACCAAAACACAGACTGCCCTTGCTCCTGGGGGGGCTGCAGCTCTTCTCTGGGATCCCGAAAGCCAGTAACTGCTCGGAAAGGCGAAAGCCGAGATTTTCCTCACCACAAAGGCCAGAACTTAACAAAAACCACCTTCCATCCTTGCCACAAAAGCGTGAGCCGAAGCCGTGCTAGTGTCTGTGAAGAGCTGGAGGGAGTAGTGCATAGTCCATCTATTACTTAGTGCCTTGTAATTAATAGTGAATTAATAAAGTGAGAGTTGCTTCAGAAGGTAACGCTGCTTCCTTTGCAGACACGCGTACCGGATTCCTTTCCTTGTCTTTCCACCCCCTTAGATTTTGCCCTAAGTTTATTTTAAGGGCTGTTGGTTATTATTTCTAGCAAGGTCATGTTTGAAATAGTGTCTCGATGAAAACATAAACACAAACACAGGTTTTCTGTAAGAAAGTGTTTGGGTTTACATTTTCTTTTATTGGTAAATGAAACTATAGCAGTAACAGTTTCACTGCTGACTTCAGTCAAAACAGTACAGGCAATACTTCACTTGGCAGCAGCCTCAGGAAAGACTCACAGCTTGGCTGAGTTAAAGCTTTATGGGCTTAGAGACGGGGCTCCTCGATCCCGTGGTACCCTCGCTCCCTGTGAAACGGCCTCCTTCCCTGACCTCGCCTCCGTGACGATGCTTTCTGTGAGCGGCGCGGTGTCGGTGGGCTGGAGTCACGCCTCTGTCCTGCTAACCCCATAGACCCTTCTTCTCTGGGTTTGCCCAGGTGTCTTCTCAACTGTTTTCTTCTTGCCATTCCCAGCTTGCTCTGTCGAGGTCGTCTTCTGGCTGTTTCAGTCCTTCCACCTGATCACGTCAGTGACTATTGCGATGTTCCCTTAACCTGAGAAATAGAAGCAAGCTCTCCTTAGGCTTCTCCTCTGAGCCTTAAGTGCCTTTGTAGCTCTCTCTGCTGTTCTCCCAGGCTCTTTGTCGTTCAGGAGGAAGCTGAAGGCAGCAAAACAAGAACGGTCTTGAAGAAAGTGCTTCTTGCCTGCAGTAGCGTATTAAAAGCATCCTTGTAGGACGCACATACGTGAGCCCTACCCAGTTGCAGCGCGCTGTTGGTTTTCAACTGTCTTAGGCTCCTTTGGAGCCCCAGACAGAAGCGTCCTCTCTGAGCTCGTAGAACTCGGATGGAGAAACTGGGGCTTACTCAGTTTGCGACCTGGTGGTGGGTCGCCTTGGGTTCGCTGCAGGTGGTTTGTGGCGAGTTGGGCTCCTCATGGAGTCCATGACCTGGCTGAATTTCTGTGTTTAGATGGCATGGGCCAAATGCTTGGTGCGTGTGACTCGGCTGAGCTCCTGTCCTGGCCCAGCCAGTGCAGCTGTGGTCTGCCAACAGGGGGGGAGATTTGAAGGAGAGACAAGAGTTTTGTCAGTTTTAAGGGACCGACAGCAAGGTCCTGCAGCACAAGGCACCAGGGCTGAGGCTCTTCGCTAGCTGTGGGATCTGCGGATTCCGGGGTAAGGTGGATAAAGCTTCCTGTTCTTGTGCTGCTATCTGCCCTCACTGTAACAAACCGTGGCTGCCTTCCAAACCAGAAATGCTGTCACCACCAACCTGTTCCTGAAAGAGACAAATTTCAAAGGCAGTCTCTGAAGATGTCTTAAGGTTGTTATTAACATTGGCAGTAGTGTTACAGCACTGAGAGGCCAGCGTAGGGTGAGTCCCCTTGCTTTTATGTGGGTACAGGAAGTCTCTCTCTCAATAACCGCCATCCGAAGGGTAGCCCGTAGGCCTTTTACCACATTTTTCAGTATTTCAACATCGGTGGTTCTGGGTTGTTGTTCCCGAGTGTTTTGTCCAACAAGTGTGTGGTGTAGATAATGCCAGCCGGGCTTTGGAGTAGCGGCGGCTGCTGTTCAGCAGAGAACTTCGCTGTAGCTGCCATTGCACTGCGCAAGAAGCTTCTGCGCTGGAGAGGTTTGGAGCTGCGGGATGGACGTGATGTGTAACCCCTGTGTGGGCAGGTCAGCTCGGCCACAGGAGAGCGAACTTTTCTAAAGCGTTCCTGCTTAGGTTGGGTGTCATCACTGAGTATGTCTGTGGATCTGATGTGGTGCTTTAGCTAACGATAATTCTGTAAACTTGTGTTGCTGTGTGCCTTTAGCAGTTCATCATGTGAAAATGCTTCGACATTCCTTAATCCAGATCCAAAACTGGGTCTGCCTGGTAAACGTCCTTCTGTGGTATCCAAAGCGTTTACATCACCCATAGCAAAAGTACCTGCTTTAATAACAACAGCAGTTATTCTGGTGCCTTGGTAAATACTCAGTTTAGAGGACAAAGAAAAGCATACAGGATATCCGTTCGGATATAGCAAAAATCCTTGGTTGTATGTGTTTTAGGGTACATCCCCAAACCACAAACAGGCCTTGGATTTAGCATCCTCAAAACACTGGCTTGTTTCGGCTCTGGGGCTGCAGCTGAGATGTGCAGTGAACAACAGTAGTTACCTGCGAACGGGAGCAGGGGGTGCTGCGAGTGTCCCACCTACCTTGGCCTTGAGGCAGAGTTTTTATTAACCAGAGAGGCAATGGGGAGCTGTGGCCGGAGCCAGCTGGAACTCCTCTGGGAGCAATTCGCGTGCCCAAAGGTCGGCGTGAGCCTCTGCTGCGTTTGGATGGCTCGGGGCTGTGCGGAGAGGCGCTGAACGCCTCTGGGGAAGCGCTGGGAGGATTCTCTGGGAAACCTTACTTTGACCTCAGTGGGCTCTGGCCTATGCTTGTCTCTTGTAATGAGAAGCAGTGCATAAACCACAAAAAAGTGTAAAATAGCTCATTAAGGAGGGCTTTTTCCAGATGTTAGGGTTGTATGCTTCCTTCCTCCCTATTTCCACTGCTTCGGTGTACGTTGTGCGGGGCCTACTGCTTTCGATAGCAAACCGGACATCGGCACCTGTGCACGCTTGCACGCTTCACACGAGGGGTGTGGGGGGCCGAGAACATGTCCCATGTTGTACCCCCCTTACTCCCACCCCAGGCCTGCTGCAGTCCCAGCTGCAGTCACATCATGCAAAGCTGAAGCAGATTTTAACGCTTTCTCCACCTTTGCCACTGCATCGCACAAACAAATTGCCTTCTCAGTCGTGCAGCAGGAAAAGGAGCATCAGTCCATTTAATGACACCTAATTAGGTCCACAGACGCCAAATGATTTGTGTTGCCCTGTTCAGACAGAGGTGCGTGGGTAATGAATTAGCCATTGTCTCAGGCTCACTACTGCTCACCAGGGCTGGGAGGAGAATGTTCTGCGCGTAATCTACGTGACAAATTTAACCTCTTGTTCTATTCGTAGCAAATCTTTGCAAGTATCCCAGGTTTCTTGCACCCATTGATGTTTTTGAAGTTACTCAGGGAACTCTTCTTTGTTTCTCCTTCCATCATCTATGGCTGATTTTATGCAAATTTCCAGGCAAATTCACTTCTCAATGTACTGGAAATTGAAGCTCAGTGTAGGTTAGTCGGGTAGGATCTACGGCAGGTGGTTTGTTCCCCTCTTGTTCACTAGGCTTGTGGGTTTTCTCGATTGGTTTTTGAACTTAATGCTTTGATCCCAATTACTGAAGAGCATTTTCAGTGCAGGATGCTCTTAGCTGAATTTTGGAATGATCCTATTGACTGTTTTTTTATATCCACATCCTCTAAATCAATATGTACTCAGTTCTGATGAGCAAGTACCTCTGGGTCAGATCAGGCACCACTTTCTCCTTGTGGTCCACCACAACACCCGTTTCTCTGCGGCTCTTGGCAGGCGTCTCGCTGCGAGTTAGAAGAGCACAGAGACTTGGCTACCAGTTTTGATTGCCCAGGCCAGGCTAGGGCAGATGAGGGTGCTGGGCCCTTCCCGTGCTCCTGGCTGGAGGCAGGGGCAGAGGCGCAAACATGCACCAGCTCCTGGTGAATGAGCTTCCCCGCACTCCACACTGCGCCGGGGCCCAGGGAAGGAAAACGTCAGAAAGGCCAAGTTTATTGCTCCTTACAACTATGGAAGCTTATTTTAAAAACGTAATTTAAAAGCAGAATCCTAACGTGTTTTTTTTTCCATAGCTTCAGTTGATCTTTTTTTGTAGTTAAGATAAATATCCGGGAAATGCTGATTATACTTCTACCTAGAAAAATACTAAAACTGGGCTTTAAGAGGAGAGGTGGCATTGTGCGTATGGGCGCACGGGTTGGTACAGGGGAACGCGTACCTGAAGAGTGTTGCAGGGAATTGCACGCCGTAGTTACAGAAATCGAAAGACGTTCCTCTGTGCGGCATGATGGAAAATGATTCATTTCTCAGGGGAACAGAATGAGGGAAGAGAGGAAAACAATTGCAATAAAAAAGCCAAGCAAGGCCTGAGGTGCTAATAAACTCTAGCCTTTCTGAAACGGGGAGCAGATTTAGTAAGCAAGGCGCCAAGGAGCGCGTGTGTCAGCACAGCGTGCCAGGCACATGAGCGCGGGGAGCCATTTGAACATGTTTCAAGACAGGCTATTGAGGAAAAAATACAATGAAGAGCAAAGCAAATTAAAAACAACAACAGGGTATGTCCTTTAAATGACTCACCCAGCCTCAGCTGACGCTGCAGTACAGCGTGTGCAGAGCCGGTAGACTCGCACTGAGAGGCATATTTTCCTAAAGCACCGTCTTTTCCTCGCCATCGCCTGAAAGCTGCAGTCAGCGCTCGGAACATCTGTGTTTATTTTGCATGACAAACTTGTTCCCCGGCTCTGACAAAATGCGTGCTGATTTGGGACTTGGGGTTTGCAGTTCTTCCGTAGGGCTGTGCTGAAGCACATGCGGCTGGCCATCGCGCTGCTATATAATACATATTACATGATTTCATTCATATTTAATGACAAGTGTGCTATATTTTTAATCTTTATAGCTTTAATGCGTGCAAGTGGTTTTAATAATTGGTGCTGCAGGATGGTTGCTTCCCAGAATTACCCTGCAAAATTGCCGTGTTTTCAGCCTTCAGTTGTGCAGGTTGTAAATTATAAAACTTGGGTAGTAATAAACTTGGCACCCTCTCCTTGCTCTTTGGAGATGCCAACCGGTAACAATGGTAAAAAGATAGAGGCTGGCAAAAATTCTTCCCCGAATCTTTGGTCATCTTGTCTGCACAGCCCGCGTGAGAGAGCGAGGCCAGCAGAGTCCGGCAGCCGGCCCCGGTGGAGGCGGGTGGGAGGCACCCTGTCGTGCCCGGGCCCCGCAGGAGCTGGGGGGAGGCTGACCGCAACCATCTCCTGCCTCTAGAGTGGGCTCTGCCACGCGGTTGTGCCCCCGGAGCCGTTTTATATCCCTGCCGTGCACTTCGAGTGCCTGATTGTGAGGAGGAGAGTAACTCTGCGATGAAGCAGGGGTGGTGGTAAGGAGCAAAGGGGTTTGGGGGCTCCTTGAACAGTCACGGAATCCCAGGTTGGATCACCTGGTCCAACCTTTCTTGGCAAAATCCCGGTCTAGACAAGATGGCCCAGCATCCTGGCTAGCTGGATCTTAAAAGGGTCCAGTGTTGGGGAATCCACCACCTCCCTGGGGAGACGATTCCGATGGTTGATTGCTCTCAGCGTGAAACATGTTCCTCTTGTGTCCACTCGGAATCTCTCCTGGAGTAACTTGTACCCATTACCCTCATCTTTTCCATGGGATTCCTTATAAAAAGGGAGGCTCCATCTTCTTTGCAGCCACCCTTTAAATAGTGGAATATGATGATAGGGTCTCCCCTGAGCCTTCTTTTCTCAAGGCTGAACACACCGCGTTCCCTCAGCCTTCCCTCACGTGGCAGGCTTCCCAGTCCTCGGATCATCTTGGTGGCCCTTCTCTGGACCCTCTTCAACCTCTCCACAGCTTTTTTGTACAGCGGGGACCAAAACTGAACACAGAATTCCAGGTGTGGCCTGGGAAGCGCCAAGTAGAGAGGAACAATGACTTCTTTCTCTCCACTGGTGATGCCCTTGGTGACGCAGCCTGGCATCCCGGTGGCTTCCTGTGCCCCAGCAGCACACCGGTCACTCGTATGGAGCTTGGAGGCTTTGAGAGCTTGTGTCTTACCCATCACTTGTGAGACCTCTGGGGGAAAGACAGAGTGTGACTTTCAGTCATTATCCTGGATATTTTGAAGGGTTTTAAGTGCCAACACTAATCGAGAGTGACCTAATAAAAAACGAGCACGCCTGTAAAAGTTGATTCGTTTTGGACTATGGTTTCTATGCCACATGGTAAAGCTCTTTGTCATCAAACAATCAATTTAAAGGCAGGAATTAAAAAAAAAAAGACCAAGTGACAGCTACTCGGTTTCATGAGGGAAACTCAAAGGTTAACCAAAACAGCCGTTTGGCCAGAGGACACAATGCCTGTAACGCGTCTGCAACAGCACGCAAATCAGTTCTCTGCTGTTAAGAGTGTATGCCGTTACAGTTTGGTGTTTGCAGGCAGCGCCATGGGAAATGCTTGCTGGGTTTCACACGCAGCTGGGTTATGAAGGTTACTGACTGCTTTGATGGTCAGGCTTTATGAAAATGCATAATAAACAGCGAGAATACCCCGTCAGTATCCAAGTGTGGCTGCCAGCATTAAGATTTGCCCTTTTGAGACTCCATAACTTCCTTTGATCTAAGTGGGGTGATTCTCAGGAAGAGAATCGGGCCAGTGCTTCAGAAGTGTGTGGCCTACATAATCAAATTGGGAAGATTTGGTTAGCCTTCCTAGAAAACCTTTTGGCCTGTGCGATAGGGAAGAATTCCGTATTTGATCAGTTAAAAATGATGACTAAAATAAGTGCGCTGGTGTGCACACCGAGTTATGTATTGGGGCGTGGGAGATGTCTCAAGTGCTTAAAAATAAGCCCAGTGGCCACAGCATTCCTCTCCTTGGAGAGCTCTTTCTGTGGCTGGAGCCCCGGAGGCGCTGGAGCAAGCCAGGAGACGGAGCAGCCGGCCACCACGGGCATCCCTCCCTCCTGCCCGGCTGTGTCCGATGGAACCCCGACCCCAGCTACGACCCGTGCGCGCCCTCCTGCGCCCGCTCTCCTTTGCTGGCGGGTCTCGGACCCGCAGTGGGGTCGGGACCTCTGGGGCTCCAGCCCTGGTGCCAGGTCCCCGGGCAGCAGCTGGAGCCCATGGCTGTGGCACCCGAAAGGCTGCCGCCTGGGAAGGTTTCCCTGCAGATGTGTGGTGTTTGTGCACAAAGCCCTTGTACGCAGAAAGTCTTCAGCATCCACAGGAACACTTTAAGGACGATAAACAAACAGTGGCCGTCCCTGGAGACGGCAGCAGTAAAATGGCCCCAGGTAACAATAGCTGCTTTGATTGTGCATATTGCCTTCAGCCTCCAGCTGCCGGCGACGTGCCGCTCGCTCTGAAACTCTGCTTCCCCTTGGGCAGTATTTAGCTGCTGCAGTCCTTTGAGCCCAGTCAATCTCTGTAAAATATGCTGTTCAGGGTGCCTACAGGAGTTTATCGGAATAGCTGATTATCAGCTTCAGTAAAGCTTTGAGTCTTGAGTTTGGTGTCAAGGACAAGGCAGCGTTTCCACCGGTCGTACGGGCGCAGACTGAGCGGGAGTCCTCGGGTGGAGACAAGCCAAAATGACTTCTCCTGCCACAGGCGTGTGCTCGGCAAAATGCTATAGGTCAAGATATGGCTCTTCCAGCTTTAGCAAGCTGATTTTCTACTCGGAGAAAGAGGAAAAAATCATAATGAATTTGCTGTTTTAAAGTCTCTTAATTTTTAACTGCTGTGAAGTAACTGGTTCTCCAGGTGGCTGTGTGCTGCTGTAAAGGGTACCTGTCCGCTCACTTCCTCTCTTCAGCCCGCCTGTGGGTGCAACCAAACGAAAGCTTGTGGGGAATCTTTATTATTTGACTAAGTGCTTCAGCAAATGTTTAACTTAGGTATCAGTGGGGCTTGGGCATATGTTGTCATGTTTTGTAGAAAGTAAATGTTAATTAATTGTGTGAAAGCCAGGCACGGGTCGCAGCACGTCCTGTTATTTATTAGTTGTATTAGCGTAGTGCCCGGAGGCCCGCTGAGAGCAGGCGCTGCAGATAGCCGGCGGTGCATGGGCTCGGCCTTTCCAGGGCCTCCGCTCTGAGAAGATGTGGCGTAAGGGATGGAGAGGGGGTGACGAAAGGAGGGACACTGGTGGAATTGTGAAAAGAGAGTGTTCGTGCTGCCCACAACGGCTCAAAACGTATTCTTCTAATTAGTACCAAACGTTAAAGTACAGTTAGATTTCTCATAGAACGGCAGATTTCTGATCGTGGAATGTTTGAGCCTTTTACTGTGGCTTGGTTTAACCCTGCGTGTGTATTTTGCAGGGCTGTGGCAGTGCCTCGTGGACCAGCCGTCTCCTCTGCGTTGGACGCCGCGGTACAGCTGTACCTCCAGCGACCCGGCACAGCCCTGGGATGGCCACCCGGCAGCGCGGGAGGTGGGGACTGTAAGGTAAGAGACATTCAAATCTTGCTTACCAGGGAACTCTGTCAGGTGAAAGGGTAATTAATAAAAAACACATTAACTCTGAATGAAGTACTGCAAGCACACACAAATATTGTGATTCCAAATGGCATTCTGTGAAATCACGTTTTCCAATGGCCAGTAGATGCACGCGATTCTGTTTTGAGGGGCGTTCAACTCAGGACATCAAGGTAAGAGAGAGGGAGATTTAAAAAAAAAAAAAAGGAAATAAAATAAAGCAGTTGTTATCCTGCCCCATGTTGTGTTTCCTTTTGTATACTCTAATTTCCATTTTACTTTGTGTCTGTTGCCAATTTGCAGAGCACTAATTCATTGCAAATACTTGTTTTAATGTGTGTAATTTTTGAGGGAAGGTGTCTGATTCATTATCTCTTAACGTATCTGTGGGCAAAAGGCTTCATTCGGATGCGTGGTCAAGGGCATGTAAGCTCATGGTGCCTCGCGCAGGGTTTCATTGACACGGTTTCTCAGGAAGTTTCCCAGGGCGCTGGGATGAGGAGGGTGTGCCGGCGCCAATGCCCTGCTCGGAGCCCCGCTGTGCCGCGCACCGCTCTCACTGAACGCTTTGAGGGACTTTTCCTCACTAATTAGTCACCCTATCTGCAACAAATAAGATTATCACCATTTTTTATTGAAATCTAAAATCCTAATGGGGTTGTGCTTGAGGAGAGCGAAGCGGGTTCAATAGTCCTTGTTTCCAGTGTTCAAGTGTTCACAAACAATCCGTTCCACGTTTGCCAATAAGTGTATTAATCCTGATAAATACCCTGCCTCTGTGGTGTGCCCCGCTCCCCTGAGACGAGTTGCGGTGCCCGCTTTAACCAGTACAAAGTGCTCCTGGCACTGGGAGTGTTTTTGCTTTTGCGTCGCTGTGGCTGGTGGCGGTTGGAGAGGAGTTGGTGATAGGCGGCTGGGCAGAGGGGACCCGGAGAAAGGGAGGAGGACGGCAGGAACCAGCAGAAGCACGGAGCCTGGTGGCTTCTCAGGGGGACCGGGGAGACATGGAGCTCTGCAGCTCCTGTGGCGACTTGCCTTTGGACAAGACTCTCCTGTGAAGAACGGAGCATCCTGGTGATGCGGGAGAGACTTAGAGCCCACCCCGGCTGGGTTTGCAGCCTTTGGGTCAACTGAGCTCATGGTAAAAAACCTGTAATGGGGCCAAAGGTATGGAGTCCTTCCCTGTTCTCAGCCTGGTGTGTGCTGCCAAAAAAGCAGGTATCGTTTCTCATCCCCTCTTTACAAAAGCACAGAGCGTAACTTTAAAGGTATAATCGTATGAGGTGCCAGTCCCTCATAAAGGGGCTTTGTATCCGCTCAGCACGAAAGGCAGGGGCGAGGTGAATCTCCCATCAGACATTAGGACACCAGAAAGCACAGTCCTTAGGAAGGAGGTCTCTCCTCTGATAGAATGGAAGTTAGTTAATAGTTCCTAGTGAACAAAAATATCATAAAGCGTTATTTCAGCACGAGGGAAGCCATTAGCGATCCCACCATGTCTTTGACAGCTCTTTTTCTAATCACCATTTGCTTTATCAAGAAATATAAAGTTGTATTTTTTTATTGATATTTAAGAATAAATTCTTACAACATCATGTCTATAAAAGGTTCATCACAGACCAAATACCACTCTAACCTTTTAAGCTTCTACAGTAAAAACTGTCGTCTTTATTTATATAAGTTTGGGAAAGATACAAATGTAATCATAACCCCTGAGGCAAAATTTTATGGCAGTTTTCAGAACTCCTCTCTATAAAAACTACTCAAACCTACAAACATAAAAGCTTCCAATAAAATTTGCTTTAGATCCTGGCCATAAAACATGAATTTCTTTCCCTGGCCCTGGAGCTACAGGTGTCCAATTGCCAGGGCTGTTTGCCGCGAGCCCGGGCCGGTGCGGTGGGGTCTCCCCGCTCGCAGCACCCCGCCTGCAGCGGGCGCCTGGCCTGCCCAGGAGGAGGTGGCGGAAGGGGCAGCTGCTATGCCCTCAATTAGCGGGTTAGCTTTTTAAGGCACTGATGAGTTGAGGGATCCCACAGACGCTGCCAGCCCCCCATGCCTGGGGCAGAAACACGAGGCTTTTATTTTCCTAAGGGGCAGGAATGCTCTGGAACCTCACGTGTGTCTCATGAGATGCCTGTCATCCCGCGGCGTGTGGACAGGGCGCTTCTCGTCTTTTTTTCCTCTTGCTTTCACGTCTTTCCTTTAGCAAGGGGCAGACAAGCCCCTCTGGGGCATTTCAGGAGGGACGTGATATTTGTTTGCTGTACGGGGAAGCTAGCGATATCAGCACCCCCTTGCCGCCGGTGCCCCGGGGGTGTGCTAGCGTCAGGTGTGCGAGTCAGCAGGTGCTGCGCCCCAGAGCGTTACGTTAGCTTCTCCCAACACACTGCCATCGACACCTCCGCGACGGAGCGGGGACTTGCCCCGCGCAGCTGGTGGTGAGTGCGCAGGACACGCAGTTAAACCGTGGCTGGAGAAATCGTCTCTTTCCTCAAAGCTTTGTCCTGCACTTCTGACTGGCCCAACATTTTGGTCCGATAAGGAAAAAATCTTGTGGTATGAAAAGAATCATGTAAAATAAATAGTTTCTGGGTGAAGTAGAATATTCTAGACAGGAAGTAATCCGGAACACGTGATTCTTCTCTCTGGTTACTTTGCTCTTTAATGCATTGGTGACTTGCGCTCCCTTGAAAGATTGGTGGTGCTTTCAGTTTTGCTTTGGTGAAATATGAACACGTGCATTAGATGTTACTTTAATTAAATATTCTTTACTGTATAAGCTTCTTAGGTGCGTGTTAAGTGTTAGCAGCAGGTAGCAAATTCTTTATTTGCGGTTCGGTTGAGAAAACGACAGTGTAGAGGCATGCAGTGAAGGTGTGCTGGGTTGGAGGGAGGCTGGCTGCATTCTTGAAATGAAGTGCAGGAATAAATCTCTGCAGATTGGGGCTTTAGCGGATTCCTGGCAACTAAAGGCTCACGCTTTATCAGCCTAGATTAATTTGCTTTTACCATCCAGGATGGATTTAACCCTGATAACTCACTCCGGATGGTATCTGATGAAAGACCTGAGCCTTTCCTTTCTGACTGCAATTAGAAGAAGGGTGTACGTAGGAACAAAGCCTGCTGCTCGTAAACATGACAGCAGAGGCGGTTCACAGATTACGTGCTTCGTGACATAAAAGAAAATCACAGACTTCTTCCTCTGAGGCACGCACCTCAAAGCATTCCTGGATAGTTCATAGTAAGTAAGAAGAACTTAGTTTGAAACTGTGCTTTTACGGAAGTGTATTTTCTAATGCGATAGTACTAGGACTTTGTTTCCTAAAGCCGATTCCTCCAGCGGCTGCGGGAGGCTGGAAGTCACCCAGGATGCCTTTGGGGGGTGGCCCGCGTCTCACTTCGGCAGGGCTTGTCCTTGCTTCTTGTTCCCAAGCCCCCGCCGTGCGCTCCAGCAGTCCGGAGCTGGGGAAAATCAGGTGCTTGATGCTCTCAGCTGCTGGTCTCTGTGGAGCTGGTGGAGGAGCCTGCTCTGCTCGGCGTGGGGAGTCCACAGCCCTTCCCTGCTGAGAAGCTGCCCCGTGCACGGGCACTTTCCGAGGGCCTTTTCCTCTTCCCCTGCTGTGCCCTTCTGCTGAAACTCCAGCCCCGCAGCGTGCCCGGGCCATTCTGTCCTCACTGGGCTCCTGGCTCTGTCCTGGGCAAGGCCGGGGCAATCAGGGAAATGGGGTAGGCCAGTGGCTGCAAAATGCACGTGTAAGAAAAGATATGATTCATGACGGGGGTTTTGTGTTTATCTTAAAATAGACTTTAATTACAATTCTGCCTTCCCATTTGTGTCTTACGTAAGAAATTGGCTCTCAGAGTATTCACAGCCAGCTGTTAGTTCTTCTTTAATATTGCCCCGTCTTCTGCTCCATTAGTGAGAGCTGCATACTTAGTATCTGCTAGGTTTGTTAATTATTGGTTAACTCCGCTTTATGGGTATTGTCTAACGAGGGAGCTTCTCCCAAGTGCTCATCATTAGTTATCATTTACTTGTAGGGCTGCTGTCTCCTCTGTGTCCCGGTTAAAAAGCTGTATTTAAGAGCAAACCTTGGGTGTTTTTGTGAAAAGCATTCAGAGAAACCAGTTTCTCCAAAAATGTTTCAAGGAGTGAGGTGCCCAAATGCCGTGGAAAGAAGGTCACTGTTGAGATGGCCTGATGCGTTGCTGCTCCTCTTCAGGGCCACGCTGGCGGCTGGTGTTCGTGAGACTGGACATGTCGGAAAGATGTTGTTGGAATGGCTGCACAGTCGGTCAGGTCCCTCATTTCATGAGGGTGCTTTTTCTTGGCTAGGAGGCTGACAAAAGGATAACATCCCTGGCCACCCAGGCAAAACTGCATGCCGGCCAGCAGATCTTCCTCGCCTTCCTTCTTCCCGACAGCACGGAGGGAGCCTGAAGCACAGGAATATCCCCAGAGTCCTAAATGGCCTTCAACAGACACGTCCTAATGAAGCCAAGTTAAAAATCTGTAATAAATTAATGAGAATGTTCCTTTTAGTGGCAATCATCCATACACTCCCTCTTATGGCACCTTGTAATTATTGTTACTAATGATAGAGGTTTTGGGTCACTGCTTTTAGAAAGAAGCAAACCAGAAAACTTGTTTCTTCTAGAAAGAAGCATTCTCCAGCTTCTGCGGTACGCGCGCTCCGGAGGTGACGTGAGAGGTAAAAATGGTGTATTTGGCAGGTGGAGTCCGGGGAATGGGGGGCTGCTGTTGACGTTCTGTATTTTGTTGATAAATGAAGCAGTTGATTCTCTGTGCCTTTTTATCCATTACCGTTCCCCGGCTCTAAATGCACGTCATTTTCTTCCGGTTTTGGCACGGGATCAGAGGGTGGCTCTCAGCCTCTGATCTAAATAAAATAATAATGATTTTAGGCGGTGCTGTTTGCATTATTCATTGCTCTTGGCAAAACAAATGTTGATCTTATAACGTGGCTATTAATATTTTGATGGGGTAATGAAGCCACCTGGATTTAGAGCAGAGAGAGGCCTCTTGACGAGGCGCTGTGTTAGCTTCCAGCCCCACGTGAGGCCGAGCCAGCAGTGGCGAGCAGGTTCCCCTCCGTGTCCCCGTGCCGAAGGTGCAAGTGTCACGCCATGGTTCTCGTCCTCTGCTTTCTGCTCAGCTGCCCCTCAGAGCTGCGAATTCGCAACCCCAGATGCTCCGTGGCAGAAAGAGGGCTTAATTGTTGTGGTATTCTCTTGTGGAAGTAAGCATCTTGCTGGCAGTGCCAGGTAGGTAACCGCCTTAAGCATTAATGCTGACAAGATTAGAAAAAGGAAGGAAGAAGCTTTTCGCAGGCTCTTCTGTACTTGTAGCGAGTGGCGGTTTCCACATGAGACTTGTCTGAAGCTATTGATTGCCCAAACTATCCTATCTTGGGCTTACACGGTGCTGTCAGGCGCCCATTGTGAAGGCTTGACAGCATCATCAATATCGGTATTAGAGCTGCTTTTCCAGCGTATGAGGACAGGACGTGCGTGATTGATACGGAGGCATGTGAAAAATTGTGCAAGGTCACTGCAATTCTTTTTCTGGGCTTTCACAAAAGCCCTGTTTGCTTCCCCGTCTCCTCAACGCGGAGAAACGAATTCATCAGCGCTGCTGCTAAGGCAGTTGGCTGGACGAGCAAGCACCACCCCACGCTGGCTCTGCCTGCCTGGCACATCCCTCTGGCTCCAAGCGCCACTTCCATGCTGGAGCTTTTGCCCTCTGGAGGCAGCCTCACGTCCTCCCATGGATCCACAGATCCGTGGCACAGACTGCTCAGCCCTGGAGATGAGAAGCCTGCCTCGGGGAGCTGGCTCCGTGGGCTACAGACGCAAGACCTCAAACGTGGGTTTGCAGTGGTGGTGCCATCGCAGAGGTGCGGGTCACCTCTTTAAAGGCACATCTCTGCGGGTGGGCAGAAAGTGCCCACGGCTTCTGTGTAGCAGAATAAGTACACACAGAGGGTACTGCAATAATAGGACTGTGTTTTGACTGTTCTCTGATTTCCAGTTTAATTTTCCTTTGCTGCTGCTGCTTCTGGCTACGGAATGGTTCTTCCCTGAGACATCTCCAGATCGGTACCTGGAATGTGCTTGCCATTGGATGAGCTCACAAAGCTCATACAGCTATTCTTACCACCCTAAAAGCTTTGCTAGAGCCTGCGAAGGTCAGTTGCATCCCTGCAGCGGTGCTGCTCTGGCCGGTCTCGGCACCGGGGACTGCAGAGAGTCCAGCCCCCGCCAGCGGCAGCGCGGGGCTGTGCTGTCGCAGGAACAGGGTTAGCAACCATATTGCGACTCCCGGCGTCTCTGTGGCTTCCTCATTGCTCCAGCAGGGAAATAATGTGCACCAGACTTGTTTTCTGGCACCGGCTGCTTTCCCGCTGTGCCAGCTCCAATGTGTAGGCTGGCACATTGCAGAAATGGGGGGGGAAGGAGTGGAAACAGAGTCCCGGCTCCCTCGCCTCCCGTTCGGACCCGCTGTCCCTGGCTCTAGGGGAACCTCTGCTTGTGGGAAGGCAAACCAGCCGCCAGCATCCCGAGTCTCCCCTGGAGGGTGGGGACCTGCAGGCTGTCCCCTGCTCGCCCCACACAAGCCATGGGGCTGTGGAGCGGGCGGCACTTGGGGCAGGAGCGCAGCACGCTTTGTGTTTGGGGCGGTTCATGCTAGAAACAGGAAGGCGCTTCTGCTGAACTGCTCCTGAAATTCCACCCCAAAAGCAGCTCCTTTTGGGAAGAGCCAACTTTGCTGTAGGTTATGTTTCAGCTGCTTTCTTCACGAGCCCAGGCATCCGTAGAGTGAGTGGAGATGGAGCAGAAATGTATGTAAATGCCAGAGCCAGTGCTGCCATGGTAAGCCTTGGAACTTGACATGCAAGTTAATTTCTACATTCATTTTGCTTTAAAATAAAGGTTGGCTTCATGCTGTTCCATGTGTGAAACAAGAATGTGCCTTGAGCTGCTTTTTTAGTAGCTCTTTAAAATGAAAAATCTTGCAGAGGCGAAGATGTGCGTGGAGTAAGGAGACTGCTGTACGTGTCCTGTAGCAGCACAGCGAGCTGGTTGAAAATGACCTTTTTCAAAACGTTTTGATCAGGATTTTTTTATGCTCCCATTCTTTCAAAATATGCTTCAGTCCACACGTGGCAGAGGATAGTCAGTAGCCGACAGGACAGCGTTAACACGTGAAGTCGGCGCTGGGGTTAATGTCACATTGCCACCACCAGAAGTAAGCTCTCTGCCCACGGGAGAGATGGTAGGATTACGCGTTATCTTTCTGATTAACAATGGGACCTTCTACCTGGAGATTAAAGAACAAAAGCCTGAGAAGACAGTTAATTATAGCTTAAGCTTCACAAGCAGAGTTAATGAATTTTAACATGCCTCAATTAATAACTAATTGGGTTTTGTGCCTCAGCTGTGAATGGAAGTGTAGGGGTGTCCAGGAAAAAAAAAGGGTCTAAACATGAGCTATTTTTAATTGAAATACTGTAGGATCCTTCTGCAGCAGAAAGGGTACCCTGGTGTTATTTCACGTTTTTAACGCAAAGGGAAAATCAAAAGGGGGGTTGTTTCCAGGAGGAAACCAATGGTAGCGTTACCGTGCCAACAACAGAGGGCCTGATTTGGTCACCTGTAGCCTGTCGATTGGAAAGTCCCCGATTCAGAGGGGTACGCGAGGCTGCGACGCAGTGCCGGCCTGCAAGGAGCCGCCTGGCCATCGCCTGCTCCCACGTTCCGCATCGGCCGTGCGCAGCGGTGGGAAACTCACTGAGGCTGAGACCCGGGGCGCTTGTATAAGCCCCCCTTGCTCATACCCCCCCCGCCCCCGGGATGTGTGAGCTCTGCTGGTTCGGGACACAGGGACGCGCAGCCGCATCCGCACACCTGTGGCAGAGTCCCACGGTGGGGGCAGTGACGGAGGCCGGCCTGGAGCCCACTCCGCACTGAGGTCCAGCGAGTGAAAGCAGGTGCCAGGAAACCTTCTGATGAATCTGGCCCAATGGGAGTGTTACTTAAAAACTAATGGGAGGTGATGGCCCAGCAGTATGCTAAAGAATGTGTTAAAGCTTTAACTTTTCATTTAGGGTTTTTGACAAGACACTGCAGATTATAAATAATGGATGAATTCCCAAAGTATGTCTGCACTTCCTGGCTAACTTCCCACATGGGTGAACTGTGAGTTTTCTCCTTAATTATCTGTAGGAGAACCTCTGCATATTGCTCTTTAAGCATATAATTATCCTTGATCATTTGGGATGAATTATACGTCCTTACCATTGTATGGATTTGGCCCTAATGTAGGACATACAGTCAAGCAGATAAAAAAGACGTGAAGGACGTAGAACAGTGAAGCGCGAGGAGGAGCCTTTGTTTAAGGATGGGAGTTTATTTGGAAGGATTTAAAAGCCACTGTGCATTGGATTCTGCAAGCACTTGGTCCTGTGAGCTGCTTCTGAGAAGCAGGTTACTCTTGTAATTATTTTTTTTTTTTACGTGATTGAGCCCAAAATGTAAGATAGTAGCTTTTTAAAACGAAGTACAAGTAGGTGTAGTAAGGAGAGCCTCTGTCCTCTGTGGCGTTGGGTGACTACGCAACGTGTGTGGGGCTGGGATTTACTCTCCGCAGTTTCCCGTATCTCGAAGCACTTCCCCGGCAGTGGGCGTGCAGGTTCTCTGCCTTCCCTTCCTGGAGGTTTCCCTGCAGAGAGCAGACAATCTGCTCCTGCTTGCTTTCCATTCCGGCATTTCTCATCATAGCGACCACAGGGGATGGTTCCGTAATACTAGAAATGAGGTCGTGGTCGGGAAAGGGGCAGTGCCCAGTGACACCCGGCGATGCTGCTTGCGCTGCCCAGTCCCCAGCACTTGGCTCGCCCCGGTGGGTTCTGCTCATGGGCTGCCGGGGTAGGCGCTGGGCACACGCCGAGGAGAGCGTTGCGGAGGCTCTGCTGAAATCCAGCCCCGACACAGACCTTAGCGATCTGACACATCTCATGGGAAATATTGCGCAAGTAGGGGTACATGAAGAAAAAAATCGTGATACGTAGAAATACAGGGCCTGCTTTGACATCTTGAATCATAACCTTAATACAGTAGTCATCTTAGGAGAAGATCTCTCTGTGCGGCTTCGACCTTGCTCCTGCCCAAGCCTGGCTGTTGGTTTGGGCAGGGTGAAGCCCTGACAGTGAGCTCTGGAGCTGTACGACTGTCCGTTCAGCAATGGACTCGCACCAACCATTCTATCTCCGAGTTCCAGGTGTCAGAGGATTTAGGTACAAAGAAATGACGCGTAGCATCAATTTTTTTCTTCTCTAGGATGGATTGTGCCTGGTAGTGCTATTGGTCTAATGAGATACTTTATGTCTTTTCCTATTGAAAGAGGATTATTTTTAAGCCCACAGTTAAGAGAATGTCCAGTGTTTCGCTATGATTAGCGTGTAATTCAGGCTCTGCTGGGATAACAAAAAATGACCAGAGGTAAAGATAGCAAAGGCTAAATTGAGTTTGTAGTAGTTAAAAAGAGCGATAAATCCTAGAGAGTACAAAAATAGATGAACACTCTGCATCTCAAACAGTAGAAAATTGTCGCCTTTTGAATTTGATGCTCTGAGTGTGAAGGAAGAAAAGAAAATATATATGCCGTTCTCCTCCTTCACTGCCATTTCTGAAGAATATTTATCAGCAACTTCAGCCACAAGGTAGGGAAACACACAGAAACCGAAGTGCCGCTTCGGTTTGTTTTGTTTTACTCTTACTTTTTTTTTTTTTTTTTTTTTATTTGAACACCCTCAGGCAGAACATGGAAGCAATAAGAAAAAGAAAAGAAATCGTTAATTTCTTAAATGCAGCATTGTCACGCACCGATCCTCAAACGACAACTATTTACGCAGGGCTTCTCATCATGCCCTTCACAACTGCCGTACAATAAATAATAAAAGATTAAAACCTTAAACCTGGAAAACTTAGGAAAAAAATATTAGAAAATTTTATTTCAGATTATAAAAATCCTTGAATGATTTACTTTAAGGGACAATTTCATTGCTGCCGTGTGCAGGAACTAATGATCACACAGGGCTCCGGATTGGTGAGAAGGTTGCTTGGGAAACATAGTCATAGGTAGGTGATAAAGTCATCCTTTCTCCATCACTGCCTCACTGTCACCAGGATAGCTTTCACCATTTGTTACAAGAAAATGATAGTCCATGTACATATTTATATCTGGATGGCAATAACGTTGGCAATAACATTCACTGAGCGATCCATGTTGTTTTAAGGAGCCCAGCTTGCCTCCCGGTGCCGGCGACCCTCATCCTGCATGTGATGGGCTTTAAAATAGAGTCTCTAATGATGGAGACAGCTTCCCTCATCTGCACGTTTGCAATGAAAAATATTCTTTGTCACGAAGTGCGTTGCTTAAACTGGAAGCAAGCGAGAAGCGTGCCTTGTCCCCTCTCGGGCATGATACTGGCAATCCACTTCATTAGGGTGTAGGATCTCCAAGAGCCTCGCGTTCCCCTCCAGAGAACTGTGTGTCTCCTGCAGTTTCGGAGAGGAGGATTGCTGACATATGTGAGTGGTTGGTTACCGCCTGATGTAAAAGTAGTTTTGCGATGGCGGTGGGGGAAAGGATGGGGGATTCAGGTCTGTTTAAGCTGAGAACCACGTTGCAGTGAGTGCAGATTTTTTTTTTTTTTTTCCTTAAAACCCTGCAAAATTAGCGCATTTGTGTACAGCCTATTGTTAGGCAAAGCTGTCAAATGAAGTAGCAGTTAGTGATGCCAAAGCCAAGGAAAAATACAATTAAGAGTGAAAGACCCTGTAGGGTACAGAAAGTAAATGCCTGTGGTTTTGGGTGGTGAGGAAGACAGTTGTACGTATTTGACGGAGGTGCCTGATCGTTTTAATAAATGACACTTGTAGTAGTTCCTCCCTGTCCCCAGCCGCGTGTGCTAGCCAGTGCCTCATGGCACGGGCACCGTGGCTGACGGGAGCCCTGCTGAAGGTACCTCTGACTCCCCTGGTCTTTCGGTTTAGACGCACACAAACTCTGCTTGCGTTTCCATCCCTGCAGAGATGCTCTTTGTGTCAGTACCTTGGGGAGATTTTCTCCCTGTTTCCCAGACCTCTTCCTTGTCTTTGCCTTGCTGCATTTATTCACTCTAGCAGATATTAATTCTTCTTATTCTTTGCTCAAGATTCAGTATTCTCCATTTACCTCTTTTGATTTCCGGCATTCACCATCTTCAGCCTGCGCACCTCAGCGATGTGAGTCTGTCTGTGCCTGACTGCGCCGTTCTTGTTATTTTGGACATTGTTCTAGGCTGCGGTTCTGGGTACCTTCCTTCTTGCCCTTTCCCCTGGGTCTCTCTCAGGCAGTCAGGAGACGCTGAAGCCTTGCTGGTTCTTCACCGCCAGCTTCTGCCCAGCGCCGAGGAAAAGTCTGTGTAAAGTTTGAGCTGTTTCTCTTTGCAAGCTTTTTAGCTGGTACCCAAACTTAGCACCTTTTCTCTACCAAATACAAAGGAATCGCCTAGCAGTGGATGGGCATTTCGGCTTCATGGAAGCCACTGGCTTTCATTCTGTGTTGAATAATTGCGGATGTTAAAAACCAAAGCCGTGTAGTTCTGTGGGCGCCAGACGTGCCCGGTGGATGGTGGTGGCCCAACAGCAGCCGTTGCTGGTCCTGTCTCCCGGCCCGGGGGACACGTCCTGGCAGGCAGGGAGGGAGCCAGCCTGCGGGTTGGCTCCGCACCCCAGAGTCCTGTCCTTCCCCACCCAGGGCAGGGCAAGGCAGTGTGAAATGCAGATGTACTCACTGGGGAACCCTGCCGCTGGATTTTGTCAGACGCAGGTAACGGTTTTGCCACCTTCGGAAAATAAATAGAATAGTTTTCATGTGAGGTACGTCAGAAATAGGAACAAGTCCCTTCCCGTTAGGTTGGCGCCAAATGCAATCCACGTGGAGCTGTATGTGGAGATAAAACCTTTTGTTAGAGCAAATGAGTGAAAAAACGCCAAAGACACAAACCTGTGAGCCTGTAAACAGCCATAGTCCCCCAAAGGTTTCTTAGGGGTTTGGGTTTTTTTTACATGCAAAATTTGAAAAGCTTAAAAGAAGGAAAAAAATTAAATCTCTAACTAACTTGCCTGATGTCAATGCTGCTGCCCCTTCTGTATCCACACACCCCTTGCTGCCATCCCCTTCCCACGGCGCACACACAAAGCAAAAGACAGATTTGGCATAAAAGCTGAGTGTTGCCCAGAGAATGGGTAAAGAGCAGGGCACTTAGGAAACCACTCACTATATGCTGTTACCAGCTCCTGGTTGAAAAAATCAGTGTCACGCAGATGAAAAGAGGTTGTAAATTTGATGCTACTTTAATAAGCAAGTTCCTCCTATAGAATAAGCTGATACCAGACTGAATTCTCGCAAGAAAATCACAGTAACTCATAAGCTGTGGTGCAGTCCAGCTCTTAACCTTCCCATCACCATCTGAAACACATCCAGGACGGGGAGCGTTTTTGGCACCTACCTTTCCATCTGCACAGAAGGGGCAGGGAGCGGTGCCTGCCAAGTCCGTGGACCTTCAGGAGCTGACAGCCTGAACCCCACAGATCACCGGTCATGCGTGCGCGGCGCCTGGGCCTTCGTCTGCCCTCCTTCCAACTCCATCTACCGCGGACCTGGCGTCTTGGCTGGCTCCAACACCGTGCTGTCAGCATCTCCCGCTGCTTTGCATAGCTCCCTCCTTGCAGCCAAAGGAGAGCCGTCAATGTCACAGTCCTGATATATTTATCATTCAGGGGTGGCGAAAGGACAGTTGGTGATACAAGGGGAGCAGTCTGCTTCAGCACGCTCTCCAGAAGTCATAAGGAGCAAGTATGAAGGTGGTCGTTGCAGTGTCCTGACTCGATCTCTTACACGTACACCTCGTGAGCCCCGAAGCTGGAAGCATTTGCGTTTGTTGGAGTGTGAAGTACCACTTGAATAACCTGTGATTCTCTGCAGGGCTCTGCTTCTGCTCGTCACACCTCGGACATGACGGCCGGCGCTGCGAGGGGCGCTTGTGGGTCTGCGGGTCCACTGGTGGTGTGCCCAGGCCAGCAGAGCTCAGCTGTCGCACAGACGGAGCCAGAGCAGTGATGGGGCTTCACCAGTCTCCTCCCAGACAGGGCTCATCACCTGAGACTGCAGGCCTGAGGAAGCCAGTTCCCCCTGCTTTCAGGGCAAGCTCACCAAAGGCACCTGAAAAACCCCCTAATTTTAAGCACATACTCATTTGGGGGACCTAGGCATGAGGCTGAAGACATCTCAGAATAGCAATAGCCAGGCATGGCTACCTTAGGAAGTGCTGCTGCTTGTCTGGAAAAGAGGAAGCCTTAGCCCTCTCGTTGCGCAGCCACCCGAACGGGGCAGGATGGCTCCACAGGAAAGCTCTCAGCCACTCAACGCTCGGCCGTGGGGGATCGGTTTCACCTCAGGTGTTAGTAGCTTGAAAGCACAGGGCACAATTTTTATTGTCCAGTCCCTCTCTCTTTCACATATTCCTTCATTCTCATGTTAGCAGTAACTGTAAGTAAATGAACATCATCCTTCCTGGGCACAAAAGTGGGTTTTGCAGGATGCCAAGTGCTGGGATTTGGGAGTGTGGTAGAGAAAGGTCAGCATGGATTTTCTGGCTACAGGTTTTGGGGTGTTTTTTCACCTGGTTGTGTGTCTGTGACTATTTCTGAACTTAAAGTAGACAAGAATCAAATATTTAGTCTCTATTGTCATCGTCTTCCCCCACCTTTAACGTACCTTTTTTGAGCTGTTACGCGCACCGTGTAATATGTGTGAGCTTGTTTGTAGCCCAGGGTGAAAGCAAGCTTGAAAATGCGGTATTCCACTTCAGTGTCCAATTAATAGTGAAAAATAAAATCTCGGCAGCAGCTTATCTTAGTGCTTAATCGTAACACAACAAATGGTATAAAGAAGTTTGCAAATAGTTATGTGTAGGTTGATAATTATTTGAGGCGAGGTTTGTGTTTCTGTTGTTCTTAATGAATTCCTCGGTTCGAGTGCAGACTTCATTTATTAGTGTTAAATGTCCATTTACCAGTATTTTCTCTAAGCAAGTCTGCACATCTACATTTTTGCAGTGAGCAAACATGCAAGATCTTTTGGTATGGCCAACTGCAAATTCCATTCAGAGTCAAACCAATATGCAGTGCATTTTTGCCCATGTGTTTCTTCTGCTTCGCTTAACACCTCCCAAGTGTTTCAGGAGCGGCCCTCTGTCAAATCACACAATTTCTCATGGGCCAGCAGCCATCCTTACCCGGCAGCTCCTGTTCAAACCCAGCATCCGCGTGCTGCCGTCCCCAGGGCCCTCCAAACCACTTACCTTGCCGTTGCCTGCAGAGCTGTCGGATGAATGCCCCGTGCTCCTCTCCGCGCAGGGACACGTTATACTGCCCTCCTTTTCTTTAAAGGCTTTTCTCCTTTCACTTGCGTTGGTGAGTTTGCCTCATGGTTTCTGCCTGGAGGAAGCTATTGCATGGAGCTCCTTTTGGTCCAGCACTGGCCCGTGGAAGCAGGACTTGGCATTTACGCTTGGAGAGCAGCAGTTTCAGAGGTCTGTTTTTTCTTGGCCTGACCACAGGGCTGAGCTGAGCTTAAGGAGCAGTCACTGTATTATTTAGTCAGTGCAATATAATGCTATATATAATTTGGACTTGTACTAAAGTCATAGAATGGTTTGGGTTGGGAGGGACCTATAAAGGCCATTTAGTCGAATACCCTTGCATGGGCAGGGACATCTTCAACTAGACCGGGTTGCTCAGAGCCCCATCCAGCCTGGCCTGGAGTGTTTCTAGGGATGGGGCACTCACCGCCACGGTGCCAGTGTTTCACCCTGTATTGTAAAAAATGTCTTCCTTACATTTAGTCTAGATCTTCCCTCTTTCAGTTTAAAACCATTTCTCCTTGTCCTATCGCAACGCACCCTGCTATGACGGTAATGCAATTGTAAAAGAAGCGGGAGGAGGTAATGTCATGAACTTGCTGCCTACTGTGTTTGGCTGCTTTGTCTGAGAGCGCTGGTTGTATTTGCTAAGCCATTTTCTATTGTGAACAAATCTTGAGCTTCCCAAGGCCCAGAGGAGGAAGTTCAGTGTCCTGTATCAAGTGACCTGGGGCCATAAAGACCAAGAGGTCAGCAGTTCAGTCCAGACGTGGCTTGCGTCGAGGGCTTGGGCCACCTTCTCAAGCTGTTACCAGGCTGCGAGGGGCAGGGCAGTAGCCGAAGGGGGAATTTGCCCCGAATTTGCAACTGGGATAAGATGTTGAGGAGAGAGAAATGTGGGACACAGATCCCTGGTACAGGGCAGCGCTCCTGGCACAGTTATTTCTCAACGGAGTCGTCGGAGCCAAATCCTGAGCATCCCCCCTGGTTCTTGTTCTCAGTCGTGAGCTTGCAGGAGGAGTAGGAGTATCAGTGGCAGAAACCTGCGATTCAGACAGCGTAGTGCTGGTGTAAACTTGTTGTCATCCGTTCTGCTGCACTGGTAGAGAAACTCTTGTGGACACTTACTTTAAACCTGTCTTGTACTGATGTAACTTAATCTGATCCCTTGGTGAGTTAAGCTATATTTGACATAAACTGGAGTGAACTTGATTTCCGTTCACCCACACGGAAATTTCTAGCAATGTAAGTAGCTCAATTTTGCAAGTGATTTTAGGGCATGAGATCTCAAGCCGAGCTGGGGAAGAGGAGAGAGCTGCGGTGGCTGGGGAGCGCGGAGGTGACAGCCCGCAAAGGGGCAGGTCGCAGGGTACCAGGGCACCCGGTAGGACACAGCTGACAGGTACTAACTGCCTGTGCCTGAGAGGAACTTGCCGCTGTTTGTGCACCCTCGGGTAAGCCGGCACGCTCTCTGGAGGAAGAGAAACCTTACTCTCGAAGCACAGCAAAAGCGAATATTCTGCCTAAAGTATCTGAGGTTCTTTTCTGTTGTTATTACTCTAATACCGAGCAGAGTTTTACAGCGTACTCCAGGATGGTGATTGAATGTATGTGTGCTTCAGGACCTAATCATGTAAGCAGAAATTAAAAATGGTATTTTTTAAGAGGAGTACCGACTCCTCATCAATTGCCACAGTTACTGGGGAATCTTTGAAAGCCTACAGCAGAGCTGTGTTTATTTATTTTGATATCCAGATCTACGTAGGGAAAGAAATTTGGTTAAATAAAATCTGTATAAAAGGGAAGCTGGAGAACACCTCTTCAAAGCAAGATGATGTGTAACAGCATCCCAGCCGGCAGCTCTCGGACTCCAGGACCATAGCCAGCATTATTTTAATTTCTTCTTTGTTCCCAGCGCGCCTTGAACGCTTTTGTAAGTAAAGGCAGGGCTTTATTATAAGTTGGCGAGTAGCACAAACTAGAACAGCTTGTAACCTAGGGGTAAGGCACTGCCTTAGCTACTTGTGTTTTTCCGGCCAGTGTAGCATGACTCGGTGACTTCGCTGAGCCCATACAGGAAGCCCTCAGGATGTTGGTTTGCCCAGTGGGCACTAAAATGTGGCCTCTCTGTTTTTATTTGAAGTTGTGGGTTTTTTGTTTCATGATGAGCTAGAGCTCAGGTTTGAGTTCAGTGCTCTCCTTTCGTTTGTAATGGTGCTGCTGGGTTTCAAAGGGCAGCTCTCTTTACACAAACTCTTGGGAAGGAGAGAGCCTGAGCGTCGGTGGGCTGTCAGGGCCAAAGGAAGCCGCAGAGCCAGCTGCCAAAGTCAGACGCGTGTAACGGCCTCCTCTCCCCGCACGTGTCGCATCGGTCCCACCTCCGCTGCAGGGGGCTGGAGCAGGAGGAGCTGGGATTTGGGAGGAACAGGCCATGACCCCCTTCCCCAGGAGACCTGCCCGTGCACTTAAGACTGGAGCTGTTGAGGTGCGGCCGGCTGTCTTGCACCGCTTCCAGATGGTCGCTCACCACTGCGCAGCAGATGCAGCAAGAAGTTCTTGTGTCCCATTTTCCAGGGCCATCGCTGCCTCTGGAGGAGGGGTTGGTTGCTTTGTTGGGTTTTCCAAGCTGGGAGGAGAGAAGCGCCTCCCACTCGCAGGCTGCTGGCTCGCCTGAGCTCCGGCCTGCGAGGCGTGCGGAGCAAGCCTCAGCTGTGTCACAGCGCCTGCGCTCTGTAGGTGATACAGACAGCGAGATATTGCCCTCCTACGGAGTGGCTACGGGGAGCATGAGCAGCAGAGGGGAAGAGCGTGCCTGCCTCCAGTCACCGAGCTGACGCAGTGCAAGATGGCTCAGGACTGAATGGAAGATGGGCTGTAACAGTTCAAAGGAAGAGCCGTAGGGCAGCCACGGCCAGGTCAGCAGGTTAGGGAGAAGGTGTTGGGCACATCGCTAAAAGTTAGGTGAGCTAAAGGCTGTGAATGCAGCTGGGAGGGCACCAGATGTGTTACTCTGCAACGATTGCTATGGAATCGGGTGTTCTGGAAGGCCCGGGGCCACACCTCCCTTCTGTTGTGTTGATAGCGTTCCCTGTCTAGCAGTACTGCTGGCTTCCAGTTCGAAACATCTTCCTGGTGCTGCTCTGAGTGTTTCTCCCATCACCGCTTGTTGGCACCAACTTCATTGTGAGAGCAGCAACTTTCATATGGTATGAGATAGATTTGGGTTTTGCTAAAGGCTGTAGGGAGAAATTCCATTCCCTCCCACCTATACATGTAGAATTTTAAGAGCTGTGCTAACTGTTCCCTTTCAAGAGTCAAAAAACTTGAACTTCTGAACCACCAGTTTTCTGCAGTTATGCCAAAAGCATATATTGCCAGATCCGTATCTCCTGAGCTTTTCTGACCATGGATCACAAAAGCAGGTGTTTCTGTCCCATATCAAGTTATTTGTATGCTCCAAGCTGCAAAATGTGGGTCTGGAGGCAAGTTTCTGAGTGTAAATTAGAAATGACCTTAGATGAAGTAACCGTTGCATAAAAGCATGTACACAATGTACCCGTGGGGCGCTGCCTGGCTTTGTGGCAGATCAAAGATCTGGCTTCAAACTCGTTGCTATAGCCACAGGTCAATACGAACTTGGAGCCAAATTACAAGTCCAGCAAAACTGGAGAAATTTCAGGAAAATTCCCTGGTTGGCCTGGATAAGCAATAAAGGAAGTCATTTTGGCTTGCTAACCAGCCAAGACTGAACTGGAAGCGCTGGAAAGGTAAAGTTACATTAAACTACAACGCGTTAGGTGCTGTGGGGGCCAAGCTGTTGCAGCCTGGACGTTATATGTGAATAACGCAGTACTTGACACACTTCTACTGAACAGTCTCGACTCGAGAAGACTCTGAGGGATTGCATTTCCTCTCTGGTGCAAACAGAGTTTGCCAAGGGTTTTGTTTTGTCACAGCTGATGCAGTCCTTCGTGGACGATGTGACCAGGACAATCGCTTGGATCGCCCTGGGTGACCCGATTCTGCCAGGTGCTGCTCTGGTTCGGAGCCTGCCCCGTGGAAATGGAGGTAGTACGTGCACGTTGACGTACCAGGCGTGTAGCCCGAGACCAGGGCCAAGACCGTGCAGTAGCCCAGAAGATGCGAAGGCCCTGCTGATGAAAGGAGCTGAAAGCGCAGGAGGAAAGAAGAGGTTGGGCAGAGCCGAATGGCAGCTCAGACCTTGCTCCCTGTGAAAGGAGCCAAACTGGAGAAAATGAAGCATGAATAGCAATGCATTTCAGTCACAAGTCACAGTGGTAGTAACAGGCAGGACAGCAATAAAAAGGGTGAAAGAGTTTGAGAAACAGTAAGGTATGTTCCTATTTGGCTGTCCAGAGCTGAGAGAAGTTTTATCAAGGCTCCCATCCCAGCAGGCTTGGCAAACACCTTCCACTGCCTGCTGGCTCGGGATGCAGCCCCGTGTCCTCCCGTTGCTCTGAGACATGAGGAGTCCCAGCTCTCACCCTGGCGCGGAGCCTGCGGGCTGGGAGGCTCCTCTCGCCTCCCCAAATGCCGAGACTGTGAGCTGCCTGCAAGTCCTTCCCGCCCCACCGCTGCCCCGCGGCGACCCATGGCCTGCCAGCCATCCCCATCTGGCCTGGCGCCGGTGCCTCCTCAGAGGGAGAGAGGAGAAAGATTTCTAACCCTGCCGCGTCCAGCTGGCAGCCCGCTCACTCCCTGACCACCAAGCTAGCGCTGCCTCCGTGGCTTATTTGAGACTGGGTGAGCATGTGGACTTGTGCTTCAGCAGCAGATGGCTGAGGCCTTACGCAAAGCGGGCGGTTGTGTAAAAACCATAACTCAGAAGGTCAAGGCTCTGTGGTGCACAGTATCTGAGCCCTAAAAAGACATGGCGTGTGAGCAGAGGTAACTGGGACCTCTCCAGTGGACGGAGGGAAGGGTTCATTGCTGTCCACGGGTAACCGGACGGGTAAATCGAGGGGTAGCTGAGGAAATGCTTACACGTCTGTGGATGCAGCGATGGAGGGAATTTGTCCCCTTGCTCACTGTTTCCTTGAGGTGAAAGAAGAAATGAGCGTAGCGGTTGCTTTCCCTGGCCAGTCATGCAGGCATCTTCCTACAGGTAGTGGTTAGGGACCTCGCAGTCTGAAGCCAGTGACCGAGGTGGAGCTTGCCCGATTTAGAGTATTCTGAGAGTTTTCTCTCGTTCGGTGGACTCTTCAGCTGAAAGGGAAACTCGGCAGGGAAGGAGAAAGCAATCTTGACACCAAGTGAACCTTTGCATGAACCTGTCGGGGATAAAAGGGATGAATTTCGTACACCTGGAGAGGCAGGACCCTGTCCGATGGGCAAAGAGGACGCAGGACAAGCCACTGCTCATCTGTTTGTCTTTTGGGCACAAATCTGGAAAACTGGCTTTTTGCGCTAGAAGTCACCGCTGCCAGTAGCATTGCACCTGGCTGGGTCAGATCGGAGCTCAGTCTCAGGAGCCCCTGTAAAGAAGAGTTTACATGGTTTTCTACTGTTGTGCTTGCAGCGGGTTGCTCGGTTCTGCGGAGGGTTTCCGAAAGGTCACTGTATGTAGCAGTGACTCACCGTAGCCGCAGCCCAGGGAGCATTAGCACTTTGAGCAACTTCCAGCGTGGAGTTTTCCAAAACATGAATGTTCATGAGAGGAGAAAACCACACCGAGTGTTTTTAAGGATTGAGTTTTGTAGAAGACATCTGGGTTGGAGGATTAGGTTACCTAGTGAGTATCTAGATCTTGCGTGTGCTGGCATTTCACTACATACGCTGGCTCCGTCTTTCTGTGTTTGGATTTCCTTCCTGTGTCTCTTCTTTAGTGAGCCTTCAGCTTTTCAGAAGTAAAAAAGTTTGTACCCTTTGCACGGCCTCCTTAAATGTCCTCCGCCTCCTCCCAGCTGCTCCTTTCTCTTTTGGCTCCACTTCAGGGAGGTTATGGAGGAGCTGGGAAATGTGACCGTGTTGAAGCTACAGGCAGATAAGCTGTGTTCAAAGAAGTCCTTGCGCACAGAGGCAGAAAGCAGCTGCTTTCCCTGCCTGAGGATGGAGGTGAAACCAAGGCCCAGCTTTCAGCAAGGTCCTAAGAAAAACCCCAGCCTCCCTCAGAAACTGTCATCGAGCTGGTGACTTGTGGCTTTTCATTGCTCAAAATGGTCCAGTGTCACAAGAAACTACTTCTTTGAAAGGCAGGATGTGGTAACAGGCTGGGATTTTTTTCTGTTAGACGCATTTTTAGGACATGATGTCACCTTTGTGGTCTCACCACTGGTGAGTCTGACATGCGGGACCCGAGCAGCCTGGCTTTGCTGATAGCCAGGATGTTCAGCAGACCAGGATGTCCTAAAATAGATCTGATCCCACTTCCTAAATTCTGGTGACGGTCTTTGCTCGGTTGCTGACCTGCTAGCCCTGTCCTCCTTCCCTTTTCTCCAAAAGGCCATCCCCTCCTCAAGTGCGTCGCACACAGATCTCCTGGCACCGGTGAGCTGTGGGAGGGGGGTGAGCCCCTGCCCAAGCCCCGTGGGGCAGCAGCCGCCTGTTCTTTAGTCAAACAAAAGGACTTTAATACCCATTGCTTGCCGTAACAGAAATCATAGTCCGGGGGGTAGAAAGGTAGTGAAAAGGTGCTCGGGCAGCTGGGTCTGTGTGGCGCGCTGGGTGGGAGGGTCTCCCCTGCTGTACCAGGCTTGAAGCGGTGGGTCTCCCCCGGTGGCCGTGGCTGAGGTGCTGGTCTAGACCCCCGTGCTGGGAGGGGAAGGGGAGGGAGCGGAGCGCAGCCAGCGCTGCACAGGGGTGGATGGAGATGCCTCTGGCACCCGCGGTGGGATGTGCCTCGTGTTTGGAGGGAGAGGGGCTGGGGCGGGGGGCTCTCTGGGTGGCACTGACGTGGCTGCACACTGAGGCCGCAGTGACTTCCTCGCCGTTTCCCCCTGCTCTGCCTTCCTGTTCACTCCATCCGCAATGTAATAAACCACGCCACCTTAAATATTGGCCCGTCTGCAGCCCCCGTGGTTTTCATGATGCCCATAGCAGAGGAACAAGGACGGGAACGAACCTTGCTGCACTCGTGTTACATGTTGGTAATTAACAGAGCACGATGCTGTTACAGGTCCCAATAAAAATAAAAAGTCTTTGCAGTTATAATGAGATATTCATGCATGGCAGCACCAGAGTATAAACTAAACTTTTATTGTATGCGTTAGCTATGGTAAATGAAGCGAAACAGGGCTAAATTCATTATGTCCCATCTCAGCTGCATCTCACAAATAACGGGCCTTAAACATTTTCATCAGAAAGTCCATTTCCTCTTGTTGCCAGCAGCAGTTAACCAGCGCGGAATGTTCTCTCTGCAGAGACGGTTGAACTTGAGGGTGATATAGGACAGCGGTAAACATTTGTTAAGTAATTAATATAACCTGTTTACAAGGAGTACCTGACAGCCACAAGGCAGTAAATGTTGTCTCTGCCGGAGGGAGGGAGCTCGGCGGCGGGGACGTGGCCGTGGGGCAGCACCCGGCCGGTGGAGGGTCTTGGATGGGGAAGCGAGGGGCACGGGGCAATGGCCCGTGCTGCAGGAACGTTTTGGTACCTGCTGCCACCCCCTGCAAGAATGCCTTGCTGTCTCTGTGACCAAGGCCATCGTACCGTCTGGAGCAGAACTCGGCAAGGAAGGGTGACAGCCTTGGGCTGCCTCTCAGCTTTGCCTGGTGATATCCCTCAGGGACGGTCAGCTGGTGCTGGTGTGTGTCATCTGGGCTTTTTTTCTTGGTCTCGTGGGGTCGGTGGTTATGGCATTTTCCATCTGACTTTACAGCACGAAGCCTGGCATCTTCTGCACTTCTTTCTTGCTGAAGTATCTTGCAAACTGAAGAGCACTAACTAAAAGGTTGTCTGGTTTGGCGCTGGTTTTGTTAAATCAAGCTAGACGTTTGCTGCTGATAATGCTTCCACAAATTCAGAATTAATCATGGCATAATAGAATCTGGTAGCTTTGGTTGTTAATTCTCTATTGAGTCTGCATCCCCATGTTTATTCTCATTTGTTCTGATAAGGTCCATTGTCTCTAATATTGCTTCGTAAAGGGTAAGAAATAAATCAACGGTATTTAGCTTTCCTAACCATCTGGTCTGGCTTACATCCCAAAATCAATTTTTAAGTTGGGCACAGTTTGTGTATTTTTGCCTTGTAACAGAGAATGTCTCTGGGGAGAGAAGGGAAGGGAAAGTCGCTACTAATCTCACCCCGGGGATTAATCATTTTATAGATACTATGCTTTAAACTCCACAGGTTTTTGTTGTTGTCGTAGCTTCGGTTGTTGGGCTGAGCTGTTGCAATGTGCCAAAAGGAACTTCTTTCTCTCTGCATTAATGGGATTAATACTTTGAACAGCAACGCGTTACTTTGAAGTGTAAAAGCGCTTGTTTTGGATGTGGAGTTTATTTGCTTTGGTAGCATTTGATCTCAATGATGTTAATCTTCAACATGTGTATACATTATAATGCACTTCTCGGGTCATTATAAAACCATCCTGTGGAGTTAAGCCAATTGTTTTTAAGAGGTGCTGTTGATGTCGTGAAATTTAATGCATTTGGGAGCTACTGCATTGCCACAGATGGGAAATATATCTTGCAAACTATAAATTTTTAAAAATTATTTAGCAACTCCATTGCGTTGTGGGGCCATGTGGCACCGAGCGCAGGATAATTCCACAGCTTTCATTAAAACACACAATCATAAAACATTTAAAGTTCACGGGCGATGTTTTCTGGAACTATTATAATAATTAGAAAAGGAAAATGGGTTTAATAAAAGTTGTAAACAGTTATCATCAGCCAGACGTCGTCCCTTCCTGCAAACCCCATCTGCATTGCACATCTGGGCACGCGGAGCAGGGAGTGACCGTACTCCATCTCCGCCACCCTGGCCCAGAAGAGAAGACACGTGTGCTTCGGGGTCGCTCTGGGACACAGCAACGACAAAGAAACTTGAGGAGGACGAGTCTGTTAAATAAGCCAAAAAGCTGATAAATACCCTTCCAATGAGACGTGAGTGTCCTCGTCTCCTGGCAGCCCATGGCTGGATGCTCGGGGCTCGTTTTCACAAAGCCGTGCAGTCTCGGCTTTGCCAGGTTGACACAAAAGGATTTCAACATCAGCAAAGACTTGGGGCCAACGTTTGTTACAGCAGATGGGCCGCGTGTCCTGGCGCGAGGAGGACGGTACGTCTGACAGGAGTGAAGTTTCGCTGGCGTAAGCAAGAGGCCGCATGTGACGAGGGTTCAGAGGGGTCGGTGTGCCGGTCCCTCCCTCCACGGCGGGCTCGGAGAGCAAAGGCATGGCAGCGCAGGACGGGGCCAGCTCTGGAAGGAGAGGGAGCAGCCGAGTGATTCAGCTGGACACCTGCCGCTGCCTCACCCTTCTCAAGAACTTGGAGCGCGGATTCCTCCAGCCAAGCTTCTGCTGTCAGACTGTCGCACCTACCTCTGGAGCCTGGCAGATACAGCTCCGTAGCTTCTTGATGCGTTTCAGCTCCCAGGATGAGACATGAGGCTACAATTGCACTGTTAGTGAAAAGTAGTGATGGCCGGACTCTAATGTACTTAGTAGTGCCAAGCAGTGAAATGTTTGGGTGCATCTCATCCTTGCAAGGGTACAAAGCTGCGGTGTTGAATGAAGCAGTCTGAGACCTCTGAGAGCTGGAAACTTCGATCGGGCTATGTCGATCATGAGCATCTTCAGAGTGACGAGAAGTTACAACCCCAAATTACACCCAGCGGAGGAATATTCTGAAAAGAATGAAATCAAACCACGATTTAGGTTTGATACTTCATGCACAGCAGCTGTGATCTCCTGAGAATCCGAGTGCTTCTCGTTTATATGGAGAAAAGTAGGGCGTTCGGCCTTGGCCTCTCTGATCCCCATTCCCTGTCCTACCCTCTGCAGTACTTTGTTGTTCCCTGATGATATGCAGCGCCTTTCTTCAAGGTGATGGAGGTGCTTGTCTTCTTACTTAGGAAAGAAGACATTTAAGATAATGTGGAGGGGAAGGAGGTTCTAGGAATCCAGTGAAGTATGTTTAATATGTAGCTGCTTTCCCCAGTTGAATTATGTGTACTGCTAGGTTTTAAATGGGCTTTTCTTGAATCAGCATACCATCCATGTCGTTTGATATTTTGTGTCAGCCTCTTGAGGAAGAGGCCAAGGTACCACACTGAGAGCCAAGGTCTGGCTGACTGCAGACACCTCTTTTGTGAGTAACTTGCCTGGGAGAGGCCCGCGTTTCAGGCAGCAAGTTCACTGTCCTCTCCTTTTCTTGAAAAGCAGACCCCACTCTAGGCCAGGGAACACAAAAATAGAGCTGTGGTGGCCTGCCGGTCACCGGCCACCTTCCAGACAGGCCGCCAGCAAGGTTTGCACGAGAGGGCTTTGCTACAGCTTCCCTGCAGAGCCCAGGCTGTTCTCACCGCAGAGCCCGGGCTGGGCGCTGGGTCCCGCCGGAGGGCGAGCACCCTGACGGCAGCGGGTGCCCGCGGCTGGGGCTGGGTCACTGGTGTGCCCGAGCGCAGCCCCGCTCCCCGGCGTGGCGCTGGGGCGGTCCGCTGGCTACTGACCTAAATCGAGAGGGAGCAAAGAGAGCAAGCAGCTGCCCCACCACTGTTGCTCTGTTTTCAGCGTGGATCGAGCCTCCCTAATCCCCTCGGATTTTGTATCTACCAAAACAGCTTGGGCCCATCAGTAAATTGCAGTGGCATATGGTCCAGGTTTATGAGTAATCTGGCACACGCTTAAGGCAAGGAGGACGTCATCCTTCAGCAAATACAGAAAATATTGTGGGGCTTTTTTTATGGCTATGTTTAATATAGTTGATGAGAAAGCTGTGAGAAATGTTTACCTTTTAAGCAAGCCCTATTTAAATTTCAGATGCTGGTTGAAGCAGCTACGTAACGGGAAACAAATATAAATAAAAGGGGAGTCCTGCTGTCCTGCAAATATTTTGTTGCTTGATACTGACCCTGTGGGTGCTTTTGGGGCTAGAGGAGAAGGCGGTCAGCTGGTGTCACCAGTCACCCCCAACACAACACTGGGGGGAGGGAGGTACCCAGGATCACATCCGCCACTTCAAGAAGTCCTCATCACCTCTGTACAGGTGAAGAAGTTCTTCTAGACATGCCGTATGCCAGAGGGTACAGCCTCGCCCCTGGAAGAGAGAGGAGTAAAGTGCACTTCGGGCTGCTTTGGGAGAAAAAGGCCTCATCTGGGACAGCTCGGTGGGCCTGGCCTTGTTAGGTGATGGCAGTGTATGTCCCTGCTCAGGTGTCCAGCTCTTCTGCAAGGATATTGAGAGACACTACCCAGGGTGAATTCACTCGCCGTTGGCTTTGTCTGGGCAACTCATCTGAACAATTGCCAGGTCCTGGTCAAGTAAACCCCTTTGCTGCAGTTCCGTCTTGGCAGGAAGGTGCACACTGTGAGCGGTTTCAGCTGCCGTCAGCCAGCGCGACAGCAGTGCTGGAAGGTGCCGGCAGGGCTGGAGGCCTCTGTGGGCTCGGCCGAGGCTCCCCGGGAGACATCTGCCCCGTCCTGGCCCTGTGTCAGAACTGGGGCGTCTCTGGGGGCATGGGGGGGACATGAGAGATGGAAGCGGCTTTGTTAGGTAGAGCGCTGCGGCAACATTGTGAGAGCTTTTCCTTGGCACTTAATTTATCTCTCCAGGTCTTCCCAATGACACGGCTTTTCCCTTCAGCTGGGCTGCAGAGCTGACAGCTTTTCTTCTCTCTTCCCCTTCCAACTGCTGTGGGCTCTGGATCCCTGTCCTGCAGAGGGCTTTAGCTTCCTCTCGCTCTTCCCAAGATTCACCTTTCCTCAATATGTTTGAGAGCCCAGCTGCAGGAAACCTCACACTTGCCAGCTCTTCCCTGATTCTGTATTACCAGCCTCCCTGTGCTACGTAATACTTTGGCAACATCTAATGTTTTCTTTGGTTGCATAGACATGGGCCGTAGCTGCGTCACCAAAGGAGTAAGTCATTTCCAAGGCGAGGGTTTAGGTGTCCTTTCCGGTGACTTGGCGGCAGCGTGGGGAATGGAGAAGAGAAGGTGGCTGGCTGCGAGCTCCCGCTCTTCTCCTGTGTTGGGCACAGGTTGGACCTCACCTTGGCAAAGCAGGGTAGGATGCTGCCTTCCGTCTGCTCTGCCAGAGGCTGAATTGCCGTCCACCAGTCCCTTTCAGGGTGTTTGCGGCTGCTTCTCATTGCAAAGGCTGGTTAAAGAGCTTGTCAGTGGCAAGCGTTGGGTTGTGAAGAGCAGGGGCTGTGCAGGGTGTAGTGACGGGAAGGAACCGCTCTTCTGCCGCTGCTGACCTTCGCCTGGAAGCACCTAAGACTTCAAGGAAGCCTTTTTGCAGGGATTTGAAGTGATGGGTGTGCACCAAAGAGTTTACAGTTTTGGTAAAACAGGAATTAGATCTCAAAGACTAAAATTGTTATTGCGTGGTCAGGCCGCAGTGCGTTTACTTTCTCAGATGCTCACTTTTACTCTCCTTACACGTAATAGCGGAACTTCACCTGTTTCTCCAGCTCCTCTAAAAGAAAAAAAGGTTTTTTTCATGTAAAGAAAACAAAAGGGCTTGAGAAAACAGGTTTATACTATTCTTATGCAGGAGAAGCAGAAATAGTGTGTTTCCCTTTCTAGAGAGAGCCCTTAACCTCAGCACTTCTCAAGCTTTGAAAGCAAAGTTCAGCAACCAAAGCAATGAGAAAAAGTCTTTCACCTGACTTAGACTGCACTGGACACAAACGTTGTGTCAGATAATACTGCCCCGTAAAATGGAAAAAAGGGAACTTTTGGTGGTTATCAGATGGCCTGTTCAGAGGAAATTATTTGAAGTAGCAAAGCCACTCCGTCAGCTGGTTTGATTTAGTTACAGATACAGAAACGTTAGTGGCGGGTTTCAGAGAAGTCCTGCTGTCCATATGTTTGTAGCTTTAGAGGGAATTACCTTGGTGCTTGGTTTAGAGGAAGGTGGGAAGCTTTCTGTGATCATTTTTGTACGAGGAATGCAGAATATACTGGCACATACGCGCCTGAGCTTGAAGGGCTGAGGCCAGGGGCTTGGCCCAGTACGTGCATCTCCCTTGGTTTTCCTGCGGGAAAGAGAGGGACCTGATCTGAGCGTCGGGGCCGGCCGGGACGGGAGAAGAGGTGGCGCTCGGAGGTGCGGAACTGAAGGTTCTCTGGGCAGCGCAGACAGCAGCGAGGCAGCGCTGGGCGGCCAGACTCGGTCCCTCGGCACCGTGGCTCGGCAGCCACAGGGAGAAAAGCTGCGGCACCGTTTCAGTGCCTGGCTTATTCAGTGCACGGTAGCGTTTTACACGCTGACGTGGGGATAATCAAACCTTGCGTGGCCCGGGAGGCAGTGTGCAGGCTGTTCCCATGCTCCGTGCCCTGCGTGAAGGTGCTGCAAGGGAACGGCTGTGTGGCTCCCTGGGGAACACCAGGGAGAAGCCCTAACAAAGCGCTGGATTTTCTGACCTGGTTTTTTGCAGGCAGGAAAAATGGTTATAGAGCTTGGTTGGGATTTGTGGTGCGCTGTGGCCACCTCGTCCTCCTTAAAAACTGGTTATGGCAATGATAAGTATTTCCTGGTGTGCGCAACGACCCCCAGCTGCCATCAGTCCCCACGCTCGCTTTCCCCGTGTACCACCAGGGGATGCACAGAATAGTTGACACAAATCCCGAGCAATCTGTTCTACAGAGTTCCTAACCACAGAGAGAAAACACTTTGATAAATCTCTTGAAATAACAGCAAGTGCATTGCTGGCATGGCTCTGTGTGCAGCGCTGCTGAGCCTTGCGGAAGGGACATGGCAGAAGGGAAGGAGAATTCGAGTGTCAGCTGGGGGATTTGGGTGCTGAACGCAGACCCTGAACGATCTCTGCCCCCGAGCGCTCTGTGGCTTGTGAAGAAATTGCAATTTTTCCTAGGAAAGCCTCCATGCTTTCAGCCCTTTGCTTTCCAACTCTGGTAACAGGGCCTCAAGCAGCTTATAGATAGTTTAAACCATGGGTTTTTAAAACTTTAAACAGTGCCTTTGGGATTGTATTTGTATTTCAAATCTTAGGTATCTTGGTGGCTCAGATTTTCAGCTCATTGCTGCAATCTTTGAAGTAATACACTGTGCGATCTAAAAAAAGCTTTGCTTTTTAAGTGGAAACTGCTTTTTTTAAAGGCTGGAGATTGTGGTTTTTATTTTCTTGTTTGCCATAGTCCAATTCCGCGCGCTGGAAATGAAAATATGTCATGTTAAAGGGTGGGATGGAGACCATGTGATCTCAGCCGCGGGATATAAAAATTCCTCTCTGTGGGTCAGGGCATCCCCGAGCTGCTGATTGTGGCCTGGGAGAGGATGCAGGGAAAATATATGCGCTGGCACTGTTGTCACAGCTTTGTATTTGTGTGCTGCTCCTGCCCTGTCTCTCTGTGACAGGAGGCTGGGCTAGATGGGTGTTTGGTCTGAACCCTTACTGCTGTAGTGGTGTTTCTAGGAGTCTTAATAATAACCACTGTGTATAACTTGGGAGATGAGAGGTGACGAGCGGTCCCTGAGCTCATTCCTCTCCTGCCAGAGCACTTGTCATCATCTCTGTCCACCTCCTTTGGCTCCGTGGATGGCAACATGTCATGTTCTCTGGCGTTTAGAGGAAGCAGGTCAGGCACAGGGACAGATGGGGACGTGCCGTTTTGTGCCATGCTACTAGTTCATTAATGGCATTTTCTATTAATGGCGTTTGGAACAAGAGCCCTTGTTCCAATTCAGCCGTTTTGTGGCAAGTGCCTGCAGAGCCAGCCTTGGAGCAGGGGGTGCAGCATCCCCAGGGACACGCTCTTCGCTGTGGGACTGGCGGTTCCTTCTGCTTCTTCCCGTTCTGAAGCAAATTGCTGAGGCTCGAAGGAAAGGGCTCAAGTTTTCTGTAGTGCCTAGAAAGCCAGGGGCATCTGCTCACAGTTCTTATTTTAAGCGTGTGTTGACAGTATCTTCACATGCTCTGTTGCTTTGCAGTGATTCCGTGTTTCCTCGGATCGACTGGGGACGCGGCCGCGTCTCGCCCTGCCGGCTCTCCTTGGGCACAGCGAAGGCCCGTCTTGCCCCGTGCTGCTCGCTGAGGGGACGCAGACATCTCGTGAGGTCCCTGCCTTACAGCTGCCTGCCCGCTCCCTCGGGGCAGCCCTGTGCGCGGGAGCTGGGTCTCCTGGAAGCCTCTCTTGCTCCCCACCCTGTATTTTCCACATGTTTAACTTCATCCATTGCTCGTGCATTTACTTTTCACTACCCTTCACAAGTTTCATACACCACCGATCTTTGCGTTCTTCAGTCATTTTTAAGCGTTTTCAACTGGCTGTCACCGATAGCAAAGTTGCCAAGACGTTTTTTTGCCAGTTAAAACTCTAGATATGATGAAACTGTTGTCTCTCTTGAGGTCAGGAAACCAATCATGGCAAGTGGTCAGCGTTTGAGTTGCCACACAGTGGTGCGTGAGATGCTGTGGGCAGTCCCCCCTCCTTATTCCTGAGGAAATGGTGGTAACTCAGTGGTTCCTTAGGCGTGTATTGGAGGAGATGGAGGTCTAAAAGAGCTCCGAGGTGTGGACAATGTCACACGCAGTTTCAGGGAAAATTATCCCATTGGCTCAGTGAAGCCAACTCACGCATGGCTAACGCGGGGTTTCTCTGCGCAGCCCCGCGACGGCCATCTCCCTGGTCTCACCTTCACTTCTCACTGCTGGGGCGCAAGGGGGCTGCTCTCGCCTTAGCCATGGGAGCCTCTTCCATGGGCTTGGGGTTAATGTATGTCAGCTCCCACCCTGCAGAAGAAATTACGCTCTTCTGCCGTAAGAGGATTAAGGGTGTAGGAGGGTTTTGCTGACTTGCGTGGCAGAAGGGGAAGCGAATGGGAAGCCTGTGACTTGAGGGACATCTCTGCCCTGTTACCGGGCAGCCGGCAGCGGGGTGCTGCAGAAGGCACGGCAGGAGGAGGCTTGCAGCTCTCCAGCAAGTTGATTTAGAAATTAAACAATCAGGTGGCCTGCGTAACAGGGAAACTGCATATATGGGGCTTATTTGAGGAAAAGGATGTCTCTAGGGCCAGTTCAGGTAGCTGCGGATCACTATGACACCCCAGAATTCAGTGTTTCATTATTTTCTTTATATGTCGTTGTTCTTACTCTCCAGAGAATGTAGACAGGAAAAGTCAGTATTTAGTGACGCTGAGATGGGGGTCCTGGCCAGCTCTCCCGCCAGCCACGGATTGCACAATCACCGCAGCTGAGCCTGCTCTCTTTCTTCTGTTTGGCGCTGCTTTCTCCTGTGGATCTCGCCCAGCACCACGGGTTATCCCAGTCGCGGGGAAGTGTGGCACTCCTCAGCAGCCAGGGTCAGCGCCAGCCGCTTTTCTCCCTGGCAGGATCAGCCCTAAGACAGCGGAGATTTGTGAGTCACTTGTGAAACCCCTGCCAGCCTGCTGGCCATCAGGCTGATGGCTCCATGCTGCCTCGGCGGGCTGTGTCCCCCCGTCCCGCCTTGGGCAAGCCCCTCGGCCAGCGCCTGCGGTGACCCTCGTGAGAAACAGCCCCCTTGCACCAAGTTTTAGCCAGTCCCTGTGCTACAGGATTGTTTCTGCTCCTGAAAACCACTGAGCTCGTGGGGAGGAATTTTCAAGAGCTCTTGGCACCAGTTTGTCTGTGGGCTGATGTCACTGATAGTCCCGTTCATTTCCAAGCTGCAGCGTTAAGCTTTGGTGAAAAGCTTCAGAAACTCCTGCCTGAAGCAGTTTTTCATCAACACCCACTAACAGACTGTTGGGGTGGGGAAGGGATAGGGCCGTCCCTGTGTTGTGTGGCTCCCCGGAGCCCTCCAGCTCGCTCCGGGGAGGACGTGGAGGGAAGGCGCAGCCTGTTGGCTCTCGGGCTCTGTCTTGGCTTCGCTCGTGCCGTCTGTCTGGCCTCGGCCTTGGGGGAGTTGCAAGAACAGCCTGAGGGCAGCTCTGGAGCCTCGGGGGCCAGAGAGGGTCGGACGTCACCTCCCTGCAGCGTGTCCTGCAAGCCCGCCGTGCGTGTTTCAGCCTCATGCGGTGCCAGGGGAAAGAAACCCTGGTGGGAGGCAGAAATCAAAAAGCTTTTCACGAGAGAACGCAGAAGAATAGCACTCCCTGAGGTACAGGGAGAGAGGGAGGCTTTCCAGCCTGAAGTCAACTCAGAAATCTGCTTTCAGTTACTCTTTGTAGAGCCTGGTTTGGAGTGGGACCATCCCCTATGCAACGTGCTGAAATTGGGTGTTTCCTCCCTTCCCTCGGAAAACCATGCGGAATAGGAAGGTAAAATAGGGAGTCAGCACGCCCCTCGTGCTGAGCAAGCGCCTTGCCTCCTGCTGTGTCGTTGCGTGGCAGGGTATCGCGGCAGCCTGCCACGCGTGGGCTGTGAACCCCATGGCTGTGCTGGAGCCTGCAGCCTTCTCGTCCCCCTGGCACAGCGCTGGGAGCCAGAAACGTGGCCCCGAGAGCTGCTCCTTCCCTTGACAGCCATGACTAAACTGCACATCTCACCGTGAGCTGAGAGCAGCTGGAGTATGGAAATAGCTCCCTGAAATGCAGCTGTGGTGGCCTCACGAGGGGGAGCCCCCGCGTTTCTCTGCTGTGCCCAGGGTTAACACAGGCAGGGGGAACAGAGGTGTTTTCAAAAGAGTGGGGGAGCTTCTGGGTGGTTCTGGCCTTAAAGATATTTTTTTTTTATAGGTATAGATACCTTTTTATAGGTATCATTGCATAAAAAAAAAACTCTATTTTGTCAGACTGGCATGTCTCAGCCTGTGCCTGTTGCCCTTGATGTTCTGTTTTTATCTCACTACTTGATGACTCAGAATTTGTATTTGTAGCTGTGCACGTGCTAAGTGTCCTGCTGCTGCTGCAGGACACGCACGCTGGATCCCTGAAAGCTGAAGGAGTTAAACTGCTTCCAAATTGGCCTCTTCATGCTAATAAAGTACCTTGGAGCTGGTCCAGCAGGCAGACACCTGGGTGTTATTCGAGCATCTGACACCCCTAGAGAACCGGAGCCGTGATGAGCTTTATACACTAACAGAAATCTTGGAAAAGAAAGGAGGCTTTCCATAGAAAATGGATTTTCAGGGCCAGCTGAAGGACATGACGTTCAAGATCATTGCTTTAAAATAATTTCAGCTGCAGTTAATGTGAAGCAAAGAAGAAAAGAAAACCCAAGACAGTGAGAGGATAATTAATTCCGAGTTTAAACTGCAATTTGAAAGGGCTGTATTGTGAAGTGACCCTTCACCAACTTATATCTGAACTGGCTCTTCTCGTAAAACCCTTTTACAGATGAAATGTAGCGTTGTTTTACTTTTATACCATATGTTTGTTCTCCCCTAGCATTATGGCGTGACCTTGAATTCCAGGCTTCGCTGGAAGAGAGGTATGTGGAGGGGGCCCTGCAGCGAGCCCGAGGGCAGGCCCAGGCTTGGCTGCCCCAAAGCTCCCTCCAGAGCCCAGGTTCGGCAGCGGGTTGTCCCCTCAGCTCCTCTCGGAGGTGGGCCCTCCTCCCTGCCGCTTTCTTCCTTCTCTCTCCCCAGATAACCACAACATGCGCCTTTGCCAAGGTGAGTTCTGCAAAACCCGCTTCTGAGGGTTCAGCCGTCCCTTTGGGGAGCTCCAGCGTCCCCACTCCCCCACGGCTCACGCCCCGTCGAGCTGCTTTTCTCCAAGGCAGCTTTCAGCTCTAAGGGAACGTAGGTCAATCGATAACACGCTCTGGCTCCGACCTCGTCTACCTGCAGCGTTGCCTCCGTTTCGAAATTTCTCTAGAAGCTTAGATAGGCTTTTTATGAGGAGATATTCAAGTGACTAAAGCCTGTACAGAATAGGATGTTTATTACTGGGCAACTCTGCTGTCATTTGAAAAATACGTATTTCTGGCCTACTTACTCTTCTTCAGCTTACAGAGAAACCAAATAAAAAGTATCAAGGCCAGAGCTCTAATGAGATGCACATTTTGGACATCGTATTAGTACAATAATGCATTTCACACTGTTGTTTCCTAATTTGCTTAATCAAATAAAAGGAGATCAAGCATTACATAGCCCAGCCTCCCCATTCCAACAAGGTAACACTGAACCCATCAGTTTTGCGGTTCAATGAATTTTCCCTGCACAGGTTGGCTAAAGCACATATTTAATCAGTATTTTGCGGTTCTGTCAATAGACACAATACATTGCGGGTGTTGGCAGTGCCCTGAGCAGCTGTCCCGAAAACCGAGGAACTGCTGAGTGCGTGGGTAATGGGGAGAGGTTTTTGGAAGGAGTGAAGGCATCCTGGGCTGCTGCATTAAATGCTGCCGTACTGGTACCGGTCCCTTGCTGTAGTGTCCCGCTGCCTGGTAAATAAAGGTCTCCCTGTGCCGCCAGTACGTCCTCCAGGGAGGAAGGAACGTCACGGGTGCTCAGGCAGATGGCCAGGGCCGGGGTGGGACTTGGCCTCTGAGCTCTCAACGAAAGGCTAAAGCAAGCGATTTGGTCAGGGAGGAATCTCTCAATGGCTGATTCCACTCGTGTAAGTAAAATGCAGAAATGGACAAGAAGTGTTCTTTGGGTACATCCCGTTCTCTAAAGATACCGTGGGAGAAGTGCCGTGTTAGGGAACCGTTTTCATCTCTGCTTGCAGTTGGCAGAGGAGGCTCCGTGCAGGTGTGCCCAGAGGCCGCGGGTGGTGGTGCCCCCGGCGAGCCCTCAGCCGGCCGTCGGCTGGGGGTAAAGAAATGGATTTGCCCCGTTGGAGCAAGTCCAGCCTCAGTGAGTGCGCAGGGAATGCGAGGCAAAAATGAGCATCGTCCAGGGTGGCCAAGGTACTACGGCCCATCTGAAGGGTTTGTAACAAGCCCATTCCCTCTGTGATGGCTGGTGACGGCCGAGGGGACTGTCCTGCTGAGCATGGAAGCAGCACTGCAGGGAGCTGAGCGCTTTTCTGTCTCCTGCTTGATCCACTATACGGGAAGAAGCCGTTCTACATTCAGAGATCGTGTGCTGAGATCTGGCATCCCTCTCTTGACCATAGAGCAAAACAGAACTTCAAAATAAGCTGCAGTATTGTTGCCCTTGCAAATACTTTTCTCCTACAATATAATGGAGAATTTAGCAGAAGCATGTGAGACTACCTTTTTAAAAGGAAAACTAACCATGGGTGGGGTTTGGGGCTTTGTTGTAATTCATTGTGATTTCGGAACAGCATTTCAGTGCTTGCGACATAAAAGCAGGAACTAAAAATCATAATAACCTCCCCCCCCAAGTATAAAAAAATGTAGTTCTGTTTCCCAGGAGATTTGTCCCCAGGTTTTGCTCTGCTGTAGAGCATGTCAGACTGTTCTTGTGCGGATGGGGGTTTTGCCTCAAAAAGGTGCATTTGTTCCCAGTCACACTAATGAGAAGTGTGAGTAGTTAGTTTTAATCGGCTCCGGCAGCAGTGCGGGTGGCAGCGTGTGCCGGGGATGCCGGCTGTGACCCCCATGTGGGGTAGGTGAGCTCCAGCCCGCGGAGCTCTGGGCATGGGGAGTTTCTCATGAGGGGTTCAGGCGTCCCTTCGGGCCCGAGCTGGTCTGTGGTCACCCGTTGTGCCCTCCTGGCCTGCAGACTTGACTGTGTTTGCGCTTTATCCAGTGTCCTCATCCCTGGGCCACCTGGGGCCAAGTTCTCCAAGGCGAGTTGGTAGCAGGGGCCTGGGCCTGGCTCCTCTTGCTGGTCCTGCAAACCCTTGTGCTTCGCTGCTGCTTTGGCCAAGACTTGGCTTCAACATGTGTCCAAGTAGCTCCACAGAAGGAGCTACAGCCATAGGAACCCAGCTGAGAGCAATCCGATGGATTGCAGTTTGGGAAAATAAGCTCATTTACAAAATAAGGCTGAACAAGCAAATGAAAAAAATAAGTGTGAATTAAATAATATGACTTTGGTGCAAACATGTAGATCAACTGTTTGCTTTTCCATAGGATGCGGAGCCGTCCTTGTAACACGGTAAGAATCGTTCTAAGTTGATTGCCAAAAATAAAAAATCACTGAGTATAGGCAGTTTCTTGTATCCAAAGTCCCTCATTATATTAAAAAAATTATTGCAGCAGAAAATTTACAAGTGCATCACAGGACCCATTTGTACCGTTAAACAGATGGCACCTACACAAGACCCAAAAATATATAACGATTTTAATTGAGCCAATGCAAAACAGATTTGTGAAATAAAATAGTACATGCCAGGTCTAATAAGACTCTTACTAGAAATTTTGACATTAAGTAATTTTGTAACGGCACAAGAGGTATTTAGAAGATGCTCATTAGCAAACATATCGTTTACTTCGCTTGCCTGCTGTAATCTCTGAAGTGCCTGGTCGGTACGTTTCTACCTGCGTCGGTGTCTGCTCCATACGCTTTGTGTGCCGCCTCCTGACATCCAAGGCTTGCCTTTGTCATGGCACGGATTTCAAATCCAGGTCCTGGGGCTGGACCCTCTTCTCTTTGCTGAAGACAAGGGCAAAACCTCCTGCCCCAGCGCTGCAGATGGAGTTTCCGAAATTCTCCTCCGAGCCTCCTCTTGTGAGTGAGAAGTTCCAGGGAGCTAAAATCTAAGGACAGATGGCGACGGCACCTTCGCTGCTTCCCAATGAGCTAGAAAAAAGAAAACTCTTCTGCAGCAGACCAGTGTTATCTTAGTCAAGAGGTAGCAGTTGATAACCACAGGATAAAGTGTGTATTTTTCCCACCTGGAAAAAACCTCGTTGATAGCACTCCGTTTCTTCACCATTCGCTGCAGCCTAATTGTGGTGGACAAAAGAGAGGGTTCTCGCACAGCTGGAAAGGGATGTTTTGTCTAAAAAGACAAACCACAAAACTCCCCGGTCCCTTTCCATGTGCAGGGAGGAAGAGCGAAAGGTAGCACCTACCCTACTTGTGGCTTTCACCTTTTTTTCCCCCCCCCTTAAGTACGTCAACATGATTTGAATTGGAAGGACGTGCTTAAAAGTGAAAACAATGAGCAGTGCAGCCTGGTGTCACCACGAATTTTGAAAAGGCTGAATAACTGTGTTCGGGGTCTACCGAAATCAGGGGGAGGGGATGTAAACATGACTTCCATGAGGTACCGTTTACCCAGACGCTTAAAAAATAACGTTATCTTTTGTCTTGAAAAAAAAAAAGCCAAACCACTGCACAGCAGAGCTGGGATTGCACCACAAGGCGGGCGCGTTAGAACAGTTTAATGGGATGACGTTAAGTAAACATCAGCGTGTAAAACGCGGAGTTGTGATGTCGCAGTAAGGACGATGAGAAGAGCAGAGGTGTGGCGTGGTAATTTCCGGCAGGAAGAATACCCGCATGAATTTATGCCGGCCAGCCCCGGCTTTCCTGCAGCGCTGGTGACTGGGAATGAACCTGCACCGTGGCACAGGAGACAATTCCCTTACCCTTCACCTTCCATCAGCCTGACCCGTCTCCTTCGCTTTAAGCCCAGCAGATTCATGTTTGGTGAAAGCTGTAGTTCTTGTTAAATTAAAAAACAACTGAAAGGGAATGCTGAAAATTTCATTTTAATTTTTACTTCATATTAACCCCAGTCAATTAATTTCTGCTGTTATCAACATGTATAAAATAAAAACAGCCTTGTTATACTTAGGGCATCCTAATGTCCGCAGTAATGTTTCCTATTCCTGTAAATCCTGCTTTGTCTCGGTCGTACCAGAGCGCCTCAAGGACTGGTGGTGTTTCTGTGCCTTTTGTACATTGCTATTTAGAAAGAAACATTTTCAGCAGCGTGCTTTCCTTGCTGGTGATACTCTCGTGTTCTGTCTCTCAGCTCGATCAAGTAAAAGGAGCATCAGTAAATCTCTTAAAAATGGAGAGACTGTTACAGAGTGCTGCTCATGTCTGCTGCAGGCCGGTTTTGTTGTTCCGGCTTGCCTGCGCACCGGGACTGCAGCGTCTGGCTTTGCCGGGGAATCGAGCATAAAGACAGTGGAAGCAACTTGCCCTTTTCCCAACACTTGCGTCTTTTTCTGCTCAGTTGCTCCGCATCTGAAACAGGTCCCGGTGCAGCTGGTGGCACCTGGGTGAGAATCCATTCAGACTTCATTTCTTGTCGCCTCTTCCAGCCTTCCTAAACTGCTGTGCGGCAGGATTTTTTGGTGGTTTATTCTTTCCTTTGCTCTATGATAATCTTCCTGCTTACACCCCCAACCCCCCAAGCCTGTTCTGATTTTCAGGGGTCTCCAGAGACCAACGCGGTGTCCCAGGGACCGACCGCAGGTCCCCTGGGCCGCGGGGCCGCCCTCGCCGGGAAGAGCCATCGTGGGTCCCTCCAGCGCTCACCGGGCGCCTTCCTGAGGAAGGAAACTCCCCTCATCAGACGCTCGTTCTCCCATCTCTTTTTGGAGAGATTAGAGGTTTCCTAAATTAAAGACGTGAAGGGTCACACTACCCAGCGCCTGTAGTTGCCCCGTCATCTGTGTTTTGAGGATCTTTTTGGCATGGAAATAAGATCTGAAACAAGAGCAGGCATCTTGTTAAAGAACCGTTTTGGACCGTGGAGTTTACACATACTTAGAAGTAGAATGTTTTCTGCATCATTTTATGCTTATTTAGTTTCTCGAGAGACTGTTACTTTTCTTAAGCAGGCTAAATTAGGTACCAGCGGTGTTCTCAGGACGTGGGCTTGTCGCGAGATACCCAAGGTTTAAACGGTGCAAGGGACGTACTCCATTAACCCTCCCGATCGTGGTTTTCTCAAGCATTTTGAGCTCTCGTGCCAAGGAAATCTTTCTTCGTGTCGTTTTGAATCAGTGGATTTTAAAGTACTATTACCCTATGCCTTTGCCCCGAAATTATTTGTGACAGGTACTCCACACTGTATAATTATGAAACTCTTAGGGTATTATCTTCAGCTAAACGAAAAGTGTAACATACTGCAATATCATGCCAATTAGAAGGGAAAATCAATGTAGATACCTGAAATACGTTTTTGCTTGGTATCAGCCACTCTGTGGAAAATTGCGTATTCCCCAGTTTTTAATGAATATGGATAGACAGCTAGAGAGGACAGAGGATTATTAGTGGATTTATATTTCTGTGGCTCTGTTTGTTACAAATGTTCTTGGCGAGACAGCAGATACACGTGAGGGAAAAAATCCTCTTCATCTGCATGTTTTCCTGTTATACAACACGCTGCTCAAAATGCAAGCCAGCAGTTCCACCACATCTCAAGAGAAGTGTCGCCTTTACATTAAAGATGGAGGAAAAGTTAGTAAAATGGGACAGAGCTTATTTTAACTTGGTGGCTGATGAGGTCGGTGTTTCTGCCTGTACCGCCTCAGGACCTTGAGGAGTGGTGCAGAACCTCACCTGGGTCCTACCAAACCCACTGAGTTTTGGCTCTTCATCTCAAGCTAAGCTGGAGAGTACAGAGAGGTTTAATCGGTGGCTTGAAATAGGCCCGAGACTCGTTGATGGCTGGGGTTTGTGGATAACATGAGTCTTTGTACGCAACTGGGCTAAACTGTCCCCAGCCACGGCCAGGGGTATGGAGGCTGCCGTTTCGCGAGGTACGGGAGCGACAAGCCATCTCTGTGGGCACTCTGTCATCCCGTTTATGTGACCGATGGTGGGTCCTGCCCGCGCTGGGGTCTGATGGGTTCTCAGGAGCGGCGGGAGAGCCCCAGGTCGGCTGCGGCAGGCTCTCGGCACGCCACGGGAAGGCGGGCTGCCTTTGGAAGCCGGGCCCGAGGGGCACCGTGTAGCTGGCAGAGCAGAGGCGTAAGTTGTAAAGAGGATGGGAGGCTAGTGGGGAGGAGCAGAAGGAGGAAATGATCACTGAAACTTAGATAATAATTTTATTTATAGTCTAATGTGCACACATGGCTGTTGATGAGGCTACCGGTGACATAAATAAACTCAAGCAAAAGATGTAAGCGAGTGGATATATGTTAAGGCTTCTTTGGGCAGTGCCACGCATTTGGACATCCACCAAGAGAATTATTTATGTCCCTTGCAATTTCAGTGAAGAGCACAAAGGAGATAATTAGACCAGGATGCTTCGCATTGCTCTTTCCATCTTGCGCACATTCATGCCCACCAAATGTGAAATGTTCGCCTTTTCCCCTCCAACGTGATGGTTGTTGAACTTATTTTTAGTGTCATTTGATAAGCCTCCCTGCTCGCAGAGAGACATCCCACTGACCCAGCCACTGGTCATTGTCTATACCAGTTCCCATCAAAGCGGGCGCGCTTTGTCAGGTTTCGACTCGAATATCCATTTTGCATCTGAAGTACAGTATCGAAAGTGACTGGATCATTTGAGCCTTTTTCTTCAGCTGCTCCCTCCTTCCTCCCCCACAGTGTTTCCGCTCACGCTAACATAATTTGGCATCGTCGACGTGACACGACACTGGTTTTTCTAAAAAATTATAATACATACATTGTCAACGTTTTGTGATGGCCAGCGCTCCCCTGTATTTAATTTCTAAATTGATGGAAGGAGGTCTTTTTCCACTGCTGGATCCTAACCAACGCTCGGTGCCCCCTCAAACCGAGTAATGCACATACAGTAATAGGTCATTCAATGTCAAAAGGCATAAAAAAGATGAGCAAAATCTTCACAGGCTGCTGCTTGCTGTTGCCTTTAATTATATTAATTAAACTTTGAAATTCTCATGCAAAGAGAGTTGCTGGCTTGTGACGCTGAAGAGCCCTCGGAGATTTGGGGGGGGAAAAACCCTGAGATACCAGCTTAGTGGCTATTGCTTTTTTTAATCTAACAAAAAAAAAATACATAAGGCTACGACTGCTAGGTATGTTTATAGATGATGATGTTTTATGCGCTACTGAACTCTGAATGCAGGAAAGGGGAAAAAACCACCAGCCACAGTGTCAAGGTCTTGAAGCATCAGTCCCTCAAACTCGGCTCAAGATCTCTGGTTACAGGCTGTCTTCCCGTGGAATAACGCTCTATTAATTTTCTTCCTGTCCCGGGTGCATAATGAAAGAAAGGTGTCTTCAGAAACTAAAGGGCAAAGTCTTGCTTGCTACCAATACCTTGAGGCATCCTGTCTACATTTTGTCATGCGTGTGCACTTTTCAGTGTTAGAATGACAAGATTTCCAGTCAGAAGGTTCCCGGAAGGCACGATGCGACGGGAGCCTCGTGAGGGTTTGCGATCTGACATGGCTGTAAGGCATCGGCTCCTGCGCTTGCTTAGCCTGGTGGGAATCGCTCCCCTCCGCCTTGGGCTAGTAGTCCCTGCTTCAATAACACGTGCCATCGCTGCATCTGAGGAACTTCGCATCTCCACTAAAAGCACATTACGTCCTGAGAATTTGTAGTCCTTAAAAAAAACCATAAAGTAACAAAAGTAGAAAAACATTATCATCTTTGGTGTCTGTTTTCTCCCTTTTGTGGTGTATGAAAGCACGGGCATGCAGGTCACCGCTGCTCGTCCCCTCCCTGCGGGAGACGGGAGAGTGTCGGCGCGCCGGGGTGGGAGCGGGAGCGGGTACGGCGACACCGGCTTCTGGCAGCGGGGATGCGGGGACCTTCGGAGTTCGGGCTTGAGGATGAGCCAAGAAATGCGAGGAAGCGCTCGGTTTTCTCTGCTTGTTGAAAAGTGGCGATGTGGCTGTCTCTCCTCCCGGTGTCCTCTTCTCCTCCGCTACTGAGACTGAACTCGGGTGAAGTTGATACATCGGCCCTGAGGGGGGAAGAGAGAGAAGCTCTTATTGGTGGAGTAATAAATGCAACCGAGGTTTTCCACTGCAGAATATTAGATGCTAGAAGAAGGCTGTAATTTAAATTCAGATGTTTGTGAAAATAACATGCCCGTGAAAAACCTTTTAAGAATTAATGGAAATCATCCAGAGTGAGGCACTGCATTTGACTTACAAATTTATGATGTTAGGAAGGGAGCGATGACACAGAAGACCCATTTTGAACACTCCCAGGTCTTCTGTGAGGATAATTTACAAATTCTTGGTAACAGATCTAAGCACGGTAAGGGAAGATCACAGGGACGACAGATCCTCCCCACAGATCTCCCCCGAGCCAAATCCTCACCCTGCGCCGCGCAGAGAAATGTGACTGTTAGTTAGCAGGGCTGCTCCTGAAACTGTATTTTGTTAGCAATAACTCGAGCTCTGCCTCTATAAACTCTTTTCTTATGTGCTTTAAAATCGCTGTGCACCAAAAGGAAAAGCGGTTTCTCTTACTGTCGTACCAGAGCAACTGCCATTCTCCCATAAATGGGCCCAGGTTAATCTCGACAGCTTTTGGTGTAGCTGAATGTAACAAATCCACTAGCAAAAATCATGACCGTTTTTTATTGATTTCGGATAAGCACTAAAAATTGCTCGTCACTTCTCAGAGCTTATGTAGATGCCCAAACAACTGGTCATGGGATTGGGAAGTAGGGTGTACTCCCAACAGAGCAGCTCTCCTGGGCACGGCAGCGATGACGCTCCTTGCCGCAATGGAAGAAGCCAGCTTTCGGAGAGCCGTTGTTCAGGGTTCTCCACCCGGAGTCAGGGATTCTCTGAGGTGGAGGTATTAGGTACTTGCTTGCGAGGACGGGTGGTACAATTAGCGGATGCCAGCCGGTACCGTGTGTTTTGGCGCGAGGTTCTGATGAGGGAGCCCCTGCACTGGCTGTGCCCCACACCCCGTCCCGCAGCAGGACCACAGAACGGTGGGGAGACCCTCGAGGGCGCGCAGGGGTGCGGCTCTCGCGAGAGGGACTTTACGTGAAAGCCTCCTCAAAAGGAAAAAAGCTCAGCATGTTTTCTTTCCTCTGTCTTCTTCAGTTCCTAGTCAAGGACTTGGAAATGGCCGTGTCTGTGAAGCAATTTCTAAGAGAACCGTAAAGGTGGTGCCAGGGAAACTGCGCTCGTTTGGGAAGAGGCAGCTGTGCTTATGCTTGAACCTGTACTTCTTTCTAACGATGGGTGGCTGGGGCAGAATTACCACTTTCTTCTTGAGAGACGATGGCATCACCGCATGAAATTAGGGCTGAATTTCACATTCCCTTCATTTCTTTTTTTTACTGTGAATGTTAACAGGGAGGGCGATGGCACACAGCGTTACCTGGCATTGCTCGAGCAAGTCTCGGCCAGCACCTGCCCCTGGCTGGCACGAAAGGGACAGTGCTGTCATCAAGGGAATGTGTCTCCTAATGATCTTACTTCTGTCAGCTGTGTGATAAATATGAACCTGGTGAATAGGTGGGTACGGTAACTGCAGTAACTTCTCGCAGCTACCGTCTGTATTGTAAATGCAGAAGAGATGCAGAGAAATCAACCCAGAGTGCAAAGAGATGCCTTTAAGGCAAAGCGTAATAGGCCTGGACATCTTCACGTGCCTTTCCATTTGCGGGGTGGGTTTGTTCTTTGTTTTTTTAATTAAGCATATCAAAACGAATCCTGGGGTAGAAGCAAAGTACTTCTGGAGCACAAAATCCAGAAGTGCTGTGGAACTCTGACGAGGGAGCTCATGTTAAAGGCACGCTGCCAGCAAGGGAGTTTACATCCCAGTTCATGCCACAGTGGAAAAACAGCGCTGCGAAGCATGAGCAGAAAGCAGGTAACGGGGGAACCGCAGTAGTTCCTCGCTGATATAATTAATATTGCAGTTTATCCATCGATACAAAATTTCTGCTGTTGTTTGTAGCTTTTTCACTGTTCTTTGAAGATAGGTACCAGTGCATGAATTTATACGAATTCTGGGCAAATGATGTGACTATTATTAATTTTGGTGTTTGCATTTAGAAGGTGTTTTAGTGGCTCAGTGCTTTACCTGATGTCTGAAATAATCACTGGAATCAAAAATAAGTTCTGCGAGGTCTGAGTGCATGAAGTCAGTGAGTGCCGGGCAGGAAGAGGGGCTGAGGGTGGTTTTAGCTCTTGATAATGGCATTAATGAGCTCTATAACAAATGTCAATAAAGGGGCAAACTGGCCCCTTAGTTTGAGGGCAGACGGTGTTCTGTGGCCCTGGGAAGCATTTCCAGCTGAAAAGCGGTGTATAGAAAATTAGGGAGGCTTCCACCTGTGCCGTCGCCAGGATCCTGCCGAGTAGCCGGAGCAGAAGTGACACCCCGCTCCCCGTGACACTGCGCCGGGGCTCCTGCTCCCTCGGCCTGGCTGGTCTGCCCTGACGGCTTGGAGCCTCCATCGTCTGCTAAAGGCTGACCACGGGTGGGAGACGATTTATAACAGCATAAGGGGAAATTGGGGAGGAAAGGGAATATAAACCTGTTCTAAATAAATCTGGACATTTTAAATAAATATTTAGAGATGTTACCTTAGGAGTTACGCTGCATAGCTTTCACTAGAATTAAGACTTTCTGTTTTGCTGGAACACGTCTTCTCTGCCAGGCTCTAGTAAGGGTTAGAAGGGTTTTGGAAGACACTCCTGTGATGCTTCTTTTTGCCTTTTTACCTGAGGAAGAGTCACTTCCACTCTGCACCTACCCGTAGGCATTAAGTTAGCGAGTATACTGATGGATGATCAGGTAGTGCTATAACCTGGGTGAATTTATGTGCTGGCAGCCTCGACTACCTTTTCTTATTTAAGAAAACTGGAGGATGAGAGACTTCAAAGGAAAACAAAGCCTTCCATGTAAGAAGCCATTTTTTGTGTACAATGTGACGCTCGCGGAGGACAGAGCTGAAATCAGGATGTCGGAAAATACACTGAAAGTGCTAATTAATGAGAAGGTCAGGAACACTGTAGTGTCATTAACGGAACAGCAAATACCGCACGCCGGCACAGGAGAGAACAGCTTTTACGTTCAGGTAATGGGATGTGACAAGGTGCCTGGTTTCACAATACCTACACACGAAACGCATTAAGTAGCAGCTTTCAAGCCAACAGAAAGGGCTTTGAGCTTTCACGGTGCTTACAGTTTAAGTCTAACTGCCACAGTTACCACGCATACCTTTCATATTCTTACTTCTTAGCAAAAATAGATACATGTACATCAGCAAGCCTCTCTCTTGATCTGTTTGCTGCAGTTCATTTCATGCACATAACTCTTTGCCCTAAATGCTGGCGTAGAGGGTCTCTCCTTCCAGGAGGAGTGGTTCCAGACACAGCAGGGACTGGGGAGATCCGTCCATGAGCAGTGACCGCTATGGTTCCCCGCTCACCTCCCACGCCTCTGCCCCAGCCTCCTTCCTCCAGGTCTGAGGGGCGAGGGAGGAGAAAAAGGCGGCGCTGCTCGGGCAGCCGGAGCCCCGCTCAGGTAACCCCCCGCGGGCAGCAGAGCACCGGCGACTGGAGAATCCCACAGCACCAAAGAAGTACCGGCTGTCACAACACTGGCAATGTCAGGCAATGCTGGATAACAACAAATATGCTCTAAGTACTTCAAGTGACATTTTAAACCATTCTCATTCTAGATGGACCAACTGAAGTAGGCAGAAGATAAAAGACTAATTTTTAATTGTTAAGGGTTTACCACTCCACATCAAACCAATACGAACTGTAGGTTTTCATCAACTAGGAAACTGGGGTTTATGTCTTGTAACCAACACCACTGTCGTTGTGCGAGGCGGTTTTCAGACAAAGACACACACTTGTGTTAAGTCCTTCCTCTAAATGAATTCAAAACTTCCTATGCAGCGACACCTGTTTTGTTATTAAGACCAGCTTTTAGAAATAGAACTTTAACTTTTTCTACTGACTAATCTGAACTTTACGAAAAGGACTATTTACTTGAATAGAAGCACTGTTTACCAAGCAGTAGACTCAACTATTTTTGGCCTTCACAAGTAAAACATGCTTGTTCTATGTAACTAATTACCCCAGTGAATTACCATCCGAGCAGCAGTGCCGTGATCCACCAGTTTGGTGAGTTAATGTTACGCTCGTGTCCCCGTACTCAATTAAACTATCAGTACAACCAATTTGAAATGAGATGTATCATGCCCTGTAAATCACTGGATCATAAACCTTAACAATACCAACATGTAGTCAGTGTAAAACGGAACTGAATTAGTCGTTTAGGACTAGAGTAATTAAAAAATGAGTTATGCAAGCATTCTGTGATCTTGGTGTGGAATATGGCAGTTGTCTCCATGCACCAGATTCGATAGAAAAGAAAACCGACCCCATCCTTAACTCTCGAAGATGCCCACAGGTACCGCAGGAGAAGAATATGGCAGGTATTTAACAAAAAAAAAAAAAAAAAAAAAAAAGAGGAAAGAGATCTAGGGTAAGGATTTTAAGTACAAAGGAATAATTTGGTTTGCCAGAAGAGCGACAGCGCTCCTCGCAGTGCTGCCTCCCAAGCTGAAACCGGGCAGCACAACTCCTCCTCTTTATTCTCCTGCTTGATAGGCTTCTCGTACTCACATAAATACTACACCAATCGATACCTTCTGAACCTAAGGGTCTCGCTGCATGGACAGGGCTTTTCCAAAAGGAGTATTTAATCATGGGTTGCATAATAAATACTTTAAGTTTCCTGGTTTGCTCTCCTTGATTGTGTCATTGCCTAGAAGGACGCAATTGAAGGAAGTTGGGTTCTCTATACAAAACCTTGAACCCAGCCTCAACCTGTGGACGCTGTCACAGGGTCCCAGTGAGATGTGATCTCCTTTCAGGCTGCGGGTCCTTCATCACAGCCTTCCTCCCGATGCTGCTGAGCTGACAGGCTCAGGGCTCCTATGCACTGTAAGCAGTACAGCATAGAAAGTGGAAGGGACAGAACATCCTCAACTCGGAACGGGACTTGAAATCCCTCGCTTTGCGTTTAAGTAGCTGGCTGCTGCTGGCAGTCATTGGTCTTAGGGGGTAGCTTTTAACCTACCACCTTCCACCCACTGGCTCTGGCTCCTGTTTGCTCTGGTGTTTGCGCCCCCTTGTCGTACCCTTCAGTAATTCAGCAGTCTGTAAAATGAAGGAGGGTGGGGTGGGGATGTGATGATGTGCTGCACCGTCTCTTCTCCAGTACTCTGCCACTCAACCGTGCCTTGTCCTTGGGTATGACTGAATTTCTCTAGCACGCTGAGTAACTCTATGTATAGGAAAAGGTTCCCTGTACGCTGCTGAATTGTTCAGCATCCAAGTTAGGACTGAGAAGAATACCTGCATTTTCCAGAGAAGCACTTACAGCTCTGTTTTGTCCAGAGTAGTTCTATTAGCCCCTATAATATACAATGTTGTAAAAGATCAGCTCATTTTGGCCTTGGAGGCTCAGGATCCTCCACTGCCTGTCACCGACATACCAGCAGAAGCTAAGAACTGTGTGCTACCCCCAGCTGCAGTGTCCCCATAAAAAGCATACACATACGCTTTTGGGATTTGTTATTTATATGGCACTCGTGAGCTCTGTGCCCTCAGCCCAATTGATCGGTGCCCGCACAGCCATGAGGAAGGAGAGGGGTTTAGAGTAATGTCACTCCCGAGACACATATTTAGTCACGTCATTTATGTTGGCCCTGTCTCCACAGCGTTATCAGAGCATCTTTCATCTGTGATCCCTGCTCGCCCAGCTCCGTCGTTCCCCAGAAAGCTGTCTTCTCAGGACAGCCCTCCAGGACAGCCTGCCGAGGCTGCCGGGGCAGTCGGGATCAGCAGGCGAGAACCTGCTTTACCTGATTTTGTTTCTTCTTACGCTTCCTTTCCCTGTGCCCAGCCTGCAGTTCGCTTCTCTGTAAGGAACCAAAGTTGAGTATCGGGTTCTTCCCTGTAGCGCTTTCAGTGAAGGACAGGACTGTAAACCTTTTCGCTAATGCAAGGGAACAGGCAATTTCCTGCTTTCCAAACCTCTTTAGAATCATTAACTCCCAGTACAGAGCTTACCGGGGATAATGAACTCCTACACGTGCTCCTGACCTGCACGCACTCAGCTGTGCCAACAAAAGGGCCTTTAAAAGGAATCAAACCGGCAGGGGTTCGGTCTAGGTGCTGAGATGCCAGCACCTTCCTCCAGGTCCTGTAACAGGAGCTGAACAGCGGAGGCTGTTTCCTTGCTGGAGAAATCCCTCTGCTTGCCCTGGGCAGAGCCCGGTACCACGGAGCCCATGGAGCCAGGCAGCAGCTTGCGCCCACGCGCCTGTGTGGGGCTCGGGAGCCAAACCCCGCTCTCTTACAGCCATCGAAAGGGCCACCAGTGATCTTCTCCCGCTGTAGCCGGCAAAAGCACCATTCACGAGAGCTAGTGTCACCTTGCCCCCATCTCCTGGGCATTAAAATTCTACTGGCATTAACATCCGTGCGCTTCTTTACTAGCTCCCCCGCTCGGGATGTATTTCACTGCTGTAACCGTTATAATATTACACTCACCTCATAAATATCCGTTGACAAGCTGCAGCAGACAACTGAAGTTAAGTTTATATATATTTTTTTTTTTTAAAGATAGCTGATTTATATGTTTACTTTGGAAAGGGGTTACTAACCCATCCATGTCCTGTGCAGCTCTAAGCGGCGTTCGGAGATAGAAACTGACATCTCTCTCTCGTGCTTGCTCTTTGTCCCTGGCGACCGGGCAGTCCCTCGTCTCAGAGACCCGAGGAGCTCACAACCCTACAAGAATTTGGGCTTGGCTTTGCAGATCTGCTAGCGCAAACCCGTGTGCTCCGCTGACAAGCTCTTAGCGCTCAAGCCTCACCCCTACAGATGTGCGTTTAGTCTATGTAAAACAAAACCATTTGAAGTTGTGGGAGTTCCCTGTCCTTGCGTAGGTGCGTTACTGCCCGCGGAAGCCCACCCCCCCAGGTTTCAGTGGCCGCGTGGTCACCCACCGCCGTCCCCACGCAGGGCCACTAGGCAGCCGCACAAAGGGCAAGCGAGTAAGTCCCTGACGGCGTCCCTGAACCACGCTGTGGTGGGAGATACTTAGCACCTAGGAAAAGATGACTTGCAGTGCTACATGCTGCTCGAAGTATCGTTTTTCACAGAATAAATCAGCAATGAATCTCTTAGAGGAATGATCCTGAACTGGCGTTATTGCTACAGAACCCGTCGCTACTGATGCAGACATCAGGATCATTTCTAGGGCTACCCAGGGAGACTTTGTCCCCAAAATGACTTAATTCATGGCTGAAATGTCACTGACAGGGATGAGCTAAGCTCTGAACCCCAAGACAAAAACGGATGGCTCAAAATCCTCCTAAAGTAACAACCACATAATAAAAAGAAACAAACTACAGATGAATGGCACTATATATTTTTATCCTAAGGATTCTTTTTGTCGCTCTAGCAATTTTGCCAGTAACTTGAGATAAGCAGGAAGGTGCATAACTGGTTTATTGTCCTCGTATTTATGTAATGTAGCCTCCTTAGCGTGTGAGCATGAACCTCATGATCTGTCCAAGCGATCTGACGGTTCCATAAGTCAACTTTCAAAAGTTTCATCATCTGAATTTCAAGACCAGTAGTTTCACAGGGGAACCTGGCAGCAGCTGCCTCAAAACATGACTTTGAGGAGAATGTGCCAGCACAATTACAGGTACCTCAGCGCCTGGGTCTGCCTTCACAGCCGCCCTTCATCCTTTGGTCCTGCTTTACTTGTAGGCAAGTAACGTGAACATGGAGTACAGCGCAGAACAGGAGGACAGGGCTAATTTCTTTTAGAAGATAGTTCCTGTCCTTCTGCACCAAGTAGATAATGTATTTCAGAGTACAGGCCAACAAAACAAGACTACTCATAATAGGTTCAAAACAGGTATTTTAAAGATGCTGTGTAAAGATAGAAGACATGTAATGGGTGGCCAAGAGTCTGTAGCTGCTGAGTCAGACGAGTATTTATTGCAGGAAAATGTGCAGCTCAGTTGTAGCCATCTGCCTCAAACTTTAATATGAATATGCAGGGAGTATTAATTTGTGGAGAGAAACCCTGCAGGTATCTTAACCCCATTTATGTGTTACATCTGATGTAATCCTAGTTCAGCAGTTCACTATTGTTTAACAAAATTAGTAAGTTCTGGTTTGTTGGTTTTTTTCAAGTGCCTGTGATTTAGGCATGCGTTTGGTAAATCTCGCATGGACGTGGTTTGCTGAACGTCTGGAGCAAACCTTGGCTGGTCAGAGCCCGCATGCATTATAAAATGCTGCTGCTGTCATCTGGTGGGGCCTGGGACCCGCTCCATACACACGCTGCTTAGATGTAAATACTTGGTGCACTGCACGAGGAGACAAGGGGTATTATCTGTAGTATTTTTAGTATGCTGGCGGCTTTGAGGAAATGCTATTAAGAACAGCTTTTCACCCCACTAATAATGCTTATTTTGTAACTGGACATATGGACATTTCGGCACAGTTGCTACGGCGAACAAAATCTTCAAAGTGCGTGTTTACCAGTGGTGTAACCTTGTGAAAGCCAGGACCAAAGGGATTTTGCAGCTCAGTATGCCGCGTGGCACCGACGGGAGCGCTTCTGCCAAGACTCCCGTACTTGAGAGCAAAGACGCGGGGCTAGACTCTCGGCACCGTTTTCCCACCTTTGAAATTCCAAGTAACTTCCACTAAGTAATGTGAAAGGGAACAAGCACTCAACTAGTGTGAGCGTTTGCCCTCCTGCCTAGACAGGTTTTGATAATGAAGAAGGGAGGGATCTGTCTTCCTTTGCCAAGTTTTCTGTGACTGCTTTATTCAGCAGTTCTCCAAATAAACTGCTGCCTTGAAGAAGAGCGGTTGTGACAAGCTGCCTCTCCTGCGAGCTGGCCTTCCAGGGCTGGGAGGAGAGAGCGCGACGAGCTGCTGAGCCGGCTGTGTGGGCCTTAGGGGGGAATAAAACTGTATGCATTTGTAGCATCTGCTTCAAAAGGAGGTTGTGGCAAATATTTTATTCAGCAGAGCTGGAGGTCTCCTGTCTCTAGAGGGCAGGAGTTTGTTGTTTTCCTCTTACGAGGCAAGCATTGCTTATGCAAAAGGAAGGGATGTGGAAATAGCCTGGAGAGTCCCTCTTTTTCTACCGCAGATTCTTTGGAGCGAGGGCCCCAGCGCTCTCTCCATCTGACCCTGGGCAGTCAGCAGCGCTTCTGCCTCCCTGGAAATACACCATGGCCTGGCAAGGTTTGACCCTTCTTTCCTGAAGGACACGTTCTTGTTTTCCCACTGCAAGCGCCTGCCAACGGAGGGCTCTTCTCCTTCAGCTCTGATTACGCCTTGGAAAGCAGAGCGCGCTTCTTCCCACTGCCAGAGGGAAAGTGATCTCTGTCCTGGCCACCCTCCCAGCACACACCTAACCCGCTGCTGCCGCTCGCTCACGTGGGCGCCATAACCAGGACACTCCTCCCGTCATCCCAGTGTCCGGATGAACTGGGAGAGCCCCCTCTCCTCCAGCGAGAAACTGGCGGGACGGGACTGTAAGGCTCCTTTCCGGGGAAGCTTTGAGAGCTCCTCCTCGATTTATGTGCTCTATGTGCGTCCCTGCGGCGGGATGCGGGTGCTGAAGGTTTTCTTGGAGAAGTCTCCTGGCTCTTTGAACTCCTCTAAAACATGGATTCTGGGAGGAATCCCTGTCAGGAGTAAGTATTGCTGGGGATCCCATTGATGTTACGGGAGGCCTCCAGCCAAACTGACAGCAGGCCTGATCCTTAGTGCCAAACGCTTTCCTCCTGTTTGCATCCTAAATGACTCCTCGAGTCCACTCCAGCTTTTTTAAGAAGAAAAGACAGGGAATATGCTACTAGATGCATTGCATTTCAAGCCTTACAAAATCAGAGGCAGAGCCCAGTTTTAAGCCCACTAAAACCAGCAAACATCAAAACCTGGTGCTTTGGGGTCTTCCTCATCTAAAAAGGCAAAGAACATCAGAAATTTACAGTTCCAAGAGATGGCATCTCTAAAGCGAAGTCAAGTATCTCCATTATTCTTCCTTCCTCCCTCCCCTCTGTGCAACTACTCAAAGTGAGAAGATTGCAGTTTTTTCTTTTTCTGAAATCAGAGGTAGCAGCAGATAAACCATAACTGTCAGAAGGACTCTCCAAACTCCTGTTCTCCTCCGTCATCACCTCAACTCAGGGAACTCCCCTTCAGGCTTCTCCTAAAGTCTCCTTCCTTCAGGAATACTTCCCAGTCTGCTTTTCCTGACGGGCTTCTCTGAAGAGATGCTGTCATCTTCAAATGGCTCATATATTCAAGAAGCAGATGCTTTACATCTGTGAAGTCTCTAAGTCAGACAGGGGTCATCTTCTCACCTCGTAACAGCAATAACCCGGCATTCCTACCCCCCCAAACACCTGCCCCATTTGATTTGACAGTATCTGACTGGCATATGATCATTCCTTGTAAAGAGAGAGGTCACCCTAACTACGCGGCATTTAGGATGCTAGGTAAATAATTTTAAAATAATTATCACACAATTATTATGAGGAAAAAATTCCATTTAAGAAATCCTGTGGGAAAACGTGAATCTATTTGCAGGTGTAGCTGGGGTGGAAGTGGACTCTCTTTGGAGGGGACCAGAGAGCCCCTGGCACAGCGGGCGGGTGCAGCTCTGCCGCAGCTGCCAGCGCTCAGATGGGCACGGCTCCGTTGCTGGCAGGACCCGCCGGAGCCTGGCTCTGCCCCGCGGATGCCTGCACTCAGGCCGCACGTAGCAGCCCTCTAGATGCCACTGTGATCCAGCTGTCACTTCACCAGCCCAGGCCCCGACAGCGCTATCTGATCGCTGGATCCTTCACAGCCATAATGAATTCAGCATTAATGACGCTGACCACTGGGCCCAGGAAAGGACGCGGATGCCAAGCTGTTTCCCCACCCCTCGACCCATGTCGGCTTCCCCGCTACAATGAGTACACGGCAGCGAGCCCCTCTCCTTCCCGAGACAAACCCCGCAGCACATCATTAGGCTTTTGTTTTAATTGAAGTGGTTTAGTAATCATAAACTTCACAGATATTTGGACATCCCTGTACCCAAAAAACCCTTCTCCCTTCAGAGCAGTGTTAGAAGTGGCAGCTCCAGAATCCTCTGCCTTGGAGCAAGGCCTAAATTCTTCCTGAAAGCCAAACCCTCGTGCAACACTATAATTAAAATGACCGCAGAATGTATTTTCTCCCCTGACCTGCTGATTTAGACCTTCCGGATTATGAGAGAGGAGAACCTAGGAAGCTGTCTGATTTACGTTCACACACATCTCTGTCAGGCTGCCTCGCTCTCAGGTTGCAAAGGTGTCTATTAATTGTACGTCAGGCATATTTCAGACGCTGCTAATTTATTGCTGTTGTTGCTGGCGTTACTGCTGGTTGAAGCCCTAGCCATTGACCCCCGATCCGCACAGAGCCCAGGAGCAGAGATGGCTGTCACTAGTCCGCGAGGGTAACCAGGGTTGATTTCTGGTGCTGATAAACAGGGACCGAGGTGAAATGCCAAGACGTGTTTCCGCATCTGTCTGGCATTTGAATGAGGAGCTGGTGCCTCTGTGCAGGAACGCCAGCTCTTACAAGCACACATGCAGTCTGTAGTAACTGTTTGCCAAGGGGTCTGTAACTTAGGAAGGCTTTTGTCCTGGGTTATCTTGACGGCTAGCAGTACTCTCCTTACTGCCTCCTAGCAAGGCATTTGCTAACCCTTCCCTTGGACGTACCGGTGTCACCCGGGCCGGCTTCTGTTAATTTTCAGGAGCTGCTTCTGATCTCATGTGTCTTGCTGAAAATCAGGAATAGGTTCTTTGAAGTCAGCAGCGTAAAGCTCGTGGAAATAAGATCAGAAGCTGGTCCTCGGATTGTTTTACGACAGTGTGGTGTCTATCGCGGGCTTCTTTTCAGGACTACCAAGCAGTTGGCCCGTCACAAGCGGTGCTGGCAGCCTCTAGGATGTGGGCACTGCGCAGAGACAGTGCTCGAGTCCTGCAGCACTTGCACTCTTTTCGTTCCGCGTGGACTGGGGTATGTGCGGTGAAGTCTGTATTCTCTGAAATAGTTTTTCTCATTGGACATCACTGCTGCAGATGTGCTTAGCGGAGATGCTCATGTTCTCCAGAAGCTAGGAGAAATGTCACATGGGGATGCAGTCAAACCGCATCTATTCTCTTCCCTGTGAGTTCTTCCTAAGTGTGCATTGCCAGCTACTACCGGAAAAAGGATCTGGGCTGGGTCTTTTTCTGCTCTGAATGCTGAGGAAGGACAGGGTATTTACGGGCTGCAGAGCTACCCCCATGGGATTTGCTTCTGTCGCTGCAACACCGTCTAGATCGCTTCACTTGTAAGCACCTCTGCGCTGCCCATCTTTCCTCTTCGGGGCTCTCCCAGAAACACAGGGGAATGGGTACACAGTGCTGGATTTTGTTCTGGTTTTGAGTTTCCACCTTTCCCTTTCTCCCTTTTACTTTGATCGGTATAATTTGCATAATGAGTGTGGGTTTTGGTGATGCTTTATTATACATGTGCCCAGAGATCTTGGTATTAAGTGCATTTTATAAATTAATAAATAAATATGCTCATTTGTTGTAGAATTTCTATTGTTGATTTGGGAACAGTAAGCTCTTGCAAATCTCAGCTTTCACCTTGCCAATCACTGTATTCCTGTAAGTGCGCTGCAGTTATTTGGAACCTTTTCTGGGTTGGTGTTGGCATCCTTTTGCTAGATTACATTTATGCATTAGTACCATCTGTGCCTGCTGTACCTTCTGTGAGTTAGCCCTGGCCAAATGACTGGCATTTATCTGGAAGTGCACTAAAAAAAAGGAAAGAGAAAGAAAAAGAAAGGGGGGGAAGGAGGCAGAGAGACAGTAGGGATAGTGCCCGGAGCTTTATGCGCGCTGCTGGCACTAACGGGTCTCGGGGAGGAAGAGGCGCTGGTGAGCACACACGCCTGCACCCATGCGCCCCATCGCAACTGCTGAGGAAAGCCGCCGTGTCCTTTCTGAGTCTTTCTCTCTGCGTAAGAGCTGCTTCATCCTGTCGTGGTATTCAAATAAACTCTCCCTACCCTTGTGCTCTAAAGCAAAGACAACCTGGCAGGGCTTCTGCTGCGGTCCGAGGGACAGTTGTGGACTGGTGATGGTCTTTTTCCATTGCGTCTTGTTTCGGTTTGGTCAGAGAGAGTTTGGACCAAGTGATGCCTTTCATCTGTCAGCTGGTATCGAAGGTTATTTACAGTATTGGTTGCATGTAGGAATGTAGATGTCACCGTGCTGGCTTTATCATTTTGCTTTCTATTCAGAGTCATCTGTTGGTCAAAAAAGCTTAGGTGTGAAATAGACTCTTACGGTTTCTTTCCCATAAATAAAGGGCGAGGTGAGCATTTCCTTCTGTTACTGGTTTTTAAATGTCTGTTGTTGTCTTCGTGATAAAAGAAAAGTGCTCCCTGGTGAAAGTCAGAGAGTGCTGATCACCAGCAGCGCGGTAACCTTCTCGGAGGGCTCCTGAGAAATGGGAGCATTCTGCACGGGCCGAAGCTTTTCTCCTCCCCGTCTCAGAGCAGCCAGCGATACCCTGCTGCCGAGCTGCCACAGCCAGTCACGCACCAGAGCTGGTCTCCCTCTCCCGGCCTGTCGGGGCTGAGGGACCCCGAGAGAAGGGGCTCTGCGCCCTCATCTCCGTCTGTGGGACAAGGGAGGGCTGAACACCAACACAGGGAAGGGAATTCCTGGCAAAGCCAATGAAAGTATCACGGTCCGGGTCTGTCCACGCCTGTCTCTGGACACAGAGTGACAGGCAGCCTCCAGACCACCCCGCCGATCCCTGGGGTCTCTTCTTCCCCAGAACAGCCACGTCTGCCCCCGTCCAGAGGAATGGCATCTGGGCACTGAACAGACTGCGTCCTCTCGCCCTCCACGGGGACACCGGCCCTGCCTGCCAGAGGGGAGGGAGGTCCCGGCTGTGCTCGTGGAGCCCTTCCTGGGGGAGCAGGGCCCGCGGCTGGCGCAGCAGGTACAAAAGCAGCAGCGGCTGCTCCTGCTCAGTCAGGTGAAGGGCAGTTTGTCGGACGTGCTCTTAGAGGCGTGCTGAGACGGTCTATGCCCCAAAAATACTCGTTGGCCTTCTCTTCTTTGCACTTTGTGCCGTCTTGAACACTCTTACTTCAGATTTATATCAGGACATAGGAGAAGAACTAGAGCTAGCTTTATAAATATTTATATAGAATAAATACATTTTTTTTTGTTTTGTTCTGAATGACCACTTTCACACTGTGGAGTCTTTTCTACTAAGAATATGATATTTGGAATTCAGGATTTGCTTTTTCTTTCTTTCCATATGTTCTGTGTTAAACATATGTTATACTTTATATTTAAAAACTAGCAGCAGACTGAAAAAAATAGCCCACACCACAAAAATATGTTTGCTTCATTATCAAGAGCTTCTGGGTTTTTGTATTTTTTTTTAACACATGGGGGGGGAAACACCCTTGAGGACAATGTCAGAATGTGAGACTAACTTTTAAGAGCTGTGGAGAGAGCGAGCATCTGGTTCTTCGTTTGCAGCGTATCTAAGGCTTGTCAGAGCTTGGAGCTATACACTGCAGCAGAGGCGGTGATCGAGTTGTCGCTTTTGTAATTAAGGAAGGAAGCCCCTCCACTTATTTAGGCATTGGCCTTTGCATGCTTGGATAATACTTGAACTGGCCTCTGCTGAAGAACTGCGCTGATACAAATGAAGACTGGCCAGCCTGGGACACCTCCGTCGCTTCCCAGCTTCTGACCCCAGAGAGCGTCTCCGCTCCCTCCCGGTGCGGGCTGGCGCGGCGCTTCCCCGCAGCGAGCTCCCTGCGGCGCAGAGCTGGGCACGGCCGCGCGCGGGGTCTGTCTGCCGTCGCCAGAGCTCGCTGCCCAAGCAAGCTTCCCTTTTTTTTAATTGGTAAGAAGAAAATTAACAATCACCACAAGAAGCTCCTTGTTTAAGACTAGGGAAATGGTACAGTATGTTTAAATCGAGGTAAGATTTAAAAATCCTGTGATGCATCTAATTGGTGAATTTAGGAAAGGAAATGGGGTTTGTCATTTGTCATATAAAAATGAAGTTATGTGGCTGTTGCTATGGTGACGCCTTGTTTATTATACAGCAGAGTAAACTGTGAAAATGTGCTGCCTGACAGCGCTTCAAAGTACCTACTTTTTTCCCCCCATTGTTTTAGGTCTTTTTCATGAATGTTTAATTTTCTGTTTGGGAGGGGAGGAGGAAATGCCCAGTCATCCTCTAGCTAGGTATGAATATTTTAAACTTTATGAAATCACTGGTAATTTAGAACTTGTCTCTGAAATTACCTGGTAAATGACCACAGCAACATTTAGAAGTAAAAAGCAATGAGGTGTGCACAATTACCTTCTAAAGCTGGAGACACACACATACTTAAGCATGAATTTAATTGTAATACGGGTAGATTGCTGCCTTTTTTAAATCCTATCTGATGAGGATGACAGCTATTTCTGGTTGAAACCATAATGCTACAAAAGCCTACACTGTTAAATTATAAACTCATAAATAAAAATTCTCTTGCAAAAATAAAATATAGGTTTAATTATTGTAATTAGTTGCATATTTCAAAATATATTTTCAAGCAAGTGTAGTTAAATTAGTAAAGATAGCTTTGTGAACCGTCTTAAAATGGCTCACATATTTAGCAGTAGTTAGTAAAGGGCTGATTTAAGCTAAATGATTTTGAATATTTTGAAATGACCCAGGCATGTCGATAAGGGGGCTTGTACCAGTTGTAACAGAGTTTTATCAAGCCGGTCTATCCTTTGCCTACCTAAGGCCTCACTGAAATAAACAGCCTGTTAAGCCCCACTTCGCTTGTCTAAAAATCCTTGCTTCTAGCTGTACCTTTGCAAACCAGCTGGGGCGTTCCGGAGTTGGTGAATTCTCCAGCAGACGCGTACAAGACATTCAAGACCCGCAGCTGTCACTTGCGGCCGGGTAGCAAAGCGCCCCGCGGGCGTTACCGCGTAGGGAGGAGACCCCCACAGCTCCGTCTGCACCAGTACAGAATCCCACCTGCTGTACTGGGCACGCTGACAGCCCGGGGCCTTGCTCCTGTAAGCTCTACAGGTGTAAACTCTTGAAACTGTACGAACAAGTACTTCAGGTAAACAGAACAGAGGCTGCCATCAGTGAGGTGGGGTTTTCCTTCGACTGATCCTGTTAAAATCGCCGGGGCTATATCAAGACCCCATTAACATAGGAAGGGGAACAAAATATTGTCGGTATTACAGAACACTTCCTTAAAACACATGAAATGTAAAGATACAGGAAAATTTTGTCAGGAAGTAGGTCTGTAAAATCTATCCAAACAATAAAATCTAAAGAAACAAAACAGCAAACCTCCCCCCCTGGCCCGCAACACGAAAACTGACATGAGAAGTTGGAACATGGTCAGTCTCTGTATTGAATCAAATCTGATTTCAAAACAAAGTCTTTTTAAAATAAGTCTTCCTGCAGTGCTTGCAACCCAACTATCACAGCATTATAAATTAATGCAAAAGATGCCAAAAGGCCCCTTAAGCGGAAAATGTCAACATGCAAATGTTAAGCAAGAGATTTACAGAGGAACTTGAAGTCCCCAAGTCCCATCCCAAAAACCCCTTTGAAAGTCTCAGTCCCGTTGCAGTGCAGTATCCACGTCTGCGAGTGGCGGCGCATTCTCTGCCTCCTCCCCGCGCGCCTGTGGACGGTGTGTGTCCAGAGCTCGGTGCACACTCTGATGTAAGGACCAGGATCACTCCCGTCCCCCCTTCCCCATCAGGCGACGGTGGCGCAGAGGTCCGGGAGCAGCCCGGGGTGGTACGTCCCGTGGGTGCTGCCATACCTGTGCAGCAGAGCAGGAGCAGGGACGGAGCGTCAGCCGCAGCTGGAATGAGCTGCCGGAGCAGAGAGGGGCTCGCGTGTGCCCAAGTCTGCACTTGGACATTAAAACTGTCACATGCCAGAGCTCCTTCTCTCCCAAAGGATAGCACAGATGAAACTCAAATGATGAGGTTAATGTGGAAAGAAGTGGGTTTAGTTACGAGTACAAGAGACAGGCTTTTGAAGAAAAAGGCTTCCCAGTAAACAGCTGATTCAAGCAAAAGGAGTGCCTTGTGTTTCCACAGGGGGAGACATGGGATGTGCACTTAGGAGGTTTGAGAGTTCCTTCCTAAGGCTCATTAATAAAGGCTTCACTAGTACTGTATTTTATAAACACGACGGAAACTGCAGAAGCTGGCTTTTGTAACAGCTAGGAATTATGAAGTTGCATTACAGAGGAAATGTTGGAATTTAACTGGGATTGAAATGCAACCCCCACACCACACAGAGCAGATAAAAAGCTCTGGCTGAATCCAGAGCTTCGAAGGCTGAAAGTGAGGAAAGATTCCACCCTGCAGATGAGCACTAAACTCAGCTCTCGTCTCCCCGAAAGAGCCAGCTTACGCTCTTCCGCGCAGTCTAGCCTTTGAAGAGGCTGGGTAAGGCAAGAGTAAAATGTAGGGGTGACGCTGAAACAAGACCAAACAAAAAGCCCTTCACTGCTAAAAGTTACGGATTTGCACTTCACTGATGACAGCGTTTGGTATTTTAGGAGAGCTTAGTACAAACCTGTAATTTGCTTGGGGAAAACCCTGTAATCTATTTAAGGTTTGCTGTGGGTGGAAGATGAGCAGGAAGGAGAGGCGATGCTGTCGGGGGCAGCTCGGGGAGCTGCAGCTCAGCTCAGCCTTTCCACCGAACCTGCTTGAGATTGCAGCTGCAAAGCCAGGGCAGACATCTGTAGTGTTCCACGGGCCAAATCCACCACTAATTCGCCGCCGCACTATGATTTATTGGTTTAGATGGAAGCAGTGTTTGTTACGGGCATCAAAAACTCATTGCTGCAATGTGTCATCTCCCGGTGTTTTAGTCAAGTAAATAACTGTAGAAGCCGGGTGTGAAATTAACACCAGGGAACACTCAAGAAAAATATTTACGTGAATCATTGAGGTTTCCTGTACAGCAGCACTCTCTTTCATGAGTTACATGAGAAGCCGAGTTAGAAGGCTGATGGTGCCAGTGACCAAGTCGCGGCAGAGAGCTGAGCGTGGGCGATGCATTCAGGCGTTTTCGCTGTCTGCTGCCCCCCTCCCCGCGTGCCACGCCACGGTGGCTGCAAGCTTTTACAGCCACAATAGCCAGGGATGGTACGTTCTGTGGGACTCCTCCTTGTAATCGGGACGTAAATGCAACATCCAGTTGTAGCTGCTTGTGGTGAATGAAGGCTGGTGTTACGGCGCGGCTCTGGCGGCTGTTTTCCCCTCCCCAGGAATATGCCGTGGGGTCTGGGCAGTTTGTGCGGGCTGTGCGTGAGAATGGGCACTGGCACTGTGTTACTGCTCTGCCTCCTACGGCCACTGCCCCGGACGGCACTTTTTCATCAGTCTTTGTTAAGTGTAGCTTCTTTTCAGTCCGACAGCACTCTGCCGGGCAGACGGTGTGTTTGTGAGGGGAAAGCCTTCGCCGTGACGCTTCTGCCCGTGCCTGTTCTCCCCCTGAGGGACAGGGCACCCGCTGGCTCTGTCGGGCTCAGTGCGACAAGACCCATCTTTACCAGGACTTCCCTGAGTAGATGACATAGGATGCAACTGCATAGCAGGCTTACAGTTTTGGGGAGGAATAAATCCTTAACGTGAATAAAAAAGAAAAAAAAAACTCTCTGAGATCCCTTTGAGAGGGCATTCTCACTAAGGCTTCAATACTACAAGTGCAGATCAGAAAAAAATCTTTCTGCTCTTTATCTTTTTCTTACTTCTTCCCACAGACAAGTGATTTGGCTATACCTAATTAAAAAGAAGAAAAAAGTGGCATAGGCATAATTAAGGTTTTAATTCAGTTAGACTACAGGAATAAATCACTGCAGACTTGATAGTGACAATAAGAAAATACGGTGCCTATTCTTCCTCCATAATAGAGGTAATAACAAATGATGAGGAATCCTGAGGGAGGAGGAAGGGACACGTTTTGAGCCCCCTCAGCACGATGCGGTGGCAGCGGGTGACAGCAGCTGTGGTAGCTGCGCTCCCAGGGTGGGACCCGTGTCCCCTCCCTGGCACACGAAGGTAGGGTCTGGGGAAGCCTGCTCCTCCTGGCTCCTGCCTCTCTGCTCGTGTGGGCTGGCTGCGCGGAGGCTGCCACGTGCAGAAGGATGGGCGGAGGAAGAGGCCAGCTTTTGTTTGAGGGAAATAAGGAAAAAAGAGCAGGTAATGGGTCTGTACTATGTGCGTGAATTCGGTAAGGCATTAAGCAGCCAGCTGTACTGGCATGTTATTTAAAAAACGGACATGAGCTTGTCCTGGTGCTCTAAAGGCAGCAGGAGCTCACCCAACGCAGCGGCGTGTGGGACTGTCGGCACGCACCAAACAAAGCAGCCCTGGAGAGGCTTCACGAGACGCAGCGTGTTTGCAGCCGCGCGCAAGCAGAACTTCGGAGCTGCTAGTAAGAGCTTACGCGTTCATTAGCTCAGACATCGCAGCGGGATGGTTTTGATCACCCAGCTTCCTCGCCCACCGCCAGGGCAGCACAGTCCCGTGGCGGCCGGGCAGCGACAGCCCCTCTGCACCTACATTGGCAGTGGGTGCTGCCAAGCTGCAGCCACGTCCCAGAGGAATCCCAGATGTGTTGGAGCACACGAGCCCTGCTCTCCCTCCAGCTCTCTGGGGCAGGGCACGCCACAGTGCTGCCGGGGCGCTGGTGGGACCAGTTCCAGCTCTGCTGAGCATCGGCAGGTCTCCTGCAGCCGGCCACCCCGGCGTCAGGATGCACGTCGTGCCCAATAGCCATACTCAGCTAGTTCTGCTACCAAAAGCAGGCCGAGTACGTTACTGCAAGTCCGACCGCTTCTCTCTCCAGCCAACAAAACCTTAAGGATTTACTTCTGACCAGCACTTAAAGGTCCAGATGCTTCTCTGATTCAGTTAACCCTACGTTTACAACTATAAAATCTGGATCAAAGTGCAGAAAAACTCGCTTTCTCAAATACAGTTATAATTCCTAACTCTAGTGCTGACGAGAACCAGAAGAACTGTTAGAATTTGTGGTGGGTTTTTGGAACATGGACACGTTCTTTGGAAATGTAGGCGAGAAACTAGGAAAATGTGAAGCATTGGATTTTTTCCCAAGCTAAATAATGGCTTTCCTTAGCATTTAGTACTGGTCACAAACGCAGGAATGAAATGCCAACTCGGCTGTACGGCCTAATCATGGCAAGCAGGGGGGAAAGGATGGCAATGAGGCCAAGGCAACCCCTCGCCCAGAATCTATGCAGAAATCCGTTTTTTACATGTTCAAACCAACCTAATTAGGATCCCCTTTAGTAGACAGAGTTTCTTTGAGTAGCACCTCAGCTTGTACAAGTTTTATATGAATTTTTAAAGTAAAAACCACAGTAATTTTAAAAAGTAGATTTTAGAGTGTTTTTTAAAAAAAGGGCGGGTGGAGAGAACATATCTTCACTCCTTGGCTAGTAAGTTCTGTGAAACAAGCCTGATTCTCAGATTTTAACATGAAGTTTTCACTTCCAGATACTCTTTCAGAAGAATTAACACCGTGTTAAAAAGGAGAAGTGACTGCTTTATTTTAAGGGCTACTTCCTTCTTATTCAGGATGCTTAATAATTTGAGCACTATGCAAGAATAACTACTCATATTACAATCATTATAAAAATTATATCACCTGAAGATTAAAAAAATGCCGCAGAAGGAGAAAAAAGTTATGAGCTTTACAATATTGCATTTCAAGAATTAGAAAGGGGGGAAAAATATATCTAAACACGCGCAAAATCATCCTCACCCACAACCATCTCCCTTGGGCGGGTTGTACTTTGGTGTCGCGGGGAAGACCACGGACTGGTAGCGGGGACAGGCAGTTCTCAGGGCTGACGGCAGACAGAGGACTTTGGCACAGCACATTTGCAGTTTAATTTCAATAGGCCGTTAAGCTCTTAAACACATTAAGCATATCCACCGCTGCTGGCAAAATCTTTCATGTCTTCGACTCTGCCCCTTGAGTGATCCCTGTGCCTGGCCGGGTCCCCGGCCCCCCTGGGCCTGACCTCCCGGCGCTCTGCGCCTTCACGCCCTGCTTCCTTTCCCTGAAGGCAGGCGCGGGTTCGCGTGCGCACCTATGTCTGTAGAACATTCGGCTTACAAAGAGCTAGCCTTTTCCTTTCTGAACTTTTACGATCATTCAGTGAGTGCGTAACTTCACAATTCTGGTCGTCTAGCTGTCCTTTTACCAGGCAAAATCAACTGCTGTCGCTTATCTAGGGCTTTTCGCCTTATTGGCTCAAAAGCTGTTTAAAGCTCCCGCTCTCCCACAGCGGTCTGTCTCCAGCAGGGGTATAAACTAGCGCTTGGATGGTTGTCGCTCTCGGCTGCCAAGTAGACACACGATGTTTTCTGCCTTCCCTGTTTCTAAAGCTACGGCCGAGGTACCCCTTTGTACCCGCAAAGGGGCTGCCCACCTCTGCAGACCGTGGCATTCCCAGGCTGCTGTGACGCCGTACTGGGGAGGGACTGCTGAAGCACTTACTGTGAAGCCGTGATGGTTTTATTAAGTCAAGAAAAGGCTAAGAATAAAGCAAATAGGTCGTAGTGTGTTGAACAGGCACAGGGAAAATGCAGATCAGTTTTCCTGATCTGAGAATCAGGCACCTCACTCCAGTGCTCTCGGCTCAGGTTTTAAAATCCAGATTGAAAACTTTTATCAGGAGTAAAGAGAAACGAAGCCAGCGAGTCGCATGCCACCTATGCAGCGCTAATGGAAAAGGCTGAAGCTTGTCAGCATCACCTCTCAGCTCACACGTTGTTCCTTTGACAATGCTAAATCTCGGGTGTGATCCTTGCCAGAGAGACGTCATTTCGGGCAAGGTAGTGGCTGAACAATTAGGCCCCGAATGGAGTGTGACATTGAGGACATTCTCAGATAAGGCGCTTCCATAAAGAAAACGCTGTCCCTGGATAGTGACGATGTTTTTTTAAACTGCGTTTTTTCCTTTGGAATCAACCTAGCTGCAGTTTCAGTCACACACTGTCAGCTGAATCACAAATCACAGTTGGCTGGGTTTTCCCCCCTCTTTTCCTTGTTGAAAGAAAGAAAAAGAAGTCACAGCAGAAAGAGAAAAAATAGCTAAATGAAAGCCAAGGATGGCCCCATGCCAGAGATGCTGGGAACTACCAGTTCCTCCTCTCTCACTGTACCCTCTAATGACTCCGCTTCTATTTCCCCAAAAACAAGCAGTTCCACAAGAGATCGACTCGGCGCAGCCTGGTTCTCTAGAGACTGATACCGTGAAAGCACACCAGCATGGATACCAAGCGTGTCCTCGAGGAGCAGCTCTACCTTCCAAGGAAACACCACCACATCATGTTCTACTCGGCCATCTCTTCCATGGCGCTTACGGGCAGCGCGACGTCTCTGAAACCTCTGCTTCGCTGTAAAATGTCACCGCGCAGCACCATCACCTCCGCCTCGGCAGGAGGACCCGGCTGGAGACCCCTGTCCCACGGCCACTGGTGCGGAGCCAGGGCCAGGACGGCGCTGGGGCTGCCTGAGACACCCCCCTCCCCTCGCAGGGACGTTTCAACTGGTGCCACCCACAGCCTCAACGGAGGACGGGACGGAAACACCCGGGCGGCTCCGGAGGAAGCGTGGACATTTTAGCTAAGTGTGCAATTGCATTTTCAACATAATTAGGTGCCTAATTGTGCGCCTAGGCCTAGCTGATGTATTTCCACGTGTATCTAATGATGATTTATCTAAAAGCTCTCTGGCCATAATGCCCTGCTCTCCAATCTAACGGAGGCATTCATAAAAGTGAGACATGAGTTTGAGTGGTCGCTTTTCCCTAGCGCTTATTTTAAACGGAATTCCCATTTATCTTGGGGTTTTTTGAACAATTCAAGCTGACTGAGCAATGGGAAAGCTCCAAAGAGCAGTATTCCTGGAAGACAAGCGTAGTGCTGCACAAGCAGCTGTGAAAAAAAGAAAAATTCCGGGGGAAAGGCCAGGGTGAGGTTAATAAATGAAATTTCCATGCGAGGCTTCCAAACAGTGCTGATGTTGGACTTCTGCAGTGGTGTGGATGTCATAAGAACCTGTACTAGCAACCACGAGGTCAAAAGGGATCTTCTTTCAATAGATGTTGAATGGGAGCTGCAGAGACAGCAGCTTTTGTTGGGAGACAGAGAATGTTGCAAATGCAATACACGTGAGCATCCCAGCAATGCAGCGTGTGCTACCTACCTCAGCCATGCAGCCACCTAAAACTCTCCCCATGTCTTTTCCAGCCGCAGCCGTGAAAGGCTACGGTAATGGGGTTTGTTCACTAACTGTAGACCTCATTGAATAAGGCAAAACACAAAAAAAACCCACAGATTTTTCCTTTAAATGACATGTCCTTTTACTTAGATAAATTCTCTGTATCCTCTCTTAGGATTATTCAGCTGCCTTTTAACACAAAACTGGCTGAACTCAGGCACCATCAGGTCCTCGGGACCAGCTAGGCTCCACAGGCACACAGTCAGACCTCTCAATATTAACTGCACTCTGAAAATGTCTCTTACTTTCCTTAAGTGAACCACTTTTTAACCTATGGCATCCAATCATTCTTTGCGGTGTATGATGTCAAAAACACTTACTGCACAAGCAGAGATCTGTGTTTCTTTTGCCACAGACAATAAATCTTTAGTGTCTTCTCTTGATACGCATCACTCCACTTGATCTCAGGAGGCACCATACGTCTCTCTCTCCCTCTGCCTCGTCTAACAAGGTCACTTTCCAGTGATGAAACAACTTTTCCAGAAGGTGTAGCGTTCAATAATTAATATCTACTGATAATAGCTTCCCAAAGCAGTGCTTTAAAACCCTAAAGCAGGCTCTTCACAAACTTACAGCATGATGAACGCTGAAAATAGATTTGACTAGCACATCTGAAAATACCAGCCTGGAAAACTTAGAACGCGTGTGACCACCCTCGCCGCCGATACAACCAGATCTGCACCCACTCACGCCACAGGGAAACCCAGCGCTCCCTCGCACCCACCAGCATTCTTTTACTGCAAGGCTGAGAAGGTTGCGTCATCCTAACACACACAATATAATCTGCTGTGAATAGGAAAACTCCTGTTGCTTTTGCTGCTGTGCGTACGGGTTCTGTGGCAGTAGCGTCATAAGCGTTAGGTTACTCGGGAAGGTGTCTCTTACTGGGGAAAGAGATCTAGCCCAAAAGTTCTCGTGAACACACAGCACAATTCCTGTCCCTGTTACTGTATCTCCTTCTACCGCTCATTTCACTACTGCCAAACTGGCTTTTTCAGGTGATCTTCACTTCTAAAGCAATGAGATTTGAGAAACTAGATGTAGAATTCCTAGAATTCACAGAATACCAGATCCAACGGAAACCTCATCCATTATATTCTCCTGTTCCTTTACACACCTTTCTTTTCTTCCTGTTATAAATGCTGTTATCAGAGGGCAAAATCTTAAGTTGCCGTGATAATCTTCCTAAAATGCCCCATTGAGTTCATTAGCCAGCTGTGATCTGTGACCAGCTGTCCCTGTACGTGGTGCTACCAAAGAGCCGCTGGCTGGTGCCAGTGCACGGCAGGCTGGCTCTCAGGCCTCACCCTGCGCGGCGTTACCAAAACGGCTGCACCAACAAAAGCGCACTCCCATCAACTGCCCGAGATTCAAACTGACTATTAGCGGGGCAGAAGCCTTTGTCTATAGATGTTATTATTTAATTAATGAACTGAAACAAACACCCTGCGACTAGCCGTGGCTGAGCGGTGATAGATGCCCCAGGTCCAAGACAGCCGCCCGAAGCTCGCCGGCGGAGCAGCCCGCGCTGAGGACGGGAGCCAGAACCGGGCGACGGGGCGGCGCTGGAAGGGAGGAGGAAGCAGCCCCGGCACGAGGATGTGCCCGAGAACGTAACATCTCTCTCCTGGGGGGGCAGTTGTTCTCTAGCGGCAATACGCAGGATTTTTGTGCCATTTAGAGACCTGCTACAGTTTGTAATGCTGGGGTCTGCTTGGTTTGCTGGGCCAGTCCTTCCACGGAACAGAGGAACATCCGAAGAGCCCTCAAGCTCTTCTGAAAATTTTCAGGCCTAAATAATCAACTTTCTTCTGGGATCACGCTCCACTTCCTAAAGATACCTATCCATCAATTTACAACCATTCCAAATTTTGGCAGGTTTTATGTTGTACTATAATGTAGAGTAAAATATCATCCATCTACCTTGGCACAGACAGATATAAAATGCACTACTAGCTACCGTGCGCTTTCCACCTGCATTTACCCTCTCTGATCAGACAGTAATATTTTGCATCCAGCACGGAAATTTGTATTTCAGACCGTTACAGAATTTCTGTTGTTTCCAGGGGAAACAAGTGATAATGAATTCCAAGAAAACCTAATCCTCTTTAATTTGATCAAACTGATTTGAATTGCAGGGTTTGGATTGCTAGACTAAGTGAGAGCAGCCCTGTTGGAGAAAGCTACAGATAGAACTGTGTATAAAAGATAAAGTAATCTTCATCTCCGAATGAGAAACCGCGAGCCCTGGCGCAAAGCAGCGCAGCGGCAGCTGAAGCGCTGTGCTCAGGGGGCCGTGGTCCACAGTCAAGGGCTGTAGGGCAGTGGAACTGTGACTTATCGCCTGGTCACCTGTCCCGCAGAGGCTGCTGAAGAGCGACGGTGAGCTCTGCACGCTGAAACCTAAGCCATTGATGTTCATTTAGCGTTTGTCCACCACAGTTATCAGAAGTTGCAAAATTCGTTTCAGAGGGACTTGAAAGGAACAGAATCACATGCATCCTTATATACTTAGTGACACGAAGCAGCATTAATAACTCCGTTACTTGTAGTTGAATTAACTTTTTTTAAGACTGTGTTTAAATTACATGAAGGCTATGACACAAGCCATCAAAAAGCAGCACATTCGATATTAAAATTAAATGTTGAGGCTGAGGGCGTGCTATTATGTCACAGCGTTGAGGGACAAAACTCAAATGTATTGAGACATTCTAATTTATGGATGGATGTCAGCCTGAACCTTGCAGTCTAATGGGCTCTGGCAACCTATGGCACAGGCGCGTCTTTTACTAGGTAGCGCTGTCCCTGTAGAGAAAGCACAGGAACAGAGACGATGAGAGGCGCCTGGTACTTGAAGGCACTCCATCAAGAGATTGCAGCTGAGCTGCTCACAAAATATTACGGCTTATGAAGACTCAGTGACTTTTAAAATGCTAACAACTCACATGTTTAGGAGTTTTTGTTAACTCTTTAGGGATGTATAGTTCCTAATGCACTCAGACATGCAAAAATCGATTTCAGAACAAAAATGATTTTGAATTTTGGGAATACAGTAAAAAGATCAGAATCAATAAACATAATTTTTGATCATTTTTCTTCTTTTTCTCCCCACTGTTCACCTCTAGCGTACACTTGTCACATTTAGCAGCGTGCGTGCCGCAGTCTTTCCCAACTTCTTATCTGCTCGTTCATTCCTTGATTCCGCAAGAGCTATGCAACCGATGTCAAGGTAATGGAACAGCTCCCTCACCCCGCCTTCTTTTTGATAATGTTGTATTAAAGCGAATGAGAAAATTTGCATGCATGTAATTATTAACATGTGCAACTGCTTTCAGGCTTTAGAGACTCTTGCGTGGGTACGACAAGCGGCGGCGTATTTGAGCATTCTCTGAGCTCAATTAGCTACAATTTAGCTTATAATAAACTCATCCCAAATGAGTGAGCCTCCTTGAGGGCTGGGCTGCCACAGCTACCTGCAAGTGACATCGACACCTTCTAGGTGATAGATAAACTCTCGCTTTCTAAAAATAGTCTTTGCAAGACGTTTTCACAAGACTTTCCTGCTGGTTAGAGAATTAGAGCCCAGTATGGTCAATGGAAAACTACCCAATTTCTTTTCACCTCAGTCTGTCACCAGGTTTCCCATCCCAGAGCCTCTCTAGATGCCGGCCAGTTGACTTCCATCATCACTCGTCTCTGCTTATAGAAAGTATTTGTACTGATCTCCTCCAAATGGCAGTGAGATCACAGTCTGAACCTTCTAAAGCGTGCCGGATCACTGTTGAAGGCAGCTGGGACCTTTCACTTCCCTAGCCATGGAGAATCCCATCTCTGATAAGCTACACCACGGCCTGCAAGAAACAGGAATCTTCTGCTGCCTCTCACAGAGAACTTAGAACAAAAGGGCTCCTCAGCCCCGACTCCATTTCCATACCTGGGATTAATCACGTACATAAAGAAAGGAAAGACTGCAGAAATTTGTAGCGCGCTTTGAATCTGCACAAAATTCAAATGCCAGGACTCTGTCACAGCGTTTTCTTTTCTTGTCTAGGTTATATGCTCTAAATCATAATTTAGTGTTTCTTTCTGCAAACAGTACTTTGGTAAACGCCGAAGCAGTGTTACCGGGATTTATCCCGTGGTTACCCAGCTGCAGCTATGGGTAGTTGCACCTCTGTCCGTTCTGGTTGCCCAACAGTAACTTGTTTAAAAATAAGAAAAGGGAAAAGTGGAAGCCTGAACATTAACTCATTGAAACTGTGAAAGATAAAACTGGTAACGTTTCTGTTTGTAATCTGGATGTTTCTGAATGGCCAGAGGCACAGAGAGACATGTGCTGCCCTTTAGTTAAACATGACTTAAATCTGCAAATCAAAAGATTTCCGTTTAAAAGATAATCTAGATCAATAGCATATATAGTTGAAATATGTTAATATAGGTATCCGCATAAACATAAATTGTGCGGATATTTAACTTTTGTTCAAAGTGCTTCATTTTCATCACATTTTGCCAAAGAGCATGTGATGCCTCTGTGCATGCAAATGCTTCTAGAGCTATTTGTATTCATATATACATATAAGAATTTCTTCGTACAGAAATTTATGTATGTGTAAATTGTGTGAATGTAAATATAGGATAGGCCATATGTCCCAAAAGTCCCAAAAGAGCATCTGATGTTGATACGTAGACAGTGTGTTAAGGACCTTCCTAATTAATAACCCAGATTAAAACCTCTTGGCAATCAATTAAGATTAATGACAGAAGTCATTCTCTATCCCCCTACGCCCGCGTCTCGGGCTGTGAAAACCCTGGGTCGTGAAACTTTAATCCTGTTATCTGCTGCCTCCTTCATCTGAAAAGCCTCCAGATTAACACAGCAGACATTATCGAATTTACAAGCAGCCGCTCGGACAGCTGCCCTGCTTTCGGCAGTTAATGGAAAGGGAACTAATCTGGTTAGGGGCGCAGGACTAGTTCGTAAATCTGGAGGCCCACGACAGTTAGAGCTGGCACGTCTCTCCTGGAGACCCGTGACGGAAGGAACCTGCGGGAAGGCAGGCGGGCTGCCGGGGGCGCTGGGGCAGGGCTGTGCCCCGGCTGGCGGCGGGGTCTGCGCTGGGCTGGGTGGGATACGCGCTGCCCTCTCGTCACTGGAAGCCAGGCAGCGGGCAAATGCAGCTGGTTCTGCTGCAGCCCACTCCATAAAATAGACGTACTGAGGAATCAAGAGGACAAATTTGGTTTTTCCCCTTTTGAATCATGCCCGATGAAACCAACGCTTTTTAACAAAAGCTGCACTGCCAAATGAAATGTTTTCTTTTTAGTATAGCTTGGGCGGAGGCTGGGGGGGGGGGAAGAATTGTAATGCTCTTTAGGGTGGCAGAGAAGGTATTTGACAGCTGTAGCCAATTCTGTTCCACCCAGAAAAGATTAACTTTTCCTTTCTTAATAGCCGTTATCCCCATGCTGCCAGCACAGGAATATTTGGACAAAAAACATGTAAGAAACAGCTTAAGTTACCGCGATGTACAGTGTATTTGTTGCATTTGAGGAGGCCTAAAGCACTCATCTTTCAGATGGCTGTTTGTAATAATGACGACAGCAAGAATTGTTCTGGCTGCACGCTCTGGTGGCAGTACTCAGTCTGAATAGGGGAATTTGAAATGAATACTCTTAACGCGTTTTCTGCTCCTTTCTCTAATAGTGAACTTATTAACAGTAATTATGGGTCTGTTCTGGAAGTTTAAGGAAAACTTTGGCTCCAGTTCAGCTCCAAGGTCTATACAAATTCCCACTTGAAGAAATAGCAGAAGGAATATTTTGGCAGAAAACATTTAAGAAAAAGAGGTGGTCTAACTCCCTTCTTACAGTCGCCACCGCAACGGCGCAGGCGTTCAGCTCTGGCGCCTGCCTGAGCCCAACGCTGTGGGCTGAACGGTGCCATAACCTCAGTTAAAACCCTCAGACAGTCAACTGGTTCAGCAAAGCACCCCAAAACTACTGTGGTTCATTCGTCACTGCCCCTTTAATTTAAAAAAGGAAAGAAAGTATAAATAGGAGTATGAACGCAGGGTAATGCATCATTTATAAATTATCCTGTTAGGGCAGAAAACAAAACATGGTTTTGAAAACAAAACCTCCTGCTGCGGACTCTGCTATGTTTGATGGGAGCCCTTCAAAAGAGTTCATGGCTTAACAGAGGCTGTTTATGTGGGGACTTCGATCTGTACCTGCTGTCCCCTGTCACTCCCGGGAAACTTGGCGGCAGATGTTGCAGCGTTAAGTTGTCTCTGAAGTGGCTCTCTGTCCTCATCTCCCCACCACAACAGAGTCAAACTATATTAGATCTCTTTATTTGTGCCTGAGGCATGTTTGGGAGCGCAGCTGTGTCCACCCCCAGTCTACCTTTAGCGTTTCAGCCCCCAGGCGGCAAATGTGAGACCAAAACTGTTCTGCCACTCTTCACTACATCTGCTGACAGTCCCGCAGCCTCGCTGCAGGCTGCCCAGGACCTCTGCCTCCGCTCGCAACAGATGTCGGCAGCAACCTGCTCGCTCACACCTGTACAGCCTCCCAACCTCGCGGCTCGCTGCCTGAAAAATTCATGACTCGAAGGACTTCCATCCACAATCAAAGCTTCTCGGCTCGACTGCGTGCGGCCTCAAACTGGGCCACCCTCGGCATTGTCTGGCAACGTGGCAGAGGTGGGAGAGGAGAGAGACAGGGAAGGAAAAGCTCACTCTGCTTTGATACTTCATGCCTAAATTTCAATTACTTGATCAAGGACTTGAATTCAGCAGTGAATTCTCTACAAATGGGAGCTACCAAGTTCTTAAACAATACAAGAAAGAAGACAAAACCAAACAGCTATGTGGCTGCTGCGTACCGTAACGGTGCTACCGCAGTAAGTATGTGCGTGCCTGTCTCGCTGTACGTACACGTGCCTGCTCATCCGTGCACCGACTTAAACCCAGCGGGTACAGCGTGGCATCTCTACCTTGCAAGTTATGAACAACTAAAAAGATGCAGTCTTTTCTCCTCAGATACAAAATAACATGCCAGACAGAAGTTGCAGTCCTACAGTGTCGCAGGTCACACCTTAACAACCGTTGGTTTAGATTTTATTCATCAGTGCAAATTCTGCTCCTTTTTTCAGTGGGGATACTGAAGATTAGTGGGGTACTTCTCTGTTTTTCATAAACCAAGACGTTGGTCGGTGTCTTCCTGTCGAGTCCAGAGAAGGCGGATGCCTGACGTCGCCACGGCTCAGCAAAGCCTTCCCTGGACGGCAAGTTTTACCTGTCTTTATGGCCATAAATACTCAAAACGGGGCCTGACTGACAATTTTTTGGCTTGTTCAGGCACCATTTCTTCTGCGTTCCTATTTCCATTGAATTTACCTGTTAAACTGTGTTGTACTGTATATTTTGTATGCAGATTTGGTATTGTTAACTGTGCTACATGTAACGTGCATCATTCATGTAAACAGTAAATAACTTGCCAACGGGACAACAGGAACGGTAACACTAGTATTTGACTACGCTCCCTGTTTCCAGCATTGCCCTTTGTCATGCTTCCAACATTTGTCCTTGTCTTAATTAAAGCTCGCCTTTCCTTCCTGTAGAACAGTACCAAACTTCATCCCAGGAAAATAATCACAATACGGATTATTTCTCATTCTCTCAAAGGTAACTCCCTCCCTTTAATCCCTCTAATTTTTTATGTCATCTTTATAGGGCGTGTTGCAAAAATAGCGTTCTGGCACAGTACTGCTTTGTGGTATGAGAGCATCTGGTCTGTCTCGCCCTTCTGGGGCCAAGCTTCTGAGTCTTTGTAGCGGAGGCCACTTTTTCATGGGTCATGGGTGTACTCAACGAAAGCCTTGTCGGAGAAACAAGCTTCCTCGCCTTTTTTTCTGTGGAAGCTGCCTTTGGCATGGAAGCATAAAGCTCATTGAAGCAACTTGCATGAAAGTTATTGGTGGTCACTTACATTTGATGTGGATTTGATATTCTGATTGCCAGACTCTACTCTTACAAGTAGCTGGCTGTAAGAAGATTTGAGTATTTGTTACAGAGAGTTTACACTGAATGACGTGTGCGCTATGTTTTTGTTTTCTAGCTGAACACACACAGAGTACAGAATCCTTCACTCCGTTTTCAGGAGACCCGTGTTTCTGCAGCGTTCTTGGGCTGGTGTGATGCATCTTTTAATGTGTTTTGTTTCCCCAAGGCATAATTTTTCCTGTTGTGCCATCCTTCCGGCTGCAGTGCTTTCTTTGGTGAAGGTCAGGGAATTACCAGTGCAACATGCCCCTCCTTCGCCTCCCGCAGCGGATACACGCGCCACACACAAACCTCATCTCCTTGCTGCGGTCGCATCAACGAGACTCTGTCGTACTGTCTTCGCAACAGCGCCCACAGTGCATCGAGTCGACCCTGCGGCAGCAGAGCAACAGCATTTTCAGTACGACAAAAACAGTCAGCAGAGAGCACAGCACACCTGCTACGTTACTGTCCACGGAGTTCCGTGGAGAAATTTACTGTCAGAACCGAGCACCGGTTCCTTACAGCCGGATAAGCGAAGCGTATACCTGGGCTGCATTGCCCACCCCAGACAGCCGTGGTGCTGCTCGTTCCCATCAGTGAATGCCAGGTACTGCACGCACCTCCACTGGGAGCCAAAGGGCTGTGACCCAACCCACGTCTGCTTCTCAGCGATCTAGAGGTAATACGGCTGTTTGCCAATCTTTTGGGCTGCATTGCCACGTGTCCATCTGGAATTTCTCCCACATAAACGTATGTCTTTTTACGGCCTGTATGCAGCAAGTCCGCGCTCTCAGGAAGGCTGGGACCTGCTGGGCACGTGGTACGCAGCTGACTGGTGCTGCACGGTAAGTCCCGCACGTGGTGAATGCTCAGGCTGCCGGTGCAGAACACGCACAGCGGCTCGGATGCTTGGCAGAAACATCCCGCTCCGCACAGGGGTGTGCGCACAACACATCTTCAGAGCTTTCAGGTGGTCAGAAAGGACTTAGAAGGAGATGTGTCCGTACTCCCAGCTAAACCTGCCTGTTCTCTGCTCTTGCACATTTACAGCAAGCTATTTATGGACCCATCTTCAGTTTTTAAAATGATCTTGTTACAGGTTTGCAAGTGACTCATGGCATTTACAGAAGAAAATGTCTTTATTTTATGCCGTTTATTATGTTTCACTTGTTTGTCACACTTGTTTCACTTGTTTGTCACACTTTTGCATTATATTGTTTTATATAATTTTTTGCTTTTCCTGTTTGGTAATGAGTATGTGTGTTTAAAGCTTTGTATAAACTGTGGAATTTTAGGCTTAATTAGACATACACTGAGATAGACCAAACGCCAACAAAGCCCCTGTAGCTTTTAGTACTCTTACTGTATGATATGTCCCTTTTTTTGGGAAGGATAACAGAATGTGGCAGTAACGATGAAGTACTGCATTTAGGGCTTTAAACTGCTCCTGCTATTCCTCCTCAGTAGGCGTTCACTTCCAGAATAGTACATTACGCTTGAATGGGAATACTTGAAAAATAACGTACAGTTCAGCTTGCGTAAGACTGGTAGGGCAGACAAAATCCAGCCTTTAGTACACAAATTATATTGTACCAAAGACTAAAAAGATTACCTTAATTGGCGTATACCACTTCTCCTGAATGGCTGGTGAGGTAGGCTTTGGTTTACGTGGTTTAGGATGAAAAGGTTCTTCTGGTTCTTCTGGGAGTTTCACCACAGCGTTTTTTGCTTTTTCTAATCTAGCCCCTTCTTCAGTGGATCCTTTGTCGCCCCAGCGAACCTAAATAAAGGCAGAGTTCAGACATAAATGCACTGTATGGACAGGACAAGGACACAGTTGCAAATAACAGAAGTAGCTGAAAAAGTTTAAATCTGGAAAAAGTTCTATATAAACAAGAGGGGAGGTACTGAGGAAAATGCTCCCTCTTTGTTTTTGATGACAAGCATTCTTAGTTAATTTGTAAACATGAGTCTCTCGTACCACTAAATTAAGAGAAATACTGAAAGAAAAGTCTACCATGCATCACATAGGCTGTAAAGGAGACAGGAAATCTGGGAAATCTTCTTTCATTAATGATGCAAAAATACCATTTCCAGTTCTGATTTATCCTAAAATACCAGACCTTAATCTGGCACCGATGGAAGCCTAGAATTTTGTCAGCCCAGATTTCCTAACACAGCGTGTTTGTTGAGAACCCCAATTTAGGTAGAAGGCCGTACTTGAGGAAGTTTTAGCAGAAGCTCCTTGAAACTGCTCAGGTTTTCAAGTAGTTCTGCAAGAAGACGCATCCTGGAGAAAACACAGATGAAGCACACTAACCTGCATAATAAGTAAATGTGAAACATGTAGCAGTGTATATCTTATCACTGCCACAAGCATATAAAATATATACAAAGGGTTCAAAGGGAAAGGAAACCTGGATTATTGCTGTTGGTGAGACAATCACAGATTTCCACTTCCATAAAAGTCCGCCTAAGAGAGATATTTGTCCTGCTACAGCAGTCTTATTTCAGCTGCTATTGGGAACACCCTGCAGCAGTCTGAGCAAGGGTGTTGGCTGCATTGTACAAAGAAACAAACCCAGGCAAGGCTGGTACTTTATCATCCAAAAAGAGCATCTAAAAGCTACGGCTGGAGCTTGAAAGTTCTTAGTAGAACTGGCCTGGATTATGTTCAGTGCAAGACTTTCTAAATTATGCCATCTGCTACAGTCTAGCCTGTAAGGAGGACCTGATCCACCTAAACCAGGCAATTAAATTCTGACATTACATCTTGGGTAAATGTGACACGCTGATGAGTCATAAAACTGTTACTGGAAAAGAGCTAACCGTTACTGCCGTCCCCCACCAACATGCTTGTTTTTTTCAGGGACCTCCTGACTGGAGATGCCAGGCATGAAAAGAGAAGAATCCAAGAAAAATGAGAGAAGACTGACCTTCCACCCTCAGGGAAAGCATTACGAGCATCGCTGCACACTGCTTGGTAGGTGTACGTCAGTTCTGTCTTGCTACTTGCCCATTCAAGCACTTGGAAAGTCAGCAGAAGAACAGGGGGATGCAACGCCTCTCCCACTGCAAAGGGGCCCACCAGGAAAAAGAGATGCCCCTGGTCTGCTGCTTCCCAGAGGCAGGGCGAAGACCGCTCCAGGTCTTGCTAGGGACAGTACAACGTGCCGGGATAACCGTGCCAGAGGATGGGAGGAGGAAGCAGCCTGACTTCTGCATCCTCGTCAGCGCCCTGTGTAGCATGTGCTGATACGGGAAGTGAGGAAAATACGCAGGCGAGCCAGAGTCTAGCCCCCTTCAGGAAAATGAAATACCCTGGAGGAAAATCTTGTCATTTTATCACCACCGCCAAGTATTCTTTACCACTGCAATCTCAGTGCAGAGAATGAGAGCAGCGAAGTACGACAGAGCTTAATTTGGTCTTTAATACTGTAACTCACCTTGGTAAAATACAGACCATCATTTCTTAGGAGGGGGACTGTTTTGAACCTTTCTGTTATTTTGAACTTTACTGTTTGGCTTGCTTAGCGATTTCTTTTTCTCACTGGGGAAGCCTCTCTCTGCAATATTAGAACGGGCTTTCGTGTCCAAGTAGGCCCTGCTGAGTCATTAAAATGCATCTGTATCTTTCACTGTGATCAACGGTACTTTTACGGTGGTTTTTATGAGGTGGTTAAAATGTATTTTAAACACTGTTAAAACCATTTAGAGATAGACAGTGGATTCCTTACTGATAAAATGACCTTCTCCTTCAGATGAAAGCGACTTCACCCAGAAGAAACCAGAATTTGTGGGGTCTAACAACACAGCTTTGGCATAAAAATTTACTGCCTGTAATGGGTGGGGTCTAGAAATGACATCATAAAACTTTAAAGCAATGCCAAAAGACAGATCGAGGAAGAGCAAACAACACTGGCTAAATTGCTCTGGACTGTCGCAGGCGGGTGAAGCCGGTGGGGAAGCAGGGGTGAATGTGTGACTGCCCCAGAGGGGAATAGAGTAAGCGAAGAGAGGTAGGACGGGAGCGATAAGCAGAAGTTTACTTGTTCATGCTCTCCTTTTCTCTATGCCAGGAAGCTCCCAGAAGAATCAAGCTGCCGGAAGAATGGCAGAAGAAGTGAGCACAGAGAAAGAACAAAAAATAGACAACTGCATTAGCACGTGAACTGAAAACAGGGAAGAAAGGTCCATTACTAATCCATCAAGTTTTTCGTTGGCCACAGCACAGAAACCACATGTAACTGGTCAGGTAAGGAATACCCTCCCTTTGGCCGTCTCACCTTCACCATCCTGTTAGACTGGTTTTGTTTTCTCTCTCCTTTCCACACTTGCTCTGCCCTGATTCACCGAACGAGCAACGCGCTCTCGAGCCAGGGGAAGGTACGAGGTCTGGTGCCACTCTGTCCACACAGCCAGAATGGGCTGCTAAGCCAGTGATTCCCTCAGCCCCGCTGTTTACAGCTCCAAATTCAAACGCTGAGGCATTTACGATGTGGCGCCCAGCCCGAAGTTTGTTAGTACTCTGGGGTGCCAGGGGAAGACAGACACAGCTCCACAGAATGAGGTGCCTTTCAAGAGCCCGTGCTTGTGTAGTCAGCAATTTCATTTGGTTTGCATCTTTAGCCCTTAGTCCTGCACGAAATTCCTAGCACAGATGAAAAAGCTTACTAACCTAATCATTACTTTCTGCTCTCTTCTTTGAAGAGAAAATACTGTATTTTTGCTATGCGATGAACATGTGTTTCTTTATGGTACTGCCGTTACTTGTGTCCATGAGGTATCGATCAGTTTTCTGTTTAATCGCGCAAGATCCCATTTACAAACTGTAATGATTAAACCCTGGAGCCCCTCCTGGATCTCCTCTGGGAGGCTCATCACGGCTCCCGTTAGAAATCCAGGCTTGTCATTCTTGATGTTGGGAAGTATTTTCTAGTTTGCCTTTGAAAAGCACTGCACTAAATGTTTTCTTTTTCCAAGATCTGAAGCTCTTCTAAATTAGCAATTCTGAACTGCTGAAGGAAGCACGTATAAACAACAGCTTTAAACTTGCATGTTCTACTGCCGCATTTAAAAAGAACTCAAGCAAAGCTGATTCCTAGGCCGATACCTTTAAAGTTTCATCAAGATACATCAGTATGGCCTAGGTGGGTATTTCAGAGAGAGACAGTTTCCAAGACCGAAGTTAAAAACTGCAGCAAACTGCTTTGCAGATTCCATAGAGGCTGACTTGACTATGAAATCTGACATAAGGACGTGCCCATAAGGATGCACACTTTTCATTCTGTTTTAATTAACATGATGCTATCGTGTCTCTTCAAAGACAGGCACTGTTGTCGCTGTGAGTTCCTTTGGGATCAGGCCTCTCCTTAGCATCACCATTGTCAGCGCATTTGGCTGGCCCACAGTTGGAGGACTTATGTTTCACTGTAATTTCTTCCAAAACATTCAGAAAAGGCTCTCACTCTCTCTTTCTCATTAGCTTGACGGAAAGAGCATGTCTTTAGGCAGCTATTTAAAGTTCCAGTCAAATGGAACTACTGAAAGCTGTTCTTTCATAGGCAAGGTCAAAATTGTTCGATACAGTAAAAAATTTTACAAGGCTTACGTCACTGTGAAGGAAGAACACATTATGCCCTTGTATTTTCAGTACACTTTAGAAGTCTTCGTTTCCAGCATCTGCAGCCTGAGAGAGCTTGTGTTTTAAGGAATTGGCATTTCTGTATCGTACAAACCTCCATCCTTTTAATTCCTCCAACTCCTCGTCCACCGTAGTAGGAAGCATCCACCGTGGGCCATTTCTTTGTAGGCAAGGGCTCTTGTTCTTCTTCCTGTCAATAAATTCAAATAACATTTACTTTAAAAAGATACTCTTTTTTTCCCTAAGTGTCTTTTTAGTATATTTCACTAGAGTTCAGAGAGAGTGAGTTTTCCCATGTTAGGTATGAAAGATCAGATATTTAGGTTCCCCAAGCATTTACCAATTTCCGAACAAAATCTGGTCATGTTTGGAAATATTTTTCATGTTTTGCACAGGAAGAGCGTCGGTGGCGACCATTAGGGAAGTTCAAATGGGGAATCTCACTGTGGATTCTACTGACAGTCATTCATTTGCCTCGTCCTTTTCCTTTCCACTAATATAAATAAGTATAACACACACAAAGAGAAGGATTTGCAGTGGCTTCTTCTGTAGAAAATACAGTGCCTTTAAAGAGCCAGATCATCAGCCCTACTCATTTGGATTCAGCAGACAGTGTTCAGCAGATCTGCACGTAAAGGTTACGCAGCCGATCGCAGTTTCCCAAGCCAACCTTTGTCAAACTCGCTCTTGGCTGCCTCAGCTCAATGAAGTGTGCCTTATCGCGGACTCAACTGTCAGAGTACACTTGAGTACGCTCAAGCAATTGGCTAAATCAAGACCAAGGGGCAAAGATACTGCAGACACCACAAGGTCCTCTGGTGCATTCTTACCCAAAAGAGGGAGAGAAATTCCCTTATAAGGGTTCTTCAGTGTCTGGAATGCCAAAGCTGTGGGAAAACGCTGTTTAAGTCATACGTGAATCTTTAGGCTGTTACATAAGAGCTTCTCAGTCTTTCTGCTTTCGCTGCAGAATGGGAAAAATAGTATTCAGCTATCTTGGGATAAAGCCCTTAAGTATTTCTGAGGACTTGGGCTTAATTCATGCCACGCTGGGAGGACTGAGACAGAGCAGAGCTTTGGACTTTGGCCATCCTGCTCTCAGCTTAAGGCTTCCCATGGGACAGCTCTTGCTCCCTCAGCCGCTCGGACAAAGAGCCGGGTTCGCAGAACAGAGGAAAGCGCAGAGGAGGGGCACTGTGTAACCAGCGTGACGAGCGGAGCACCATCATACCCTACCTCTTTTGGAGCCGGCGGAGGCGGAGGGGGATCTTTGATGACCTGAAAGAGACAAACGTATAAAAGCATGAGGAATTGCACTGGCAGCATCCAAAAGCAAACAGAAAATTTTAAGAGTGAACTGTTTCCATCTGAGTCCCCCACATCTGCTTGCAAACTGGCAACTGCTGCTGCCGAGTCCCTTGGGTATCGATTATCAAGGCCTTCTGGAAATTAACACCATCCGTCTAATAGAAAATAACATCAATTGACTGGCAGACACTCTTTGGGCAGACGTGTCTGCCACTTTGCTTCCTGACCGGATAAGACTCAGTCATTCTAAGTAATAGCCAGTGATGAAACCCTATGGGTTTAATTAGCAAGCCCGGGAGGAAAAGCATCCCAAGGTCTACGTGAGGTCTTGCATAATCTTGGGCCAAGATGCCTGCTTCCTTGTGCCATGCTGCTGGATAATTTCTGGCCCGATGACAAGTGTGAAGTGCCTTCTGGTAGCTCAGGCTTCACCTCTAGACGTCCAGATCGTTTCCGCAGGTCTCACATTTCAGATGTAATAATTTAAGTATGTAGCTCCTTGACTGTTCAGCACGGAGTGGCTGCAAGCGGGAACACGTTCACAGAGCTTCTTAAACTGCTTCTGGGTAAGGCCCGCTCTTAGGATAATTCACTTACACCTATATTTAAACCTCGACCTACAGTTTCTTCCTGTTCCCTTTCTCACATACGTGTGGTAAATCTCAGGGAGCTCCTCGGTACTGACGGGAATCCACCGAACGGTACAGGAAAGGGAAGAGGAAGGCGGCGGCCCTCTTAAATGGTTAAGATGAAAACTGAACGCACATCCATTCTTCCGCAAGAAAAGCGGGTTTGTAAGCTAAAAAGAAGAACTTCAGTGATATCAAGTCTTTTTTTGTGCTTGAATATTGTATAGAAATTACTAAAAAATACCCCATGAATATAAAGTAGTCTGTTTCTGCTGTGCCTTAGTATTATACAAGCGTAACCAAAATTGTCTGTGATGGCAAACATCTAGATCTCCTAATACAGGATTTAGTACCGTGATTGAAATATGTCTTATTTTATTCACTCTATGCTATTCATTATAGTACTTCCGTTTACTCTTCCTCTACCTATAAATAATGTCACTGCGCAGATGTATAGCAAGTATTATCAAGAGGTTTCCTTCTTGATACACGTTTCAAGTCACAGTTCCACCAAGATAGTTACGAGTTACTACCGAAACAAGCTATAGAATTTTGGCACCGGACACAGGAATTCTATGAAATAAGAGATCGTTATGGCACCCTTGGAAACATTCTTCCACAGCCCTTCAGGTGTAAGATACTGAATTGTTCGAGCAAGCTCAGAGTACTTTGAGTGGATTGGAAAGCCATCTATAGATTTTAACCAGACATCCCTTTGCTGCTAGGATGTTGCAAAAACGTGACAGAAATTACTTTTCTTTAAATCTTTGGAATTACTGCCCTAACTTCACAAGAAACAACGCAGCGGGATCATGGGACGATGCTGAGCAAGATTTTCGAAAGCATGAAGATATTTAATTCTCACTGAAAGCAATTAACAGACTGGAAACGGTAAAACGGTACTTTCAATATATTAAGGGTCACCTTATCTTATTTAATCCCCATTCCTATTTCCCTTTTGCCTGTCTCTAATGATTATCTCCAAAAAAAATGTATTTTGCTGCCAAAACTGCAAGCTGTACAGGGGGGAAAGGCCTAGCTAGGTTGCAGATTTATACAAATACATATTAAGCACTATCATCACTCCACTTTCTACAGTTCTACAATTCTTACATCTTGCGATTTCTCCTGAGCAAAGACAACTTTGCAGAGTAAACTTCTTTGTGACGCCTGCTGAAGTTTGCTTGGGCCCTACGCCTGTTGATATTCTTACATATATTCCTAATACTTATCAATATTCCTATATTCCTATACGCAGAATCAAAATTTCTACCCCAGTAGATCAAAAAAACCTCTCTTTTTTGGACCTCAGTGGGCTTCAAAAGTCATGAGTCAATGACAGTTTTTGTTTGACTCCCTGAGCAAAGGATCTAATCCTATGCCAGCTGCTAAACTCCCTGAAGTTGTAGGGTAAACTTGATTTGAAGCTAACCAATACATTAATTAGCTGCTATTTCTAATAGCTTCACAAAATGAAACTTGTTTTGAATGTGACAGTGGTGTGAGAAAATAATCTGCTTTGAGTAGCAGATACTCACTCCCGCTGACAGAAGTGGAATGTAAATGCCTGCATCCTTATGTTTCCACAGGCTCCTCACACTCACACTCTCTCGCACACGTGCGCACACACAAAGATTATTTTCAGCCTTGTGCGATAGGTCAAGTGAAATCAGTAGAAAGCCATTTTTTAAAAAGAGAAATCCGAGGAACCCGTGCAGCTTTGGCAGAAAACAACGCAAATGCAGCATGAAAGCGCGCGTGCTGAAGATTGTAATATTGCAAATTAACTTTTCCTGAACTTAAGATTCAGATTGTTTAAATACGGAAGACTCTGAATAATGCTGCAGTCTTATTAACCCCATGTAGAGATGGATTACTTCCTAGTTTTGATTTGTTTTGTTTTATTATCATCATCATCAGGCAAGGCTGCATCTTATTTATTTAGTTGCAAAGAATGAAGACTCGAGTTTGGAGGAGAGCCGATTTCTTACCAAAAAAAAAAAAAAAAAGAAAGAAAAAAAGTTAGTTGCTTCAGGCAACAGTCCCTTTGATCTGCTCATTAACACTTCTCAAATGTTCGCGTGATGTGGGCATTAGGAAATGTCAGCACCAGAGCCTGAAGCCAGCTTGACGCGATCATATGTTCTGATATTGAGGGAAGAGTGAAAGAACTGTCAACAGTGAACTGCCTTTAAAAAAAGGGGTGGGGGTAGGAAGAAAAGGAAAAAGGAGTCCCCCTGCCCCAGTCAGTAAGTGTGCACGGGCCTCAGCGCCAGGAGCGCTGCCAGACGGGGTCCTAGCGAGGACGGAGTGGAGTGCCCGAACCACCTGAAGCTCTGCCCGCAGGCGGTCGGGATTATGCGCTCGCGTGGCTCTGGGCGCTCATTCTGTCCTGTCCACAACACCTTTTGCCTGCCTCTCTCTCGTACGTTTGATTCTGGAGCATGGTTTGAGGGCTGCTCCTTTCTTCCTTGCTCCTCTTCTTTGTCCGTGAAACCAGGCGCTCCACGCACCAGGGAGCGGACTCAGCAGCAGGGAAGAGGAGGTCCCGTAACGTGCTGCCACTCTCGTCAGGGACGCTGGCACCACAGCCCGAAACCACACAGCCACAAGTGGCAATAACGTGTAATGTGAGAACGTCGGGTGCGGGAGAGAGGGAAAAGAATGGAGGCACAGTGTAATGATCTGGGGAAATGGACAGCAAAACAAAAAGAAAGGAACAGCCAGAATTTGGTAATAGGTTCAGTGCAACGGTATGTGGTTTGGGAACTCAGTATCATTGTAGCAGTGAGTCCTAAAATTATGTTTTCTTTTTAAAGAAAGAAATAATATCCATGAGAGGTGTGAGGAAACAACAGAGGGCACTGATATTTAAAGTGCCATGGTTTTATTGCTCCCATAGAAGTCAAGCTGCTTTTTAGTAAAAACTTACCGATCTGCAGCTCAAGGCTTCCCTAGAAATAGCCAATCACTCCTGTAGCAAACACTGTATGCAGAAAAGACGCTCAGGATAAGTTACTGTCCCTTAAAGTAAACATCAGGGAGGGACAGCCTTAAGCACGAGGTAAATGAGAACCAAGGGACAATTTCTCTTTGTGCAGCTCTTTGTGATGCAGCTCCCAGACAGAACCCTGCCGTAACGCCACCGTGCACCTTCGGCACTCAAGGTAATATCTTTGCTCTGCAATTCATTATAAAGGGCATCTATTTGAGTTAATTGGGTACTCCCATAGCTATCCCTCCACAGCTCTGCACAGTGTGTTGAAGTATGCCTGTAAACTGAACTCCTTTCACTTAGAACAGGCATTACAAGTGTAAACCCCATGCTGAACAAACCCCATCCGCTTGGCAAATTACGAAAACTGCATGTGCAACTGAGTACGATGTGACCGACTGCACTTCCAACTGGAAAAGACCGATTCTGGGCTAAGGTAAATTAGAGATGCGTGGATTATGTTGTGACAGTCATATTCAGCTGGTGACAAAAACCAGAGTTTTAGTGAGCTAACTCACTCTGAGAGCTCGGACAAACTGAAGGAACATGAGGTTTCCTGATACCAGTCAACTCAAAAGGAAGTGTGTCTGTCTTGAAAAAAAAAACAAAAAAACAAAAAAACAACAAAAAAACCACAACCAGAAAAACTTGAGAAGTCAAGAAAAGGACAAAAGAAAATAAGCCGCTTTCAGAAAAGCAGCTCTTGAGAAAGGATAGGATGATCCCTCTCAACAACTATGAACGAGCAGTCAAACAGCTCACTCCAAAGTCTGTAATTAGCTGACAGGAGACACTAAAAAAAAAAGTTAGTTACTTGGCTTCACTTAAGGATTTAAATCGTATTTTACACGCGTATTTTTAAAATAACTATACTTTGAAACAGAAAATGTGTGCTTTTTTACCCGCATAAGCCTGCTGCAATGTTATTTCCTTCATGTCCTCCACCTCCCTCTCAGCCTGCCCCAGATGACAGCTCTACGTGAAGTGCCGAGCCGGAGCCGCCTTCTCCGGGCAGAAAGTGTAGACACTAAGAAGTGGGAAGACGGTCTGTGAATCAAGGTTAGCCCGTTATTTTAAAATGAGAAAGTAGGAAGCTTTTCCTTTTCCACAGGAAGGCTCCCGATATAAAATCAAGTTGAAGTAAAATGACTAACAGACGACCTCCCTGGATTTCCGATGGCACTGTACTGTGCACAATGAGGCAGAAGGGAGAGTTTTTGTTAGAGTAGAGCTCGTAGTTCTTGCCTCAGAAACCCCAGACCGTGAGGACGCAGATGGTGGCTGAGGACCTGTTGCCGTAGGGCAGCCTGGGGCCTGAAGGACTACGGAAACGCTTTTGGTTCTGTGGCTTCGGCATGGTCAGGCGAGAAGGGCAGTTCCTCTGCTGCCCGGGTTCCACAGGTCCGAGAGAAGACAAGGAATACAGTAACAGCCTGGAAGCGACCTCCGCTTCCCAACTCCTCAGCGCTGCCGTTGAACAGGATGAATAACAAACTTCACCGATTTAAAAACCCCAACGCGCAAGGAGATGGAGGAGCGTTAGTGAAACAGCACTGGTGACTGCTGCCAGAGGGATAAAGAGGGCACTCAGATGAAAAGAGATGCAATGGGTCCAAGGGATTATTAAGACACTAAGGGATTTCCAACTTGAGAGCCCATAATGGACTACAGATACCAATTTTAGTGATGGTACTTCTAAAATTGTCCTTCATCTCAGGATAACATCTGCATACTGTTATGGCCAACAACTTGCAAGTAACAGAGAAGGCTTTTATCAAAGATTTCACAGAAATGTAACACGTGCTTGCTCAGTAGCCAGACGCACTGCTAAGAGCGCAGTCCACGGCGTGGAAGCTGGTCTTGTCTTCCATTTATTGCGTGTCACGAATGAAAGAAAACTCCCTCTACAGATGGCGTATGTCACGTGTAGCTCTCCTGTTACTTAACCCATTTCCTACGGTATCTGTGTTTCCCAACACGGTATATAATCGTGAGTCACACACTCGGTGACTTTTTCCAGTAAGTCTTTACTCACCACTTTGCAGCAGAGGGGCCAGAACCACCAGAGCAGACCGAGTGCCACTAACAGTAACAGCACAAGAACAGCGATGAGCGCCGCTACTCCGCTAGACTGCGAAGAAAGCAGAAAGACGCCGTCAGTGGACGTTGCCAATAACTGCTGCCTGCTTTCCCCACTCGCCCCAAACCAGCTTCCTACTGACGGATACAGATCCCAAACAAAGTGATCCGTCACATGCTGTTATTCCCAATGGAGAAATTCCTCACAAAGGATCGAGAAGAGGGTCTCAGCCAGACTCGTGTTTGGCACAAGTGCAGTCACACCCTCCGTGGGAAGCCTCCTCAGCTCCACGAGCGATGTAGAAGGTAAGCTAGGATGCTTCAACAGGAGCTGCCTATCACAACGAATGATGTGTCAACACGAACGTGGGGGAGGAGGTGGTAAAATGCTATTCGTGTTTCTCATTCCCTACATAGTCTGGGGGAATACCCTACATATTCCACTGCAGTCGGTGGATTCGTTCTGATGTAAAACTGGTATGCCTGACAAGAACAAGGCCCAACCTGAAGAAAATAAAGGGTGCATGGACTGCTAAGAAAGGGGCTGTTGGACACAAACAGGTAAAGTCTCTTCCTAAGGCTGTGGATGAGAGGTGCCCTTCTCCTCCCACGAGGGCACAGGTCTGTACGGATCGGTGGCTGGGTGGAATTTTAAGGAATCTCTACTAACAATACATATGTAAGGCATTTGTGCTTATCGCCCACACGCGGGGCGTTCCCACTGTACAGCCTGTAGCACACTAAATCCCTGCACTGTGCTGGGAACACCAGAAGGAGCGTTGCTGCTTCCTGCAATACTGCTCTGAATGAAGAAATGAATCTCCCACCACCTCAAACCCGCATCCTGTAGGTGCTTTTATTCTTACACTTGATGTTCTGTGCTGCTGTGCTCGTTTAGAGAAACACTGAGAAAAATGCAACAGTGACCTTAGGAAAACAGAAGTTATTGAGACTTCGGCCAAGGAAAAAGGAAGGGACGGAAACCCAGGGAATCGCTGAGGGTGGAGTAAAGCGTGAGTAATTCTGTCAAAGTGAGACAAGTCGTGCTGGAGATACACCATTGCGAATGCAGCTGTAGGTGCAGCAAGGCATATGCATTTACGAGAAATAGGTAGGATGCATGCCTCGGGCCTCCGTGCAGCATATTTTTTGTTTGTTTTCACGGCAGCAATGTGTGCGCGCTAGGGGAGGCTGTAACTTGTAACTCTAACGTAGCGAGTAGCCATCAGCTGCTCAGCTATCACAATTAGTGGAACAATTCTAGCAGTGACCCATTTCTTGCAGTTGCCCATCTGCTACTATGGAAACAGCAGTTCTCCTTGTGTGGAGCCGTCTCTGCTGCAACACGTATGAAAGGCGGAAAAAAAAAAAAGAAAAAAAAGGATGATCAGAAGTACAACAGTTTTTCCTGTCAATACACATCTGTACTCATTCTGTTTCCTGTTAGTGACAACTTCTGACCACAGAGACGCACTGTTCGAGTACAGCAGAGGGAAGACAGCCGTACCGAGCAATCTGCTATGATTTGCTTTGCATCAGTGCTTTGTTTTTACCTATCTGTGCAATCTTAGCAATTTTTAAGGGGACATGGGGACAGACTTAACGTGTGCTGCTTTCTCTGAAAGGACGAAGATAAGAGAGAAAGGCAGTTTGCTGTTAGTCTCCGGCATCCTCCTGTGACGGGCCTGTCCTTGCGTCACCGTCTGAGCGGCTGCTTCAGCACGCTGCGCTGTAAGCCTGAAATGCTTCCCAATGATAACGAGGCCCTTAACCAGAGAAGCATCATTTGGGAAACGTGTGTTTCTTCGGCTCTCCATTTATTCAGGCTTTCTTCCTGAACTGAGATGACTGATTTCTACAGTTACCCGAGTATTTAGTTTTTAAATGAATAGAAGAAAAATGTCATCTCTTTAAAGACAATTACCTACGAGCGATAAAAATACTGTTGGAAAAATACACGCTGATGCGCAGAAGGTACTGTTCTGTATGCTTCTATGCCTGACAGGAAAGCTGTGCTAAAGTCACACTTTAAATGAGACAAATTTATAGAAACATGGTATCCATGCGCAGCACATTTTCAAAACCTCCTGTCTAATTGCAAAAATTTCAACTGTCCTGCCTGTGTAATACAGAAGGCAGAAGAAATTCATGGAGAGCAGAAATAGGAGATAAGAAATTTTATATATTAAGTTAGAAAAGTCACTGACTGCATAAGCACGTGGTTTATCCTAGAAGCCATTTTTAACTCTTCTCTGTAAGCCTGTGATAAAAACGTAGCAGGATGTTAACACTACTTAACCCTCGGCTCACCTCAGGTACGCCAGCCTGTGTTTGACAAAGACTGTCTCCCTAATTAAGCGAGCTGAGAGCCTGCACTGCTTACTCAGGCACCAAAGTCAGATATGTGAAGTGATGTAGCCTCAGCGTCCTCCCGTCGGATTGTAACCACCTTCCCTTCGCAGGCTGGAGTCCAAGGTCCAGCCTGCGGCCACAATCTGTGCGGTGGCACTGGGCTGGGAGGGGACGCAGGCGGCTGTGGCACACTGGGCTCTCCGGACACGATTCAGTTGGTAGCGAGCAGGTCTCTGAGGGCAGGGAAGCATCCCAGTGTTTCGGAAGGCACAGCTGCACGCTGTGCTGAAGTAAGTCGCAATGCATTTAGCAAAATACAGTTCACAAGCTGTAGAAAAATGTACGCCCCGCAGAGTCATGGAACACACAGACACTGCCTGGATCTCAGGGCAGAGCTGGCTGAGGTGGCCTGGGAGAGGAGGAGAATTCCAGGGCTTTCCCTCTCCATATAGTCCTGCGTGTGCTCTGCATCAGCAGCCCCTGCAGCAGCCAGCACAGACACCGCAGCAATGGAAGGAGGAGCCCTTGCAACAGAGCCCATGTCAGAAAGCAAAGGTAAATCTCCAAACCTGCCACGTAAGAGATGGCTTTTGTGTGTAATCAGGAAGTCTGGCATGATACATACAGCAATACTTCACTGAAGTGGAGAGCTGCAAAAAAAGATCTTCCTAAAATAAAGCCGTTTGCCACCTTAATGGGAAGAATTAAGGGATTTGTTTTATATAACTGCAGAACAACACCTTGTCTGTAACCCCATGCGCAATTCATCAGGGTATTCAAAACAGCTGAAGACTCTTTGTTGCGTGTAGTGGTGTTATAAAACAGATTCTAAGCCTGTCTCAAAATACAGAGAAAGCGACTTAGGACATATATATGTACCTACTTATTAAGAAATGATGATCATTAGATTATGTATATTCTGTATGTGTCTGCACAGGTTTAATTTTTAGTTCGGTGGATCTGTGCATTCCAAACATCTACTGGGACTTGCCGCGCACTGAGGTTCTCTGCAGCAAGAGGTTTCAGGATTTTGCATTGAAGGATGTTAGCCATTTACTTACACACTCCGAAGCGGTGATTGTTAATGAGCTGGACATGAAAGATTGCCCTTCATTCAAACTCACCAAAACCTCCAGAGTTCTGGAAAGAAAGAGAAAAAAAAATAAATCAGCAGCCATAACGCAGTCAATAAAAGCACACACATGCTACAGAGACACCTGTACGTACAGACTGTTCAACAGAGAGCGTTCCACCAGAGGAACGTGGGAGTCGGGGCTCTGCGCTGCACCAGGCGTCACGAGTGCCCTCGCAGAAATCACAGCGCTAACGTGATTACTTTGTGTTACCGTTTCTAGAAGCCACTGATGACTTTTAAGTGATCAAGATACTTAGCTGCTACAGGGTTGGACCTTGTGGCTTTCAGAAACCACTTTTTGGTCATTTCAGACCGAGCTTTTTCCTCAGTTTGTGCTGCTTAAAGGGAGCAGTACAGTCTCTGTGGGTACGGTGTCGATTGCTGTTTGGACATAACTTTAGTCTTCTCAATAGAGAGCTACCTGAGTAGAGAATATGCCTTCTGTATTCCACGTAGCATAGAACACTCCAAAAAGTTTCACATAAAATAAACTGAAGTTCAACTGTAAAAATAACATTGTTTTGTCTGTTCTGCAAACATCTCTTTAGTCATATGCAGACATTATGGATAAAAATGTCGGATAATTATAAATGGTCAAGACTTTCTATAAATAGTATATAATCACTGCATACAAATAGTATGTGGTTTACATTTTACAAATTAACCCTAGAAGAAAACAACACATGGTGAATGTTAAACATAAGAAGACTCTTCAGCTTCTCTGGCTTGGATTCCCAAGATTTAGACAGTTTATATTCTGCATAGATGTAATTAAATAAAAATATAGATATCCATGAACTAAAATGATTAATCATTTATACCGTTCTTATATGTCATGAATTTTTATTCTGGCACAAATGCTTTAGTCAATATGGAGTTCAAAGCTATTTTAACTAATTTGGCTAATTTCTTTTTCGGTTTTAGCAAAAATGAAGTAAGTTGCTTCCGCTCAACTCATTTTTAAATGATCTGTGTTATGAATAATTGATCTAACAGAAAGAATAACTCTCATTTGCTTCTAATTATTACTAGGATAACTGAATCGGAACAGATAAAAATAAAAAATTAATTCAGTTCCCTTCCAACGCACTAAATAAAGCAAACTATACCAAAACTGTGGTTAGTGATGAGGTTTTTTAATGTGATGCTTTTTAGTTTTTATTTTCAATGTTTTGCTTTGCCACTCATGAGAAATGGTGTGGGAAATCTGAGTCTGACCGGCACCACAGCCCTCGCCAGCGCAGAGCGAGCGGACCCGTGCCGTGTCCCCGTGAGGGCAGGACTCGCGCACAGGCTGTGCTGGTGAAACACAGCCGCATCCTGGCGGGTGCCCCCGAGGAAGCTGCTGCCTTTAAACTCTCAAACCTTTTGGAGATTTGCACATCATAAACACAGCACAGGAAGTGTTTTTCTGTCCCGGTCACCAGCCTGCAGCCCAGTGACGGTGTCCCGGGGTCGCGTCCTTTTGCACCCTGGTGATACCACCGCACTAGCTACGACTGTACAGGTGTAACCGAATCACAGAATATCTCCAGTTGGAAGGGAGTAACTGAATTCAGCCCATACATACTGAGGAATCCACAGCGCACAGAAGTATTTTGGGATGACAACTTTTCAGTTAAGCACAAATTCAAAGAAGAACGATTAATTTCTTCCATGTTTCCTTTTCCCCCATTAGCCTTGTCTTTTTAAAGCGCGACTTAGAGAAACGCGCCACAGGCTCTGCTCCACGTTCTGAACTGGGTTACGCCCAAGAAAGGGCGTTCATTGTGGTCGTGTTTCTTGAACATAAAAGCTGTTCAGCCTTTCTGCTTTTTCTGAACTTTCCAAAGTAATGGTGGGGGCCTTCCCGCTGCCTGGTGCCGTAATTGGGATTCTACTGCTCGGTTCAAAGCCTGCTAGCAGAGTAACAACCCTTCCAACTGCTCTAAATCCAAATGTAGTACACCAAGTAATTTTGATTTTTAAGTTAACGTATCACATTCTTGTAGAACTTAGATCCTTATATACCTCCTGCACTGACTTTATTTCCGATGATATTTTAACCTAAATACATTGTAGGTTTTCCTCAGCTCTTTTATCTTTATTTGGAGCCATTTCTGAAGTCTCTTGTTGGGCAAAACTCACACTGAGATAAAAAATAATTCTGCCTGTGCGCTAGCGAAGAACTGCTGGATTTGGCCAGTAACATCTGACTCCAGTTGCTGCCAGCTACTGGGGTCAAATTTCCAAAATGCTTTCAGATGCTCACTTTTTCCCTAGTTCATCTTTTTTTTTTTTTTTTTTTCCAAAAATAAATGTGAATCTGTGATTTCCTATGGGTTTTTTTCTGCTGTCCAATCAATTCCCTTTGCTGCCTGGCAGTATCATCCTTCCTCCTGACTCGTGTGCGTTCTTGTCAGTCAGGAATATTTTCTAACATCATTTCACAATGTTTTATATCCTCTGGCAGTTTGTTGATTTACACGATGTGCTATTACCAGTCCCAAACCTACGTGGCTGAAAAGGAAGACGCATCGGTGGCTGAGTACCGCTGCCAGCACGAGCAGGCGCTGTCTGAAATGTCATATACTGGGGCCCGCACGCTTTTCACCTGAGCAGCTACCAAGCCAAACACATGTGAGAGTTCAGAAGAGAAGCAGTGTACTACTGAAGCGTGTTCTCGCTGTACTAGCAGTGCCTTTAACTGCTACTCACATTTAATTTTGTTCTCCTCTATAAGAAAGCCTATACAAAAACTGCTACAATGACAATATGAATCACTTTATACAGATCTTCATAAAAGTAGGTTTCCACATATCCCTTAGATCTTTAGCAAACAAATTCCTAGTTTTGCAGCAATGCTTCCTATAGTCAAACCTCCAGGCTGCCCCCCCACCCCCCGAGAGTTTGTCAGCAAAAATCTAGGTGCCCGTCGTGGCTTATCCTGAAGGGTGATATTCGAACTGACTAAAATACTGCATTCCACACAAACGGTTTCAGTGTGTGAGAGAGACAGCCTGTCTTAGGAATTCCTGGACCTCTGACTTAGGTGTTGGGCTTTCCTGGCTTCCCTAGAAAAAAGCCAGCTTTCAAGACTTAACAGTCGATCCTGTTAAACTTCTCACTCTGTTTCTCTCTTATGCATTAAAGCTCGAAGCAAACTACATGCTCCTGCTGCAATATGTATTATTTTCTTAAATTTATAGGGACGGTTCTCTCTTGCCTTCATATGGAACATCTGTATTAGTCTTTTTCTAGTGGTGTTCCGTAGCCACCAGACTTAAGGCTATTTGGGATTTAGAAAACAACGAGTAGGGATGTCTGTAATCTAGTTTACACGACTTGCCCAAGTTCCAGAGGGGTGGTGTGCGGAGCGGGCAGGGTCACCACGACACAGCTCTGGCATTTTAAGCTCTTTGTCTTGGCTTCAGAACATAGGCACGCTCGGGCACCAGGTCAATGACAAATTAAGAATTCCTATTAGAGTGCATGAGTTGGTGGAAACAGATCTTCCCAAGTGACACAAAAACCTCAGTCCAGCAGAAATGTCCAGGAAGAAACTTGCCATTAACTGAACAGAACTGTACTGCAAAGTTTGCTCGGGATAGTTATTACAGTTACTAAAACGGGGAGCTTACCCATATTTTTAGCAGGTGCCACCCAGCAAGCCCCCCCGCCCTCTGGGACTGACCTCTGCTGCCAGTGAGGTCAAGGCTCAGCTCCCGGGGCACAGGCCGCCTCTGTCCCCACCCTGGCAGAGCAGAAGCCCCACAACAGGGCACCAATGACACGTGTGTCTGACGAGAACGGGGCCCCCAGCCCACAGACTGCATTAGGAGCGGGTTTCCAGCGCCTGGTGCCACCTCGCCGCTGCCGAGCTTCGCATTCCCCCAACCTTTAGCTGTCAGTCGGCCTGACAAATACGCCAAGCAGCAGGCTCACTGAACACATCAGCTCTCGGCGCAGATCCAGTGCAGGGGGAACAACCAGCTTCCCTATCAGCTTCCATTCTGATACACAGCTGCAGGGATGAGCCATTCGAGATCTTCCTAGGAGTTATCATACTCGCTCAGTTCTAGACGCCACAGAGTGAACTCATACAGATAATTATCTCATCTTCAAAAGGATGAACCTGTCAACATACAAAACCACTTCTTTCCTGAAATTGTCATGTCTGTAGGGTATAAGAAACGCATTTTTTCCATTTCTTTAGCATCCACCTGTTTGATGGGCTATGTGTACTTCTGGTTCATATAAACAGTACCTCTTCAAATCTGGAGTTCCAAAAACTACACGGCCTATTTCTTCTACTCAGTCATTCACAACCAGCCAAAGATGTATACGTAAATACATATAGTGTTTACTTGTAACCGGCCACATGTGTGAGGCCTTTAGCTCAGCACTCTGCATAAACTGTAAATATTTGGAAAATAAAGTGATATTCAGCAGTGATTCTATTTTTGGGGCACCTTCATCTCGCACTGGTGATTGTCAGTATTTTGCGAATATCGGGTTCCTTCAGTAAAGCGCAGATCAGCGCAGAGCTGAAGCAGCCTGTGCCACCAGGTGACATCTCTAAATCGTTGGACCTCTGCTGATGCTTTTTTCTGTAGGCTGGGGGAATACAGTTTCAAGGGTTATGAGACTGCAGTGATTTTTCATGACGGGCTTAGCTCCGAGGGAAGGAGCAACATAGGCTTCGGTCAGCCTCCTGATGGAGGTGATCCGAAACGCCTCAAAAATGTCTCCACAGACACTACTAAGTGCCTGATTTTATAAGTCTGTATAGCCAGATCTCCCAGCAATTATTTGATTTACATGACTATGCTCATATCTTAATTGCTTTTCCGAGACTAAAGGAAAATTGCCTCTCCTGCTGCTGCGGTAGGCAGAGCGAGCGAGACAAGAGAAGGGAAGGTGTCCGAGTCCCACCCCAGCCCCAAGGAAAGAGGGTGCCGGCGTGAGGCGCGTGTCTGAGCCCTCGCTGAGCCGAGTCCCCGTGAAGGGTGGCAGCCAGCCAGCACCACCACGCACGCCAGGGCAGGCTGTCCCTCAGCTCCAACAGCCCTGCTCACACAGCCCCAGTCCCGCACAGAAAGGTTAGATGGATGCTAGCTTTGTACCACACAGAACAGACCCAAGTGCCGAGCTCTTGACAGCCGCTGCGGAACAGAGAGTCACCTCAGGTCAACCCTGAATAAAACCCACAAAGAATCGGGAAGTGTCAATGTTGATGTTGCTGTGGCAACCTGGGAACTCGCCCTCCAGTGCCCGGAGAACCCTCTCCTCCGCGGGGTGCCACGTTCTGCGTGGGTGAGGGTGTGGGTTTTCCATCCCTGTGCAGGCCAAGGGGAAGCAGACCCCCAGGGCGACACTCGGAGGTGCCACTAATCGGGGCCAGCTCATGCCAGGCACAAACACCCAGGCCGCCTGCCAGCTACACCCAAAACATGAGGAGTCGAGCAGCTCCCTACAGCCAGCTTGAGAAACACGGCTGCGGGCAGCCGCCTGCAGGGAAAGGCCAGTGCAGCCCTTCCCGCTGTCCCGCAGCAACGCAGCAGTGCCCAAACCCAGCAGCTTTGCAGGGCTTTTACCAGGATGCTCGTTCCTATCGCCTGATCGCTTCTGACACCGCACTGGAGTAAAGCGGAGCCAAAGAGACGGCAAAGTGGAGCTAATGAGCATGTGGCCATGCAGATACTCACAAACTCTATCGCTCTTTACGTACCACAGGTCTAACATGCAATTTTCCGGTGGTCCACATTCCTAAAGCTATTTCATTGTAATAGGAAAAACTGGTGGTTTTTATTTACAGGCCATAGCCCTTGCTCAACGTGGAAGGGATTTTCCTATATTTCATCTGTGAAGTATCACTTTTTGGATGGGAATCAATCCTGGAAAACTTGGTCTGAAAAGAACTTTTAAAAAACGTTCTTATTTATGACCAATGTTAAGCACAAGACTCTTGCAACTTTAAACTGCATCAGTCGTGGCCCGCCGGCTGTTCTACTAAATAATTTACCAAAAAATATAACTCGAGAAGACCCAACAATTGCCATTCTTTCTTTCCTTTATGTCCACGGCTGTTTTATTGTTACGGAAGAGGAATGTGGCCCACTGCCATATGTCACTACGGCTCCGGTCTGAAGAATTTCACACCCTGTGAAATACAGCTGACATTTCAATCCACAGTAACCTATTTGCAAAGTATTTATTTGCTCCTTACTTTATGAGTAGCCAATAAAAGACTGCCATTTTATGACCCATTAAAAAAGATGAAAAAATTAAATAAAATTGTGAAAGACATTTGCTGGAAGTAATAAATAATTTACCTCCAATTTTCACGCACTGAAAATTAAACTGGCAACTGCTCAAAAAGTTATTAAAATTATGGTGACAAAGGTATTTTAGAATCAAGTGGCAGCATTAAAATAGGTAAAATGCTGTACATAGTAGGAAGGGAAAAAATAGATCTATGTATTTAAAAGGGTGCTTTCCTTAAAAAACCTACGTCCATGGTTTAGTACATAGCTTTATTACACAGTTAGTATTAGTAAGCCAGTAGTAAGTGTGCATATGTGTTTTAAACATATCTAACCATATGTCTGTGTGTATGTTTGCAGACATATATATGTTATACAAAAACCACACACTGGAAAATCAGCAGCAGTGGTGGGAGAAGGGTTTGGTGGAACTACGGACTTCACTGTAAGTTTTTGCACGCCTGTCACTTGACCCCCATGTAATTTACCATCCCCTGCACAACAGTCTGGCAGCACAACAGGGTGCCACCATGACCATACCGTGTACTGGTGGTCACCTGAGGGATGGGGAAACTGGCACACACGGTGACTGACAAGGGCACAGTCAGGTTTTTGACACGGAAACAGTCACCACTGCTTACAGCTGCAGCAAATACAGGGTGTCAGTCAGTGCAAGTTTTTCGTGGCTTAGAGTTTGAAGGAAAAGCTCCGCTGTCAGACAATAGCGCCATCCCCTCGGGAGGTAGCCTGACATTGTGAGCGCCCGGCGAGGCAGACTTTGCCATGCCACCCCTCTTTTTTCCAGCTGAAGGCTGAGAAGCAGGGGCAGTGGCACACACGGGGACACAGCTACTGCTCAGCGCTGGGGCAGGGAGACAGCCCTAGGACCCCGAGTGAGAGGTGATGGTGTCTCACTGGGGTCAGCTCCAATAGTGTGTGGACACAGGGGGTTCGTTTGACTAACCCGAGTGTGAAATTGTTGGCCATTATTTGCTGCGGATACAGCTAATATTTACCCACACACTCTCGCCAACCAAAGCACAGAGTATCCTTTCCCCTGTTCTCAGTCAGCAAGCGCTCCGGGATCGCAAATCTGACTTTGTGTCCACGGACACACCCCTGCAGCAGGAGGAGGCAACACAAAGCCACGGAGTATTTCCAGTTTTCTTGCTCTTCCAAGCTCAAAACGCCCAGCTGCATAAGGACGCAGCGAGTTCCCTTGGAGCCAAATGTGCGGTTCCGCTGCGCCAAGGGGCAGCTATGCCAGGGAAGCATAGGAATCTGTTTACTGGAGCCAATGGGAACTGTACTGGGGACACTTAACAAGCTGCAGTTACAATAAATGGTCGGTTGTTTTCCTCCCACCAACCACACAGGCATAAAAAGGAATATTTGATTATTTTCCCGAGGACAGCAAGACCTGCACTCTGTGCTAATCAGTATGGAGTTTTGGGGTTTGGGTGAAGAATTAGCAGGAACTCTTCCCCCAGCCGCCACCCAGCGTAGCTTAGTGCTAACTTAAATTCGAATTATAGTTCTCTTAGGATCCCCTCTTGTTACCTCAGAACTACCTAGCTTTCTCAGCAGAGCATTCAATACACTGTTTGGGTTTGGCTTTCCAGGGGAAATGGAGAGAAATGCGGAGATTTGTAAATATTTCACTGCTGGGAAGTGCTGGAGAATTTGAAAGAACTAGAAGCCAGCAATGAATTAGCTCTGATCTCATGGAATTATGGGAACCTGCAGTAACAGGGTATGAAATGTCATTATTATGTTAAATTAGTCTATTAATTCAGCTCAGGATACTATGTCCACTGCATAATATTAAGCACTTAGTTCTGCTCATGCACGCTTTCTTAATGCTCTGGGAACACTCTGTGCCCTATTGAGGAACGTGAAGGACTGCATTAGAAATTACTACTGATCTTAACATCAGATCCATATGTCTTAGGAGCCCGTTAGCCTATACAATTCATTGAGGATGTTTCCATCTGTGAATAGTTCCCATTATAATCTAATTGTGTCAAACTAAATGTATTTCTAAAATATTTTCAGAAGTTAATATTTATAACAGACATTAAGCCTAATCCAGCCATAGTTCTGGTTTCCCCCCCCCCGCCCTGAGTTTATTTCTCTGTCTATTTTGGAGGAGGGAGATTGTACCACGTGAATAACCAGTGGTTGTTAACCATTGGCTTTTTTATTTTTGTTGGAACAAAATGCTTGCATAGGAAAAAAAAAACATCTTAAGTGCTGGTACTGAAAATAAATGTTAAATCTCAGTGATTTCACTAATAAAGGAGTTAGCCCAGGTGGCAGAGAATCTGATTCACATCAACTCTCTTTATCCAGTGCTACTGGGGAAGACCAGCTGATTACGCTGAAGGATAATGTTATTACCCAATCAATGGGCCTAATTAGCCCTGAGTAGATCTATGATTGAGAAGTATTCCAGTCACCTGAGCGCAGAGGCTCTGGAATGAGAACAGGTGAAAACAACCCCATTTGGAGATGGTGTCCTACCAATCTGTGCACACAAGGACGTCACATGGCTGACGAGGCCAGCAGGAAGTTAAAAGGGGGCAAGCATGAATTGCTTCTCTTTTTTTTGTTTTGGTGCGTGCTCTCTTTCCAGCCCTGAGGCTAGAAATTGCTGGGCTGCTGTCCCCAGGGGAGGCAGAAGGGTTTTGGGAAGGCTGAGGAGCCCAGTCTTTGTTCTGATGGCTGGTACCTCCTTCTGCAACAGCAACTGCCTGTTCTCCTTCACTGAGAGCTTCTGAAGGACCAGCTGAACGACTGGCTGCCCGGAGGTAACTAGTGGTGTGGGTTTATTGGGCTTTTGCCTTTTCATAGCAATGGCTGGCATTACCTAGAATGTGAAATATTTTAGTCGACAAGCTATCTGTCAAATAAGAGATCCTATTAAATCCTGATCTTAATTCCTCTCCTTTTCTCGGGACAAGATATTGTTCAAGCAATATGTAGTTACAGTGTAGTTTAGAGACTGAGAAACAGACTTTGAAAATGGGTCCTTAAATGCACACTTCAACATGGATACCAGTTGCCTAACTTTGAAGTGGCTAGGCGTTCATCACACGCATAGCCCCTTACATTAGCAAGTAATTTAATTCTGGAGCCAAATTAACTTCTTGCTTTAATTCTCAGAAAACTGATGATAAGGCTATTTAGTTAAAAATACCGAAAAAAGAAAGTAATTGCAACTTCTTAGTTAGAAAGCGAATGGAAGATGCTCAACACGGTCCATGAAATATTAATCCTTTCTTAAATGACTCTCAAACATTTGCAAGTCAAATCTGCAGCTTGCATAAACTTCCCTTCTTTGGCACAACTTCTCCAACCTTCCAAGGTTTCCCAAAATTTTACCTTTCTCAGCCAAGGAGGAAAAAGTGACGAAACAAAATTAATCATGGTAATTCCAGCCATAGCCATAGAAAACACCAGTAATTATCTCCTTCATCTGGTTTTCAGCTACTGGGTTCCATGTCCCAAGAAAACTCCATTAAGTTACACACAACTTTTCTCAGTGCTCCTTCGGGCAGACAAACAGAGATCCTGCTCAAAGCGATGAACCTGATAAAGTTACAGGCTTGTCTGAATGAAGAGGTTGTCTCGTGTAGTTACCTGCAAGCTCTGAGAATCAGGCGGTTTTGTGTATTCGAGTATTTGCACGCAGGTTATGTGGGAGATATACCCAGTGTTACTTGTGAAGAGCATCGTATAAATGTATGTTTAGACTTACTTTGTAATAAGACATTCAGGATTTCTTAGCTTATCTATTTTGTATTTTCTTTCCATCTGGTAGAAGGAATGCAGAAAGACAAAGGCTAATTTTAACTTCCCATTGTTATTGAGTTACTAAATAACACAGCATTGAAAGGTCGGGATGTAGGATGAGCACAGCAGTGATTTTCAGTTCTCAAACACGCGTGTTGTAGGCACTGTGACTCTTGGAAGGAAACTGCGTGTGAGAGGTACCATGGCGGCTGTGGTGGTCTGTTATGCCAATGCTCAAGTAATAAGATGTGAAAACTGGTGCTGGGTTAGGTCTAAATAGTAGCTCACTGCCTGCTTTTTTTCTAATGCTTGCAGTGTTAGAAGGAAGTACAACTGTGTAATCTGAACAATAAGTTAATGACACTTTGGTGTGGGAACGTAAATCTGCTTATCATTCACGCCCAGCCCCCACTCGCACACATTTCCAAAGGCATTCATATGCCTCCTTCGAGAGAACTAATGATACTGTATCAGCTCTCTTTCTATTTAGATATTTATTTCATATTTGCTTGAAGAATCGGGCCAATGTTTTTCAAAGCACATTTAACTATACCATATGCCTACTTAAATCATCCCTATCAAACAAGTTGTAGGATGATGCTCTGGTTCATTCTGTTCTGTTTTCCCTTCCTTCACAATGTGTTTATGTATATTTATCCAATTTGTTCTGTTCTTCTTGCCAAATTGCAGGTTTGAGATCTCAACTATGCAGGGGCAGCTGTGCTATTGTTGATGCCTTACAAAACAAAGGTCACAGACTGAGCCCGTATCACTAGAACTAATGGCAGCTGCATGTTAATCATTATGGTATAGGCACAGAATGATCAGGGTTCACGGACCCTCAGAGGCAGGAATAAATCTTAGCTTGCCCTGTGGTAAGCAAGAACTCGAGTCTCACTTTCAAGAAGGAGTTTTTGTGCAAATTAGCTTCTTGCAAAACATCCTGCTGTTCACTTAATTTATTGACATAATTCCTTCCTCAGTCTGGAGGAAAAAAAAATGTAACTTTAAACAGCCGTGCCATGAAAAGCCAAAATCTGAAAAACAAAATGACATCCGAGTTGGAAGGAATGAGCTCTTCTGCATGTAACTAATGTTAGCTTTTCTCACTTCGGAGATAGGGTAAGAATTACCAGCTGTTCCAGTGTAGGAAGCTATTGACCACATCAAGAAGTAGGCTACCACAAGATGACATTTCCTTCAAAAGAAGGTTGTATCCAAACCTAGCCCAGCAACTCCAAGCAAAGAAACAGCAGGGCGGGACTGCTTCAAATGCCCTTTGTTTGCTAAGAGAGATCAATCTGCAAGGCTTCTGAATTCTAAACTGTTTGCCCCTTGGGTGGCCTGACATCATTATTACTACTTCTCCTGCTGCCTTTCAAACCAGAAGCCAAGAGTCCATAGTTATTTAAAAGTGTGTTTCTCAGAGCTACATGCATCTTTTGAAAATAGCGAAGAAGAGGGAATGTAATAGCTGGAGCAGAGTAAGGAGATGAGGCACATGTGGGCAGACACAGCTCTGAGAGTACACAGCTGGCTTTGAGGCTGGCTGTCTAAGGCTACCTCACCAGTGTGCTGTTAATTATTTAAAAGAGAGCACTGGGGAAACTACCATCACATCTGTCACCCACAGGCAGGCAGAACCTTCCTTCATTGAGGGACCAGATGTGTTTATTCGAAACATGTACTAACTAGCTACTTAATGGGTTAGAATTATTAGCCAGAAGTTAATTAGGCAAACATATTAAACCTCAGTCACCTTACTTAAAGAATCACTTGTTTAACACTGCTCTTACTTTCTTAAAGCCATTATCAACCACAGGAAAAGGAGGGCAAAAGTAAAGGTCGCACAAAGGAGCCACAGTAAAATAGATGCATGAAACCTGATCAGTGTGTACTAATGAAGACTGCAATGCTCCAGGTAATTCCCTTAACTATGTGCCTCTTAATACTGCAAGCACATGGCAGGGAGCAGGGAGGCTTGTTTAAGAACCTACAGGTGTTGGAGAAGAAAAGGAATTAACAGTGGAAAAAGTCTTTTCTTGGTATAGTCAAGTGGAACTTGAAAAAGGATGGCTTTGCTGCTTCTGCATGTATTGTACATATCCCTGAAGACGCAAGCACTTGCGTGGCATTCTGCCTGCACGATGAACTCAGAAACATGTCTGGCTGCTCTTGTTCCCTGGGGAGATGAAATTCAAAAGTGATGTTTAAGGTTCTGGCTCCCAGGTTCATGCTGCAAGAAGCAGTGGATGGAGTAAAGGCATAATATGCTCTATCTTTGGGCTAGCAGGGGCAGGTGGGGTAGTAGTTAGGATCCCTTGTTAGAAGCCTGCCATAACAACCATGTTGTAGAACACCTTTCAGCTGCTCTGGAATGAGAGCAGCTGTCTAGAAACCAAACAATGTAATCTGCAGGATGGAGCTTGTAACCCATTCATCTTCACTGTGTCTGTCTGTTTTCACATGTCCGTGCTCTTCCTCTTAAATCTGGTGTTGGTATTTATAAAAATGACACTTCAAAACCGGAAAGAAGGACTCAAAGTATCACTGTTCCCCTGTCAAGGAAACATCCTTCACTCACAGCACCTAGAATTCAATAGGAAGCATGTGCTTCCTCTTTGTATACAGAGGCTGTTTCCCAGGGAGGCAGAAAGAGAGGGCAAGAGTGCCAGTGACGGCTCGGACCCCAAGTCCTGGGCTTTCAGCTAGTTCTAGTTTTCGCCTGCATAGCTGCTGTAAAGAATGCCTAAGGCTCCTGAAGTAGTGAGCGGGTACTTCTTGATGCATCCTGTGAACTGCAATGAATACATTTTAAACGGATTCCCACACAGTACTGTTTTACTTTAAACTGGTTTTTATGTTAATTTGTCAGAAACCCATAGGAAGAAATGCACTGGATTCACAAGTCTACTTCTGCAATTGCCCAGAGCTACAAGCTCTTCCAGAAGACAGAACCTTGGCCTCCCTTAAGCCCCTATGGAGAGATGCTCTCAAAGCCACGTTGAACTTGAAGCTTGTGGTTAATTCCCATTGTCCTCAGCTCTGCATGTGATCCACAGCGGAAAGCGGAGCAGCTAATTCTGCCTTGAGTCTGTATTTGAGAGATTAAAACCATACTACCAAAGCTTAGCCATGAGAGAGAAAATTCTTGCCTGCGCTCAGGCTATCACAGGCTACAAAAAAGGGTTAAAAAAAAAAGTTGTTTGTTTTAGCACTAGTTGGTCTAAAACACTTGTTTGTCTAAAAAAAAAAAATAGGCAGTGGGCAGGTAATGCCAACTGTCAAACATAAACAGCCAGACAGCATTACTAAACATTACAGGACTTTTTCCTGATGTGGAAAAAATTTATTTTCTGAAAGTGAGCCAGAAAACCAAATAAAGGTTTTAGTTTCATATGTAGAGAAGTTGAGAAACTTCTTTAGAGGAAGACCCATGCATGCAATGGGTGGTTAGGCTAGTTCCTGAAATAGGTTACTTAAAGGCTGAAAGTATGACATAAAACATGGAGATGGAACATAGAAATACTTCTTTCTTCCCTCATCTTTTTATTCCAGAGGGCTAGGGCACAATATCAGACTTGATAGACTTCACAGACTTATGTCTGTAAAGACAGAACCAAAAGGAAATCTGCGGTAAACCAGAAAGAGAAAAATTCTGAACCTCGAGACCTGAGAAGTGACATGGCAGGAACAGCACAATGCTGTTGGTGTTTCTGAATTCCCTGCGAGCTGCCATCCCATCCACAGCCGAGTGCCAAACAAGCAAAGCAGCTGTTCTCAGCAGGAAGAACAAAGACTTGAATGACACAGGCTCCTCCTGTGAGAAATCTGCTTAATAGCCAAATAAAAGCATGTCTCAAGGTAGCACTGCAGCTCAGAAACATAAAGCAATGTGCTTACTCCTAGAGACCATTTCCCACCCTGTTTTCCCTCTAGGACAAAAGTTATTATTTCTTTTTACAGTTTTAAGAGTGTGAACTATTTAGTCCCCAGTTAGATTCAGACTCGAGTACGACTTGCTTAATCAGGTTAATTTTTCACTCAGTAAGTTCTTATTGGAATGCCTGGATAGGAAATACATTTAAAGTTACCAGTGAACTTGTGAACTGGTGCTGTTGCCAAGAGCCCTTAGTACTAGGGATATGTTTAAAAACAAAACAAAAAAAAACATTGTGGATGGCTACCAGACCGGTTTGTGCATCGTTGTGTGCATTGCTTCAAGTGAACTGCAGACTAAACTGCAGTCACCTACTTCGAAACTGGAGGCAACCAAGAATTTGGGAGTACAAGCGTAGTTATTTTCCTTCCAATCACGCAAAAAATAATTCCTATTTAATCTTTGCTCTTTAAGTGCCACCAGCTGTTCGTGTTGGACAGGATGTAGGAAGGGATATATGCCAACATGATTTGAGTAGAGGGCAAATAAGGTCATTAAAAACAGTAGTGCAGGCTGTACCATCTCTGCATGTGACCTGATCACGAATTCAGGGTTTCACTTGCACTCGGGTTTATGTTTGTAGCTGTCCTTTTTGCCTTCATTATTGCTTAAGCTTACAAGCCCAAGGAGCAAGATACTGCCCACTTGTGTCCCAGGGTGCCCCTCAGACAGATGGAGTCGAGTGCCATTCACCACAAGGGTGCCAAAGCGGCTCAACTGAGAGCTGGAAACGGTGTCATACTTGGAGCAGTGATCCCATTTGACCTGGTGTTTGCCCCTCTTTTGAAACACATAACGAACTTCTTTTTTACATGTACTCGGATAGGCTTAGTCAATGTATTTCAAGTTATGAGAAGCTTATCTATCTTGTTGGACCCAAGGGGTAAATGCTCACTTAATTTTTATGAGCTAATCTTAGAGCAACCGCTGTATGAATCCAAGTGCAGGATGCAGAAAGATGGAAGCTGGCCAGCAACGCTGCAGCTGCGTTAAAAAACAAACTTCTGCACTTCTCTGAACTATTTTAAGAATAATGGTATTTTCTCAGCCTATTGGTTCATTCTGAATAATTCACTGCCGAGCCTAGACCTAACCCTTCTTGCTTTGCTTAGATGAGTATCTTCACAAGATCAAACTGGATCTTTTCAGTAGCACCTGCAAATCCAGAATATTTTACCGTAATGCTCCAGTGAGAAAATAGAGTTCAAACAAACAGAGTTAGTTCAGTAGTAGACATGTAAATATTCACTTCAAATATTTCAGTGAAGTACTGTACTCTTGTGCTATTTTAATCTTTAATTACTGTCCCCTATTCATCAAATAAAAGAGAACTTGTAAATGCTGGCAAATTAACAGAAATGTATATACTTCTGATAGTCTTTCCATTGAAGGCAGAGGGGATTTTACCACTGGCTTAGAAGAACAGAAGCTATTGGTTTGTCAAGTCAAGGCTACAGATATATTTTCTGAACGCGCACTCAAAGAACTTAGAGCAAAATGAAAAGAACAAAACCAAAGGTAGCATAAGAACGCAGACTTACAAAAATATACCGCTTTCTCCTATACTGGTCCTCCAAGAAGCAAGGGTTCTGTTTTGTTTCCGAAGTAAATGACTACAGAAACATCTGAAGTAATGGAGAGGTCAAAGACATCTCCGATTCAATTTGATTCCCTGGAGCTGTGGTAGGCCATCAAATTCAAGCCTGAGCTAAAATTGGGAAGTCACTTTCTCAAATATCCTGTAAGACCTGAAAAATCTATGGCTTTTAAATGGTTAATGTAGTACAATATGAGTCCCGTTCATTAAAGCAGTTGACTTGCAATGTTACACTTGCCCTCACAGTATATAAGTGATATCCCGAAGTACATGAAGCAAAGCAATTCAACTTGGGTTTGTCTCCTCATCTTCCACCTGCAGGGTGTACAAGGTACTCTTCCTTTCTGGATTATTTCAATATTATCTAACACTTTTTGTAAGGCATAGGTTGCTCATGTCGAAATCCCAAGTAACTGTCATCTGTTAGCTCATCAGGAGTCTTTGAAATGAGCTAGTTTTGTAAGCAGACTATGTAATTTTGCACTGTAGAAGTGGCGGGACAAGAAGGTATTTTAAATGGCGCAAGCAGCACAGTCTTGTTGTCACATAACCTGAGGATACAGCATCCATCTGCTACATGGTACTGTGAAAAAACAGGCTTTGAAAAGAACGCTTGGTTAAAACTACAGCTGGCATTTTGGAGGCTCCTAGCTAAATGCAGCCAGCAGTTGGAAAGAAAAGTAAAAATACACAATGGCCTAAGTCCAGGAGACCAGGGGTTTACTAACCCAACATCTTGGGTACTTTGGCATTTGAGCTATTGCACATGGGTTTCTATTGTTCTGCATGGGAAAACCGCAAATTCACCAGTAAACAAGAAGTGTCTCCAATGAGGAAAATACAATGAAACCTGTTAAGTGAGTCTTTACCATTTACCCAGGCGCAAAGCTGCAGGTTTCAAAGTCACAAAGCTAACTTTGCTTGTGTTGCCCTTCATTCCACGGAAGGGAACTAGAAAAAGAGCAGACTGGTTGTTGCTACACTAGCAACTAATATTAGCTCCACTACATGAGGAATTACTGGGAGTTATCCAGCAATAGTCTGAGCTGTGCCAATGGAAAGTCAAGAGTTCAAGTATGTAAATATCTCTCATAGCTGTCAGTCTTCGGCATAGCAAACTGTTTATCTCCGGGCCAAAGCTGTAACTACTTCAGTATCAGGTTATGGAAGTATATTTCACATGCTAACCTTTGGAAAAAAACCTGTCCTGTGAACCTGTACAACTTCATGTGTATTGTTCATGCATTCTTTCTCACAAAGGCTGCTGAGGAGAAAGGTGCTGTAATTCGGTGCTTGATCTACACTGCTGTTACTATGGCAAGTTGTCTCTTTCAATAACGCTTCACAGGCCAAACAAGCTCTTCACCCAGTAAGAAAAAACGCAGCGTGTTCAACTAACTTCCACTGTGCTTTAATCTACATAAATACTGGATGCATTTCACATGAGTTCGGCAGTATAGGCTGTTTACGTACTCGCATACTAGCACCGTGTGGAAAAGCATTTACAGTTTCAGGTCTCGGGGTGCTTAATACTGGGTGCCTAGTTCGGTGCTGGTTTTGCGTTGTGAGGTAACTCGGCTGAAATAATTGGCAGGAAGAGGAGGCGTTCTTAACCTGACTGATTTCAGTGGTTCTGATGACAAGAGGAGCTCTCTTACAGCTGGGCATGGTGCAGACTGGTTTCGGTAGGAGAGGGGATTGTTACAGCTGTGTCGCTGTGCAGTTGGCACCTGACCACGCGCAGCCTAGCTCAGCATGAATATGAAGGCACACGGCTCTAACAAACTCCTGCTGCACGTTGGGCCAGATCAGTGTTTCCCACAGCTAGGTAAAAGGCAACCTGAGCATCAGGAAAATTTAACAGTGTGAAAAGCTCACCGCCTTCCTCTGCTGTCCATGGAACTCCGCTCCATGCTTGTTTTCCCCGCACTGCTGCTCCCCAGGGGGGAGCTTTGGCTGCCGCACTGGGCCTGCGATGCAGCTCCTCTGCAGTGATTCACCCCACTGTCTTCCACTGGGGTTAATCACCGATGCTTTTCTAATTCTACAGCTTTCCAACTCTTCTCCTCCCGCTTGCCATTTAATGCACAAAACAGATGTGTATTTGGGGTTTTGCTATCGGTCTTACAGCACAACTGAGGCGGCTGATTGTTGCTTAACTCAGAAAAGTGAGTACTGCAAATCATCTATGCAATATGCTTGGTTCTTAAATTGCGAAGAATTGCCACAGAAAAATGACAATGCAGAGCTGTAAGAACTGCCGTCCTTCCCACTAGATTAACGTTAGCCTCATCCCAAATAACTCTGAGAAGGACTACTTGGGAAACAGGGAGAAAGTCAACAGCCTGAAAGCCTTCGCCCTCCTACAGGGCCAACATCTGACATGCAGTTTTCTGACTTCTCATTATCTTAGTTTCACAAATGGGAACCATGGAGTCGGAGTGATCTCAAAAGCCTAGGGCATGTCTGAATTTGAGAGGAGGAGGGACGGATTAGTTCTACAAGGGCCAGAAGTAATGTGCAGCCCTGGCCAGTGACACTTAGAATAAGGCTAGGACTGTGGTTTAGCCACAGTGCGGTTACGAGATTGCTGCCGTTGTTAAATTACTGCCTCATTTTATCATTACGTGTTGAGCAGTGGTACGCATCTTGACACATAATTTTAATAATAGCTTGTAAGTGTCAGTGATAATGTAATCTATTTAACAACGAGCCTAAAGATTATCCAGAAGAGAGCATATTATGCCCTGTTAAAACAGCTAATCTGCATAAAACTTATGACAAGCCAGACCTTTTCAGTGTTTAATAAACTGGCTGAATATTCATTTTTAAGGCACTGTCCAAATTGGTTTGGTCACAGATGACTATTTAAAGCCCATTCCAAAGCTGGCAAATACACCAGGGAAATAACACAAGAATGGGGGGAAAAAAATGCAACAACAAACCACCTCCCATAAAACCAACAAAAGACTGCCTCTAGCCAAAAGCCCTCATGATTCACATCAGCAATAATGGATCCAATTCCAGCAAAACATAGGATGACATTTTTTCAAGTACTTACTGGCCACTTCTGTATAGGATGGGTGCAGGGCAGAGCAAAAAATGAGATTGCACTGTTTTTGGTTTTTCATCTGAAAAAAAAGAAAACAAATCACAGGAGCTTAATACACTGTGCTGCTTAAATGAGAAGCTGGTGTGTGAACAAGCTATCAAGTCCCTTCGCTTCCCACAGTGGGCTGCTTATGGCTTTGGTAGCGTCCGGAACTTGCAAGCAAGGCCCAAGGTAGGGAATAGAGCTGCTGCTTTTTGAAAGCCGCACCTCGAACATGGAAATGGAGAGTTGGCTTTAAGTGAGAGTGTGAGCCCACATCATGTTGCTTACTTTATTTTACTCAATTCAGCTCATCTCTCTTCTTCCAGAGAGATAATTTCCTACAATTGAGACTATTTCTGCAAAAAGTGAAAACATTACTAGGTATTTCCTAATATTTGGAAGACAGTTTGCTTCTAATTCACTCCAACCCTGTGTGTTGCATTCAAGGACTATTTTATCAGTTGTGATTGGAGTGTCTATTGCTCTGGTGTTCCTCATGCTTTTCAATTTCTAGCTGTTCATAAATCTCTTAAACATATAAAGCACCTACTTGCAGAGCACTAGGTCCAGCAGACCACTCCTTTTCTGCAGCTGTGAAAAGGAGAGGAGGGAGCTCTTTTCCCTTGTGCCTGGTAAGCTGGGAAAAATTCTGCTCCTGTGCGCAGAACCACCCTCCCAGACTTCCCCGTGGTAGCACTTAATTCCTATACTGGAAGTGGGACTCCTCCCGCAAGCACGGACGATTTCCTGAATAGGGGTGAGAGCAGATAAATGATCTGCCGGATGAACTTGGAGATGACTCGGTCCTGCATTTCGGGGACACGCAGAGAGAGAAGTAGTTCAGGGGCAGCTGAAGGAGGAGCTGTTAGCATAAATGAGCTTTTCTTATTTGCTATAATCTGCACTGACTGCTTGGCCTAGATTCGGGGCTAGTTGTGAGGTGGGGAAGAGGGATTAGCACATTGCCATATGTTTTTGTCTTAATGGTATGTTTCATAGATTATTTTTCTATCCCACAGCTACATTTGGCAGGTTTCCTTTCTAGCATTTGGTAATGGTTCTTTATAAATGCAAAAAGAAAAACATGCCAAATGCATCTTCTAAAACCAAAAGTAGTGGCAAAATAACAGTTTGCTCTGGGGCTGGTTGCAAAGCGGAACCCAGGCTATCAGGAAGGGGAGCTAACATTTAAGTATACCCTCACACAGGTGCCCTCAGTTATGCCCTCAAATGGTGAGGGTTCCACTGAGACACTGACAGGTTTTCGTAAAGGAGAATGCAATGACACAGGAACAATTTGACTTTTCTTGGGACCATCTCCTTCCTCCTGCTACTGCTCGAAGTGTCCTTCCTGTTTCTTTGTCCATGCGAGCTGCACTGCTCTCTCACGTTTCCTCCGAGAAAAAAAGCGCTTGGAGCCCAGCACAGAGCTGTACAGAATGAGCTTGCCTATCAGGGGAAGAATCACATTGAATTTTCCAATTTCCTTCCCATACTACTCCGTAAACATTTGCTGTTGTGCATTGCTGATGATAAGAATCCGGGTGGATTGTAGCAGGCCTCTGGCAAGATCCCATACAGCAGGTTGTGTTTTTATGCTGCAACGTATAATAAATACATCACTATACTGTTCCCTTCCCTTTGCGTGCCTTAGTGCGCCCTTTCCTGAAGCCAAGAGAAGAAAAAAAAAAAAAAAGTAGCCCAAAGATCTAGTTGGAAATTCTGATGTCAGACAGTAGCGAGTATTTGGGGGCTTCATCCTGTCCAAGTAGTTATTTCTACCATGGCGAAGCAGACATACACGTGCCGTACAGCGATAAAAGACTGTGCAATCAGGGAAGTGGAGAAACCAGAGTCAGAAAACATTTCAAAAGGTTATTGAAAGGCAACATGCCTCAGACATTCTTCAGTGACACTCATCTATGCTGTTAAAAGGCTTTCTAGGTAACCGATTCCAGGCCTCAGAAACGCTTACAGTGAGAAGCGTTCTCCTAATACTGCACCTAGACCTGCTGCAGAATTTGAAGCCTGTCGCTTCTTGCGCTCCTCTCAGTGGATTTGTAGAGACCAGCTTACATTTTTCAGCCCTCCAGCAGCCCATAATTAACGATTACTCTGGCCGTTCTTCCTTTCCTGTCTATGTAGCAAACTGAACTTTTCTGTCATTCCTTACAGGTTATGTTCTGGCCTTCTGCCCATCCTTGCCAGCTTGCTCTGGACACTGCACAGTGGAGTCATCCCCCACCTGTACCACGGAGCACATCAAAATCCAAGTTCCTAGGGGCTCTTGTCGGCAGCACAGCACAGCCCCGAATTCCAACAGCACCGCAACCTACCAATCGTTAAGTACCATAAGCCTATGAGGTGTATGCTGCCAGCAGTGCTACTAAATTGTGCCAAAAATTTTACTATGATGGTAGTACCCGCCAGCAGGACAGAGGAAGACTACACTTACATCTGTGATGCTTATGGAAAATGATGAAATCCGTCCTTAACTCTGGTATTTTATAGATCCTCATTGCTACCAGTACCTTAGTGCACTCCATCAGAAGATCTTGAATGCATGAATGCGCTATAAACATAACCGTATTGATGCAAGACTGAAAACACGGGTGTGAAGAAGGTATGTGTTTAATTGCCTGAATGGGCGAACTGGCGCGTAGTGAAGTTACTGCTCATGGTAAAAAGCAAGTCAGAAGCAAAGCAGGAATAGAACTGAGGAGTCCTGATGACTTACAAACCTTACAGTGAAATCTAAGTTGTAATTATCTTCAGGTCCTGTAACTGATGTCTCAACTGTTTCCCCGAGATAGTGTTAAATTCATTTTATTCACCTGGAACTCAACTAGTGTGTTTTCCCCCTTCTCCAAGTAAGAAAGGTATACCATGTTGACCAACACACCACTGCAGCAATAATTTTGCCATGTTCCAAAATCTAGCTCTATGAAGCTAACTTAGTATGCAACAAGTGTAAATGAGCAAGCTATAGTTTAAGGTAGGAAACAAAGGTGACAATTTCAATTGAAACTGAAGGGAAATTTATACCAGCAGAATTTAAACAGGTTGTTGTTATCCAGAACTATAGTGCTATTCTCCCAAATTCTTTTAGATATTTAACAGGCAGGAGAAATTGGCAAGCCTATTCTAGTATATATGATATCCAGAATAAAGAAAAAAATGTACTGAAACACATGCTCAATTGGGGAGAATTTAAAACAGCCTAACACAAAAATCAGACAGTAGGTAGGGAAAAAATGAGTTGTTTTTTTTTCTACAGGTCCATTTTGGTCACTCTGCAGTCCGGCTTGCTTAGAGCAAAAAGTTGGATGTAGTTATACTAGCTGTCTCCTTCAGTTTCTGGATATAAAAAAATGGCAGAGGTTTCCATTAATGACATCTTTTCCACCATCATCTACCTTGTGCCAGTTCAGGGAACAGAGCAGCACAAGGAGACTAATCCGAATTCTGGCATGACTTTTCATCTGCCCCGCTGCAAGTTAATGCACTGAGCAGGAGAAGACCAAGTCCTGAACATTTTGCGGAAAGTTAAATCCTATGTGAGCATACTGAACCGAATAGCAAGAAGGTAACAGTCTGCACTACCTCTCAAGTACTTTCAGAGCTTTTGTAAATTATGCAGTGTTCCACTCAGAAAAAATTTCCCAGTGATACCTAGAGTTTGACAGAGGAATAAATAAGGATTGTAACATCTGGCCAATGGTGAGTACTACTGAAAAAAAACAAACCGCACCACCTATCTGTACCCCCCCCCCCTTTCCACAAGTCAGGAAATTAAGAGTCCAGCTAGGGATCTGGTTGGCCAGCGGAAGTGCTCCTTGGGACACTGAGCTAATGAACTATGTCAAAATACAGGGACAAACTGTTCTGACCTGGCCTTATTGTGTGTTGTTGCAGGAGCTCCAGGAAGAGGGCTGACTCTGTGTGACGGAGGGGCACCCACACCCTGCCGAGCCCCTGAAACAAACAGCACAGTGCCTACACATCTGGGACACCAGGGACACCAGGCAGAACGGGCAGAGATGCTCCCAGATAACAAGGTAAGTGCACCTTGGAAAACAGTGACTTTTGGAATCATGACGAGAGCCCATGCCTTGACCCAGGCCTTCTTACAAGAAAGGGCACTTGGTTGCTAGACTCTGTGGTCATGTTTTTCTCATTGGCTAACATCTGCTCAGGTGAACATCAGAAGCCAGGCAGTAATCACGGTGTTGGTTCGCACAGCCAGCTGGACTGCCAAACACAGGTCACACTTCACAGCTAATGGCGATTGGTAGCAAATTCAAACCACTGAGCAAGATCTGAAATAACTTGCATCCTCTAACTAATGCTCAGAGCTTTCCTGTTTTCCTCCTCTTTGATAGTTTTTGCTTATGATTTTAATTGAAGCAAAAGAAATCACTTATTAGGAAATATAAAGGTAGATCATCTCAAACTTCAATACTTACGGATTGTAGTTCCGTTCACGTGATAGGTACAAGTAACACTGTCGGTTTTGCCACCAAGGGTTAAGCCACTTCCTCTAAGAACAACTTGAAACTCCTCTGGAGAGAAAAGTGAAAACCCAAAATAATTGATCTTTAGTGCATTGCACTAAGTCAGACAAGGAGACCTTCAATATAGCCTGCAATAAATTAAGTGCAACATAGTAATGCTTAAAACTTACTCATGTCTACGCTATAATTTGCCCTGTGTTACAGGGGTTTTCGGTTAGGTCACTAGAGAAAAACAAAGATTTCTTCCCAAATCTTTACCACTGAGGCAGCCCTATTAAAATGGAAGTTGACTCTGACTATCAACAGGACCTGGGGCTCAGCTGCACTGTAAGAAACAGTTTCTCAGCGAATACTCTGATGAATGAGGAATCGGGAGCCAATAACAAGAAGACTCCCCAAACCTTGATCAGGCCCACTTGAAGGGCCAGACGAAGAAAAACTGTCTCCTTAGTACTATGTCTCTGGAAGTTGAGTAAAGGCCACACTACTTGTGAGTTGTGCAGACGAGGAGTGAAAAGGGTTTGTTTACCAAGGCCACTGATTTCATTGAGACAATCCATCTTCCTACAAAAAACATCAAAACAAGATTTTGCAACTGCCTTATTTTGATAGGTCTCAAACTGTGTGGATTGTGAAACCCAGAAAGAAGACAAACCCTAAAAGTTTTGTGGGACTCTTTGACTTAATAAATGACACAAAAATGTAGTCAAATGCTGTACTGCTCATACTTGAAATATTTGGAGCGGGGCACTAGAAATATTGTCATCAATTTATATGAACATATGTTACCAGGATGCCCAGAACTTAACTCTGTGCCCATAGGTAAAACAGCATGTGAGGGTCACAGAGTAAGTACCATCGCTTCGAATACGAGGGCGAGCGCAGAGCGTGACTAATGTGAGAGGGGCAGATAAATGAGTCTGAAACTTTTATGTACATTACCTAAATTATTGACGTAGGCCGTGGAAGATGGCTCCTCTGCAGGGAAAAATGAGTCAACAGAGAAGGACCTGATCTTTCTTAAAACTCCTTGAGGATTTTTTTTTTTTTCAGAGATGTTTTATTCTAGACACCTGTGGGGTTTTCCTTTGGGTCAAACAGGGAATTCACGGTCCTATAATAATTGAATATTATCTTAAACTTATAAAAACTTACCTCCCACACAGACACTGGATGGCTCCAAATATAAAATCTCAGTGCATGATTGCTTCAAAACCTATCGCAAAGGAGGAAACTAGTTATGAATAGGTTTCAGTGTGCTATTTCAGTGAGAAAAAGTTATTTTAAAACAAATGCTTGTCTCTAGAAGATAGACATGCACAGCTACAGGTTTGATTTGCACAAGCCTGGCTTTGTAGGACGTTGCCTTCACCGTGTAAGACTTCTGCTTGCCTGCGCAGTCAAGTCTGCTAAGAGTTCATAAGACTTGGATTACTTTGTTAAATCCATGTCAGTCTTTAAAATGTAATGCTGTATGATTTTGGTCCTTAAATTTCTGTCCAGATCCCTAATCTAATTTTCCATGAACTCCAATCCTAATGTTTAAGCCAAAAATTAGTCACAAGGAGCCTGATCCAAAATCTAATCCAGTCAAAAGCAGTCTTCCAACAATCCGTGGGTCAAGCCAAGTGCACGTTATTCCAAGTGCTGGCATCCTGCCCTCTGTAAAGCAGAGCAAGAACGTACGGCGTTCTTGACTGCGCTGCCTTCTGTCGGATGGGGTTTTTTCACTGCTGTACCAGCCAGCCTGCTCTGACTCCCCAACCTCTCAGGCAATATTATTCCAAAAGGCTGGGACAAAACATTACTCCCCCAGGTGACTTAGAAATACAAGGGACGGAACATAAGAGAAAGGAGGAATGAGACACCTTTGACCAATTTGTACTTAGAAGGTCTCAGACACTCCCCTTTGTTTCAGCCAAGACACATTTTACTGTTCACGAATACATTAAGTGATCTAGTTACCTGTGGTCACTTAAGCAGGGGCATGAGTAGTGCCCAGGTGTTGATTACTGCAGACCATTTTTAGCAGGCGTTCATACATAATACTACGTGGAATCAATTCAGGTCCTTGTAATCACATGCATAGTAGAAGGTCCTATTATTGTCCCCTCTCTACCTCCACTTCCCAAAACTGCTTGCTCCTGAGCTGGCCTAATGGTCAGTAAATGTTAACTCTGTTTTAATGGTAGCTCCTTTTTCCTTTCTTTAAATAAGTCTTTTTTTTTACTCTGTCTACTCCACTCGCTAGTGATCTCTCTTGCTACACAGCCAGAGCCAGCAGAAACAATAACTTATTTGTCAGTGTACATACTAAAAAGCATGCCAAGAAAAAGAATAACCTGCCTCATTTAACGCTTTCCGTAATACCTGTCTCCCCACAAACTGTTGTGCACAAATTACCTTTTAGGGCTTCAAAACCCATTTGTACATGTAAAGTAGTATTTTTTAAATAGAGACGTTGCAGGTGCGCACACTTGGATGAGAGACAGCAGTAGAGATCTCTGGAAAGAATGCAGTTTGAAGTTCAGTGCAAGTTGACCAGTTTATATTAGCTGAGGTTCTCACTTCAGTTCCAAAAAAGGGCTCAGCTTTCTGATTGCTATTTCAGTGTAGAGGGAGGAAGTGTTACTTAGCTTATTGGGGGGGGGGGGAAGGGGGGGGAATATTTTGTGCAAAATAAAATGCAGAAAGAATAAAGCATTTTATTCCTTCACTGTGAAAACATGTTCTGTTTGGGGTTGGGTTTTTTTTTTTTCCCTCTGAAGAGAATGAGTCCCAAGAAGAGTCCAATTTAAGTCAATGAGACTATATAGACTTGCTTTAGTACAAAGTACAGATCTAGCAGTTGGCAGTATCAAAGCCAGCTGAATGCATTCATTTTTTTTTTTAGAGCAGCACTATATAGACAGGGAGAAACTTTCCAACTCCTATCCCGTCCCGATTTGCCCACTGCCTGTTGAAGTAGGGACGTGTTACGAATTGGGGGGGTGGGCAGAGGAGAAGGCAATGACAGACATAATCTGTCTTTCCTAGAAAGTAGTCATTCTGTACTTGCATTGTACCTGGTATTTCTAAATGCAGTATAAAACAGGAAAAGAACCTATTTGAACATGCTTAACTGCCTGTAGATTTAGGAGGGGGGAACTGCATTTAGTAACGGCGACATACAAACCAAAGCATGCATGCGATTACACCTCCCTTCTCCCCTCCTCTGCCCACCTTTTAAAAATTTAAAACAAAATGTACCTTGCTGTGGGAACCTGAGCTGCAAAGTCAGCAAGACGGAAATGAACTTTACAAAAATCTGTACTAGGTTCCCTGTTTGCCAGTTGAGGATAATCAGAGAACGATCTGGCATTGCAAATTCATTATTTAGAAACCTACTGCCCACGAGAAAAGTTGAAATGATTACTATATAAGGCCGTCCTTGGATAGGATAGTTAAACACTCTGCTGACATAAATTCAAATAAGACTATAAATGGCCTTAGTTTAACAGCAAGCAGGGAGAGATTCAGAGCGTTGATGTCATCCATTTCATTTTCAGAGTGCCACACCAAATATAGGGCGCTCTTCCGCTGGGCTCGCGAAGGCTTTCCTTCTAGCCCCCTCCCCGAATCCTAGCTGTCGCAGAAAGAAACATTCCCCACAGACCAAAGTGCAAAATAGAGTGGAAACCTGTCAGCCTGTGTCCTGTTGTCTTACAGCTTCGGGAATGGAGAGCTGTGGAAAAACTACAGTGTGGTTCCTCCAAGTCTTAGACTGTCTGTGCTACGGGGAACGCGGTACAGCTGGCAACACCCAGAGGCTAATCAGAGTGGAGAGGATCACCTCAATATCACAGGTGGGGGCTTGCTGCTTTAACACTCGTTAGGAAGCACGTGTGGCTGCTGGAAAAAGAGAAGGCAGCAGAGTTCTGCTCTTCCAGCTAGTTGCTCTATTGTACTCAAAGAAAATGAGACATGAAATTCAGGCCCCAAACATCCTCTTGTTCAACACCACCACCACAACAGACTGCTGAGGAAACCCTATTCTGTAGCTCCTCTGTATACAGAACTTGTTACGTCCCTGCCATATTGCAGCAGCTGAGCATCTAAGATTAAAAAAATGTTGTTAGGATGTTTTGTACAAACGACTATTACAACAGCTACCTTGACAACAAGCGGCATAAACGCAGTTTATGCTCAGTGCTGAAAAAAATGCATGGCACAGCTCCTGAGGGTTGGCTGAAGGCAGAAGAGCTTCTGAGGCTCTTGGTGATATCACATCTTAAAGCTATTAGGTGTACAGTTTCCATAGCACTTCTCAGTAATGCAAGCTAATCATGTCAGAATACTTCCGAGAGCAGAAGTTATGAGAATAAAGGCATCTGAGAGATCCCATGGGCACTCAAAAGCAAATTCACCCTTGATGTGAACTCAGTGACATAAGTTGGGATTCTACTTGGCCAAACAAGCTTTTCTCTTTCCACAACAGTCCTGTAGAACCTGGCATGCGCACAGCGCTCGGAGGCTCTGTCCTTTAGAGGAGTCTCTGTGTACTCAACTCTTGCCGTCAGCTTTGTCTCAGCTCACTAACATCAGCGAAGCGTGCAGCAATCGGCACCAAACTGTTTAGCTCTTGAACCAGCTAACTGTCGTTCAGATCTTGTCTTTAAGTCCTACATTGTCCGACTGTCACCCATCTCTCCTCTCAAGCTTCTGCAGAGGCTCATAAGCCACAGTTTTGTGTTCCGTGTAAGTTTAACCTTCTTCAGGCACAAACAAGTACGCATGTTATTTTTTTTCTTAAAACAGTTGCAGAAAGACCATCCGCCTAATCAACTTTTCAGTTTGGGACCGCTTTTCACCTAGCAAAATTTTTTTCTGAACAACCGGATTGTTAGTTAGTACTTAAAATCCGTATCAGTCTTTATCAGTGGCATGGATTTCTATGCGTTTCCCACGAGAAGGTTCCCAGACGCTTGCATAAACTTCACAGCCCTCTTCCTAAAGAAGTCGTTTAGCATTTTGTCATTAACAAAACATTGAATTCAATTGGTGATGTTTTACAGAAACATTGTCTGTTTCTGACCTGCAGGTGTCTGAATTGAAAAACAGATTGATATTTTGTTAGATTTAAGCTGCAGAAACTATACACTTATGCAAACAATTACATCAGCATAGAAAAGGCAGATGTCCCTTCAGTAAATTGCAAAAAGGCAGCCAAATAACACGATGAGGCTCACTAGTGCTTATAGTCTTTGCAAACTCCACCTCTGTTTATAAATTATGCCTTATCATGCATCTTGCCTGTGTTCTATGCAAACACTTCTTCCCATGGAAAATGTGCCTTCTGCATCTTCCAGTACCTCTTTAACAGACCGGGCCCGGCTCTGCTTTGACTCCCTCTTCCCCCGTGTGCTGCCTCTTAAAGGTTCTCGGAGCTTAAACAGCGCAGCACTACAGCTCCTGCAGCTTTTTAAGTATTTTGACTACCATCCGCTCGGAACATACTGCGGAACAGAGCTGTACCATGCGGCACAGTGTTACACGCGGGCTAAAACAACTTTCCCTTCCAGCACTTTAATGAATTTCATGTTCCAAGAAATTGTGAGAACAATGCAGTAGTGATGAGCCATGAGCAACCCAACTGTACATCGACAATTAACGAAATACACTAAGTGTCAGTTTATTTCACAGCACCCTTTGATTTTGCTTAGCCCCGGTATGCAGTACAAAAGTTTTTGGCAGCAGTCAGCACCATAAATCGTAACTCGCACGGCATCTGTTCCTCCCCGGAACTGTACCCCGAGTTCAGGATTTGGGGCAGGTCATCAGAACAGCTGGATTCTTTCGTGAACCACCATAACGATTTTCAAGTCTACTGTTCTGAAACTGGAAAGCGATGCATGGATGTGTAAGGTGTTTGCTTCTTGGTAAAAAGATTAGCGTAACTGTGAAGTGCTGGAGGAAGAGAGCTCTTTGACACATTTTGATCAGGCTTGGCACGCTAATAATTTTGAACTAAGGATTTCCAGAGTCACTGGTGGCCTTTACTCCCTAGGGTTCAATTTCAAACATGCAGCTTGGTGTTTACATCATTGCTCGTTGGACGCCGATCCTAAATCAGGCTGGCTTGACTCTTTCCAGGGGAAGACAGTATGGTTCTGTGAACAAAAGCGTTACGTACTGTAACAAAAGAAATGCATCTAACTTGCTATTTCCAGCAACAAGTTTTAAAGAGGAAAAATTTTTTCACCTTTAAAAAATGATCTTGTTTGCTATAGTCACGTGTAGCAAAACATGCTGACAGTGCAATATAATCACTTCCACGCTCTGTGTGCAAAAATATATTTACAGCAGTATTATCTCCTGCTCATTGCACTCCGAGCTTGCGCCTGGAGCTCTGCCTGTTGATACGCAGCCAGGCAGTCATGTGTACGCTCACTGCAAAACGTGTGCTGCGCAACTCGGAAAGATGGCAGAACAGCACTAAAAAAACCCTTAAATGCTAGTCTAACAGCAAACTCAAGACAGCAGCTTTCCTGTGCAGATTTCCACCCCCTTTTCTTTCCTCTTTCCCTTCCAAATGTGGGTTTCATCATTTTCTCTACGGATGCTCTAAACACAGCACCTAGTGAGCAAAATATAAACAACCACGAGGAAGCAGATCTGGGAACCACGGTAAACTGCAAACATCATTAGAACTGCAGAAGCTACATTCGTAGCGTGACGCGCAGAGAGGATGTGTTTTTCCTCACGTGCTGTGCCAAGCGCCTTTCTCAGTTAAAACATGAAACCTGCATCACAAAGACCTGCATCTCCTTTACTGCTGCCCTCGATGCACATACAGTGGTGAACGCGCTCAGGTTAGCCACCTACAACCTTCTAATTGTTACTGTAAAACACAAATACTTAATTCCATAATCTGTACTGAACCAAGGCGGGCAGGAAGGGAAGATGGCGCGCACTACAGCTAACTCACAAAACGGTGTCCGAGAGGGCCCTGACAACATAAGCGCATTTAAAACTACTTTTAGCGTTATTAGTCGCGGTTGGATGTGTGCACACAGGCAAAGTCTCTTTTGACAGTCTTCCGTGACACTCAAGTTCTGTCAGCCTCCTCCTGATTAGGGACTGCCTATACCTTTTGGCTTCCACTAATTGCCGATCAGGGAATGCCCCACACCTGTACAACTGGGGCTGGGGGAGCAGCTGTTTCACTGGTAGCCAGGGCCAGAGCTGCTTGGATTCACAAGTATTGTAGTGTGTGTAAATGGGCTCTATAAATTCTGCGTTGGAGGTGCTTGAAGCCGTCTTGAGCCTGTGGAACAACGCTCTGGAGTCAGTCCCTTCTCTGGTAAGTTAATACTTTCTTGAGCTTCAGCCCAGCTTGGAGCTGTGAAACTCTTCAGAAAAACGTGTAAAGAAAACAGTGTTGTACTATTGTTTGCTTTAGTCATTTCAAGCTGGGTTGGGCTCCCAGCCTGGCTGGCTGGAGTGAGTCAAGCACAACCTATCAAAATTGAGTTCACGCAGATGCTTAGTTTAGTTCCTAAAGGTACTTTGCTTCATTTGTGCTGATTGGCTGAATTAGAACTGTGCTTAACCCATGTTTCCATGTGTTTTTATTTTTCTGTGAGTCATTTAGAAGTACTTCTGGAAGCTTTATTCCTTTTTTTTTTTCTGTAAAACTTTTTTTTTTTTTTCACTATTGCTGAGACAGTAAAAAGGAAACGGAAGTAAAGCAGGAGGTGTTTAATTGGCGTGATGGATTCATTTGCTATTTTTGTTCTGGAGAATGAAATGCTGACTGTCTATAGATCAGTATTTTTCACATTGAATTCATTGATTCTTACAGCATGTAAAAGCGAATACGTGTGTGAAATCAGGGTGGTGAAAAACTTAGGCTGTGCGTACGCTGGTATCATTACAGGTTTCTCTCACTCATGAGTTGTTGCTTTTTTTTACCTGAATAGAGTTGGGCCCCCTTATATTATAGAAGAGTTAGGCTTTACAGATAAAGACCTAGAGCAGGTTACAAGAGAAAATGAATGTAAGTAGAGCCCTTGATTTCTGTGATTACACTGCAGTAACCTCAATCATAGTCAAGATGTTTAAGTCGGAAGCACCTTCACAGCACCCTTTAGGCTTTAGACAGACCACCTTCTCCGTACGGCAACTGGTGTTTAAACTCCCTGAAGTTAATTGCTTGTTTCCATTCTTTCAGATAGTGCCACAAGGTCCTTGTTGTTATCTGACCTTAAGGAAAAAAGGGTATGGGGGGAAAAAAAACCCCTAACCCCAAAACATGGGATCCATATGCAAAATGAAATTCCTTACTATGTCTATGGGTCACTTCCAGGTAATATGCCTCTACTGGGTTAAAGCAAGCCTTATCATTTGCCATTTTTTTCCCCATCTGTGCAGAAAGCAATGAGGCAATAGGACCACCTCACACTAGATGAAAGACAATGGGTTCAAGATAACTTGGAATGAAACACATGCTTTCATAGGAAGCACGATTTTGATGCTTCTCTCCAACAAAGTCCCGGCAAAGGAACTACAGCAGTTAATACCTAATGAGATCTACCTCTATCTGCTGCCAAACATCTGTGCTCTTAACTACAACTCGCTGCCAATGGCAGCTGCTTCCTGACACCACTCAGCAGCACCGCAGACAAAGAGCGAGGGTAAGGAGGGTGGGGGGAAGGTTGCTATCCTGTCCCCTATCTAAATGAAAAAAAATAAAATCCCTGAGACATATGGTCTTGCATAAAATAACCATCAGAGAGAAGCCTGGTGCGGTGTCAGGTTAGTGAGAATATTCTAATTATACAACATCTAAGCAGTACCTCATTTGCAGTCACTGAGTAAACCAAATGTGGATGACAAAACTGAGGGTCATGAGAGATGCGTATCTTAACAGCGTCGGAACCTCTACCCCCAAATTACTAAAAACAACCCTAAACCCATTACTTATCAAGTAATGTAAATAAGAATCAAGACAAACTGTTACTTTCCAAAACAGGAAAAAAGTTGTTCGGGCTTTTTTTTTTTTTTTTTTTAAATTAGTAAGGAAAATCTGGCTTGAAGAATAAACTTATCACTAAGGAAACATGAGATTTCATTTGGACTTGCTTCGTTTGAAGCGAGTTAGTTTTACAGCGTCCCTTATGTAACAGAACTGATAGCCATGCAGGGATAGCTGACAAGTCAAATCCAAATCACAAGGCACACGCGTGCTCACCCAAACTGGAACCGTGTCAGTTATGTTCCTGCCTTTTCAAGCTCTCTGTTCTCCAGGAGAACATTATAGGGTTTGTAATATGTCAGAGAATGTCAAATTAAGGGCTGCACAGCAGTGAAGGGTAGAGCAGAAAGCATTCTATTCCAGGCCATTGATTCCTTTTAACAACTACATACAGTAATTCCCAAAACTATCTACTCGGTCTCAATCACACGGAAAACATAGCACGGCGTTAGTTCTAAACCTTGCACCCGGTGCAGCTTGAATATTAGACCATCCAAGGGGATTACAGAAGATGACTGATTTAATCAGAATAATTCTTTTAACGATAACTTGTTGCATGTCTCCTCCCCCCACCTACTTAAATGTTTAATAGTTTGCTTCCTGGATTCCCAGGGCATAAACTGAGCATATTTTCTTCCTACAGGAAATGATCCAATTAAGTTGATGTATAATTGATAATGCACTGTTTAAGCTGATTTTGCTCTTGAAAGATCTTAACAGCATGCAGTCAGTTGGCTGACCCTCCTCCCCTCATCTGCAGCTGAGGGACATCATTTAGGGAAAAGGGGGGAGCGGACTGAGCATACTCAAAGCAAGGTAGACTAGGGAGGGATTTCAGCTCTAGTGAGCTGACCTGGCTCAGGGCAGAAGGACAGACTACTTGAAAATAACGTAGTCCCTGATTATTACTCCATAACCGAGTTGCAGCTTGGCCACTGAGACAACAGCGGTTTAGCCAGAAGAGGCTCAGTGAACATTCACATTAGAGAGATTGCGCTTTTACCAGAACGTCTCACCTTGGAGCACTAGCTATTGCACTTGTTAAATTTACCGCTTTCCATAAATACTTCTTGTTGCCTTACAGCAGGTAACAGTGGGAGATGCTGATTGACTCCTATGACTTCAAGAACTCGCTATCACCCCAGCGCAAAGCCAGGTCAGACCAAGGAAGGGCTGCTGATTGCTTATCTAGTGCAGAAGGTGTCAGCGATTGACGGAGAGAGGCTGAACCACGCTTTTGTAAAGCCATTGCATTACGTTTTACAAACTTAGGCATAAAGTTGTTCTTCCCAGGAAACAGCTCTTGCCTACTTCACCCTAACTACCACTTGCTCCACTTGGTTCTTTTCGCGCCTCTAGCACCAACTCGCTGTCCATCGTGGGTGGCTTACGTGTCTCCCTGTGCCTCTCTTGCTAGGCTGGAAGCCGCACCAGTCGGCTTTTCACCAGGTCTTGTCAAGGGCCTGCGTGGCCGCTCTCTCTGCTGAGGTGTTGGGGTGCAAGGGTAGTGACAATGACTGTCACAACATACAAGACGAGAAGTGACTTGTCCGGTATCGAGAGCTGTTGAGTGTGCCACCGCTACGTACGTTTTACGCCCTTTGGGCCCCGCTGATCTGGCTGTTATCAATTCACGTAACTTAAAGGTAGGAAGGCATTGTCATACACAGTGATTGATATGGGAAGCATCTAACTGGCACGGAAACCCTATGGATATTCAATAGATAGCCTCCACTGGTGCTCAAATGAATCTGAATGCTGGAGGGATTTTGCTGACTGTTCTTTACAGCTGGAGCAGACTTCCTTCTATCATCCACAAGAGCTTTACTGGAAAGAATTTTTACAATTAGGCAGTAAGATTTTTATCGCACTACCTGCTTATGCCGCTTTACCTGGAGTCTGCCACAGAGTACTTTATGAATTTTTTTTTAAAAGACCATGGATGCATTTAATCCTTTGTTCAATTTTACTGTTCCTGGGTACGCTCATTTGACGGTTCTTAATAACTCCACTTCAGCCTTGCAGTTTACATCCTACAAACACTGTTTCCTCTCCCCCAGGTTACCCTTTCACCAAGGCGGATACTTGAGTAGATGCTGAGAGATCTCATCATGTGGGGTAAGGTACCACACAGCAAGTGGTGCTGCTCGTTTCGGTGCAGGCATTAACACAAAAGAAGCCCTGCCTGAGAAAAGAACTACCGATGTACGTATTGCTCTATCCTTCCAAGAATCCCCCCTTCCCGTCGCGCTGTCCCTTTCCCCTCGCAGTGATACTGTTGGCTAAGCTTCTTCCCGCGTTCGTTAGTACGGCTTCTGCCGTGAGACCTGCGGGGCTGAAGGCAGTAGCCCAGGTACAGCCGCGGGGGGCTGTCCACAGGCGGTGAGCAGCTTGCTCTACCCGTGCTGTCTCTCCAGACCCGCGCTGACGTTCAACACTTAACCGGTCTCTTATTTTGCTGCAATATTATCTACGAATTCACAACTTTTCTTGGACAAACTTAGAACTCTCTGCTAAGGGTTAGGGATTTTCTCTGAGCGGCTCAGCCAACTTGCAGACAATTTAGCTTCGGTTTAAGGTGTTTGAGGTGATGCAATTGCTCAGCTTACATTTCTTAATCTATCTTTTTTTTGTTTAAGGGTTGTTTTCACATACAAAATGAACAATTCAAAACTGAGCATCTGCAAAATGAGTACACAAAAAGAAAGCTTACCGATTTTATTTCTAATCCTCAGGTAGAATTCTTAGGAAGTTTTTTAACAGTTAAAGATAAAACGATTCTAGACTGAACTTTTTTTAAACTGATTACTTCCTCTTAAGTTCTGCATGTATCAGTTCCTGTAGTCTTATCTGATAACTTTTTGTGGGGTTTCTTAAGTACAAAATAGATTTTAACTTCCTGTACTAAGTGCTGCCAACTCACTTTAGTACAAAAATGTGTTTAAGTCTACTTAGAACTGTCACACTCGAATAATATTACTAAAGTGAGTTCCATTAATGTAACTTTTGAAGGCACAAGCCTTGTCTAATTCTGCCTGCAGAGACAAGCAGACAACTTTCACTCACAAATCAGCAGGACTTGTGTTTGCTTGAGCAAAAGGGGAAGCAGGCATCTTTCACCGCTTTTGTTTTTCGGAATACGGCACAAAAAAGCGATTCAGATTTGCTGAACTGTGCAAAGCACGTGCACAGAAATGTGCCATAAGAGCGGGAAAAACATGAAAAAATTACGGGAAAGATGGGAAGCAAAACATCATACTGATGTACAGCAGAATGTTACGGGAACGTGACAGAAACTTCAGCCTTAGGAAAGATATCGTCTTGCCTATAGACTCAACACTCCCCCAGAGACAGGTAGGAAGGCGCTATTTTGGTTATGACAGAGTGACTTGGATCTAACAATGTAAATGATAAATTCCCAACAGTTCTTTATGAAATGGATACACGCACACAAAAAAATTCATATATAGGGAGGGAAAGAAGAATGGGTTTCATCTTCTTATACAGTACTAAACTGTCACACGGTGATATAAATTGTGCACTCCCAGACCCTTAGAGTTCCCACTGCTATGGCTTGCTCATGAGGCCATACTCCATGTAATTATCATCCAAACTACAGCAGTAAACTATTCTGATAGCATAATAACTTGCCTTCAGCATTTTTATTTTAAGCTCTAGACTTCTGCTTAGATTTATTTAGCCTGACAATGCTGTTGAGTTACTACTTTGTAAAATTGGATATTAGCAATGCCAGAAGAGCTGGAAACTTCACAAAACGGTTGCCTCTTCACAGAAGTCTGCACGGAGTTTTGAATCTTTAGTTGATATTACTCAACAGAAACACAAAAGAACATAGAGTGGTGCTTAAATCCTTAATCACTTCACTGGCATTTTATCTGAACTAAGATGATGGTCAAACACAGTGCAAGTTTTTCAACATCTGAGATAGGTTTTCTCTAAATGCTGATCTCGAGTGTCTTGAATGTTAATCACTGGCCACGATTAAAGATACTTTGTGTATCTGTCCAAAGAAAATAAACTGGTCTAACTGCTTAGACCTCCAACAACTGCAGAAGCAGGTACTAATGGACAATCTACAATACAGCTCATCACTTTTTTTTCCATCAACAAATGAAGAGCAACCGCTCAGCTGCCCTGGAATTTGCTAGGAGTGTAACAATGTAGAACCCAAAAAATTTCACAGCTGAGTCCAGTAGAGACAATTGCAGCAGAGGCTTTGAGCAGGTCCTCCGGCCGTTCCTACTGAACAGTTTTGTGTTGTAGATTTGCTTCAGAGTTTTCATTGCTGGGTCGCTGCCATTTCTGTAAACATCATATTTTTTCTAAACAAGAAGTGTTCAACAGCGTTCATGGAAGGTTTCACAACTGCACCTTTGACACCACACTTTGAGCAATACTTCTGCATGTTTGTGATGTGGGTATTTCATTTTCATCTGTTTTGAAATTCGGTTTCCCTTTTATGACAGTGTCCCTTTGAGCCTGTATTCTCTAGCTAACTTGCAAACCAAAATGGGTTTATAGTTGTGACTAAAAAGGAAAACTTGACTATTTCATGTTCAATTAGATCTGCTTATCAGTTTTACAATGCAATGAGAATGAATTGTCACAATCAGTCAAAACCCCTCCAAAGAAAACTGAGTTACAACTACAGCTTACCAAAAAATCACGTTAATATAGCCACCACGCATGCACTTAAAGGGGGGGGGGGGGGGGGGGGAAGAAAAAAGAAAACCCAACACAACTATCTATGGATACTTCCATTCACCCTCTGTGGTAAAACAGGGACGTGGGCAGGGTATTGCGCTGCCACAGCTTCCAACAAATACATTTAGTGTGCTTACTAGACAAGTGAAAAGGAGTTTCAAACGCCTTGACAGCCAAATGAAAGTCCAGTTAGAGTCAGTGCTTTTTAGAAAGCTGTAAACAATATTCAAGCCTCTAGCGTTCACTGGTTTTGTTGAATCCCTTAGCCCAACACATGACACCGATGCAGGAAGACTGAAGTCCGTTGAAGACCGTTCTGAGACGATGCGTTTCGTCTCAGAAAGGCCTTATCGTTCTCCCTTTTTAATCAGCAAAAACATTTTCCACTGCCCTGACGGTCACAATGTAAGAGTCGTGTTATGGACAGAAATATGCAGTAAGCCAAGTGTTGAAACGTCTATTCCAGCTGCAGCCTGTTAAATAAAGCCCTAAACAAGCCAGGAGTTCAGTCGCAGTTTAAAGGAGCAGACAAGGCACTGAAGCTGTAGAACAGCGTACTGGAAGGTTGCTCGGTAGAGTCCCTGTCAGTTCTAAGTTGATATCTTCAAACAGTGTGCTGCCATTATGCGCGTCTTTTCTTGCTCTACAGCTATGATAGGCACAAACCTGGGATTTTTACACTCCGGCTTTTCACAAGTGCCAGAAGAACCCAGATTGAGGCTTGTGCAAACACCATCTGCCAAATCTTACAAGAAAACCTTCCCTCGCTCTGTCCACAAAAATAGCAAAGGTGCTTGAAAGCTCTCGGGAGGTATAAAAGAGGCAGACTGGCACTGCTACTAGCCAAAGACTGCCCAACGGTACCTTGGCTGAGAACGGGGGATAACGGGACAACTCCTGCTAATCTTCTGCCTGTTTGAATTACAGATTCTTCAAGCTGAGCTCTTCAGAAATCTCAAGCGATCGTACTCCTGCTGCTTCCCCGAAAAGCAAGAACAGTGCAGAAACCCGACTCCTTGGAAGGGTCCGATCTGCAGGTCAGTGACCCCTGTTGGAGGGGAAACTACCAACGTAAATGTCTTTACCCCTTTATCTAGTTCTATCTTGACATACACATTTTGATATGCAGTATCCTTGGAAACTTCACGTAATGAACCAGGGTTAAACATTCATCTCTTATTTATAAGTCTATCGCTAGTGGCTTCAATGTTGCATCATTTCACGCTAGCAGAATAACTGATTCTTTCAAGTCTTTAAAATGGCATAGAATGAGATTTTAAAAAAGGAGTACCACATGGGGTGTACTCTCTTTTCAGGAAAATAAATGGCACTGCATGAAAAGGTTGATTCTATCTCTATAGAATGTGCAAGGACCATTCTGAAATTACATTTATTTTAAGCAACAAGAAGAAAAACAAGGTGTTTCGTTATGACATAAACTTCCACAAAAAACACGCTATTCATGGGAAGTGATAATTTCATGACTATATAATATCCTGTATGTGAGTAGTATCCTTTCATTATTAAAAAAAAAAAAAAGGAAAGGGAAACGAATTATAGTGGGATCTCTCTCAGAAAAAGGATTTCGTTATTGGTTTTGACTTGACTTTTGACAGTAAGCTTTCTTCATTTTCGCTGCCTACGTTGTGTTAACCTTGCATAGAACACAAAGCCTTTAGTTCAAGATGAGGCAAATAAATTAAGTCCCCACAACCAAAGGTGTCTTCTTGACGCACGGCCAAAATACTGTCAAGCTACTCATCCCAACCAAAATGTTCCTCTTGCTTGGATGCTTTCTTGCAAATCACAGCAATCACTTAAAAGATCTCACCTCACCGATGGGAGATTCTCGTGACATGATGAAAAGAAGGTACTGAAAGTCTTACTGGGAAAACAAGTGGTGAAAGTCAAGGCCATAGTATGTGTTTAGAATGCTTCTCTGTATATGAAGATTTGTGCGATTCCTAAATTGCACTCGTTCCTAATGATTTTAACCAGTTGTTCTCAACTCTCCTGGAGTAACAGACCTTTTTTTCAGACTAAACCTACAGCAGCTATTCCTCAACGAATCCCCCTCAAATGCACCACACTGGTATGGAGTCCTCAAACTCCACACGCAGTCTGAGCATGAATAATTGCAGGAGTGGCAGGCAACGTTAATTTACAGAACTGCATCTCTAAGATAAGCAGGAGAGAAGTTAATATATGGCAATTACTGATTTAGGAACCAATTCTGCCTGGAGAATTAAGTGGGAGTGGAGAACATGCTGTAATCTTGAGGATATGTTAAGCTTATTGCCCGATACTCACAGAATTGATTATCCCTTTAAGCGCTTGGAATCCTCCAGTGACAGGGAAGACTTGCTCTTTCGTGTCAGCAATTTTTTCAAGCTTTGGAGAGAAAACACGTGCAAACACGTGAATCGTTTCGCCAACTAAATTCGTCACACTGCTTTTCACCCTTATAATGTAAATGCATGTCTAAAAACAACTCCCATCAACTCTGCAAAGCGAAGGAAAAATTTTATTTCCCTCGCAGCTATGACTTTCCTAAACGGGAGGACTTCCTACAACACACTGCAACTAACGGAACGGTATAGCGGCTAGCCATCGTGTCAAACCACCATGCTAAAGAAACCTTTTAGGGCCCGTATCTTGGCAGCGATTTCGTAACTCTCTTCAGAATTACCTTCTCTGTTTGCTCTGCCCTCCATTAAAGAGCCTTCTATAGTAAAGAGTCTTTTCTGTACTTCTCCATTTCAGTCACTTTCACGGTACAAGAGTAGCTCCGGCCTTCTTTAGGACAGAGAAACTCCAGAAGAGTTTTCAGACAATGAAGGACATGGATCCTTCTTTCTTTTTCTTATCCCGAGGCTGTTAACGCATGCTGCTTGAAGCTTGTCTATAGCTACTCTGTTCACACGAGCTGTAGTCTAATCTGGTTGCCATCTTAATGAAAGAGGTTTTTCTTTCCAGCTGGCAGCTACCCGTGAGCAAGCATATTTCCGAGGGGTCTTCTTGGCAACGTATGTGACACCCACACATTCTATTACGTCTAGGTACGCATCTGAGTGTCTGCTTCCTGAGCCAGAGGAGATATTATACAGAAATTCATTTTACTTACATTAGACAGTATTACTTAACTAGATAAAACCCTGTGACAAGGTACTCCCTAGTAATCTAAGATAGAAATGTTCTTACCTGTTCTTGCACAAAATCGAGGACGCCAACACAGTAAACTCTAGCTCCCAGCTCTCTGGATTTCTGTGCCTGTCCCAGAATAGGAGAGAGGAATAAGCATTTTTTTTAATTAAACAACAAATTCTGCAAAATGTAACATGCATTTTCACCTAGCGCTCACCTCTTTCTCTGCATACAAGGGAATCTGACCATCTAGCTTGCCATCTGTCAATGCAATGATGATACTAGAAAACCTTGAGGCTCCTTGCTTTGCAATTTGCACGTTGGCCTGAAAACAAAAAATATTTATCCAGCTTAAAATTACACCTGAACTTTTAACCAAGACGTACCCTCCAAGTGAATATAGCATCTGAAACAACACTCAGCCTCATCTTCAAACCCATCTCTTGTGACGCTCCTCTGCCCTCTGCCCCCCTTTAACTCAGTACTAACAAGGAAATCATTCATCAGTATTTTCCAGTCACCAGTGAGCCCATCTGCAAAGTGCTGGCGTCATTAACTGATCAACCCTTGGAAACGCTTGATTCTTTCAGGACAGATACTGAGTTGTGAAGCTCGCTTCTCTTTACATCCACCACGAGGTTTCCTTTGCTACCCCCCAGACTTCAAATGCCAGCCAGTAGGTTCCAAGATTATACGAAGAATGGCTTAAAACTAAATGGTTTTTTTAAATGGCAACAAATTTCTGTTTACCTAGCTTCTCAGCCGCCAGATCACCGTTACAAACTTGGCTCAACAGGCAGAAAGGAAGAAACTGAGTTTCTATCCGTAACAGCGAGAGCGTAGATCCTCACCTTAGCCCTCACCTTCAGGGCCTGAGTCTTTCAGCACAATCACAAAGTATGCTTTAACTGTACGTCTCAAGAAAATAAAAGCAGTTGAGAACTCAGTAATTAAGACAGTGCAAAATTAAGGCCGTTTGTCTTGAAAATGCTGATCTGTGCGCTAAACTCCCCATTAGCACGCGCTCTAGGACGCCCTTTTAGACTTGGAGCCCTACAGAGCCGTGTGTGACTATTTACCATGTAATTGGTATGCTGTGTTAGCCGTTAAATTCACGACAAAGAACCGCTCTCTACTGCAAAGGATAGAGTCAAAGAAATTCCATATGGCAATTTTCTACGAGGGCTAATCTTCTGCATGGCATCTGCGTAGTATCTGGGCAATCTTGGGACCACTTGGGAAACTAAAAAGATTTGAGCGTTAACAGACTGAGGCATGCAATCAATTCATTTATGTTACAGGTTGTTGCTGCTATCCAAAGGGTGAGAACAGAGGATACTTTCCTTGCAAGAGACGAGTAAAACCTACCTGTTTTAATCCTTCGTGTATATACGTGTCACCCGCTGGCTTTACCTCTTCCAAATCCTTAAGACCTTTCTTGATTTTCTCTCTGAGAACAAAAAGGTAAAAGACCGTTAGTGTGATCTGAAGTGCGGCAAGGGGTTAGTTTATTGATGGAAAAATTAGTGTTTGTCATAAAGGAGACGTGACATTAAAATCCGTAAAATATAGCATTTAGCTGAGGTACCATGTGGAGGCAGATTTTGTATTCACAACGGAAGCGGCACTGTGGTAACAGATATTTTAGACCTAAATAACACAATATGCCTCAGTGAGTCAAAGAGCTAGAATCAAGTAAAATGTTTCAGATAGAGCAGATATTCCAAAGAAGTGGCAAAGCTTCAGCATTAAATAGCCCAGTGGAAATTCTGTTATACTAAATCTACTTTGCTAAATTAAACCAACTTCACTTCCAACCAGACTGCAATTAAAAAAGAAATCCCCGAAAACAGCAGTTCTAATTTCTAGAGAAATCTTCCAGGTCAATATGCAGGTATTTAATGGGGTAGGACAGAACTGCAATAATTACAAGTCTTCTCCCTTAAAAAACAAGTATCAATAGGCAAATCCAGCGTTTGCAAGACAAGTCTTGTATCCAAGGAAAGAGACTAGGATTATTAAGGATAGTTTCTTAAATTTTTGGCTGTCACTACCTTTCTGTGTGACCTCTGACGAGACATCACGCTTACACAGATCACAGTTCACTTATATCCTATAACAGGAGGATATAAGGTTGTGCCATGATTTCTCATGGGCCTTTAAATAAATCCATCTTTGACTGCGAGATCCTCACTTAACTATGATGCGTTAGATTCGAGAAGCGGGTAGGTAGTACGAAAGGAATTATTTCCAGTGAAATCGGTATGAGCGGGGGGGAAAAAGGTGGAGAGACTTTACTGAAATAATCAAATCTCGAAGTTCTTAATTCTTAGGCAAGCAAAGTTCCAGTGAAGCCCACGTAAAGCTGTGCCAAGAAAGGACAAGTAAAAACTAAGTAGGGACAAAATTTGGGCCAGAATATATAGAACACTGTAACAAATATAGGTGACAAAGAGGAAACCAGCAGGGGTGAGGAGACGGAGGGAAAATACATTGCAGGATGCGTGAAAGCTTTCCTTAGGGCACACCAAATGAGAAAGAATGCATATGCCGCTCTGCCTGAATGCCACCCACTAGTCATTTGTTCGACTGATGGGCTTACTCTATGTTTAGAAGCTCTGTTCCAAAGTACAATCCATAACTGTAATAAGCTCCCAATCACAGGATGAACGGATACAACTGGGCGGGGAAGGAAAAGAAAAAAAAAAAAAGTAAAGTAAAAAAAAAAAGAGCGTAATGTGGCGTTGAATATATGGAAGAGAACAAGTTATGTAAGATAATGCAATCTGCTTGATCCAAATATTTTACATTCAGCATCTATAGAAACAACTTGAAACTGATTATCTACGAGTGCACATTATAAACCACATACTTAGTGCTTGCCAGAAATGAGTGGCAGCACATCACAGGCGTTAGTGTTCTGCTGCCAAGAAACAAGCAGCAACTGAAGTCCCAGTTTTCTGAAACAGATTTCATTTTGCAAAAATAGCTTTTGTACAATCAGTTCAGTTTTATTTATCTAAAATGTCTTGCGACCAGGTCACACAGAAATCTCTGGTGTTTCCAGGCCTTTGCCTACAAGGGGTTCCAGGAAAATCTTTGGCATCGTGAGCTTTTTTCTCTCCCTCGGGGCACATCTGTAGGAGACAGGCCCAGCCAGATGTGAAGAAGCTCCACCCACGCTCCGAGCTGGTCAGGTACAAGCGGCTGCTGGTCCGGACGTTACAAGGCTAATGCGGCTGCAGGGCTTTGGGCCCCACCGGACAGCAGGAGAGGTTAGTTCGGTCACGCTAAAACTTGCACCCAGCTGGTTTGGAGGGTGGGCACAGGAGCCTGAGCCGTTTTGAGGAGGGGGACTCTCTTTAAGACTCTACCAGCCGTAGCACTCTGAAGCCCTCATTCTCGATCTTTGGTACTCTCAGAACTCTCCTTTCCCTAGTTTCTGTAATTGCCTTTTGTAGCCACAAAAATCCACAGGGAAGGTCTGGTTTTAAAACTCATCTGTACTGAAATAGCAGAGCCATGACCTCACTCTGGCTGTCTGGGCACTGCCGCGGTACAGTTCGGTAAGAGCGATAAAGGCTGAAGGGCCACTGGTTTCCGTGGTTCAAGTCAGACGGGGGAGGCAGGTGGAAAAAGCAAACCAAAATCGGCAACTTGCAGCCCGTGTTTGGGCTGAATGAGTACAAATTTAGTATCTCTTCCCTATTCAGCATATGCGCTGCATCACACCTCTGTTTGTTAGAAAAGGCACATCTAAATTTTAATAGCTACCCTGTCTGTTCTCTCCTTTAAGCTTTGTAACTACTTCAGATAATTTTTCCAAAAGCAGCCAGGCCAGCACACCCACGGCTACAAACTCTCTGTCACTTTGCACAGTGGGTTCTCTTTAGCCAGTCCATGAAGAAGGGGCTGCGGGCATAATCCCAGCCCGGCTGAGGTGGGGAGAGGTTCTGGTGGCAGCTCCAGCAGCACCCACTGCTCGTACCTCTCTGGGGAGCTCTGCCATGCTCCGTCTCGGAGAGACAGCGCTGAACACCTGGGCTGCAGAGAGCTTGTTTGCTGCGAGGGAGCCTGTGCCAACTCCCGTGAGACAGAGGCCTGTCTACAAACACTGCTCCCTGCACGGGCCAAAGTCTGCCCTGAGCCTGTCTTGTACTTTCTGTGCCTCCCCAAGGCAGAACTAAATTTAGAATTGAAACCATTTAGTAAAGACAGATTACAAAGCAGCCCAGCTTTGCAAACAACTGAAGAAATCAATTTAACACAAATTAAAACGGAGCAACCTCTCCTTACCAGAGCATGCTCCGCAATTCAGATGTGCTTTCAGGTCTAAGTGTAACTTTGCAAGCTCAAATTATGCCAAGGCAACTATCGCCACTTTACAGGAGAGGTTTCTCTGTACAAGCTGTCGCACCAAGCTGCACGCTTTTATCTGGGCAACTCAACGGGTACTGTTTTCTTCACTGTTTAGTATTACCTCTTGATTTGAGTAAGTTTAATTGACACAATGCTGAAAACAGTGTTGTGAGCAGCCAAGTGGTCGGTTTTTGAGGCATCGCCTCGTTTCCTTGCATAGACAGGGCCACAGCCGGCACTCACTGGTAGTGGCAGGGAGGTAATCCTTCCCTCCTCTGCAGCAGGATGTAGACCACGCAACCGTTTGAGAGAACCAGCGATAAAGCTACAGACCGCTTACAAAGCACAGACCATCTTGGTTTCCCAGAGATGCGATACCGTCTTTGAAAGCACACTCAACAGAAAAGGACAATCATTTCCCTTAAAGGAAATAAATTCGTCTTCAACATGTAAAAAGAAAGGCTTATACTTGCTAGAAAGGAAAGCATGCTTGAGACCTGAATCTTAAAAACCACTCAAATCCTTGCTTTTTTTTAAGGAGTAACCTTTGAGCTTGTACATTAGTGCTGCAGAGGTTAGAACCAGCTGAAATAGTCACGTAAGCCTCGGGCTGCGCTGATTCAGTTGGACCAGGGGCTAGCTAGCCTTCTATGAAACACTGAGTCTCCATTAATACCTATATAGTTTAAAGTAGTGATGTTCTTAGACCTTCAGGATGGGGCACAGTATCTTATCTTTCTCTTCCACGTTGCATTCTACCTATTGAAGTGCTGGAATCTTGAGTCCTTTTTCAGCTTGTTGAGAGCATGACCACTGGCAGAGAAACTGTGATTCCCAATGAGCTTGTATTTATCATCAGGAATGAGGCTATGTGCCTGTGAGGCAACATACTTCATCTCTAACAAATAAAGGCAAACAAAACAGGTACTTCGGTTTTGCTGCTAAGCAGGAAGTATAATAACAAGAAAACACACAAAGTTGTTAGTGAGACGAAGCTGGGGGGGGGGAAGTGTTTTTTAACAAAAATAGGGATGGTTACATCCCTAACAAATGGAACTGTTGTACTGGTGAAAGCAAACCCTGTACATCAGTCTCCTCAGATGCGTAATTTGGAGGAGGTTCCTGCTTTCTGCACCTCTCATATACTACAGAGGGCTCAGTACAATTTCAATAATTATTCTGCTTCAAACTTTAGGCATCCTACGTGGGCTCCAGATGGAAAACACGTAAGTGGCTGACTTTGCTGTACTTTATACACTCAGCAGAACATGCTCTCCGCAGATGGCTCTACTTTGGCAAGCTTCTTGAACTGAAGCGCAGGGTTAGCTCACGTGACTGAGGCTCAGAATGCATTAATGTCTTGCTAGACTGCATGTCACCGCAACAAAGGAATCGTCGGTGAACTCCAATAGACTATGGACAAGCACAGTAAGGTACCGTTGGTCATGTACCGGGTACTTCAGTGTCCTACTTTTCCACCGTAATTAATATAATGTTTCTTTAGCTTCCGCAGGAGTTTCACCTAAGCAGAGTCAGCAGGGCTAGTCTTGGCCATGGACGCTGGTCAAACGCTGCAGAAGGAGGTTTACAGAAACCTGAAATCCTGCTGGCCAGCATGCGGTTGGCCGAAAGAGAATGAAGAAGACGCTGCGCCATCTGGATGATATTCGTAAGTGTATCTACTTTTCCAAACAACTCGCTTCTCGAAACTAGCAGCAAAACTGAGCCCCAGATGCGAATGCATGAATCTTTGTTTACCGCTTTGCATATAGTTTCCAGCTAAACTTCACAGGGGAAACGTATCTCAAAAATGGGATATAACCATTGTGAGAAGTCTTTTCCATCTGGGTGTTATTTTTATTCTATGTATCTATTATAGCCCTGTGTGTACTGTGGTTAACAGTGACTTCTGTTTGCGGAGTTATTCACATAGCACTGTCCATAGTCACAAAATATTTGGTAATCTGGGGGCTTTGGGCCTATAGCGTGGGTTTCTTTATATCCACAGCTTTATTATGCAGTAAAAACCAGCAAGAACTTTGTACAAACAGTCAGAAGCCTAAGGCTTTCAGAACAAAAAAGACCTCCCTACTTTGAACTAGCTGCTGGGACTGAATTGCGGTTTCCTGACATGTGCGAATTAGCAAGTAAGCAAGGGGAAAAACATCCCTGCAAGTCCCAAATGCGCATAAAAAATCCAAGGCCGTAATATCTCATAATCACACACACATATACACACCCATCCCCAAAACTGCACTGCACTTAGCAACCTCATCTTCTGTTTGCAACAATGGGAGTTAGGCGTTCGAAGTCATTTTCATCTGTTGACTTCTTTAATATTTAAAAGGACAGCTGTTCCAACTGTGCCTATCCATTCTTACCTATGTACATGTGGTCACAGTTACTGATGTCTCCTCCTCCGTTCTCCTTATAGTTCCTCCTAAACAATGAGGGTAGTAATTGCCTTTCCCCTACCGCGCTCACAAAAGCGTCAGCAAACCTTGCATTAAAGAAAAGTCCCACAAAGGGACTCACTGGAACTCAAAAGGGTTCTTAAACGAGGTTTCTGAAAAAAACACGGTTCTTTCCATGGCTTACAGCATACCACAGACACGCAAAGAGAAAGGCGCTTGTGTTTCCGTGGCGGGGTTCCAGAGTTCTGCACAAGCATTCCATGCTATCAGGGCAGACCCTGCATGCTTGATAAGGAATAGGCCACCGACAGGGATTTAAGGGCCTATTGAAATCGAGAGAAAGGATCTCATTGACTTCAGCAGTCCTCGGAACAGGCTTAAGCGTCCTCCCCTGACCTCTCTCAAGCCATCTGGAAAAATGGCTTATAACCTTGTCTCTCCCCACAGAGAGCAGATGTAGCATCCAAGTCCGGGTGGGGGGAAGTGAAAACTTGGCCATTCTCAAGTCAGACCAATTTTAAATGCTAGAACAGGAGGGGCTTATAATTGGGTCTTTAAACATCCTATTTCTAGGATGTCAGCATGCATTTCTGTAGCGTGACACATTTATCTGCTGCCGACGACAGATATCTTCAGGAAGTCTTGTACTTGCTATTATGTATTATTTAAAATATTTTAAAAAACCCCACACAGTAAGCGAACTGACCATGTCAGACCATACTTCGTATTGACTCTACTAAAGGGAGCAGAAAGGAAGGACTACCTCACTTCCACCCTGCCACGGTTTGTTAAAATGATTCCTAAATGGCTTACGCACACATTCAAAATCCCAACAGCTGCACAGTGCGGTTAGCTTCTGGACAGAAGGGAGAGAGAGAGGAGGTCGTGTTGTTTTTGACAAGGCTGAAAGGATACTGCAACTGTCCTCTGCTGAAAGCACTGATCCCACAACGTAGTTTTCCAGTTCCTGTGATTTTAGCAGTAAGTTTTGCAACAACCTCTTCTCTGCCTCATTTTCTCCTTCTGTTTCCCCCCATCCTTGCCCTATCATAGCTCCCAATCCTTATTTGCTTCAGAAATCGGAGCGAGCGGCCTTGCATTCCATCGCCTCTGAAAACATGAATCGAAAGGAGGAGTTCAGGCACATTCATACACCATCACCGTGCCAGAAAGATCTCGCGCCTTTGCAGCGGCACCACCTCCACTGTCTAAAACCGATTTTGAAGTCATGGTTTGAAAATACAAACTGAAATACCTACCGTCTATGAGATGATGGGAAACGTTCATTTACCATTGTATGCCTTACCTAGACGTGAAAAAATACTGAAGACCTATCTACAAACATTGCCTTACAAAAGTAGAAGCAAGAATCCTTTCTCCTGCCACGCCAAGGAAGATGCAGAGTAACGCAGAGATGAAAACGTTACTTGTAGTTGTTCTGCAAAGCCGTGGCAGAGTACACATCGAGAATTTATTTCCCATCGTTCTTCTCCTTCCTTTTTTACTAGGCTATCCATTGAGATGTTCCCAAAATTAAATCCAGCTCTGCACAGAGGCTTTATGACTGGCCACCACTTCAAGGTATCGGTTATTGTTCGGTATCTGTTACTGCTCCTCTGATTTAATAAGAGCCCTTGGTGGGGAGGAGGGAGAGGGAGAATTAAAGAAGCAGTGCACTAACCTGTCTCCAGTTAATGGCAGAATGATGTGTGCCTGGGTGGAAAACACGATAAATGATAGTCTCATCTTCGGGCTTTTAGAGAAAGGAAAGAGGAAAAAAAAATAGACATTAGACAAATGAAGAGAAACGTACAGATGCACAGCATTTCACTTATTCGTGCTTCACTAGTATCATCTTTATCCTCCAGCTTCCAAAGTACATACTTTTAAACTACAAACCCAGAGTGAAAGAGGAATTAAAGGATTTCTGCCCATCTACTCCTTACCCAGCTGCTTTGAGAATGAAGTAGCGCGAGAATGAAATTGTTCTTTCTTGCCTGACGAGACTCCAGATGGAGACATGCTGAGCTTAGCAGCTCGCATTTCATGCGACCCAACTGAAAGTGAACTGCATAGCTTGTGATCTACCAATGTACAGAAGGTAATGCATCCTTTTGTATTTTCACGGTCGGTGGTGTAAAAGTAAGTCAGGGATATAGACTCAGGGTATGCTCTTGCTCCAGGGTATTAAACGTGGACACATTCAGAAGTCAGTTTCCCCTTTTCAAAGGTTGATCCTGACACAAGGAGAATTTCAAACTGTGCTTTTTCTTCATAAAATCATCAAGGTCAAAAAAACAGTGCCCTCCGATTGATTCATCTCTAAACAAGGAGCACGACAAACTCTTTCAGAATGAGCATGTTTTTGTGTTGTTAACACAGCGTTGTGACATTTAAGATCAACTTTCATAAAGGTATCCAGGCAAACGTCATTATAAAAAGCAATACTCTAAGAATTCATTTTATTAAGGAATTCAGTCTTTTTTTGAAGAGGCCCACCTGTCTGTTTGAACAAGATTAAGAGGAATTATACCCAACTATCAGTGGAAAATGCATAAGAATTGATGCTCTGGAAGCCCAAGACAGTAACTTACCTAAGTTAAGTTGTAACAACATTACTCCTACCTGCTTTTAGTTTTCATTCCTGACAATTTCAATATATTCAGTAATTTTACAATTCGCTGCACAGGTGTGTCAATATTAATTCATCAGGTTAATGTTAGCAAAGACGTAACCCTTGTAAAGATGTATGACCATACATTTCAGTTCATTTAGGTCAGTGATGCAACTTAGAATTATTGACGTCATGGAAATAGAAGTAATGAGCAAGTGTTAGCACAGAACTGCACGGATCTTGGATTCAAGATCCAGTCTTGTAGTCTATCTGTTGAGGTTCTGAATGCAAAAATCTGAGATGCTCTAAATTAATTTGTAATCTAAACCGTGGGACTATCTATCTTCTTAGTCGCTGCAAGCGGTCGCCAAACAAAAAACAAGTACTTGCAATCCTAATCTCTGGTAATTGCATCACTGCCTCGTCCAAGTAATGATAGACTTCCTCATTTGCGATGCGACTCTCGGTGCGTGATAACCTCAAAGTTACGATTTAGCTAACTTGTCCTTAGGACAGCCACAAAAGCATTCTCTTTACAGGACGTGTCATTTCTGTTCCGCTCTCCAAGCAGTCAGGCGATGGAGGACGATCGTACAAACGCGCCCATTAGACCCCACAGCCATGTTCGGGGCAGGCCTTTCAGAACCCAGATAGTGAGCATGCAGCGCTGTTACTGCAAACGTGCATGTTACAGAGGAGTCAAACATGGGAGCAGATGCACCGCCAGGAATCAGTTCTTCAGGTGAGGACTCAAGGAAACGGCTACCAAGTGGTTCTTTGCCTTCCTCGCACAACTGCTCTTTTCCATTTAAGAGAGGGGAAGGTCAAAGGACTCCATGCCCTATTCTGAAAGCGTACTGAGGCCTGAAGGCAGGACAAAGCTTCAGGGGCACTCCAGGCCCGCCAGGAATGTTCTGTTCAGGCTCCCACAAGAGCCCAACAACCCCCATGCTGTGAAGGGTTTGCCTCACATCAGGCTGAGCGCTCAGCACCCGCACACTGAGCGAGATGCTCATAGGTTGGAGCGTCTAGCTCTGCACCGTAATTGATCCTCCTTTGGTGCGAAAGGCCAGCAGAGTACCTTGCCAACTCGATAGCTTCATTTCAGATAATGCAGCCAGACCACGACACAACAACTGTTGCAAAAGGGAGGGTTGTTTGGCTGTAAAAGATGATGAACTGGAAGATTTACACTGAACAAGCCCCACCCTTTGAGTGGGGGCAAATGCATTTTTTTACCACTTAGAAAATAGAAGTGCTGCTGCGGTATCCTCAGGCTCTTTTTTTTATTTTTTTTCTCTAGAGTTTACAAAATAACTTTCAAAAGCATGTGTCACCCGCTTGGTTTACAGAAGACTTTCTTTTTACAAGATGAAGGTAAGCAATATTTAATTATGCAAGCCTTCTTGTATCCCTTTATTAGCAAGCCGAGATTATAACTGCCCACTGCACTTCATTTTCCTTAGTGCAAACTACCGCAACATCTACGTCTGAGTCTCTGGGGGGCTTCCTTTGTTTTAGTCTGTTTTTCTTTAAAAGCAAAACCCTCAGCTGTTTGTACAGTTAGCCAGTATTTACAACAGCCGTTTCTGTGGCAGCAGTACTTGCCAGACAATACTGCTAGCTAGTTACAAAGTTGATTACACGTATGTACAACAAATATACTGTTAAGGTGACATAAACTTCCTGTGCACTTGATCTTGAAAGCTAATCCCTTCCTTTTGACATGCACTGCACATTTACATATATACAGAAAAGTATTCAGATTGCCTTCTTTCTATAGATCTTTCACAGCAACGTACAAGTACTCTAACAGAAACAAGGCATGTCGCTCATGGAAAAAAAAAGTTGAAAAAAATCGTCTAATCACATCCGAGAGTAATTTTAGAGATTAAGTATCTGAAGATGTATATTGCCACCTTTTTACTGAGCTCCAAACACGAGAAAACAAAGTAGAAATTTCCATTATTTTTCAGCAATTTCTGCACTAGATGCCAAACTCTTACCATGTGTGTGAAACACATTTACTGGCGGTATAAAAGCATGGATTGGTTTGGGGTTTTTTTCAACATATCCCAGCAGTATAGATGTCGCAACGAGCAAAACCCACCTCACAAATCTTTCTGTCAGCTGATTTACAAAATCAAATATTTCATGCCAATTCTGAGCTACGCTCCCAGATCTGGAAAGAAAAACAAAAAAGCACATTAGTAGGCCTTATTTAAGGAAAGCAGGCAAGGAAGGGTGACAATTTCGGCGAGCAATTAGACAATACAGGACTGTTTGCTTGCCGGGTTACTTCAAGTTAGCAGCAACCCCCGCAGGCGGTGGTGCTGGCGGGGGCTTTCTGTCAGGATTTGTGGAGGTAAGGCATGGCAAAACGCGTACGTTACACTGCACCCCTTAGTGAAAAAGACACCGACCCTCTGGCCGATGCTCGCTCCGTGCCCCCCCGGAAAGCCAGGCTGTGCTGAGGCGATCTGTTACCCGCTGCTTGCACCCCAAACACACGGTGATCCCCAGCTGCGAGGGGGTGGGGGCTCAAAACCGTCCCCCTTGTGCTTTCGCTCGGAGAACGCGCCCCCGCCCGAGCCCTCCTTCACCCCGTCCCCGGACACGGGGCGGGGGGACCGATCCCCCCCGCTCGCGGCCAGGCCGCGGCGGCCGACCTGAACTTTCCGGGAGCCCGGCGGCCGTTAGCCCCTCGCGGCGACCGTTAGCCCCTAACGGCCGGCGCGGCGCGCGCAGCCCCCTCAGCCTCGCGGCGGCCCGGGAACAAAAGCCGGGCCCGCCGCCCCCCCGCCTCGTCCCCGCCGCCCCCGTCCCGTCCCGCTCCCCGCCGGCCCTTACTTGTCCAGCACGAAGTACATGTCGAAGGCGCCGTGGCACGACGGCCCCGCCGGGGACGGGGAGGCGGCGGGCGGCAGCAGTAGCAGCAGCGGCGGCGGCAGCAGCAGCAGGAGCAGCAGGGCCGGGCGCCCTCGGGGCACGGGCCCCGCCATGGGGCAGCGGGAAGCGGCGGCGGGGGGACGCGGGGGCCCGGCGCTGCCGTCCTGCCGCCGAGCGGGCGCGGGCGGTGCTGAAGTGGCCGCCCCTCGCCCGCCGCCGCGGCTGGCCCGGCCCGGCCCGGCCCTCCTCGCCCGTCAGCGGCGCTGCCTGAGGCGGGGGCCGGGGCCGGGCGTGCCCCTCTGCGCCTGTGTGGCGCGGCCCGCCCCCCGCCCCGAGCCGTGCCCCGCTCCCCGCCCCGGACGTCTCCCCGATGGGCCGCCGCGCGCCCCGCTTCGCTTCACCGCGGGCCGGCCCCTCTCATCCGCCCTCCGCCGCGGCCCGGCGGGGCCCGCCCCGCTGCGCTCCGCTCCTCTCCGGAGGGCAGCGGCGAGGAGCGGCCGCGGACGGCGCGGAGGTCCCAGGCGGCGCGGCGGGGTGAGGCCCGCCCGCGGGACGGTTGGCAGAGGAGCAGGAGCGTCCCCGGCCCGGCCCGGGTTCGGCTGGGCTTGTGCGAGGCGTGAAATCAGCCGCACAGAGCCGATGGCGACGCGCGGGGGATGTGTTAGTCCACGGTAACAACGAACAGGCGTGATTAAAAACAACCCGCGCGGCTCCCGGGGCTCCGCGTGGCTGGGGGGGGCGGGCGGCAGCCCCCCACCTTGCCCTGAGCCTCCTGGTCCTGACCCGGCCTGGGTCAGCCGCCTTCTGGGGGGTCCATGGGGAACCCCGTGGGGTCCTTTTTGCCAGTTTTTGAAAAATCTTGGGGTTCTTTGCTGAATGTTGAAGCTCAGAGCTGTTGCGATCCACATTACGGCCGTGCGCTAACCATTTTCTGTCTTAGAAACTGGCGGTGACGGATCCAAACTGTTGCTTGCGGGAATGCGCACGTGGTAACCACCGAAATGTACTGATTTACAATAGACTGTGCAAAACTAAATATAGAGCAGACATTTGGTTTGAGGCACAAGCTGGATCCTTCGCGGCGAACATGAGGCACTGTGGAAAGCCTCGCTTTATGCTGCAAGAATATTATCTTTCAGGTTTTTCCATCTGTGGTTTCAGATTTTCACAGGAAGTTCAAAGATGCTTAATAATCTTAAAATATTATCTGAAGGCTAAAAAGTCGCGTCAATTTTCTGTGAAGAAAAATGCTAGTCGCGTGATAAGCTGCGTAAACCAAAATTGTCTCGTGAGTTTAAAAATAAATGTCTAGGCTCTATTTCTTTGTTTGCTTTCTGGGGTTTTCTCCAAGAGCGTTATGTGGCAAGAAACTAAGAGGACTTTAAATAAAATCGGTTATTCTTTTTTTTCTCTATTTGTGTGCCCAGTCCTTTGTTTTAATAGCATCTGCTTTGAGCAGCTTTAGTTTACAGTGGACTGCACTCGCCGTGTCGATGCGTGAAAGCCGCTATGATGCAGGGCTCTCGAGCACCAGCGACCTCAGGAGACTTCAAATTAGGACCAGGCTCGGGATTCTCTCTCATAACGCGTTAAGTTACGTTTTACTGGCCAAGTAATGCGCTAGAGCTCTCAAAAGCCTGTTTCCCATCATAACATCAATCACAGGAGCGATGAGTCAATACGGCTGCCCAACTGTGGGAAGATAAAACACAGTTTAGAGGTGCCCCGTGCCTTATGACAAAAAAAACATGTTTCCTTCAGAATCGGACAGTTCTGGCTTGCGATGGAAGTAGTCAGAGGGTGAGCAATTTACCAAGACAAAAAAAAACCCAGAAATTACTGATTTCCCCCATCACCTGACAAGTAAATTGTTCATGAGTCAGTATGAGTTTGTGACTGGCAGTAAGCTGTCATGGCCTTGTGGCTTTTATTAATTTAGTGGTTTATGGGGCTGTATAGAGGATATTACCTGGAACCCTACCATTTGTTCCCAAGACGCTCTTTTTTTTTTTTTTCTCCTTCCTCAGTAACTGTCTCATGTCTTAGGCTGACCATCTTGTTTACATTTCCCTTTTAACAGTGGCCGCTCCGCTGTCTGTTTTTTATTTGGTGAGAGCCGCTAGGCATCCTGCTGGCGTTGCGCAGAGGAGCGGGTGCTTCAGAGCCCTCCCCGGGCGAAACGCTGTCGGCGTGGGCAGCGCAGGGCACACAGGTGAGGAGGAGGGCAATGAGCTTCTCGGGATTTATTTACTAAGTATGTCAATTTGCCAGCGCTCCAGCCACCAAGGCGCAAGGCCCTGCCTTACAGCAGGTAGTCCTTTGCACCGGGAGGCGAAACGAGGTGCGTCTTTGATTCTCGAGGGGTTACCGAGGAAAAGTTTGAAGGAGAAACACATTCTTTGTGCTTCTGGCAGGAAAGTGATGTGTCTGTTGGAAAAGTGCGGCTTACTACATAACAGGATCCCTGTTTTACTGCTGATATAAAGGCTGGCGTACCGCTCAGGAGGGTCCAGACAGCTTGAGCGTTTTTGGTGGGTGAGAAAAATACACAGTATGGGCGGGGGGGATGTGGTATTTGTTATCCTCGTTGAGCCTCCATCTCTCAGTCAACATCTTTCTTGTTCACGCATGATAAAATACGAGAAGAATCCCGCATCAGTCACGCCAGGCAAAGTTGATATCTTTAACATCCATCTTCTCCTTGTCACCGCTAGCAGACAGGTTTCCCGTGCTGAATTGCTCCTTGGAACAACAGGACTCCACGCAGAATATTCAAGTATTTTCCTGTTAAATCGGGTCACAACACAGTCCCAACGCCGCGAGATCAAACAAATTATTTCAGTTTTCCCTGCTGCAGGCTTCTGAACAACCGCAGTCTTTAAATAAGTGCTATTTCTTATAGAAAGAATGGCTTGAGGATTGCTGCCAGCTTCCCCCGTGTGCAGCCATGTATCATAGATTAAGCCCCGAACAAATTTCATGTTGAATATGTACTGGTGTTACGATAGTTATTTTTTTTTCTGTATCATTTCCTTTTGCTATCAGTATAAATAAAACAGTCAGATGAAGTGGCTCTGTCAGGGCATTTGAATAGGAGGACTGAAAAAAGCTTTACAAAACAAAGTATGTGAAATAAATACATAAAATTATGTGCGTAACTTACACCATATCTGCACATCTTCGTCTACCCGTGCCTGAAAGCTGCACCTGCACAAATACGGCAGATTTGGTTTTTAACCAAGATAATGACCTAACAAGGATCATGCGGCTCTCATGGGCCGTGTAGGTGAATCAGACCCGTCAGATGCTCCAAAAAGGATCTTGAGCCTCTCCCCGCTGCAGGGGGAGCCGGGGAAGCGGCAGCCAAAGGTTGCCTGCCCGAAGATCTTCCGTTTCATCCCGTTTCCTGCCACCTTTGGATGGTTTCCTGCGGGCACGGTGCTCTGACCCGACACATCCATGTCAGAATGCCTCCTCCCTGCCGGCCCGAACACAAAGCCAAGCCTCAGGATGACGCAAGCTGGAAATTTCACAAAAGTCCGCGCACCAACAGTGATTTATGTCAGCCAAAGATCTGGCTCATGAAGTTCTTAATGTCTTTGAGCTAGCAGGGCTAAAGGGTAAGTATGCAGTATTTTACAGTCCCTGTGGATGCGCAAAACACAGAAGATGAAGGACCGAGCAGGCTGTGCTTTGCCAGGGGCCCACGGGAAGCGAAGGGTGATGATCCATCACACCTCAGAGACGCTGCACGGTGCCGGCCTCTCTCCGGAGGCGTGCGGTATGGCGGAGCAGGCTGTCCGAGGGGTCCCAAACCAAGCGGCACGGGCCATCCCCGAGCCCCAGGAGCGCTTGCCGTGCCAGGAAAACGTGTCCTGTCATCCAGGTGATGGAAATGGTCCTTTGGGCACATGTGACTGGCTGTGCCTGGAACGAGCTGCCCTACCAGCTGGGCATCTGTGCTAGCCAGGGTTCGCTCTTCCCCTGTTTCCAAGGGCGTGAATCCCTCTTTTAGCCCGTGGTTTCTGCTGCAGCAGCAGATATATCATGCCTGTTTTGCGGGAGCATGAGATGATGATGATGCAGATGAGGGGGAGGTGGGCACGGAGGCACTGGGCAGGAGCTCGTGGCTATCTACAGGTGTCTGGCTTCATTCGCCCAGGGGCCTCTTTTCCCGCTTCCCAGAACTCGTCAGAGGATGATGGCCTCTTTCCCTTCCTGCTCCACTGCTGCAGCACTGAGTGACACCTGAGCCGCAGTGCCTGCTGCTCCTCATGCTCTTGCCAGCATCAGGGTACCGAGGCCACCAGCAGAGCTGTGCCCCGGCCCCAGGCGAGTCTCCTGCTGGCCCCGGGTGTGGGTTCCACCTCTGGAGCAGCAGCAGCTTCCCCTCGCTCGCCGCCCCGTCAGTCTCGAGCGGAGCTCGCTCGCACGAGGACCTCCTTTACACGGGTTTCTCGCCCCACAGTATCCACCGGTGGCCAGGACACGTGCAGCAAATACAATGAAAGGAAGGCAGTAGCTATTCTCAAGCAGGGAAATCTGCGGTCATTTAAGAACAGAACTCTTAAATACAGTTCAAAAATAACCGAGCCATAGAAGCAGAAGCATTAAACATGGAAGGTTGATGCGCAGATGAACATAAGTTTATTGCCAAGTTTTATTGCAGAAAGTAGTACACAGTACAGTATGCGATTACACGGCTCCTTTCTTTTTCTTCGTCCCTTGCAGGTGATTTCCCCACATGTCCCTTAAGATCCACCCGCTCCCACCTTCCTTTTGGCCCAGAGTGGTTGGGAAGACCTTAGGCGAGCTGCGTTTGTGCCCAGCGGGACTCGGCGTGTTTCAGAGGTAAGTAGCCGTGGCAGAAAGTCAACCTGTGGCTTGGATGTAACCCGGCCGTGAGCCTGGCCCTGCCCCTGGGCGCTTGTTAACGCTGCAGCAGAAAGATGGTGCGTGGTGGTGAGATGTACCTCATTGCTGTGGTGAGGGGACCTCAGCGGGAGGAGGAAGGAACTTTGGGCTTAACCAAAGTCAACAGCGGGTTGGGGACCGCCCGGGCTGCCTTCTCTATAGGCTACAAAGGGCTGTAGGTCTTTGTTTCTCATTAAATTCAGCTCTGGTCCAGGACAGCTCTGTACAACAACCGGGAGACAGGCTGCTTTCTACAAGATGCTCAACATAATTTTGTCTGGGAGAAATGAAGCTTGAGGGTGTGTATGTGCGGCTGCAGTTCTGATTAATTAAATATACTTTCCGATTAAGGTCCGGATTTGTCATTCTGCCACGGGCTATGGAGCAGAGTGAAACGGGGGAGCTGAAGGTGTCCTGCTCCTTCTCCCAGCTCCAGCGACGCCTGCGCTTTGAGATGCTCAGAGCTGTAGGAACCGACGGGCAGGGGTGATGCTGCTGTGAACCCTTCAGCCATTCCAGCTTAAAGCGGAATTTGACTCCAGGCAGCTCACGGGAAAATATTTTTCTTCTGCCCTTGCAGGATGTAAACAGCACGTGGAAGTCTCATGCTTTGCAAAAGGAAAGAGAAACCGGAGTGACTCCAGGCGTTACACGATATGCAGTAGTTTTTCAGGAGCTGCCTCCTGGAGGATTAGCGATACAAATCCTTTTTCCCCATTACAGATGTAGCCTCGTGGTCTGTGCTCGTTCTGTAAATCAGTGTATAAATGAATAAATAAAAAGGATAGCATTAAGTAACACAGGAACTCTCATGTTAGTGTGGTGTCGCACATATCATCCAGATGGAAGGTATCTGTCTAGACAAATCTGGGAATTATGCAAGCTCAGAATTCCTGAATGACCGTTCCTTTCCAACAGCATTAAACAGTTTGCAGTACCCACTGAAAATACACGCAAAAACACAGGTTTAAAAAAAAAACCAAAACAACAAAAACTCTGAACTCCAAAAACTAGGAAACAAAAATATTAGCGATATGCTGGATGAGAGAAGCTATAACTGTGAGAATAGAGGGTATGTCAGCAGTACGTGCACATGGCACCAGTATTTGCCCGGACGAGCCGGGGATGACAATTAGTATTTATTCCTGGTCTCGGCAAAGGTGGAGGAGGCTCCACTATTTTCTGGCGTGATTATCTGCCAGGGCACAGAGCTGTTTGTTTCCGCTTTTTCAGAGTTGTTTGTTTCCACTATGCTCAGATGAGCAGCAGGAATGAAAACAAAGAAGGAAGGATGGGCTGTCCTGGTGCAAACCCTAGCAGGATAAAAATGAATCCTTCTTGGCCCGGGAAAGCAAAAAAAAAGTGCAATAGGAAGCATGGAGGTCCCGTCCTGCCCGGGAGCGGTGCTGGCTCAGGGCAGCGCCGAGGGATAACTTGGGCTGGGCTTTCGGCACAACTCTAGAGTTGTAGTGACCCTTTTTGGTCTTCTCGGGAAACACCAGCCCCACTAGAGGAGGCGGGCGAATGAAGCAGGAGCTGTCCCTGAAGAGCAGTGCATCCCATGAAAAAGGCAATACATTTCTGAGTAGCATACAAAGGGGGGAAAATTAAAAGAAAAAAAGGAATAAGCAGGTATGAAACGGGCTGTGATCCTGCGGCCACCCGGTTTGCCCCAGTTTTATCACTGACTCTAGGGGAAGAGGATCAAACCCCTTCTAGACCAGAAATGTTAACTTTTGTTCTGTGTGGGGTTATACCGGCTAAAAAGCGACTAATGTTTATCTACCTAGCCTCACCTCTTTGGGGCCGGGAAGGAGAGAGAGAACACAGCGCTGTGAAGTCAGCTCTGTCTTCCTAGGCCTAGGAGAGAACGAGAAAGGAACAATTGGAAGGATAAATGACAACTACTTATACCGCTGTTTGGGGGAAATCACGTAAATATTTACGCAAAGACAGGGAGCTGCAGCAGGGCTGCCCCTGACGGCCTCCACGAGCCACTGTCGGATCCACGGCCTGAAAAGCAGATGTGCCAATTTCCTGTATTTGATGATGATGGGGTCCTAATTGCGCCAGAGCTGTGGCAATGTCCTCTCTTACGGATGACTCTTAATTTTGTTTGATGAAGTCATCTGTGCAAGGCTCTTCCGGCGTGCGATGCTGCTGGAGTGACAGTCACGCAGAGCAGTGTCCCGACCCTTCGACACCGCCATCGTGCTCACGGCAGAGTGTCAAATTCACTCCCGGACCAGCCGTACGTGCTGACCGAGTCACCCGAGTCTCCTGAAAAATACGGTTCAGCGGAGCGTCAGCGTTTTCCAGCCCGATAGCCGGGGATACACACCGGCACCTTCAGCCCCGCGCTGGAGTACAGCGTGCCGAAACACCTTGCCCGTGCTCTAACCAAACGCAACTCATTTACAACGCAGTCCCACTGGGATTTGGGTCTGTTCCTCAGCTTTTTTACCTCTGGTAGGACAGAATGCCTACCGACGGCGCCTGCTGCGGGGAGGATTCAGCCCGGTGGAGACCAACACTCAGAGAGGCTCTAAGTTTGGGGGGGGGGGGGGGGGGATTTTCCATTGTCTTTTTCCACCAGGGGAATTTTCCTTGGTGACATCGTTCCTGGTGCTTTTTTTCAACAACTTTTCGTGATTCCCCTGTCTTTCGTGGAGGGTGGTCTCATTCCTTTCCATGTTTTTTGCCAGCTTATTTGGATTTTTTTCTTTCTCCTTTTTTCCCTGTTTCTTTTTTTCTATCTGTAATTTGAGGGGTTGCCCAGTTTCAGAGTTTGCTAGTAGAGCATTTATTTATCTTATTTATTTACATAGGGACTTATAAGTTTTGGAGAAGCTTCTGGGATGGGTTGTTTGGTTTTGTTCCCAGCTTTTTTCTTGCGTGACATTTTGAGGAAGCATCTTCGTTTATCGACATTGGGGTTTTTTATATTTCCTCTTCCCGTCCTGTGTGGGATTTGGTCATTTATCTTTTTGCGTGGGTTCTGCTTTCCGTAGGCCGGGGTCCCGGCTACAGGTTGCTTCTGGGGCCACCTGCAGCCGCCAGCAGCTGTTGGGTGTTCCCTGATTGTGGTCTGTGATCATAAAAGGTGAAACCTGAGGACACATCCCTTTTGGTGGGCATCACCTGGGGGCTGTGCTGCTGTTGGCCGGTGGGAATCATGCTCCTGCAGCTTGGCATAGAGAGAGTTTGGAGGTTTGCAGGGCAGGGAGAGGCAGAAATAGTGCTTCCAGTAGCTCAGGGCTGTGCAGCCGGGTTGTAGCCCAGTGGCCAGTAGCACCTGGCTCTCTCTGCTGCTGGAGGGGCCCTGGCTGCCCCGAGGAAGACACAGGCGGTGGTTGTGGTCTGTCCTGCAGGAGCCCAGCGGAGGAAGAGCTGGAGGAGATGGGGATGGGGCTGCGCAGCACCAGGAGGGGCAGAGGAGGAGATGCCAGACCTTCTGTGGAGGTCTTGTGGAGACCTGCCTGCAGGTAAGAGCCGGGCACGTGGGAGGAGGGATGGCAGGAGGTGGTGCTGCCCCGAGGGGTGGATGGAGGCTCTGACCTGGGGCAGGTTGGCAGCTTGTGCCGCCTGGCAGCTGGGGATGGGCTCCTTGCCTGCTTTCTGGCCTCAATGGCCACTACCCTGATAGCCAGGGAGGAAGAAGCACTGCAGCGACAGGCTCTGGGTGTTGAGCACGTAGGACAGGGTGAGGTCTGCTAGGGAGTCCTCCGGAGGAGTGAAACAGCTTAGATGGAGCCTTTGAGCAGATCCTTGTGGGAGGAGCAGAGCCTCTACGTGTCCCCGTTGGTCCAGGTTGCTGTGTGGGCAGCTGAGAGGTGGCAGGAGCGCTGGTGGATGGATTGGGCTCTCCAGGAATGCGATGGGGAGAGGAACTGCCTTCCACATGCAGGAGCAGTTGGGAGGGGAGGAGTTGCTCGGGGGAGAGGTGACAGGCTGGCCTGAGTGGGGATGGGAGGTGGCAGCAGGACGTAGGCAAACCCTGTCACCACAAAGCCAGCTGAGCTCTGGGGCAGGCAACCCGCAGAGGTGCAGTCCACACCCTTGAAGAGTTTTAGGACTTGACTAGTCAAAGCCCTGAGCCTTGGTCTGGGCCTGGTGTTTGTTGTGCTTTGAGCAGGAGGCTGGGACACCTGAGGCACTTTCCAACCTGATTCACCGGGGGATTTTCCTCCTTTGGCCTCAAGAGCTGATGCGTTTCGGACGTGCAGATCGTGAGCTGAGTTGTGGCACTGTCTTCTGCTGCATTGCATAGTTTCAGGTTACTGAAAACTTCTCAACGAAAATGCAGACTCCAACCGAACCTTCTAGAGGATGTGTTTGGTGAAACCCCAAATTTACAGGGTAGCCTGGGATTTCTAGCACAGTCAGTCGTCGTGTTCTGTCTGCTGTCAGAGCCTGCTGGGCAGGAAGGGTGCTTGTGGGAGGGTTTGCCAGCTGAGTCACGGCCGTGCCAGGTTATTTGCCAGCCGAGCCGGCTGGTAACTGCAGCGTACGTGGGTCTTACCTGCCCCTGTTCGTGTGAGCAGTTCCGCCAGCCGCCCAGATGATAAGCAGGTTTTTTGTGCATTGGTGTGACTGTACTGACCTTCAGACAGGAGTGAGATGGCTGTGATGTATCTTCACTGACTGGTATTTAAATTTGCGTGACTTTGGATTACCCTTTCCTCAATTTCTCAACATCTGAATTTAAACATGTACTATATAGGAAGCAGTACTCATTTCCTGTTTTCTGTAAGTCAAGAGAGTATACTTTTTTTTTAACCTATGCTTAGGTAGTTATGATGGATAGAGGAGGAGCAGTGTTGTCTGGGATTCCAGACCCCATTTCCAGCAGGGGTGTCGGCAGAGAGGTAAAGGGAGTGACCTCCCGGGCACAGGAAGGGTAGTGTCTCTGCGCCCCGAGACGAGCAGGTGAAGCAGCTCTGTAAGGGTTTCATGGTTTTGGTGCCCTGGAGATGATAACTCTGATAACGGAGGCTAGTGCTGAATGCTTCTGCATGGATGACCTTATCAGGATGCAGAAGGCGACACAATCAGCCTGGTGTCTAACCCCAGCCAGCAACTCAGCCCCACGCAGCTGCTCGCTGATTTTACCCGTGGTGGGATGGGGGAGAGAATAGGAGTAAGACAGTTTCATGGGTAGAGCAAAAGCTGTGCAGGCAAGCCAAGCCAACCAAGGAATTCATCCACCGCTCCCCATGGTCAGTTGGGGTCAGCTGTTGTAGCTCTGTCCCCTCCCAGCCCCTGGTACCCCTCACCCACTCTCAGGTGGGGTGAGCAGCAGGAAAGGCTTGGGCACTGTGTAAGCACTGCTCAGCGACAACCAAAGCATCCCTCTGTTATCGACACTGTTTCCAGCACAAATCCAAAACAAAGCCAGCTGCTGGGAAGAAATTAACTCCATCCCAGCCAGAACCAGCGCACTTAGCAATGGTTTTGGGGAGGAGTTATGGTTGCCATACAGTAATAGTCACAGGAGAAGAGCTAGGTTGCTGAACTGGCATCCTGATGTGGCAGCATGGTAGTATTAGTGTTGAATTCTTGCGGTGCCTTGGCTGAAAAGAACATTATAAAGTAGAAGTTTTGTTCAGCGAAGCTAAACGAGAAGCAAAATAGCTCATGGTACGCAGGGTTTCCCTCTCAGTGTGTCTCTCCAGAGGCGTTTTGAAGACTACGGCTGGCCTTGTTAAGGCTCAAAAGCTGATTGCAGGGGAAGATTTGATGATGGGAAACCCACCATGATTTCCTGCACAGTACCCAGCCAGTATCTCATTGTTTGCTTTTCAGCTTTCCATCTGTGAGAAACTGACTTGGTTTCTGCTCTTGCTTTGCTACCTGGGATGTTTACGAACCCTGATCTCCAGGCTTTTTTGTAGGGCCAGCAGTCATGTGCTCCTCACTTGTAGGGGATGGGCACCTTCATTGTCATCCCTGTGCGTCCTTGGTGATGTCCTGCGTACGAATTCCTGTGTGGATCTGTGCCTTCTGCCCAACTCCTGCTGCAGCGTCTCAGCAGCGTCTTGGCAGGAGTGTCCCTCCTTGTGCAGACCCTGGTGGTCTCCTGGCCCAGCTCTCCCGGCAGCAGGGAAAGCAGCTCCAAGGCAGGCAGGCGGTGCACAGGGAGGCTTGTGCTGCTCCTGCCCATCTGCGTTTCCCCTAACTAGTTTGAGAAGTGCTCCCCAGTTCCTGCATGGAAGCAGGTATTTTTCTCTTCATTACAAGAGCATCATAGTGTAAGATAGCTGTTGGGAAGCACGTTGGGAGTGGGAGGTGCTTCAGTACCTGCTGAGGGTATGCAAATAAGTTCGGGTTTAATTCACTGGCCAGCTCATTTCCGCAGCCGGTGATGAGTCAGTGTGTGTTCACCTGGGCAACTCAGGGACACCTCACCTAGACGTGAGCAAAGATGCCCTGTGGCACAGACCAGCCACGGTGCGTGTGCCCCTTAGCAATTCCCTGACAGTGCCGTCCCACCTCCCCGTGCTCAGTAACAGTTACTTGTGCTTCTCTTTGTTCATTTAGCCTTCTGTGCCCCTCACCTGCCAAGAACCCTTGGAACCAGCTGCACCTCAGGGAGAGCCAGAGTCACGGTGGGCTTGGAAAGGTCCTTGGTGCACACAGAGCAAAAGGAACGGGAGATGCTGTCCCTGGGGCAAGAGCAGGCGGATGTTTCGGGGTTCATTTGGGACCAGTCTGATGCTCTGTGGTTACTGTTGTCCCCTTGGTTTTTCCAGCTGTGCCCGTAGGTATGCAGTTTGGGTGGGAACTCATTCCTTTTAAGGTTTGTGCCAGCAATGTTTCTCCCTTCCGTGTCTGCACATGTTTCCAGCGTCTTGTTACCTGCCAGGCACTCAAGCGCTTGCTCAGGCTGAAGCTATGTTAAAAGATGATGGGCTATCCCGAGCTGGGCTAGGAGAGGTGAAGCACCTGTACCCCAGTGCAGGCAGAGGGGACTGAAGCGTGGAGTGTGGCATCATCTTGTTCAACTGGAGTTGTCCTAGATGGCAAACATCCCCAGTGAGTCGGTCCTCCTGGGTGACGGAGGGGATGGGGACAGTTCACCTGGCCAAACATAGGTCTTGGCTTTTGGCTGGATTGAGTTACAGGCAGCGGTGCCCAAGATGTAGGGCTTGTCTTTAGAGATCAGCAAGAGAGAGATGTGTGTTGAGGGGGATGACTGCCACCTGTAGAAATCATAGAGCTCGCCGTGGGTCCTGGCAACCACAGACTTGGTCTCTGTGCCCCGCTGCAGTGTTCCTGCCTGTGCAGCTGCTCCAGCGCAGTGTCCCGGAGCCCTGCTGTCCTGGCAGCGGGTATTCCGTCTGGTGTGCGCAGCACACGTCATCCCGGTAGGTTCCAAGTCGCTTTGCAGACACAAAGTGGAAGGCTGGCCATAGAGAGGAGCTGCAAGGACAGCACAAGTCGTCGGAGCTTGAAATGTGGGAGCTGCTTATCAGCTCTGCCGGTCCTTATCTGCAGGAAGTGAGGAATAACCCCCATAAATCGCATCCTATAAATCAAACCCTACTGACTGCTCCTCTCATGAGCCTTGTCAGAGGAACCCTGAGGAACAGCAGTGGAAGACACAGCTGAGTCACCAGCAGGGAGCCGTCATGTCGCTGCCCACCTCCTGGGCAATGGTTTGTGTGCCTTGGCAGAAAAATCAGCTGTCCTCCATCCTTGTTCTCCTGAGACGGGCCTGACTGAGCACACAGTACCCCCTCTTCCAGACAGGGCCGGTGGCAGAAACGCAGGATGTGACTCTGGATGTGCCTGTCAGGAGCCAGTTTTAGGAAGGGAGCTGAGCGGGGCTGCTGTTCTCCTACAGGTTGTCTCAGCAGCTGACAGGAACCGGGCTCCGAGTGACTCAAGAAGTCAGGTTGCCAGCCGGGGTAGGCAGGGCTGTGCGATCACAGCTGTGAAACCCATTCCTTACAGCCCTGGGAGAACAGCTCACTTGTGAATATTAACTTTCCCGGTTTCCCTAATGCTGAAGTCTCCTGGTGCGGTCATTAGGGAAAAAGCATGGGCGTGTGTAGGCGGGGACGGTGATGCTGGATCCTGGCAGCAGCAGGGAACGGAGTCAGCACAGCATCCCGAGTGCTTCAGTAAATAGCCCAAACCAGCCTGTGTTTGTGACTCGTAATCAAAACAAAAACAATGGTGAGTTTCTCTGGCCTTGTCTTAGGCCTTTTTCCACTGCAAAAAGGACATGTTTGTGGTGCTGTGCGTCAAGAGAAAGCCCCCATCTTTATGTAAAGATTGTCAGTGTGTGAAGCAGGCAGGCTCCAGGCTCTGCCTCTTGTTCTTAAAGTTCCTGGGTTTCCTTGAGTAAGATGTGTTTAAAAAAACAAACAAACAAACAAAAAAAACCAGTTCATCACCTTTTGTGCTGTGGAAATTGAGAGCTTGCAGCATCTCGCAGAAAGTGCTTCAAGTCTTGCAGGATGAAACAGTTACTGAATGTAGCTTATCAATGCAGAAGGCTGTGATATAATTTAGAAGCTCATTAGAGATCACAATCACAGTGACAGGTGCTGGTGACAAGTAGGAACCAACAAAAAGAAGAGCAGGGAGCTATTTGTCACAAGGATGTTAGCTACAAAGAGATTTGGAGGCAAAATTTTCTGAAATATCTAATAATTTTGTTTGTCATTTGGAAGTTTCTGTCTGAGTCTCTCAGTGCTTAAATCACTTGGAATATAGGCCTGAAGCACTGCAATATTGAAAGGCCTTCAAAAGAAATTACTTTTGTTGCAGGGGCATAATTGAGAAATGCGGCTAAGACATGTTCAAGGGGGGCATGCCTTGGTCCTAAACAAGTTTTTCATAACTTAGTGACCTCATGCCTTGAGTGAAGTGGGGATGGGACCTTTGCTGTGGGAGAAACGGGAGCAACCTGATTGGGCGCTTGGTGTGAGCGTAGGTTGGTGGCATTAATAGCAGAACTATTAATGACTGCTGAAATCATCTTATTTGGCTGGTTACCGGAGTCAGGGTAAAATGACTGAAAGCCAGATTTGGGGACATACACCCTTCCTTTGCATTAGCCACTTCCTTCGGGTTGCATCACCAAGGTTGAGGCAGACCTCAGAGAAATGCATTTCCCGTGCAGGATTGGGCTCTTGGCTGGTTACCGCACCTCTCCCTCAGGCAGCAGGTGATGGCCGTGTTCGGGGGGGTATCCTGAATCTATGTCAGCACAGCTGGAAGGAGAAGGAAGAGGAGCAGCATTGCGGTGTGGACAGCCATGTGGAAGTCTCAAAACCAGCGCGAAGTCCTTCAGTCCCTTGTAACGCCGTGCACAGCGGTGGCTGTGATGGAGCAAACGGAGTAAAACAATCAGCTTTTCACCAAGAATCAAACTCCCCTGCTAACTGACCTGCGCAGGTGGCTCCGTAACGGGCACTAGAATGATCTGGCTTGGCTCGGGCTGTTTGACCATCCTCGAAAGGCTGGTAGTTCCATGTCCTTGGACACTGGGAAGTGCAGCATCCTGCTCCCCAGGCAGCTCCGACAGCTCTGCCCGCTCTCGGGGTGCGGATTTTCCAAGGGAAATCCAGCTGTGCTGCCCAGGAGGAGTGACGGGGTATTGAAAGCCCAGAGGAGAGGCTGTGTGGGAGCGGCTGCTGGGGGACAGAGTGGTTGTCCGTAGGAAGGCTGTCCTGGGGACAGAGCCAGACAGCCTTGGCTGTCACCAGAGGGGTGAGCCCTGGTCTCTGCCGCTCTCAGGTGCCCACCTGCCGAGTTCAGGGATGGTAAAATCAGCTGGGGCTGTTAGCCAGCCCTGGGAAGTAAAACTGTAGCGATCCAGTAGTGGAAGTAGGTTAACAAAAGCATTATTAGACTGTCCTGGCATGTGGGCTCGTTGGGATGTGAAGTCACCTGATGAGAACATTGCCCAATAACAAAAATTTCCTAGCAGAAAATGAGCTTTCTGTTGCTGCAGTGCTGTTCTTCTGAGGTTTTCCATCTGCTTTACAAACAATATCTGACTGAGCCTAGCAACGCTTCTGTGAGAACAGCATCTCAGTGACAGTTTCCAGCTGTCTAGTAGACGAGAGCACCCAGGTGCCACGGTAAACCCAGGAGTGAATAACAACTATTCCCATTTTATGGAGGGAGGGATGCTGTTGCGAGATGGGAAGGGACCACCTCGTTGGGTTGTTTCATGGCTGAATGTCCCTATGTAGGGACTAATGAGATGGACAGGGAGCGTGATATAAGGTCATGTAAGCAAATATAAGAGAGTAAATGCAAATAGTTCAAGTAACTTCACCTTTGGAAATGTGGGTGAAGCAATTTTGGCCAGTAGCTCCTAATAGTCCTTAAGCTTCTGTTTGGAAAAGTTAGCAGAGCCTGATAAAAGGCATGGTCCACCAGGCTCGGGGCTTGGGTGGCCGTTTCCAGGTCTGTCACCTAGTCCCAGCCACCCTGGCACTTGGTAGCCCTGCCTGGCCCTTCTGGGGGGCTCAGGAGGGGCTGTGGGATGCTGTGGGGTGTGGAGCACAGCCGGAGCCCCGAGCTGGGGCTATGGCACAGACCATCTCCATAAACTGTCATGACATTCATCTAACGTATGCCGGCTCCTGCGAATGTGAATACCAACAAACACAAATCCTATGCAAATAAGGCATTTGCGCAGTATGTGCAAATGGTTGAACATCTGAGGACTCAAACATGATATCAGAAGTTTTTCACATGGGTGCCTGTTCCAAAGTTTGCTGGTACAGAGCCCTTGGGTGTTCCCATGGGAACCCTCAGGTGAGGGAGGGAGATGTGCCAGCTGCTCCCCGTCAGCTCAAAGGAGAGCCTGAAGCAGGAACTGTCTCCTCCTGGCCGGATTCACCCTCCTTCCCTGAGCCCCCAGCTCCTGCCTGCTCCGAAGGGCTCGCGCCAGCCCCTGGGGCACCCCTCGGCGCGGAGAAAGGTGGATGTGAAGCGCTCCTTGGAAAAGGAAGCGGGACCCTCTGTCAAGTGGCAAAGAGCGAGCGCTGGCACTGGCTGCAGAAGAGACATTATTCATCCATTCTGCAGGAGCCCATCCTGGGAATCCTCCTCCCAGCCACACTCGCTGCAGCCCAAGGGGTTTGGGTGCGTAAGTGCCCGGAAGAGGTGAGGAAGGTTGTTCTGCTGGGTAAGAAAGTCTCACCCCTTTTGGAACATGGAGAAGGAAGCAGAGGACAGCTTTTGTGTGGCTTGCCCAAGACAGCAGGAAGGAAAGGGGGGTGGGGGGGGTGTGAACTGAGTCCTGTGCTCCCATCCAGCTCCGTGGGGAGTTCGGTTCACAACAGGAACAGAAAAAGGTAAAACAAGTGGGAAGCATGCAGGAACATGAAGTGTAAAAACAGGATGCGGAGCTCCCTTTTAGGTACCGGTGAAAGCTCAGGGGTCTAAGGGGGTTTCAAAATTGAGCTGGATCGTGTAAAACGGAAGTGTGCTGCATACAGCAGGGTTCATAGGAACCTCCTAGGAATAACGGGGGGAGAAATAACCCAGTAGTCCACATAGAGCCAGCCAGAGGCAATGCTCCAGATAGAGGGACCAGAAGTTGTAGGGATGAGGACCTCAATGCCAACTGTTGGGAGAAGGGATGCAAGGACGTGTGTTCTTTAAGTACAGAACTGTTGGGATTGCTCTTGCTGTTTTAAGCTGTTGCTGCTGCACAATGAAGGATGGTGATCTGGAGAGGGAGCGAGTCTGTGGAGGGGGTTATATCCCACATGAGGACTCATCTCCCTTGTAAACAGGCCAGCGTTGGTGGTGGTGATATGGAGATGGAAGATCTGAGCTCTGAATCGCCCTCTGGAGGCATGTGCCTTGCCATGGGACGTGGGATGCTCACCTGGCTGAAGGAGGGTGCCTATGGAGGAAGGGAGCATCTTCACGTTTCCTCTGATCTTCAGGTCCCAGATGTGATGAAGCAAACAACGCGGATGTGCCAGCATCTACGTGACCCCCCTCCCAGCCTTCCCCTCCATGCCCTCAACTGTACAGACGCTTTCAAGTGAGGAAGCTTTCTGCTAAAGTTTGTGCTTGAAGAAAAAAAAGAGTGTTGTCTGATAGGCAGCAGCAAGCTCTGTGGGATGAGATGACACTTACTCATAAGGTAGGGAAGCAACTATTATGTGTACAGACCCCCCCTTAATAAAAAATAAAGCCTCTGCCAGTGGGTTAGAAGTTAGGGCCAGCAACCCGTGGCATGTGGATAAATCTTCATTCTTAACCCATGAAATCACCAGCCTGCTCACTCAGGAGGGTTCACAGGAGGTAATACAGGACTGACCTTTGCTCTGCCGTGGACGCCAGCGCACGTGAACCAGCTCAATCGACATGCTTGTTCTTTTTTTTTTTTTTGGCTCCCTTGCCTTTGTGCAGTTTGTCTTGCCGTGGGGCTGCGGGACTAGTGCAGCCTCTTGCCAGGCAGCGGCGGGATGCGGGGCTCCTCATGTTGCTGCCTTCCCTGTGGCACAGCGCGGGCCCTGGGCTCATCCCGATGGCTTCCTCAGGGCTGGCCGCACCTCTGGCTCTTCGGCTGTGTCGGACTGTTGGGTTTCTTCCTCTCATCGCAGACTTCTTATCTTTCAAAATACGCTGCATTGCTGCTTTTCACAGCAGCAAGGGAAAAAAATGTGGCTTTTTTTGATAGCCAGGTTGTATGTTTGTTGGTTTTTTTATTTTTTGGCTCCTGGGGAGCTTTTTGCCACCTTCCACTTCCTAACTGTCTCTTTTTTTCTAATGCAGGCACTTCTTATGCTCAAAGCCCAAATTTTTTATTGTGACTTTTTATTACTTGCTGTCTAGAACTGAATAGGGAAAAAAAAAAAAAACAAACATGTTCAGGATTAAGGGTCTGTGAAAGTAGGAAAACATAAAAGCTAAATTTAAGGTTTTCTTCTGCGATAAAATAGGAAAGACAAAGAAAGTGAGAACTTAGAGGTGAAAGACCTGGCTGCACAGGGAGCTCTACCTTAAGCTTTGTAACAGAGTTCCTTCGAACTTAAAGGAGGAAAGCAGGATTGTGGTTAACATTGCAGGGGGAAAAAAAACATGACAGAAAGGAATTGCTTGGGCAGCCAGATGATTTGCAGCGCAGGATCACACAGCGGGGACTCAGCAGGAGAATTTAGGTGATGAGCAGTTGCGTTGTGTGCGTAGGAAGAAGGTTTAGCAGTGACTGCGGTGGGCACAAGGTCCTGGTGAGGGAGGCTGTGCTTGCTGAAAGGGGATGCTGTCGCGCAAGGCCAGCACAGAAAGGAAAGGCAGAGCTCGGTCTCTTGGGAGAAAAGCATCCATGTGTCTTGGATGATGATGTTCTGTCTGAGATGGCAAAAAAATTTTCAAGACCTTGTAAAGTGACAATGTTTTGCTGAAAAGGTGTGCAGGGGAGTCATTGCTTTGCTGTTTGGCTTCAACAATGGAAATAACAAAAGGGGTGGCAGTAAAGGCAGGTGCTTCTCAGAGGCATTGCTACTTTTCCCCTCGGGAGGTGTGCCCGGTTGGCTGGTGCTGCCCGGAGCTGCCGGGTGCGCAGGGCTGGCCGTGGCAGGGATTTACAGCTTCAGAGGAGGCAGGAGGGAGCTGCGGAACAACCTGCAAACGTGTTAGATCACTCTCATAATTTCAGTCCCCACGTGTGCTGATAAACCAAAAGACAGAGGCAGTGGAGGCGACAGGGAATTTTAAAAAATGTTTGCTGTGAATAGTGAGGCTGAATGTTAAATAGCGACATGCTGAAATATTTCATCACAGCAAAGTCTGGGGGGAAGAGGACAGAGGCTCTGGGGATGAGAAGCACCATGAGGGGTGCTACCTGAGATGGTTAACGGGAATTGGGTGTTGATTCCTGTTCACCTGCTTGTGCTGGGTCTGGAAGGAGGGCTCCGGCCTTCGCCGTGGGGTCTGAAGCGCCTGTACTGGTGGGGGGATGCTCCACGTGAGCGCTGGGACGGACTCTGGGCAAGTTACACGGACCCAAATGAGAGAGAGACGGCCTAGCTCAGCGCTGCCCTGATGCCTCTGGCTGCCACACAGAAGATGCCCGTGTGAGTGCCGCCAGCCCTGCTGGGGACAAACCCCCGGCCGTGGAGCATCTCCTTTGTTCCTCGCTGGCGATGGAACCCTGGCTCGCCAGGACCCAGCCCAGGTCAGGGCTCGGCAGCTGCCGTCTACCTCTGACCACGCATCTGAAATCGGCCGTTTCCTTCACAACTATTGTTTCCTGGAGCATTATTCCCAAAGGGTCTGTGCAGCCTACTGGCTCCGCATCAGCCCGCGAGCAGGGACAACCGACCGGTTTTCCCCGGGAGGTTATTCCTGGCTGAGCAGACTTCGCTCTGCACACCCCATCTTGTTAAAGGCGGTTCCCTTCCTCGCTTTCGTTCCGTGAGTTGTAACGGGCGTTCTCGGGCTGCTGCAATGATGTCTGTCTTTGTTCTGACATGAGACCCTTGCGTAGACGCACAATCCCCCCCCACCCCCCAAAATGCATCCTTTAAAATAGATTAAATGCCTTTTTCTAAATGGCAATTTAAAATTATTTTGACAGAAAGGATGGAGGAATCGTACATAGAAGGAAAAAAAAAAAAATCTTTTAAAATGAGAAGTGAAGCAAATATAGTTGAGTAGTATACTAGTTACAGAATGAACAGCATATTGTATGTGCTGTGTTAGAGGTATGTTATGAATAACAAAAGCACTGGAGCATTTACATATTTGTTTTCAGAAATCCTGGCAGTTGGATTTCACCATTCTGTGCCTCTTTGCCAGAATCACTAAACAGTGGTACATATGGCTTCTGAAGTACCATATGCCGTAGAAAACGTTAGCTGATGCCTATACCGATGCGACACACTATAGTCTTTATTTAGATTTTTTTGCAGTTTTGAACAAAGAATATTAGATCATGCAAAACATTGTGCAAGCAGTATGTAGTAGTACATAAAGTAAAACATAATACACTGCACCCAAAGAAAAGCAAACTAAAAAAAGGGGAAGGAACGGGGGTGTTGTGAATTAGAACGTGCATGTGCCAAGAAATGCATCAAACGGCGTGACACGGTTCTGTATGGCTGAGGCAGGAGATGCTCGAGTGCTTCCAGCAAGGAGTTAAGAGGCAGAGCTCTGTGGACGTACAGATTTTGAATCCAGTCCCAGTTCTGAGAGACGTTCCCTGTTCCAAAAAGTACTTACGCTTAAATTTAAGTACATGCTTAAAATCCTTTGAGAGCGAAGGGAACACGTGCGTGAGGGCTTCTCTGCACAGAGCCCTCGTGGTAAGAGCAGCGATAACTCTGTTCTCTCCCACATAGTTGGCTGGAAATAGTGACAATGAACACAGTTTTAATGAGTCGAGTGAGAAACACCTTGAAACTAAAACGAAATATGGTTTCAAACGCCATGTCCACCGAGTCCAACCTGGCATTAAAAAGTAAAATCAGGCTTTTGTTTTGACAAGAGTTTTTAAAATACTTTTTTTTTTTTCCCCCCCCCTGCTGTGCTGACAGCCCTGATGATTACTGCACCAGGATAGCTGATGGGAATGGGAATGCCGGATCCTGCACAGGGATGCTCCCCTCGGAAGCAGCACCCTGCTCTCCTCTTCCCCTCTTCTGACTCCTCCGTGTGAACCGCTGCCCTGGGAACACCCCACAGGCTGGACTTCAAGCACCGCAGAAGATCAAGTGGGATTACTCCTGTAATTAAACAAAGGTACAATGTCTGGAGGTGGGGGGACAAGCATCGCATCTCCACCTCTTGGTTTGGTTCCTGCTCTTCAAGCACACCCATTTCCAGAGCCTGAGGATGGTTCGTTAGGGAATTCACGCAGCCTGTGCCAGAAGCATGCTGGTGGTGCCCAGCAAGTGTTACACCATGAGAAGTGGGAAAGGGGGCAAATAGCTCATGATTTGCAGGCACTTAGTTGGTTGAGGACAATGAACTAAGAGAAACCCCGTGCAGAAACAGAAGGTGGATAAGGCTGGACCCTGAATACAGCCGGAGCCGAGTGACTTCCCAGGGCGGGGGGAGCAGAAGGCTAAAAGGACGAGGGCTTGCAGGTGGCTGGGTGGGGGAAACTGGGGGAGCCCCAGCCATGGGCTAGGGGAAGAGTTGCCCGGTAAGCCCTGGGCGGAGCATGTGGCGTTAGAGACAGGCACACCACCGTGCGGGGTGCTGGCCTGTGGTGGCAGCAGGGATGTGGGGCTGTTGGGGGGCTGCCGGAAGGCGTAGGTGGAGATTTAATAGCACAGGTAATGGCAGAGAGGCCAACACTGGGGGAGGGGGGGGAAGCCCAGAATTCCTTGACTGGCTGCAAGAAGTAGGAAAGGGGCTGTGAGATACCAGTGGTCCTCCACAGCATGAGCAAAGGTAGTGGAAGATTTAAGGCACTGAAACTGTCATAGGAACTCATCTGTGAGGCAAGGACTGTGTGCTCTGGTGTGTAGGTAGCATTTTACACATTTCATGAGCCACTACTTAAATGAATGGATGTAGACAGAAATAGCAGCAGGAGTGGAAGCAGGGGGAAGGCAGGCAGAGGGGTGAGGGAAGCTTTCATTGAGCACCTATTTGAGGTTGCTCCCTGGGTCTGATGAAAAGCAAATACTGGCTCAAATTGACACCCCGTGAGGTGGCTGCAATTTTATGAAAGTAACAAGAGGGGAAGATTAACATCTTTACACCCATCTCACCCCAAGGTGTTTTAATTCCTTTGTAGGAAGGAGAAACTTTGCAGGACCTACGAGCAGGGGGCAGCGGAGCCTGTTTTCCCGGAGAGAGACGGTGGCAGCGGTGCCGAGCAGGTGCTCCTTCCCTCTGTCTCTGGCCTCGGCGTCGCTGCGCGGAGAGCGCGATGCGTGCCCAGCCGGCCCTGGCTGCGCAGCTGCCCTTTTTGGGCTGCAAACCAAAATGTCAAAACTAGAGCTGAGCCCACTAAGTCAGCAGCGGGGAGGTTGTCCAGATTGCAGCGGGTAGACCTCCGGAGAGGAGGGAGAGCCTGAGCCGGGGCGGCTCTGGAGCGGTATGCGGTGAGTTGCCCTGCGCTGGCAGCGGGTGCTGCCTGGGAGGGTGGGCAGGAGGGGGCACCCAGGCAGGGAGAGGCGGGGGTCGCAGACCTGCCCTGCCCGCCCTTCTGTGGGGGTTAGCAGAGCTGACGCACAGGAAAAATGCTTCCAAGTTGCTTGGGTTTATTTCCAAAAATCTCAAAGCCTACCCTGGCTGCTTCACTGTTTGACCTCAAACCCGAGCTCGTGGATGCCAACAGGTGTGACAGGGACGCATCCAGGGCCCTGAGCTGCTCTCCAGGCTGTCTTGACATGCAGTCTCCCAGTGCCGAAGACGCTGGGTAGCCATTATGGGCACAAACAGGCCATTTGCTGGATTAGTCTCATCTCCTTTCCCTTCAAAAAGTATCCACTGCTGTCTGCCCTGTGGTCTGGCAAGGGGTTAACGCTTTCCCTTCCTAAACCTCGACTTGCCACTACATCTCCCGTGTGCCGCAATTATTAAGTGACACTTCACAACTTCATCTCCTCTTCTGCTACATCTGCTTGCTGCTCCCATGTGCAACCTTGCTCACATCCCAAACATCTAAATGCATTGTTTCCTCTGTTTCTCCTGCCAGCATGGAAAGAAGCCATCCTTGCAGCAGGATTGCCTTCAAGCTGGCAGCAGACGAGTGATCGGCATTGGGCATTACTGCTGAGACTCTGGCAGGCCGTTTAGCAGAGAACCTTGGCTAATGAATGTCATCCACACCTAGCAGATGTGCCACTGCCTGCCATGCCAGATTTTTGACATAATACAGTGCTGCTGGACACGATAGTGCTTGGGAAAAGCCACGGCGGAACTAAATCCTTTGGCGCAGCATTCCATCTCGCTCGCAGTTTTGCAAGGGAGGAACAAAACCCGCGCGAGGGAGGGCGACGCGTCCGTGTCTCCCGCTCATCGGCCGCGTTTTTAATCGGTGCGTAAATCATGTTTGTGCTGGTTTCCCTCGCATGCCAGGGGACCAAAGATAAAACCAAAACCCACAAACCCCAAGCCACCCTTTTTTCCCGTGCTTTCGGCGCCGGCCGCAGGTGTCCCTGCAGGCTCCCCGCTGGGCCCGGGGCCGGTCCGGCCGCGGCTGCCGGCGGGGATGGGGCTCCCGAGCACCCCCCGGGACCCGGGTCTGCTGCAGGAAGGTGCCCGGCACCTGGCCCTGGCCGCCGGCAACATCTCGGGCTTGGTCTTTCCTCTCCTGCCCTCCATCGGAGGGAAGGCAGCACTTACCCTGCGCAGCGGCCACCTCTGCGGGGGGGAGCCGGGGGGGGCACCCGCCACTCCGGGCCGCCCCCGAACTCCTCCAAACTCCTCGGGGCTCCCTCCTCACAACCCCCCGCAACGCCTCCCCGCCGCGGCAGAGCCGGGGGAGCGATCCTCCCCCGCCTCATCCCGGGAGTCATCCCGAAAAGAGGCGTTGGGGCGGGCGGTGACTCCCCCCACCCCCGGCCGCCACACCGGGGGTGCGGGTCCCCCCGGTGCTGGGGGGGATGTCCCCGCGGGGGGCGAGGCCATGGGCGTGATGCGGTGGGGATTTTCGGCCAAACCATTTGCTCGCTCATTAACCCTCTAATTAACCGGCGGTGCGTGCGGGGGAGGCGGTGGCACAGGAAGGGGCGGGGGGGGGCTGTGCTCCGCCGGGGCGCGGGGGGAGCTGCCCTGCCCGGGGCTTGTGCTCCCCCCCGGCAAGTCGCCCGCCCGCCTGCCCCTCCTCCCCGCGCCTGCGGCTTTTTCGGGACCGGCTTCCAGCCCCCCCCAACTATAACCTGCACCGCTGCTTTTCATGTCTGTAGTTAAGCCGGGGCGGGGGGGGGAGGTGAGTTATCCGCGCCGGGAGATGGGGTGTCCCCAAAACACCCGCTGGTCAGTCCTGCCCCCCCCCCGGGCCGGACCCGGTGTCCCGGGGCTGCCCGTTGCACCGGTGGCTTTAGGGATGTGTCATTCAGACGCGTTCAGCTCCCAGTGGCCGGGGGGGGGGACACAGAGGGGGGGTTGTTCCCTCCCAGCCGGCTGAAAGTCAAGTTCAGCGCGGCGGGGCCGGGCCGGGTGGGATGCCTTGGCGGGGGTCGGTACCGGGGGTATCGTGTCGAAATGAGAACCGCGGCGGTTGCGTGGGACCGGGCGCCGAGGCGGGAGGGTGACGCGGATCACTGTGCCGCTCTTCCCGGGCTTTTCCTCGGCCTCTTTATCTTTCAATTGAAAACCAATTAAAGGTTTCTATAAATCTGTTAGCATCCCTTTTACGTGGGGCCCTCTGATGCCTGCTGTATTGCCCTTTAGATGCCTCTTCCTTTTTTTGTTTTACAATTGTTGTATCAATATAATGCTTCTTTTCTTTCTCTGTCTCTATAGATACAGATATACAAGGCAAACTAAAGGTTTCGACTGCTATTCAGCGCCTCCTCATTTGTCCCGGAGCCGTAACAGTGGTGCCCTTTCTCTTCTGGCTACTTTTCCCTGCTTCTGGAGCAGCAGTTATGGGAGAAGCAGATGGCTACTGATTGGGTGAGCTTTGTGGCTTTAATACTGAATACTTTATGGAAAAGGACTTTATCATGCTTGGTTGGTCAGAGGAACAACGGAATGAGATTTATGACTAGAGAAAATAAATCTTTTTAAGTTTCAGGCTCCTTCACACACCCCACACCAAGTCGCTGTAGCAGAGCCGGAGCTGAAATCCTCTGCATCTTTTTTTCCTCCCTCCGTCCCTCCCCCCCGGCTCTATCTGTCTGTCCTTTCACTGCTCTCCCCACCCCCTCCCCGCCAGGGTTTAGCAAACCTCTGCAAACTTTAGGGACTATCGCTCACTGGAGCGTGGAGGCCTTCGCAGCCCCGCAGGCTGCACAGGGAGGGAAAAGACCATCCCCAGATGCGGATCCTCCGCCTGATGGGAATACGCTGTGCAGTCAGCTCCTGCCAAGGCTTGTCCACGTGTAACCCGGACTGCGGCCACCCAGGGGCTCGGTGCGGCGTTTTGAGTAACATCCTCATAAACCCGACAGCACTGAGGCCATGTGGCCACCAGACACCCCAGTCGGGCCGCCCACCGCAGAGCCCAGATCTCCCGGAGGAGAGGGAGCCCAGCGCTGCCCGACTCCGCCGCACCCCACGCTGGGCAGCCCCCGGGCTGGGGGCGGGGGGACCAAACCCCCCCGGGGAGCAGCTCTCTGCAGGTCCCTCCGTCACCCCCGCGGAGGCTCCGCACTCACCGCCAGCTGCAGCGTGGTGGCCATTGAGTCTCGGTTTCTGCACCGTCCGGGGGGATGCCCAAGGGCCGTACAGTGGGGTGCCTCCAGCCCCGGCGTGGGACACTGGCGGTGGCACACAGGGATGGAAAGGTTCAAGGGTGTATCGGAGGCAGAAGCAGATTGCTGTCTTAGAGGGGTTTCCCTGTTTCATTTCTCTCTCTTTCATGTCCTGTATAGCCCATGACATCCTCTATGAGGCTGCTGGAAGCTAAAGCTGGGTGAAAGCTTTACGGGTTTTGAACCTTGGTGCTTTTATGAGGTCAAGTAAGGAGGAGAAACAGAAAGCCATTGTTTAAAAAGATAATTTTGAGATACAAAGTCAAAGTGATTTGGGGCTATGTATTAACCATTTAACCAGCCACCCTATGTTACGTTCAGTGGTCTGTTTTTTGGTCAGTTATAGAAAAATTTCTGTGAGGCTTTGGTGAATATATAAATTAATATTTCTAACTAGTTTCTGTGTTTGCTTGGAAAGACGTACAGGGAAAGTTGAAGCACCTCCAGGAGCTGAAGAAATAGCCAAGGTGCTTATGGCATTTCTGAGCTGTGAGAAAACGTATAGGGAAGGAACGCCGAGTCACGCTGTGGCTGCCTGAGGCTCCTGGGGGAGCAGGAGCATTTGCTCCTTCTTGGGGAGAACCACAGCCAAAGCCGGCATCTGGCAGAAAGGGCTTTACAGCTTTCTAGTGTGGCAGTGACTTGACCTGGGAGTCCCCGACGCTGCTGCAAGCATCAGCGAGATGCAGCTGAAGGGTCGATGGAAATAGGAAGGGATGGGGACCATGGGCTTGTTTGGGAGCTGAGCTGGAAACGAGACAGGACAGGGTTTGCCGGCGTGCCTCGGCCCCAGCAAGGGCCTGGCTGTGGGGTCCCAGAAGGGTCCCCATGCCTGCTTGGAAGGGTTACCGGTGGGAGAAGCACTGATTCTCTGTGCTGCTGTTTGCTGCTCTGCAGCGTGGTGCGCAGTGATGCTGCCGACGCCCTGGCACAGGACCTCCCGACGCAGGGTGCCGTCCACAAGCCTGGTAACAGTTAAATGCAGGAGGGATGATTTGTCATTCAGCTGAGGCCCCGATTTATTTCCACTACAGAGGCCTAGCTGCCGTGTTTGTCTCAGGGGAAGGGAACCGTTCTGCTTGCATTTCTTCAGGCACCAGGAATGCTTGTGGCTCCACGTTTCGTTTCGAGTCGCTTTTCTGTTCCACCTCGTGTGCCCCTGCCCCAAGGACGGCAGGCCAGCCTTGCCCCTGACAGCGGCGGGCAGAGACGGGAGCAAGGTGGCTTCGGGCATCCCTTTGTCCCTCCTCCCCGCAGTCCCCCGACACCGCCTGAGCCATCGTGGCTGGGCTTGTGTGCTTCTGGGAACTTGCGTGTTTTCTCAGTGATTTTATTTCTCTGGTGACTTTATGGTGGAGTCACCTGTGAGCTGACTCTCGGTTGTGTATGTGTGTCCTCGGAGGAGTAACCATACATCCGCAGGACTGGCGCGTGTCACAACTTTGAGGCAGTGGTTCCCGAGGGATGCAGGAGTGTTTCTGAGCACAGGTTGCACAGCTTCACCTGGCGCCTTTCCCCCTGGCTTTCCTGGGTGAAATCCGGGCAGGAAAGAGAAGGGTTCTCAGTACAGCCGGGAGGGTGCCCCAACATCCCCAGAGAGACAGATCCTGCGTCCTTTGCAGCCATCCCCATGGTAACTCATCACGGGCAGAAAACTGGCACTTCTTTGAGAGGTGAAGGGACATTGGTGTCCAAGCATCGCTGCCCTGCTGGCCCCTTGCCCCGCAGACGCCCTCTCCCCCCATTGCGGTGCCGGCCAGGCGGTGGCAGAGCCAGGGTCGCCCCCCCGGGGCTTCACGGACACCGGCCCCCGCGTGTCCGTGGGGCTCGGGTTTGCCCGCCCGGCTCCCTGCAAGCCCCAGTCCCGCTCCTGCCCCGGCCGCTGCTGGGGGCTCCCCTCCCGCCGCAGCCGGTTGTCGCTGGGGGCCTCCGTACCGGGCCGGTGCCATCGAGGGGGGCGTCGGCGGGCTCCGCGGGGCCGGGGCTGCGCTTGTGGGGGTCTGGAAGCAGCGGGGGGGCGGCGCTGGGAGCCGGTTGCTTGGGCTCCGTGGGAAGGCGGCTGGAGCTCCTCGGCCCGGGTCGCCCTCGGCTCTCCGCGGGAGGTTTTCTGCAAGAATGAAGGTGTTTCTAAGGAGGTATTTTGTGCGTGGCTCGCAGGAAGCGGCGGGCAGCCTGCGCAGGGCCCGCAGGGCTGGGGGGGCCGGGCCGGGCCCCCTTCGCCCCGCAGCGGGGCTGGACGCGGATCGGGCCCGGGCGCACCTTCGCCGTTTCTCCTCCAAAAAAATCCCGGTGCGGCTTTTCGCTCAGCCCGGGCGAGCGGTTGCCTCGCCAGCCCGCGGGCTCGTACCCGCCCGCTGCGCAGGGTGGGCTTCCCGGAGCCCCGGCACCGGGCTCCTCCGGGGCGCCGGGGTTCGCTCCGGGCGCTGCCCGGTCGCGGCTCTCGGAAGCGTGAACTTAAGCGGAAAGGGTCCGCGGACATGAAAGCGGTGTTCCGCGGGGCTGAGGCGACGCCGTTGCCTGGGATTCACTTCTACGGTAGCATCCGAGGCTGAATAAATGCTCATAAATGCCGCTACGGTCCTTTTTAGTGTCGGGGAATTTCGGTAGCTGAGATAACGTCGAAGCAATTTCGAGATAGTTTATGTACCGTGGTGTCCCTTAAAATTCTCGCAAATAAAAATAACGCGTAGGTTTTCTTTCCCCCCTACTAATGACAGTCATTTGGACAATTTATATCACACAGCGAGAGCTGCAGCAATTTTATTTTTTTAAAAAAAGGATAAAGGAGAAAAAAAAAACATGAAAAGGGGAAAAATCCCCTTAGAAGCAGGAATTGAGATCCAAATTTTAACAGACTCCCATATTTTTAATGTTATGACAATCTCCGTTTTAGGAGACGCTGTGTTTAGTCGAATTAATAAGATAAATGTTGAAAGCATATTATATGCAGCCTTTAATCCTAATGCAAGGAAAATCGTAATTATGTAGAGGATAAGTGAATTTGAAAGCCAAACATCAGCCCACTCTCTGATTGCAAACAACGCTCCGCTCGCCTCTGGAAAACGCTTTGTCTCTTCTTTTGTTTAGTTTAGGGGGCTTTAAATTCTATTTTTGCTTTATTTTTTTTTTTAATCTGCTTTGTGTCTGACATGACGGCGATAAGGGAGGAACCGGTACACACTTTTCCGTGCGGTAAAAACCTTGTTTTGGCACAGAGCATCTGCGGATGCTTTTGCTTACCGAATCTGCGTGGCCGTAAATAGAGGAGCCCCGCGTGTGCGGGGATGCGAGCCCCGGCAACGGCTGGCTCCGCGGCGGGCAGGGGCAGCCCGGTCGCAGCTCGCCTTTCCCGGGGAAGGCTCCGTCGGGGCTTCCTACTCCCGCCGTCCGGCCGCACCGTCGGGGGTCCGCCGGGCGCCTTCCCCGCCTCGTGCAGCCCAGAACGGCCGGGTCTGGGGGGGGGGAGGGAAGGGGGGGAAGAAAGGCGAGCGTTTAATCCCCCCCATCCCGCATCCCTTCTTGTCTTTATCCCGGCAGGTGAGAAGGCAGAGAGGGACGATCCCGGGCGGAGCGGCCGTCGGGCCCCCTCCCCCGGCTCCCCGCCCCGCACCCTCTGCCAGGCCGAGGGGGAGCGGCGGACCCCAAACCCCCACGGAGAGGGTCGGTGGGGGGATGCGGCCCGTTCCCCCCCGCCCCGGCTTCCCCATCCCCGCAGGTGGCCGGTGGCGGCGGGGCCAGGTGAGGGGCGTGCGGGCGGGCAGGCGGCGAGCGGGCAGCCCCGAAGGGGTTAAAGGGAGGGGACGTGGGCTGTCACGCGTCATTGGGCAGATTATGTGCAGCAAACAAAAAGTGTGTGTCTGTGTGCCAGTCACTCACTGCATCGGGTCCATCTGCACCGCTCGCCTCCCTCCCCGCCTCGCCCGCCCGCTCCCCGCCGCCGCCCGCGCCCCGGCCCCCGGCCCGCCGCCTCCCCGGCCATGGGGCGGCATTGATACAATAGCGCCGGGGGCAGCGGAGCCAGGAGCCCGGCTTTGTGCCACTTGTCGGGGCCAGGATTATATTCCCCATCTCCCTGGTGAGTACCGCCGAGGGGCCCCGCCATCTCCCAGCTCCTCCGCCGCCGGGCCGGGGGGAGCCGCGACGCGCCGTGGGGGGCACCCCGGAGGAGGGAACAATGCCGGGAGATGGCCGTGGCGGGGGGCCGGGGCGCGGCGGCCCTGCCCGGGATGCGGTGCCCGGCGGCGGAGGCTCCGGGAGCGGCCCCGGCGCCGCCCGGCCCGGACAAAGGGCGGCCGGGGGGAGGCAGCGCCGCGGGGCCGGGAGGGACGCGGGGAGATGGGGGGATGCGGGGCCGTGGGGAGCCGCGCGGAGCCCGCCGAGGGCGGGTGGAAAGTTTGGCAAGGGCCGTTCGCCGCTGTTTGTTTCGTTTGGCGAAATAATCCCATCGGAAAAGGGATGCGCCGGGCAGCGCCGGAACGGGGAGGGCGGCGGGGAGGCGGCGATCGCGCCCTCCCCGCGGGACCCGTTCCTGGGGGGGGGGCGCCGGGACCCCGCCGCCGCTCCGCGGGGCGAAGTTCCCGGGGGCGGCGGGGACCCGGTTGTCTCCCGAAAGCGGCGGCGGTGGTGTGAGGGGGGGGGGAAGGCGGCTCGGCGGGGCCGTGCCCGGTGCGAGCGGCTTCGGGTGTCGATCGGCGCGCCCAGAGAAACGCGGATTTTTTCCCGAGCGACCCCCGGACGGATGGTTTCGATGGCAGATGTGGTGGGGGGCCGGCAGCCTCGCACGGAGCGGGGGGGAAGAGGCCGGGGCACCCGAAGCCCGGCCCGGCCCGGCCCCGGCGGTCGCCGTCCCGCTGCGTCCTCCGCCGCATCCGTCCCCTCGTACGGCGCGGCAGCCGGGGCTCACCCTTCTCCATAAATAAGCGTGTCGAGGTAAAAATAATTACCTCTGCTTGCTGCTTTTAATTAAAGTCTCGGAGGGAAAGTGCTGGATTATGGTAATGAGCAGACATACGTTCCCTCTTGTCGAGCGGAGCGGGAGGTGAGCTGACATGCAATCAGCGACAATGACAAGCCACTTGAAACCCATTCGCTCTGCTCCTCTGTCACAGCCCGCAGACCGGCCCGGCTCCTCTCTCGCAGGGGCCCCGGAGCCCGGGGGGGACGCACCGGCGGCCCCGCTCCCCGCCCCGGACGGGGGCCCGCCGTCGGCGGCCCCTTTTCGTCCGGCTCCTGCCCGTGCCCGGCTCCGACCGCTGGCTTTTCCCCCGCCCCGGTACCCGGCCGCTGCCCGTAGCCGGCTCCCGCCGCGCTCGCTGATAAATAAATCATCGCGACAGCTTCCCCGCACCTCGCCGCCCGCTCGCCGCGCTCCTCGCCGCCTTTATTCTTTTCCAGACCGGAGAAAGTGCTCGCCTGCCTCTTATTTTTATTTATTTTTAATGTTTTTGTTGATAAATATTTTTTTTTTAAATTGCATTTTGTTTTCCGCGGTGTGTCGCGGCCGCGTCTCCGCGCCGCGCTGTAACGGCTCCGCTCTGCCCCTCTCCCCGCCCGCAGGCATGGAGGACGCCGGCGTCCAGAGGGGAATATGGGACGGGGACGCCAAGACGGTCCAGCAGTGTTTGACTGACATTTTCACCAGCGTTTACACCACCTGCGACATTCCGGAAAATGCCATTTTCGGCCCCTGCGTCCTGAGCCACACGTCCCTGTATGACAGCATCGCCTTCATCGCCCTCAAGTCCACCGACAAGCGCACCGTCCCCTACATATTCCGGGTAAGAGCCGCTCGCCTGACGGGCAAAACCGCTCGCCCTGCAGCCGGCGAGCTGGCCCGCCGCCGCCGCTCGCCCCGACGGCCGGTGCCCGAGTGCAGCCCCGCCGGGCCGGGATGCTTTCCCCCCGCCGGGCAGGGATGCTTTCCGTGCTGCCGGGATGCTTTCCGTGCTGCCGGGATGCTTTTCCCCGCCGCCGGGCAGGGATGCTTTCCGTGCTGCCGGGATGCTTTTCCCTGCCGCTGGGATGCTTTCCCCCCGCCGGGCAGGGATGCTTTCCGTGCTGCCGGGATGCTTTTCCCCGCCGCCGAGCAGGGATGCTTTCCGTGCTGCCGGGATTCTTTTCCCCGCCGCTGGGATGCTTTCCCCGCCGCCGGGCAGGGATGCTTTCCGTGCTGCCGGGATGCTTTTCCCTGCCGCCGGGCCGGGATGCTTTCCCCGCCGCCGGGCAGGGATGCTTTCCGTGCTGCCGGGATTCTTTTCCCCGCCGCCGAGATGCCTTTCCCCGCCGCCGGCGAGGGCCAAGCCGCTCCCCCGCCGCTGCTGCCAGCTGCCCGGCCCCCTCCGGTCCGCCAGTCGGTCCGTCTGTCCGTGCGCGTTAACGAAAGCGGGGTTGGCAGGTGGACACGTCGGCGGCCAACGGCTCGTCGGAGGGTCTGATGTGGCTGCGGCTGGTGCAGTCGGCGCGGGAGCGGGAGGAGCAGAACCTGGAGGCCTACATCAAGAGCGGGCAGCTCTTCTACCGCTCCCTGCGCCGCATCGCCAAGGACGAGGAGCTGCTGGTGTGGTACGGCAAGGAGCTGACGGAGCTGCTGCTGCTCAGCCCCGCCCGGGCCCCCGCCCGCACCAACGGTGGGTGCCCCCCGGCCCCGCGGGACCCCGGGGGTGGAGGGGGGCGGCGGGGCAGGCACCCCCGACCTGCGGGGTGGGTGGGGGTGAGGCGTCCGGCGGGGAGACCCCCCGCCCCTTTTCCTTCGTCCCCCGGGGGCGCCCCGCCGCTGGCCCCGGCTGACCGGTGTCCCCGTCTCTGTGTGTGTGTCCCCCCCTCCGCCGCTGCGTGTCCCCGGCCGCAGGCTCGCCGCCCTTCGCCTGCCCCGAGTGCAGCCAGCGCTTCCAGTTCGAGCTGCCCTTCGCCGCCCACCTCCGGTTCCGCTGCCCCAAGAGGCTGCACGGCCCCGACACCGGCCCCGCCGCCGAGGCCGCCGGCGGCAAGGACGGCGCCGGCAAGGAGCAGGAGCCCGGCAAGTACTGCAAGCCCGGCGGGCCGCTCCACCACCCCTTCGCGGGGGCCGAGGGGGGCAGCCCCGCCGCCAGCACCAAGCCCTCCACGGACTTCCACAACCTGGCGCGGGAGCTGGAAAACTCCCGTGGCGGCCACGGCGGGTCCCCGGGGCGACCGGCGCCTCCCGAGGGCGGCCCCGAGGGGGCGGCCGGCAAGGCCAAGCGGCGGTACCCCGAGGAGGAGGAGCGGGGCGCCGGGGGGGCGGCGGCGCGGGGCCGCTTCCCGGCGGAGCGGCCGGGGCTGCCCGCCGCCCCCAAGGAGGAGCCGGTGTGCGCCCCGCAGCAGCAGTACCGGGCGCCCGGTTCCTACTGCGGCTTGGAGGAGGGCGGACGCCTCTTCGCGCCCCCCAGCCCGGAGACGGGGGAGGCCAAGCGCAGCGCCTTCGTGGAGGTGAAGAAGGCGGCCCGCGGCCCCGAGCCCGACGGCGGCGGCCCCGAGGAGGGTCAGGAGCGCGCCTCGCCCGCCGCACCGGGGGCGGGCGGCGGGGAGCCGGGGCTGTGCCCCCGCGGCGGCCCCGGGGGCCCGCTGTCCGCCCGGCTGGAGGGGGGCAGCCCGGCGAGGGGCAGCGCCTTCACCAGCGTGCCGCAGCTCGGGGGGGCCGGCCCCGGCGGGCCGGGCGGCGGGGCCGAGGAGCGGAAAAGCGCCTTCTCCCAGCCCGCCCGCTCCTTCCCTCACGTCCCGCCGCTGGTGCTGGGCCAGAAGCTGGGCGGGCTGGGCGAGCCCTGCCCCGACGGCACCGCCGCCGCCCCCGCCCGCCTCTACGCCGCCGAGGCGCTGGCCGTCAAGCTGCCGGGCGGCGGGGAGGCGGCGGGCGGCGGGGGCGGCGGCGGGGGCGGCGGCGGGGGGCTGCCCAAGCAGAGCCCCTTCCTCTACGCCACCGCCTTCTGGCCCAAGAGCTCGGCGGCGGCGGCGGTGGCGGCGGCGGCGGCGGGGCCGCTGCAGCTGCAGCTGCCGTCGGCGCTGACGCTGCTGCCGCCGTCGTTCACCTCGCTGTGCCTGCCGGCCCAGAACTGGTGCGCCAAGTGCAACGCCTCCTTCCGCATGACCTCGGACCTGGTCTACCACATGCGCTCCCACCACAAGAAGGAGTACGCGCTGGAGCCGCTGGTCAAGCGCCGCCGCGAGGAGAAGCTCAAGTGCCCCATCTGCAACGAGTCCTTCCGCGAGCGCCACCACCTCTCCCGCCACATGACCTCCCACAACTAGCGGGGACACCCCCCCACCCCCCCCCCCCCACGCACCCCCCTACACCCCCCCCGGGACCCCCGCGGAGGGCAGCCGCCGCCCGCCGCTTTCTTCCCTTTCCTTTCGATGCACGCATTTTCACTTTGCGGGGAGGGGCGGGGAGGGCAGCAGGGGAGAAGAGGAGGTGAAGAAGAAGGAAAAAAGGAAAAAAGAAGGAAGAAAAAAAGAGAATGAAGACAAAAAGAAAAGAAAAAAAAGAATAAAAGCACCGGGGAAAAAAAAAAAAAGGAAAGAAAAAAATGACTTAAAAAAATACATTTTTTAAAATGTCATATATTGCAACATATTGATGCATTTGTCATACGTTTCTACTTAAATTATTAAGCACTTATGGTTTAGATGTAATAATAATTATATGTCAGGGTAAATTTTTATTTTAGATATAAAGCTAAAGGCGGGGAGGAGCGCGGCGGGGCCGGCGGGGGGGCGGGCCGGGGTCCTGCATGCACCGGGCGCCCCCCGCCCGCCCGGCCCCCGCCGCCCGCGTCCCTTGGACCACAGAGTGTCACTTGGTGCCCGTGAAATGGAGTCTCGATAGTTCCGTGTTACCTTTCCTTTTCCGTTCGGGTTTTTTGGTTTTGGTTTGGTTTTTTTTTTTTTTCCCCTCTCCCCCCTCTCGAAAAGATTTATTAAACTTTATAGTTTATCTGGGTATGTTGGATGCTTTGACAATAAATGACTTTATTTTCTTCAAAGCACCGTGACGTTAATCGATGCCGGTGGGGGGCGGTGGGGAGCGGGACGGCAGCGGCGACCCCGGCCGGGCCGGGGAAGGGGGGACCCCCCGCCTCTCCCCTCCGCTCTCCTTCCCTTCTCCCCTTCCTCCCGTCGGCCTCTCACATCCATCCGTCCTTCCCGCTGCTCATCTTTGGTTTCGCCCCGCGTTTTATTCACCCTTTATTTCTTTCTCTTTCTTTCATCCTGTCCTCCCCTTCCTTTCGTCTTCCTTTCATGTCTTTGGTTTAGTTTCATCTCTTTCTTTTTGCCTTTCATCTTTCTTTTTGCCTTTCGTCTTTCTTTTTGCCTTTCTTTCTGTTTTTCTTTTTTTTTTTGTTGGGTTTTTTTTTTAATCTTTTTCTATCTCTCCTTCTCTTCCCCTTTCTGATTCTCCTTTTCGTTTTTTCCTTTGCTTTTTCTTTTCCCTTTTCTTCTTCCATTTTCCCTTTTCCTTTTCCTCTTCCCTTTTCCTTCTTCCTTTTTTTTTCTTTTTTTCTTTTCCTTTCCTCCTTTCCTTTTCCTTCCCTTTTCCTTCCCAGCCCCTCTGAGGCCTCCCCTTGGTCCCCAGCACACCCACACATTTACTCCATACCACCCACCTACCTCCCCCCTGCCACGAGCCTTTATTGCCCCCAGCCCTTCCAGGGGTCCTCATGGGGCAGCCGGCCCCCGGCTCGCGGGGGGGGGGCAGAGGCCCCGGGGGTTGCACAGGGCTTGGGGTGACAGGGCCCAGAGGAGCCCCCAGCCCAGGATGTCCTAGAGCAGGGAGCGCTAGGGGCGCCGGGGGTGGATCCCCTCTACCCTGGTGCATTATGAGGGTGATGGGACCACAACCAGGGACACTCAGGAGGGCTCAGGAAAGTGGGATCCTCCCTGGGCATGGGGGGACAGCCTGGTCCTACAGGCACCACCTGCAGCAGGTGCATTTTGTATCACACCCGCGTATTTTTGGGTGCAAGGGAGAGCATGATGCGACGCAGCAGCTTGGTGATGTGTTGAAAACCCCCTTCCACGTGCAGGCTGGCGTGATGGAGGGCCAGGGGATGCAGGGACATGGTTGCGTGTGGCTCAGAACAGCCCAAAGCAGGAGGTGTGACAGGCAGGAGCCCCGGCCACAGCTCTGGAGTCCCACAGCTTTGTGCAAACCGGGCTCAGGGCACCACCAGCGGCTGCTGCTGTGGGTTTTGGAGTTTGCCATGAAGTACCTGGACCTGCTGGAGAGCATTTACAGCTCCGAGGGAAGTTGGCTGGAGCTTCAGATAGGACACACTTAAAAACTCTGCACACTTGGAGCCTTCTTATCTCTTCCTGAGAAGAGCTGGGGCGGGTGATAACCAGCACTGGCCCTCCCGTACATCAGATGAGCACACGTGGGTCCCTCATATGAAACTGGCGTCAGAGCCTTTTCATGGTTTCATGGAGGTTTTTCCCCGATACAGTACATTTTCCGTTCTGATTCCTCTCCCCCCGCGCTTGTAGGCTGTGCTGGAATCACTCCCCCCCAGCTTCCCGCTGGTGCCATTCGCTCCATCAGCGCACTTGCCCCTGAATGCCAAAATTTGCCCGTCCCCCGGGACTATCTGAATAACCCCCAAACCACGCGAGGTGCTAAACCTCCCGCCCCCCCGATTACTCTTCACTGCAGTCAGGAACACGCGTGGCTCCACCTGCCTGCAATTAATTGTGGGAGCGAGGCCCTAATTGCTCCCCAGGAGTTTTCCTTAAAGGCGGTGACACCCCTGCGCTTTTTCTGTTTGGGGAGGGGGGCGGCTGGGGCTTTGTGCGGGGGCACCACGCTCGGTGCCGGCGGGGGCAGCGGCGGGACCCCCGCGGGATGCAGGATGCCGGGGGCGGGCGGCCATCGCCATCTAGCGGGGCGGCCCCGGGCAGCGCGGGGGATGCTCGGCGGCCTCGCCGACCTTCTCCTCGGGGGCGGAGGCGACCCGCCCTCCCCGCAGCCAGGGGGCTCCGCTTCTCCATCAGCCCCGGCGCCGCGCTCTGGGCTCAGCATCTCCCTGGTGCCCCGAGGAGGCTTAGAAAGGAGGGACAAATGGTGTGATCCATCGCGTCCCCCGCCCCCCACCCCCCCCTCCCCGGATTTGGGCACGCAGTGGTTCTGGGGTCCTGGTGCTGCTGGGGAGCTGCTGCTTGGCCTCCTCTGGCCCCCTGGCCTTGCCTGCAGGAGACTTTTGCAGGTGCGGGCTTGCAGCTGGGGGTCTCAGGCACCTTGAAGTTCATGGGTTCTTTCAAAGTAAGTCTCAATACTTTTATGGCTTCTCACAGCTGAGTGGCTGCGTGTCCTTCTGCAGTGCATGGGAGCCCTGTCCTGCCCCAGCAGCACCCTGCTTTCCCACCCTTTCGTTTCTCCCCCGTCTGCAGGCACAGGGCTCATCCCCAGGGCTTTGCCCAGGAGGTTTCTCTGGGCTAAGGGGTAGCTACCTGCATGGTCTGCCCCTTAAAAATACTGTCATACAATGTACGTATGGTGCAGCTGGCACCCCATGGCATTACTGGTGTACGAAGCTCACGCTGTTCCTCTACGTAAGCACTGAAAACATATAGGAGTTGTGGGCATGAAATTTAACCTGACACGTTAGGCTTTCTTATGTCAAAATCTGGTATCAGTATCAGAAGGGGTAAAAAAAACCCTAACCCGGACTGATGCTATCGGCACAATCAGGGCATCACGTAGTAAGGGCAGGCAGCGTGCTCGGTCCCATAGAGTTGGGTATTGAAGGAAGGAGAGGGATGAAGGTTTCCCTCGGGCCACGGGGGCTGAGGACTTGGTCACAGCAGGTCCTTCACTCCCCAGAGCAGTGCTGGGGTCAGAGTTAGTGCTGCCACGCAAATGCTGATGTTTTGTCCGTTAAGTGTTGCTGCATGTGATATAGAAAGAAAGGGAATCTCCCCCCCTCCCCTTTTTTTTTTTTTTTTTGTTTTACAGTCTTTCCCTGTCTGTGGGCTGACGCTGTGCAGCATCGCTGCGTGGCAGCGAGTGTGAGCAGCCGCCGCTGCCTGTGGCAGATCAGAGCCTGGCCAGGCCATGGCTTTTCCCTGTCTCGGGATCTTCTCCCAGCATCCCAACCTGGACGAGGCAGCGCCAAGGCATGACTCGGATGTTTCCTTGGGAGAGCACTGCCCTGCAAGCTGGCGCCGGAGCAGGCGGCTGCATCTGCCTCCGGAACCAGCCCTGCAAGACGCATCTTCAGGGTGGCTGGCAGGGAGGAAGGGCAGCCTTCAGCCTCGGCTTGCTCCAGCCCCAGAGCTGCCGGGGAGACCCTTGCCGCCCCCTGCGGTGCTCAAGGTAAGACTGCTCCAGCTGTGCCCGGGCCACACTACAAATAATAATTCCAACTAATGCCCACATTAATGCTGTTACCAGGGTGTAGGAGGCAGGCTTGCACCTGAAATCGTTACTATTTGAAAGCAAATCTGAATTGTGTTTATTCTAATGTATGTCAACATTAGGCATGGGCAAAACTATGGTTTGGGGGTTTTTTTGTTTGCTTTTAATACAACATACAACAGTCAAGTGGCCACGGGCAGCAGCTCCACATCCCCGGGCTAAAGCCAAGAGCAGCTGCTGGCCCGGGGGCCTGATCCTGCCCCCACCGAAGCTGGTGGGAGCTTCATCTCTGTCTCCAGGCGCCAGCAGGTTCAGCAGTCGGACACGAGCAGCTGAACCCCCCGGCCACACGGGCTGAACAGACCTGCTTCCACACAGACTTCTGTTTGAATTCTGCACAGAGGTGCCTGAGAGAGGTTTTCGTGGGGATCATCCCCCCCCAGCTCCCCGGAGCGTTCTGACAGCGAGCGCGCGGTGCGGTGCCTGCACGCTGCATCTCAGCCTGCAGAGGCTGCCCAAAAATCTCTCTGCTGGTTTTGCCGCTGAGCAGCGGGATGCCAGGCAGCGTGCTGGAGGGGGGCATGGCTGTTGCTCAGCCGGTGACACCATTTGCTGCAGTTGCCGCTGACTAGGTGCCTTGTTGCAAGGTGTCTACGGCTAGTTAACCTGTATTTGGGCAACCTGTTAAAATTGAAAAAGCAGCTATTAAGTTTTCATTGTAATACCATGCTCTTAAAAATGAGATATTTGGTTGTGGGTATCTGAGAAAAGACTGAAATGGTTTACTTCTTGTGAGAACAACAGGAACTGTTCTTTAGAGCCAAAACCAGACCCTGCTGCTAAGGTCTTATTTGGAGGGGGAAAAGGCCTTACCCAGTACAGAAGGTGCTGCTGGCGGGTTTGAAACAAATACACATGACGGAAGTTTGTCAAACACAGTGCTGTTCTGCAAGGTGCTGGAAAACACCTGGCTTGCTTTGGATTTAGTTGTTTGTTTGTTTGTTTGTTTTTAAAAGAGGTTCTTTTTCACTTGTTAGTATTTCTTTTATTTCGTTAACCTATTTTCCTGTGCAACAGCTGGACATTGTGACCATCGAGGTTTAAGCTAAACCTGTCCCCCAGGCAGGGGGAGGGCCCAGCCCCCCGGAGCGGGGCACTGCCCGTCCCCCTTGGCACAGCCATGGGTTTAGCGCTTCACTACCCACCCCCCACCACCACCCCCCCCCCGAGGATGTGCTGCAGTGTCCCCCTGGGCACGGGCGTTCTGCAGGGCACTACACGTCCTTGCTGTGCGGAGAAGGCGATGGGTGTGTGTGGACGTGCGCTGATGTGCAAATAGACGGGTGCCACCAGTGTACTCCCCCCTTGGGTGCCAGCTGCCCCTCAGAAATGCCCCTGCCTTGCTCTGTGGGGAGGGCTGTGAGTTTGCCTTCTCCGAAGGGGGTCTCTGCTGGTGTCAGGGGTGACTGCAGGTGCCTGGGGATGCACCGGCGTGTCCTGCGTTGGTGGCGAGGCTGGGTAAGCGCAGGAGAGCTGCCCCACGGTGTGGGAAGGCTGTGGCACACCTGGGACCTGCCCACCGCCTACGGCATTCGGTGTACCCCGGTGGCTGTTGTGCCCCAGGGGAAGGGGTGCCCGTCACCCGGCAGCACCTGGGTTCCCCACAGCACCTGGCTTACCACCCTAATTAAATTAAGCTGCTTTAATGCATGTAATGACACCCTGTGCTCGCAGCTCTGTGCGGAGCTGCTCCGGCAGCTGAGGCCGGCGCCTTCCCCCCGGAGCAGGGACCCGTCCCGCCGGGACTGTCCTCGCAGCGCGACGCGGGGGGAGCCAACCCCCTCCTGCCGCAGGTGGGTCTCCTTCGGGGCGCGCATCCTTTCGGCGAAGGCTTTTTGCAGGCTGTGCGGCGGTGGGGGGTGTGTTTCCCCAGGGGGCTGCTGGGTTGAGCACAGGGACGCGGTGTCACTCAGCCCCCCCGGGAGGCTGGATGCAGCACGCTGTTACCGTGCGAATGCGGCGGAACAACCCTCCCTGTGGGCGCAAGAGCAAGCGGTGCGGAGACCCCCCCGGCGGGCCGGCTGTCGGGGCGCTGCCGTCATTCCCAGACACGTCCATCCCGCGGGAGCCGGGCTCGTTCCCGTAGACACGGGGCTGGCGGCGGCGCGGGCGCGGCCGGGCTGCAGTCGGCGGGCAGCCCCGCCGGCGTGGTGTACCCCCTGTCGCGTTCTGCCTCGCCTGTATTTACGGGGCGATTAAAACAGTGGGGAGGGGGGAGCGTTCCTGCCGCGGCCCCGTGTTGCGCAGCAGAAGCAGGAGAGGCTCAGAAGGGCCTTTCTCCGCTTCTAACAAGAAATTTTGCAGTCGAAACCCAAGTTATCCTCTCGGTTTGCTAAAACTTTTCTCTGTAACCACGGCTTGAATAATTTAGGTAACGTAACATCAGCATTAGGCTTCAGAACCTGCTGGTTGTATGTAAGGGCTGCTACTGCCAAAGGCAATTATACGGGATTATTCCAGGAAACAGACTATTATATCTACTTACTTAATTATTTAGATCGAAGCCTCATCTTTTTTTTTTCTTTCTTTTTTTTTTTTTTTAAGTGCATTACACTACATAGGCACTTGGGCTATTTGAAATTAAAGTTGATGCCGTGTGTTAATGAATAGATTCAAATGAAAACAACCCAAGATGGTGTAGTTCATGCCCAAAGGCCAGTTTTGGAGCTTTCTTTCTGAGGGTTTCACGGTGAAGATGACCATGTGCAATGTGCCGTAAGGACAATATCTTGCCCAATGTATATGGCCAGCGCAGCTGTCAAGGCTATAGCCCTGAGGGGGGCATGGGAGTCCCCAGAGGAGGGTGATGGCATCCTGCAGACGGGCAGGAGCCCCCGTCTCAGGCAGGACCCCACCTCTCAGGCAGGATATCCGTGTCCTATCCCACGGCGGGGAAAAGCGGGGAGTGCAGCAGATGAGACCCGAAAGGGTCTTGTCTGTCTCAGGGTGCCCCCCGAAACGGTTGAGAATATGCAGTACAGTGGGCTTGCCATGGACAGCGGGTCTAGAAAACCAGCGTGGGGAAGCCCACCTGGCAGGTACCGCCTTCTTGGTAGCTTTTCCAGTGGCCTCACCCCACGGGGATTTGGGATTTTGGGTTTTCGGGTTTTCTTCGTTGGCGGAGGACGGTGGGGAGTTAGTCCAGAAGTGTGTGTAAGCAAAGGATGCCCAGTAGCCAGGGCGGCACCACACGAGCTGGTGGGAACTATGGAGATGGATACTAGGGTCAAAATCTGTGAGGCTGGGCTTGCTGGTGAAGCTCCGGGCACGGCAGCTTTGGGTGGGCATCTCCCCGGGGTACTTGCCTGTGCCTCCTTCCCACTCCTGGGCTGCCGCTGTGCCCAGCCACCCCCATGATGAAGACTTTAACAGTCTTTACTTTCACCTTAACTTGCAGTGGCAGAAATGGTTTATGGTCTCCTCGACCCGGACGGAGAACAGATTTCCCAGGGGCTGGTCCTTTGGCAGCTGCAGCCTTTAAAGCAAGATGCCAAAGGAGAAATCCTCCTCAGGTGAGGTGGCTGCGCCTCTGCGTGTGCCTCAGCTCCGCTGATATATCAGGTCCCGGACAAACATCATGGGAGAGTTTCATAACCCCTTTGGGTCGTTGTCTTGCTCATGGATCTGGATTTAGAGTCAGGGTGTGCATGTAATTAAATAACAAGATGAGGTGGGTAAGTGGAAGTCAAAGATTTTACCAGGCCAACCACTACAGCTGGAAGAAGTAAACAAGATTTTGAGTGCCCTGACCCTCCTTCAGGTATGTGTATCTATATATAGGGCTGTCTATTTATACACATTTATATATAAATGCGTGTGTGTATATCTGTGTGTGTGTATATATATGTGCTGATAAATAGTTTGAAATTGCAGTGATGTTGTGGTGAGATGATTTCTTTTCACACCAGACAGTGCCAGGTGTCAGTCAGGCTGGATATGGCCCCTTGAGCGCATGTCCCTCCCTGCGCCCCTGACCTTCAGCTTCCTCCCAAGACGAAGGTCACCCTCCAGCGTGCCACCCGCTCTGCCTCCTTCCTGCCGAACTCGATCCCTGGGCGCACAGCTTGGCCTGGTGACGGCTCCGGAGTGTTTTCTGGGTAGGCTTTAGGGGAAAACCCCAGATTTGCGGGAGCAGTAAGGGCCCGTAAGTGCAGAGTTTGGGCTGTGTGCTGGGCAGGGTGAGTTTGGCTGATGTTGGCTTTTGTAGAGGTGAGGTTTTCCCGCTGGCATCGGGAGATGTGCAGGGAGCCCTGAGCAGCCATGGGAGCCAAAAAAAGCAGAATAAGCCCGGTGCTGTGCCGGGGTGATGGATGGGCTATCGCCGCAGGGTCTCCTCCTGTGGTGCGGTGCTGCGTGGCAGTTGTCTTTGTAATTGGGAAGAAATACGGCCGCCGGTGCTGGCGGGGCACTGGGCGCGTGTCAGGGTTACTGTGCCGGCAGCGGGGGGCCGGGGGGCTACTGTCACCCCTGCCCGGGAACCACAGGGGATATTGTGCGCGGACAAGGGCCAGCGCTTCCCTGCACGCCTGGGGATGCTGTTGGGGGATTTGTGGTGGTGGCAGTGCTGGAAGCCGCCCCTGACCCCCGAGGGCTGTCCTCTGGGGCCGAGCCCGGCACGGCCACCCCGTGCAGGACGGAAGGTGTCTGTTCCACTCAGGGCGCTGCCTGCGGCCCCAAATCCGCTCCCGTGCCCCTCACCCGGGGCCGGGCTGTGCAGCTGCCGGCTGTCATCCCCCCGCGCCCCCGGCCTGGGGGGCTGCAACCCAATCCCTTCCCCATCCCGCGGGTTCCGCCGAGCCCCCTTGCCCGCTGACAAGGTATTTCTGGGCGGTAACCCGAGGCGCAGCCCCAGTCCCTCCGTCTCGGCGGGGAGGACAAGTTAATTCCCCAGATTTATGCACCCCCCGAGCCCCAGCATCTGCCGCGGGGTGGGGGGTGGGGGGGGACGGCGGTGCGGGGGGTGCTCGGCGCTGCCGGGGCCGGGCACAGGTGCGGGGCCGCCGCCCGCTTATAAATACCCCGGTGGCGGCGGCGGGGAGGGGCGTCCCGGTCCCCCCCCCACCTCCCCGTGGCCGGTCCCCCCGCCGGGGCTCGGCGGCGGAGCGGGATGCGGCGCGGCGCCCTCCCTCCCACTGGCAGCATGAGCCCGTCCTTCCTCCTCCTCCTCCTCCTCCTCGCCCTGCCCGCCCGCGCCCGGCGGGAGCAGGTGCCCGGCGGGGCGCAGCCGGGCCGCAACGCCCCCGCGCCTTCCTCCTCCTCCTCTTCCTCCTCCTCCTCCTCCCCGGCGGCGGCGGCGGCGGGGCCGAGCCGGTTCCCGCGGAGCCGCCCGGGGCGGCGGCGGGGCCGGCTGTATTGCCGGGTGGGCATCGGCTTCCACCTTCAGCTGCACCCCGACGGACGGGTGGACGGCGCCCACGACGCCAGCCCGCTCAGTGAGTGCCAGGGGGGCTCGGGGGGGCCGGGGGGCGTCTGGCCGTGCCCCAGCGCGGGGGGCTTCAGGGCAAAACCCTCCCGGAGCTGCGGCTTCCCCGTCCTTAGGGGTCCTTCTGGGGTGATGGAGCTCCTCGCTCCCCGCCGCCCTCACCCGGGGTGAGCTGCAGCCTTAGGGAAGGGGAGGTTGGGGGGCTGCCTCCCCCCGGGGGGCGCTGGGGGTGCTGCGCCCCGCGGGCTCGGGTGGGACGCTGCCCGGGGAGCGGGGCCAGCGCTGCCCTGGTCGCTTCGGGAAGTGCTGCCCCACGGGGTTCACCCTCCCCGAGGAAGCGACTCCGGGGGGACCAGAGCGAAGGCACGAGGTTCGTGCTCCCACCGCAGCACCTCGCCGGGGTACTGGAGGGACGATGCTGCACCGGCCTGTCCCTCGCACCCCTTGTCCGTCCTTCCCCCGTGTAACTTTTCCATCCTTCCCTCTGCATTCTCATTCTTCCAGCACAGCGGTAGGATATATTCAGTTTAAAAATAGGACTGAGGCTGACGTTCCCTGGAGAGAAAGCTGTGCTAACTCATGGCTTATCCTTCGGGTCGGAGTTGCCGTGGTATCCTGTTAGAGGGAATGAAATGGCAGGCGGGGATGAAAAATCACTTAAAGAGCCTGAGGGCTTTGGGCCTGAGGTGACCCTGGCAGCACACATGGCTTGAGCTGTGGGCTCTGCTCACGGAAAAACAGCCACATCTGGCCTGGGCCGAATAATTCAGGCCCGGGTCTGTGCCGTGGCCCCGCAGAGGAGGGCAGCCGGCGGGCAGGGGTGCTGGGGGGCCAGACGCCCTGCTTGGGGTTTTGAGGAGCACTGCGGGTGCGTGGCCAGGATGCAAAGGGATGGGTGGTAAAACGGGGTATCCACACAGGGGCTGTTCTGTGAGAGGTGAGTTTGGACGGGCTGCCTGCACCGTGCCCCCCTGGACCTTGTCTCGCAGCGGCACGGCAGAGGGGCTCTCCCCAGTGAGACGCGTGTCCCTTTGATGCCACAGCTGACTCACAGGGACCTGGATTATGTGAAGTTCCTTCCTCTTTTATCTGACGTTTTCTCCCCGGAAAGGTGATAGTGGCACCAACTCCGCACTTCGGAGCGGCGCCAGACCCAGCCAGGGGCACATGGTAGTGGGATTCCTGAGGAGCCATCCCCTATGGGGAAGATGTCACCTTTTGGCAGGGAAACCCTGGCTTTGTCCCTTGGGAAACTGGGTTTGACACAGGGCACCCCAGTACCGGGGAGTATGTCTCCCAGGCAGCACGGACGGCGAGTTTTGGGGAGCGCCGGAGGACAGGGAGTGTGCTGGAGAGGGTACGTGCCTTCTTCAGTGGGGCTGCGCAGCCCTGTGCCCCCTGGGAGCCTGGGGCATGTGGGGTGAGAGGGGCGGACCACCAGTCCCCCAAAGTGTCCCCCAAGCACTCAGTGCTGGGACCCAGGCGCCTCCGGGAGCTGCGCTTCCTCCTTAAAATAAACATGGGAAGTGGTGATCCGATCCCCCGGCCTCGGGGATTTAACAGCGGCTTCATGTTTGCTCTTGGCACGTTAATCCACGTGTCCCTTGGCTGGGGCTGGGCGAGATGCTCTCACGGACTCCCTCTTCTGGGACCGGGGCCACCGAACCCCCCCCCGGGGCCACCCCAGGGCCGCAGCTGGGGGTAGCGATGCTTTTTTCCCAAGGTGGAAGGCAATGTTGGGGACGTGGTGCTCCCCTCAGCTGGCGGGGGGTGTTGGGGGGACACCTGACCCCTGCTGCCACCCTTCCCCTGGCCCGAGGGGACACCGCGCTCTGTGGGGAAGCAAAACGTGTCGGTGCTGTTGCTGTATGATACTCGGTGGTTGGGGTCAAGGCACAATCCTGCTCAGAAAATACCCATTTGAGGAGAAAAAGGCTTATTTTCTCGTGGCTGCGCTGTGTAGCGCCCCGCTCCCCGAATCCTGCTGCGAGGAGGGGCCTAAGAAACCGTTATAGGTCCTTCTAGCCCCAAATGGTGTGTGTGATGCCTTTATTTCCGGAGTCCGGCATGTACGGGAGGAGGACAGCAAGGCTGATCTCAGCAAGCAGGTTGTAGGCACCAGGGGCTTTTCCCACCCTCGGGAGGGATGTCCCGGGGGTGAGCTTGCTCAGTCACAGCAGTTTCAGAAATTGTCCTCTGAAATGCAGCTTTTGGAAACAAAACCCCCACCCTACCACCCTGTTGCCATCCCGGAGTCGATGCAGGTCCCTGTGTGGGGCGGAGGGACGGAGCAGGAATGCTGCGTGGAGCTAGGTAGCCGAGGAGCAGGGTTGTGGAGAGGAATGCAAACCTATGGGACTGATTTTTTTGTTAGTGGTTTTTTTTTTTTATTTCTTTGTCACACAGATGTGAAAAGAACTGTGATTTATTTTGGGATTTCTGTCATCCTAGGTATTTTGGAAATATTTGCTGTGTCTCAGGGGATTGTAGGAATACGAGGAGTTTTCAGCAACAAATTTTTAGCGATGTCAAAAAAAGGAAAACTCCATGCAAGTGTAAGTAACCCTTTCCCCCCTGCTTATCAGTATGTATTGTTTGTTAAAGGCCTTGTGACACCTTTATGCGGCAGCGATGCTCCTGGGCAGGGCCCCGCTGTGCCGAGCCCCTTCGGCCCCACGCTGGGTGGCATCGTCACCGCGCAGACGGATAGGGGACAGGTGGAGCCAGCCCCCCGCAGCCTACATCCCTGCTGACTGCCTTTAGCCAAGAAAAGTGCCTTTTCTTTTTTTCTTTTCTTTTTTCTTGTTCCCCCCCCCCCCCTTTGCAGTTGGGTGTTTGCATCAAAAGGACTCGTTCTGTGAGCATTGGCGGTTTATTTTTAGCAACTTCTGCAGCAGATCGCGCAGACGGTTGTAGCCAAACGTCTGCTGGGGGGATGGCACACGTGGGGCCGGTAGCCCCCCCCCGTTGTGGCTGGGGGGAGTCCCGTGGCAAGAGCCTGGGTCAGGGCATCGGGCAGGCGAGGTCCAGCCCCTGTGGCCGCGGTGCCACTAGAGAGGAAAAATCACAGTAACTCTTGTTTTCCTAAATGTTGGCATTTTCTGCAGGTCTCATTGGGCTTCTCCCAGGGTTTTTGCGTGGAATGAATCTTATAAGTTGATTCCACTTTTTTTTTTTTCCCCCAACTTCAAGATGCTGCTGCCTCTTTTTTTCCTGTTAGTTCTAGAGGTCCTTTAAACAAATGGAAGTAACCACTGTGCTTAGCTGAAAGTGATCGTGTTTTAGGGCTGTGTATAAACGCAAAGCCCAAAGAAGGGCATTTTAAAGCAGCATCTGGGACAACCTGTCACCTGAGGTGGTTCCTGGGGAGGCTGCTCAGGGCTGATAGCCGGGAAGAGGGAAAAGCCGACTGCCTGCCCCGCGGTGTGAGCCAAACCTCCCGCTCACGAGGTGGATGTCACTGGTGTGCTTACACTGCCCGTGCCCGCAGATGGCCTCCCGGTGAGATTGATGAACTGGCCTCTCTGTCCCTTGACTCTTACTGGAGTGTTGCCCCTGAAGCCTAATGATGCTTAAAGGCTGAGCACGTGGTTGCTTATTTTGGGAAACTAAGTAGGAGTGGGAAGGGCGTCCAGGGGCAAGGGGTAATGGCTGCGTGGAGGAAATCAGGAGGGATGGAGATGGGGCAGGAGGAGGCCGGTGGGAAGGTGAAGGGAGGAGAGGAGAGGGGAGCAGGAGCAGCGTGATCCCCAGGCCCTCCAGAGCCTCCCCTCCCTCACAGCATACAATGGGCCCCTTATTCGAGCTGAAGCCTTGATTTATGCCCTGGCGCAGGCAGAAATTAAATCAAACCTCATCGGTGTATGGTTAATTGTCGGCACACAAAGGGCAGTGCCGGAGAGGGACCTCAATTAGGCGGGTCAGAGCGGGGGGTGAGGACACACGATGCCCCACTCGGATGAAAGCTGCAAATTTGTAGAAACTTGACCCAAATGTCTAAAGATTGCTGGCCTAAATAATGCCGATAATGCAAACCCGGCATCTGTTGTTCTTTCCTGCCTTGGCAGGATAAAGTTATTTCATGGCCTAATGAGTTTTGAGCAGTACAAAGCGCGTCCTGCGCCCGTCACTCAGGGCAGCGCTTTGATATGGGAGTCACGCTGGTGACTTTGTGCTGAACCGCAGATAAAAGTCATTCCTGCCGGGATTCGGGCTCCTTCGAAACCGGCTCTTGGGGCCCAGCTTTATCCCAGCTCGCTGCTTTACAGCAGCCCTCCTTCCTTTTTTTTTTTTTCTTTTCTTTTTTTTTTTTTTATGGCAACTTAATTAAATTACCAAGCGGTTCATTTTTAGAGGCATCAGCTTCAGAAAATGACAGTAATCCCGGCAATTATCAGTTGCATGCACAGATGGCTTTTTCCTCGTTGTTAAATCCTCAGTCCCCTGTTCGTACATTTTTAGCGTGGAACGGGCAGGAGGGGGTTTGGTGTCGGTCTCGGCGGGGGCCGTCACGAACCCCCGAGGACAGGTTTGCCCGTGGGGGTCTTGGGAAATTCTCCATTCTCAGGAGTTGTTCTGAGTTGACCAAGCTGGAACAAACCCCTGTTGAATTGGGTTTTGATATTTGACTTCAGGATTGCTCTCAGTGATGGTGTCCGGAGCTGCTGCAGAGGGAACGCGATGGCCAGCCAGCGCCATGGCCATGCCGCCTGCCCCGTCCCGGGAAAAGTGCTTTTTCCCGTCTGTGGCGGTGCGATTGCTGCCTGTCGGGGTGACGACGAAGCAGCAGCTGATGGGCTCCCGGGGCGGTTTGGCTGTCTGGGGCCGAGGGCTTCCCCCCCGATGCTGGCCATGGGTCCCTGCCCTCTGCGCTGCTGGCGGGAGCGGCCCATGGCATCCCTCCCTGTCCGGGGCCGGGGACCCCCCGCTCTCCTGAATCCCACTCTGGAGCGGATGCTGCTCTGACTCTTAGGGAGCAGCTCCCCCAAAACACTTTAAATGGGGACTTTTCCTGTGATGCTCCAGGTGGGGAGCCAGGCAGTCTTTTGCGGGGTGGCATTGACCTAAAATTGCTGGGCCAGGTTGGAAACGCCAATTGGGCTTTCCCATGAGCAAAGCAGCATCGAGCTCAGCTGTCTGTGGGGGGGTACGTACGAGCAGGGGCACGAGCATCTTCTCCTGGTCATGTTAGTGCTGGCAAAGCCCGCTGGAGTGGGTTTGGGTATCGGATCCGCAGCCGTGCCCAGCCTCGATGCCCGGGCCAGGGAAGATGACGTCATCTCCTGCACCAAAAAAGCCTGTTCTTGCCCTTTACCCAGATCCCACTGGGAAACGCAGGGTCTGTTTCGGGGCCGTTAGCGCTGAGCACCCTTTCAGGCATGTGCGTCGCTGCCTCAGTCAGTCCTAAAACCCCCGGGCAGCGGCCGATGCGGGGTGTCTCGCCCGAGCGCCGCTGCCCGTGTTGGGGCTTCGGAAAGCAGCAAGGGGCCAGCACAGCCTCGCCTCGGGAGGGTGAATACTTCTGCACGGGCGATACGGCATCGAAGGTGTGTTAACAGGCAGGGAAAGCAAGAATGAGTCACTGAGGTGACGTTTCTTTCAAGCGGAGAGCAAAAGGAGGCTTAATTGTAAGTGCGACGAGGGAAAGCACGCGTGACAGGCTGGGGACTCTGCCACTACTGCAGTGCTTCCCTGGCTTCTCTGGTTCAATTGGGGGTTTAAAATGGATCCCAGCCAGTTGGCCTTTTGCGTGGTTGTAAGGCACTGCTTGGGGGTTTTGTCTTGTTCTCCATCGCTGGGGGTTTCGAGGCTGGAGAGCTCAGCGCCCCTTTCACCTCAATAGTTTCAAGGCGTTGCTTGTCAGGGCACCAGGTACCATGTCCGTGGCCAGATTAAAGCCTGGCGAAGGGCTTCAGAGGGGTCCCTGGAGGGGTCCCAGGGACATGGGTACATAGCCAGGGCATTATGGCTCTAATTTTGCATTTTCTGTGTGCTTTTTCTTTTTTCCCCTTCTCCCACTTGACAAGAAGGAGCTGTTACAGGCAGCGTTCAGCCTGTCCTCTCAGGCAGTGGGAAGCCTTTCCCCTTGGCTGTTTGGGAGCCAGTGTGGCCACCTTGTTTGTAAGAGGCGATGCTCTTGGGCTGCAAGTCATTTCAGGTTATCAAGGGACAAAATGCCCCGAGTTCATTTGAGACACAGAAGATGGGGGAAAAAAAAAATAAAATCCAATACAATCAAAGCCATGTTCAGTGAAGCAATGAAAATCTCCATGCAAATTGCCTTTGCAGATTATTAAGCGATGATTCAGTGCCCAGGCGAGGGGTGCGAGGGTGGGAAGGGAGGTGGAGCGGGGGCTCAGCCCCAGGGCGCTCGGCGGGGATGCGGAGCTGCGTCTGCCTGCGGTCGGTGGGAAGGGCAGGAGGGAAGGGTTCTGCTGGGGCGAGAGGGGAGGATGCTGATGGGGCAGACCAAGCCCCTTTTGTCCAAGAAAGTCCAAAATTGGGTGATAAGCGGCTATTGAAAGTATTCATCTTGGGGTTTTTCCAGATCGCTGGGTGCCTGGTGGCCTCAGAGTAGGTTCCCCAGGTGCCCCGTGTTGCTGCTCGCCCCTTCGGAGCTGGTTTGGGGGAGACGTTAAAATCCAGTGAGCGTGGCGGGGCAGGGGAGGGGTAGACCCAGCCCTTTGCTAACGTTGCCCCCCGTCTCTGTCCCCGCAGGCCCGGTTCACGGCAGACTGCCATTTTCGGGAGCGTTTCCAGGAGAACAGCTACAACACCTACGCCTCGGCCGTGCACCGCAGCCCGCGCTCGGGACGGCAGTGGTACGTGGCGCTCAACAAGCGGGGCAAAGCCAAGCGGGGCTGCAGCCCCCGCGCCCGCCCCCAGCACGTCTCCACGCACTTCCTGCCCCGCTTTCGGCAGCCCCAGCCCCCCGAGCTCGCCTTCACCGTCACCCTCCCCGAAAAGAAGCCGCCGCCAAAACCAAAGGTCGCCCCATCCCCGCCTCGGAAAAACCCCAGTCCCGTCAAGTACCGTCTGAAGTTTCGCTTCGGGTAGCACACCATGGCGGGGGGACCGGTGCCGGAGCAGCTTTTGGGGTGACCCCATGGGTGACATGCCCCCCCCCCCCCACCGGATGGACATGGGGAGGCTCTGTGTGGCCGTGATGGGCTCGGGGTCTTCTCTTCACCCCACAAAGCGGACGGCATCCTCGGAGGCGGGCGGTGTAACTTGGGATTTCCAAAGACTGTTCCTGTGGAGCGGAAAACACTTGATGGACCTGGGGTTAATTTTCTGTTGGCGAAAGAAGCAGAAAGGTACCTCTATGGAGAACATGTTTTCTTAGCTTACCTTCACTAGTGACTCTTCTGACAATCATTTTCATACAAGAGATATGTTCAGAGCCAACCTATTAAGTGCTTTTTTTTTTCCTTTTTGTATCTCTTTTTTTTTTTTTTTTAATCTCCTTTTTGCTGCACTTTTTTTCTTCCGACCATACCTCAGACACCGTATATCCAGGTCTGCCCCTTCCCCTTCTCTCACAAACCAGCTCCTCCCTTCCACGAGACCACCAAGCCCGCCGGATTCATCCACCTTATCTGTGGTGCCAGGGGTCTTAAAAGTCTTTGTTGGCAATAATAGATATATTTGTATTTTTTTTTCTTTTTTAAGGGTTGCAGGCTCGGGGAGGGCGGCTGTTTGCAGCCCCGCTCCTGGTGCTCTCTCCTTTTCTTCCTGGGACAGCTGGAGGAGCCAGTCTCCTCCTGTCCATCAAAGTTACGGCTTCATGTCTGTGTTTAAAATACCTCTGCCCCGGCCCCTCCGCAGCCCTGCTCCCTGGGGACGGGGATGCGCTCAGCCCCCGGCTGCCCACCGGTTTCTTCCAACAGTTTGCGCTGCTGATTTATTTTATCGCTCACAACGCACTTACAGAGGCGGGGGAAAGGGTTTTACTTCATAGCGAGCGTGGCGACGTGGCAATAAACGCTGTTACAGCTACTCGTACCTTTGGAAGTGTTTTTTCCCATCCGGGCTGCCCTAATGGCCCTGACGGTCGAGGTGTTTCTCCCGTGTGGTGTTACCTGTGGAGTAATTGCGCGTATGGAGTTTTTAATCAGCACTTAGCTGTGTTACGTACATACAGAAAACGGTCGCATTGAACCTCACCGGTTAAGCCTTAATATTAGCTCAGGTGGGCTCGTGTTAGCAAACCCCTACCCCCCCAGCCCTGCCAGTGCCCAGCAGCAATAACCAGGGCAGGTGGCACTGCCCAGCCTTTTCTGCAGATCTGAGCATGTTACACGTGGTTATTTCGGTTGAAATGGTGGTTCTTTGCTCGTTGTCCTCCTGGGCAGCCCCTGGCTTGGCCGCAGCTGCTCCACGCGGCAGCAAACGCTTTGGCACAAGGGCGTGCACCCCACCATGGGGATGGATGGGGATGCCGGAATAAAATATAATCATGCTTCATTTTATAACCTGTTTGTGTAATCTCTTGCCTGTCTGCTGTCCGTGCATTTTTTTTCTTTTCTTCTGCTGGAGGAGTAAAATAATTGTTGCTTAAATGAGCTGCTCTGCATGTTTCTGTAGAGGGTTTGGCTGGCGTGGTCCCGGCAGCAGGGTGGAGCACCGCAAAAATCAGCCTAGGTGCCTCCTTCATATGTCCCTATCTTGTGCGGCGAGACAAGCCTCCCGAGGGCTCCTCTGGGGCAGCTTTTGGTCCTGAGTCGCAGCAGGGGACTGCAGCCTGAAGACGGACAGGCTGTGCTCCACGGACAGCCCGACAACGAATTTACAAAATTCAAATAATGCTGCTTATCTGCAGTTCAGCAGCCAGGCACAATTAGGTGTAATTAATGCTCAGAGAAGCATGGGCCCACCACAATGAGTTAATTGAATGCAAAGATGTGCAGGAGACGCATAGGAGAGTGCCGTCCTCAGCCCCAGCCCAGGGTGGGCGCCTGCAGCTCCCTGGGCAGGTACGAGAGGAGCCAATGTACCGGCCCCATGCTGCCACTGCTTTCCTTCAGAGGGAAAAGGGTTTTTTAATCTTATTTTAAGGAAAATTCTTGTTGATCACTAGCCTGTACGACAAAACAATGGTTTGGTCTGTGCGTTCATGGGCAAAAACTGGTCCCGGACTGAGCTGCGATGGCAGCATCCCATGTTTGCCATGGCGACTGCCGGGGCTGCTGTCACCCTGGGGGGTCAGCCCAGGAAGGAGGGTCCTCTCAATCTGCAGGGGCTGAGCACCCCGTCACCTCCTGCTTGTGGTTCCAGCTGAACCATGTTTCCCCCTGCGCCCCTCGCTGTTCCCGCTGGGGAGAAGAGCAGAGGAGCGTTTATTGTGTTTCAGGGCTGTGGGGTGAAACGTGGCTGAGGAATCAGCCTGGGTGCCTCCGGGCTGCGGTCAAACCCGCGCTCCCCCCGTCGCACCCCATTTCTGCGCGTCAGGGGTGGCTGCTGAAACACTGAGGTTTCAGGTGGGTTTTCCAGCAGCCAGGAGCAGCCCCACAGCACACGGGAAGCTGCGGGGGGAGGCGGGGGCTGCAGTATTGCAGTAATGATTAAAACATAGTTACGCCGTGGCAATAAGGAGGTCGGTGCCACGGCAGAGAGCATCCTGCTAGCGAGCTCAGCCGGGAGCCCAGCGCAAGTCCATGTCAGTGGTGTGGGCTGATGAACCTTCCTGTTCCCCTCTGGCCACTCTTCTGCAGGGAAATCAAAGAGGTTTGCTGATCAGGAGACTGAAGGCATGTTAAAAAAATGGGTAAATATCTCTGTTAAATTTAAAAATATCCTGCAGACAACTGGAGAGACTTTTAAGAAATAAGGATAACTTTTTCAGAGTGTTATGTTTCTTGCATTTCAAAATGTGTTCGGCTAACTTTTATTTACAGCTGTTGATGCCCTTTAAAGCTTTCTGGCAACCGTTTTGCCAGCGGAGCGGAGGCAACGTTGCGCCAGCCGCCCTGAGCAGGACCAGCAGCCCGGAGCCTCCCGCGGTCCCGCTCCCAAGGCAAGGGGGAGCCTCCTGGCCTTCCGCGGGGGGGGATTTACGGGGAGCAAGGACGCCAGACCAAACCGCTTCTCTTCCCCCTTTCCTGCTCGTTGGCAGCACTTACCCTTCCACGCTGGTGGGAGTTTTGCTCCTGCGGAAGCAACGGGAGCGAGAGTGCACTCGGTGGGGTGACGTGAGGGAGGGGAAATTGCTGTGACAGCCCAGGAAAAGAAGCAAGGCTCTGGCTTTGCAACTCCGACTCAGACATAAACTATCCTGTCAGCTGCTCCTGTTTCATCCGAGTGGATTTATCGTCTTGCCTTGGACACCGTTAATTGCTGGACTCCTAAGCAGATTTTTGTACTTATTTTACATAAAAGCTCTTTATATTGCCTTTAAATCTTGTTGCACATGGAGGAAAAACCTTCTGGGAAAATCAAGGGCTGGGGGGGCTTTCCTTCCCCTCTTTTTGGGGTGCTGAGGGCAGCAGGGCTCACTGGGGAAGGGGGTCTGTGTGTGGGGACGGTGGGGGGGGTCTGGCTGCTAGAAGCACGCAGGGAGGAGAGCTGTGCATCGGCGGCTGGGTGGCCTTTGGTGGGTGACCAGCGGCCGCTCAGGCAATTTTAGTTATGAAGAAGGCTGGTATGAGCCTGGGATGGGTGGCATCCAGGCAGCCAGGAAGATAACAGGGATGTATGAAGTTAATTGTCCTCGGCCCCCAGCATGATGCCTCCCAGCTCTTTGTCAGCAAGGCTAAAAATGGCACAATTGCACAATGTGGATGAATACGTAAAATTCGCCCTTTTTCTCTCTCCCATTTACTTTCTGAGTCATCTTTTCATGCAGGCTTTGCAGATATAAAAAGTCTCAGATGTTGACTAGGCAAAGTCCCACACTGGGAGAGACGTCGCGCCTCTGGCAGCTCCGCTCAGGGCATGACGTTGGCAAGTGTTGGAACAAACACGAAGCCTCTGGGGAGCCCCCAGCTCCCTTTTTGCCCTGCAAAGCTGGTGTACCACCCCATCCCTTCGCCATGCGCTGGCCGGGCAGGCCGGGCTGGTGGCCACCACGGACTGCACTGGTGGCATATCCCCCCCAAGCGAGTAACTCCAAACTGAACTTATCACCCCGTGAGGAAAACACTGGCTGAAACCCCACATAGTTTGAGAAGTTGGGGGTTGGCACAGTGTGTTGTTTTTTTGGTTTGTGGGTTTTTTTTTTTTTTTTTTTTCTTTCTCGTCTACTCTCTCTGACTTACCACTGTGGTGCTGGGGAGAAAGAGCTGGAAACGAAACAAACGAAGGGGATTCCCAAATTCCTTCCCAGGCAACTGCCGCCTTGGAAGGAGGCACAAATCCGCATGGAGATGGGGAAGGGGCTGCGGGGAGCGCAGGGGAGCGTGCTGGGCCGCCGGCCGTGCCCTGGGTCTGGGTTCTTGGGTGGATTTGTTAAATTTCTGACACGAAGAAGGCCCCCACGTTCCCCCCCTCCCTGTCACATGGCGTTTTTCTCCCCCGCAGAGGTTCATCTCTTTCTAGACCCCCGGGAACACTCGCCGGGGTCCTGTGCCGCCGGACCACGGTGTGCCATGGCTCGGGGTCCCCAGCCTGCGCCCCGCCGTCCCCCGCTACCCACCGAGCCCTGGCGCAGCTTCGCCCCACGGCCCCCCGGGGGGGGGGGGGGGGCACAAAAAAACCACCCACGCGGGGGCAAGTGGACAGAAATCGGGTGAAATAGCTTAAAAAAAATCGGGGTGTGAGGCACCGTGTGCCCGGCCTGCGTCTGTTTCCGTGGCGGCTACAGGTGTTTGCACGACCGGGGTTGCAGGGGGGGTGTTGCCCGCACTCGGCTCTGCCCTTGCGGGCACGGCAACCACCCCCTGCTCCCCGCCGGGGGCTGGGCACGGCCACCGCGCCCTCACGCCCACTCGGCCCGCCCAAAATACCCCCAAAACCGACCAAAAAACCCCCAAAACCGAAACCCGGAGCAGCTCCCCCTCCGGTCTGCCCAGCCCCCCCCCCCCCCGCGCGCGCGGCCGCTGATTGGTCGGGCGGGGCTGGCACGTGCGGGCGCCGCCGTTGCGCTTGGCTCGCGCCGCCGCCGCCACAGGGCGCCCGGTGGGTGCCGGCGATGGGGGGTGGCGCCCCCGGCCCGCCGCGTCCCCACTCCTACGAGGAGTACCTGCAGGAGCAGGTGGCGGAGCGGGACCTGCACTACCTGGAGGTCAGTGGGAGGGAGGGGGCGGCGCACACCTCCCCCGGGGCGCGCCGGCCGGGCCAGCGGGGTGGGCCGCGCCGGAGCCCCCGCGGTCGGCCCCGGGCTGGTCCCTCGGGGGGTACCAGCCAGGGGACAGGCCAGCGCTTGGCTCCCGAGGGGAGTCGGGCGCGTTGTGGGCTTGCGAGGGCTTTGGTGCCCGTTGGGTGCGAGGGTCTCGTTAGTGAAACTCGCCATTCCCAGGGAATAAACCGTTCTCCTGCCCCCCGAGCCAGCCTTCCCCCGGCGGGGAGGTGGCACGGCTCCGGCGCACGCACAAACCCTACACACAGCAGGAGTCTGCTGGACCGGGGAAGGGAGGCGGCGGCGGTGTTGGTGTCCTGGTGGGCCAGAGGAGCGCAGCGGGGTTAGCCCCAACAGGGCTCTGCTCGCAAGCCGGCTTCCCAGCACGGGGCGGGACCTGAAAGCCTTTCCCTGAGCAGCTGTCTGTCGTAGTGTTCGCTGTTGAAACGCACCCAGAGGAACAAACATCCCCTCTGTCTAGAGGGACGACGTGAGGACTCTGAGGCCGGTGTTGGTGTGCAAAGGCAGCCTCAAGCTAGCGCTGCCCTGATTTTTAACCAAAACAGGGAAGAAAATTTTGTCCAGTGATTACAAAGCACAGTTTTTAGGCTGAATCGCTCCAAGGGATGTGTCTGGTCGAACAAGGCACATCACAATGATATTCAAAGGCTGCTGACTGCTGAAATTTTGACCTGTAAAAATGATAGTGCATGTTGCTTGGCGGAAAAAGCTTTGGGGAAAGTGGCAAAAGGTTTTTCTGTCTCACACTTAGAAGGCATGTGGTTGATTATAGGTTTGCTCTCAGAAAGCAGTAATCCCCATTTGGCTTTAAGACATTGGGAGGGAGTCGGGCAGCCTGGCTGGGGTGGGAGAGGCAGGGGGTGTTCCCGAGTTGCTTTGACTGTCAGGGCTCTTCAGGTATCTTGGCTTCACCTGGAGGAAATATCTTATCCCCAGCTCTGCCACCTCCTGCCCCAGAGCTCAGCTAATCAGCGCTACTCACCTGCAGCGTTGTCAGTTTAAATTGGGGAATTGGTTTCCAGCTGGAGGTAGAAAAAGAAGAGTGCAGGTCCTTTCCTGGGGCCCAAGTGTGATGCAGGTAGAGGAAGGTGGACAGGGCTTCAGCTGCTGAGATTTATTTGATGCTGCACAGGCCATGGTGGCATTACCCACCCTGAGTACCCCAGCTCCTCTGGTGGTCCTCCATCGTGAGCCTTTGTTAGAGGGGAGCAAGGTAGAGCTTGGTGGTGCCTGTGGCTCCCGGCTGCCCAGCACCCCTGTTTTTGGGGGTGTTGAGCAGACTGCTCTCTCCTGAGTTAGCTTTTCCGGTGGGTCCTGGTGGTGGGGGAGGAGGAGGGCGGGGGGGGTGTCCTTGCTGTCCTGGCACTAACCGGGATCCCTGCCCATTGTCTTCTTTTACCTGCAGAGTGAGGCGGTGGCACGGCAGCTGGTGGAGCTGGGATTCCGTGGCTCAGGGAATGTGCTGCGGTGGGAAGAGTTCGAGGCCCAGGTGGCAGCAGCGGCGCTGGCGGCAGCGGCCCCCCAGAAGTAAGTGTCTGCCTGCCTGGGGCCTTTCGGACACCTAAATACTGCTACTTGGTTACAAAATAATGCGCTGTAATACCTGGATGATCCTTTCAAAGCTGTAGCCAAAAAATGTGTGTTTTCTAACACTTCAGACTTGTGGGATTGATGGTTACAAGACAGGGAACGTACTGATGGAAAAGGGATGGCATATGAGAAGGGAAAAATATCCTTTCTTTCCTGATTATTTGTTGGGCTTTAAGGACCACATTTATTGAGTAACATAGTCTAGAGTTCCCTTCCTCTCAACAGCAGTGAGTAAACTCCTCTTGGTCCTGTGCGAGTCTTTTCCTGGGTCAGGGAGACTGGGAGTGCTGTGGCGTTGCTCTCTCTTTACATAGGGTAGCTGAAGCAAATCACGCAAAGGTCTAGGTGAAGTAGCACTTGAGAAGAGTTTTAAATGGCTCAGACTGGATGAGGGTCTCTTTGGGTATTGTTACAAGGTGTCTGCTCTTTTATGTGGACTGGTTTACTTCCATTTCCAAAACCCTTTGAGGGAGAGCTGGTTTACTCTCCAAGTGTCTGACAGAGGAAGTTCAAGTGGTGCATATTGCAGGGGTTTTTTTAGGCTTTTGTTTGGTTTTGTTGTGAGTTTTGCCATCTCATACTTGTTGCAGCACGTACTTCCACGAAAACTCACGCTGCACTGGGAATTCACGGCTTTATCATGTCTTGTGGCTGGTTTCCCTTGCCTTTTTATTTTTGCACCTTCTCCGCTCTGTTTAACCAGCCTGTAAATCTTAAAACATTTAGCTGTTTACTTTCCTGGTTTCTTCTTTTCTTTGTCTCTTGAGAAAAATAAATGAACAGCTCTCGTAAAGAGTGAACTTTTGTTGGTGCCTTGCTGCAAGAAGCTAAATAATTACAATACTTACTTTGTCAACATGATTGGTGAATAGTAGAATTACTGAGCAGTCTTATTCTCCTGTAGTGCTTTTCCCTTTTCGTGCTACAGTCAAATTATCATTTAATAATTTAACAGCATGTATCAAATGCCTTTTGTAGCACTTGCGGGCCGAGATGATGTGCTGCGTAGTTAAGCTATTGCCGTACTTCATGTACAATCCTGTATCAAAGTCCTATTCCAGGCGTAAGGTGACTTTTTTATTTTATTTAAAGAACTAACTGTTCATGCCACTATATGGAGAAACTGATTTTGCAAACCCAAAGGCTTAATTATTTGAATAAGGACAGAAGGGATTGATATTGTTTTTCATGAGTGTTTAGACTAGTAACACCCTGTGGCTTGTGCCCAGGTGCATTCTGCAGCGAGATGCAGCTGGTGGCGATGGTGCTGATGACGCCAGGAGGGTAAGGACTGAACTCACATGACTGACTGGTTGGTGCTGTAGTGTTCTTGTGAAGTATGTTTCTAAAACTCTTCTAGCGATTCCACGTGCGGAGAGGAGTGAAAATGAACTAAAGCCAGAGCTCTCAGTGCAGTAGTCTGTCTCCTTGACGTCGAGCAGGTATTCTGTCCTACTGTCCTTTTTTGTTTGGTTATTCTTTGTTTAGTTTCCCATTAGTTTGTAAGGAGAGATGTCAGGGCTGGCTCACGTGGTCTATTTTAACTGCGTGTGGCTGAGCGTATTATCCAAAAGTCTGCGTCAGGAGTTGCTGCTGTCAGGGCTTCTGAATTGTCTGTTCGCAGAAATAGATCTGTGGTTTTCTCTGAGCAGAAGACACTTTCCTCGAGTTGGACTTGTCTGCACAGGTCTCAGAAACTGTCACTGTTAATTTTGACTGCCCAGATGATTTTTGCACATGAGAGCAAACTCCTTAGGGAGGTGCCTTCAGGATTTCTGCTTTGATGCTCCTCTCCATGCCCCACCTTCTGCCACCACACTACTGGTGGGTACAAAAGAGTTAACAGGGCTATTTCCCATCCACAATCATCTCCCCCATGAGAGAACAACAAACGTGAGTCATTGAAGTCAACGCTGGGATATATGGCTCGGTTGATACGGTGGGGGGTTATTTGGATCAAAACACAGAGGAGTTAGCTGCTAAGTGGCTTTTTGTGTTCTCTTTGGGAAACAAACTTGTGTTCAATGGTTTTGGAAATCTCTGCAAGTGGCTGATATTCATAGCAATGGAGTTCCCGCAGCTGGAGTGCTTCCCCTGTGCCTGACGGATATAAATTCACTAAACTGTAAGAAACGGTCTACACCATTTGTGTTGCACAACAACAGCTTCAAGCTCCAGTCGCTCAAAAGTACTAAAATAAGCCAACAGCCCTATTGTATGTTGTCTCTCTTGCATTTTGACTCTATGGGGTGCCACTGGGTATTATACATAGCTGCTGTGTTTGGTGTAGGTTTCCATAATTCCTATTTTATTTTTGGGGTTTCTCTGTCAGTCGTCAGAAACACTTAATGTAGGCAGGCTGTGTGAGTTGGCAACCTTTTATTGCCATGCCTTTTACTGCTGCAACTGCATCGCAGAACAATCACGGAAACCTGTAATTTATTGGACATGTAAAGCCTTACGCAAAGATTAGTAACTAGGAAGTGTCCTCTTAGCTGCAACAAAATACTTCCAAGCATAGTTCCTGCAGAGGAAGGAACAAGTCGTCGAGGCAGAACTCAGTCGATGATGTAGAGCAGTAGTGAGGGTGAGCACAAAGAAGGTGGTCACTCTTAGGATGCTTATCTACTTTTGTAGTCGTTGCTTAAAGGTCAGGGTTTGCTCGAGAACTATGTGGTATTATTGATGTGTAGGAAGGCTCACCTTGACTAATATTTGCGAAACTACTTTCAGAGTGGCTAAGTATTACACCATATTGCCAAGCTGCTTCTGATCAGAAGGGCCAGTATTTTCTGCAGATGTCTAGAACGGTAGCGTGGTTTTCCTCTGAATCCTTACCTCCACCTTCTGAATGCCTCTCGCTTAGTTAAACAGCATTATCAGTTCAGGCATGTACTTGGTAGGATTGGTAGGACTTCCTTTACAAGTGGTAAAAATAAATTGAGTACATGTTGCAGAAAATGGATTTGGGTGGGCAGGAGGCAGTGCGTTTATTAACTGTCTTTGTGAGGCGCTTAAACTTTTATGGTCTTAGCGTCACATCTGAAGTCAAGTGAAAATTGATAGGGGAAAGGAAATAGAAGTAAGACTAGTTCTTTTAAAATACTTGGTGCTTTTCTACAAAATAGGGATAGGGTCAGAGAGTTGATTTAGGACTTCTTTTGTTAAGAAGAAAGGAACGGGGTAATAAAAGCGAACCTCAGAGTTTGAGAGGCAGATAGAAGCACAACGTGTCATCTGTTCTTTGCGACAAGGATGTATGTGTGTTCCTTCGGGATGTGAAATGAAAGGGCTTGAGTTCTGTGTTGTTTTTTGTTTTCTGTAACAGAAGCAAATTAGAAATAAGGATTTTTACTCTTTTTTTTTTTTATATTTGGTCATCTCTAAATGAGTGCGAGGTTGTGTATTCTTTCTGTTATCTGAAGTGGCAGAGGTGGAAAAATCTCACATTGCTCAAAGGTGTCCTGTAACTTGCATAGCATTGATGTTGAAGAAGGTTTTTTCAGTCGAGCATGCACATTATAAGTAAAATCCTGGTTGGCATCAGGGCAGGAGACAACTTAACTGTCAGTTGTCTCAGCTAGAAGTACCGTATTGCCGCATGACGCTTTGACCTCGGCTTCTGATCGAACGATCTGAGACAGCAGCAGTTCGTAACTGCTTTTGTGTTTGGAAGCCTGGATCCGGGCTGCGTGGACTTGCTGACATCCGTACGGCACCGATGCCCGTGTTTTACTGTGGGATTACTGTGGCCTCTGCTTGCCAGGGAACTGGGCTGCTTTCACGTGGACTTGAAGTGACTTCTGACTGGCACACGAGTGTTCCCTGCCGACAAGGATCAGCGCTAAGCAACACCAGGTAGGCTGTAAATCGCTTCCATATCAGCTGCCGCTGTATTGATGCTCACGTCGGACAGTTGTCCCGGGTGCTGCCCGGTAAAGCCCGCAGCCGAGGAGTGGCTGCGATGGGCAGGGTGCTGGGATGGGGGCTTGGGTGCGTTACCTGCTGTCACCAGGAGAGGACTCCCTCTACTAAAGATTCACAGCCCGGCTGAGCAGCGTGACCAGTGGTAGGGGCAGACGATGGTAAGGGGAAAAAAAACCCAAACAAAAGAACTGGAACCGTCCTCGTTAAGGCTTTCCTCTGCAGGAAAGACCGCTATTTCCATGCGGAGCATCTGGGCTGGATCGCTCAGGCGGGGTTGGAAGTGCTGCATGTGCAGGAATATTTAGAGCCGTGTCCTGGGAAACGCAGGAATAATGTCCAGCTACAAGCTGCTCTGGAACGGAGTGGTGGATCTTTGTCCTCTGAAATTGGTCTGTTTCATGTGTAAAATACCCATTTGTTGGTTATGGGGTTTTTTTTGGCCTAGGAAGAGCACGAGGGTGAGGAGCCAGGCATCAGCCAGGACGCGTGGCGTGCCTGAGATGGCGAGGGTATACAGCATCATTCCCAGGCTGAATTTCTGTGGCTAAAGCCTTTGGAGCAGGGACAGGAACGGAGAAATACTTCTCCTGTGGAAATGCAGGTGGGAGCAGAACAGCAAATGGCAAAGCTGGGCTTTGCTCCCGGGTGGTAGAAAACTTGGATGTAAGTTTCATGAGCCAGAGGAGGAAATTAAACCCTGGTGCCGCCATCCTGGGAGTGTGTGTTAAGCCTTTGTCAGTTGTTACCTTCTTCTCTTATTTTTTGCATAGTGCGATTCAGGAGGTACCTTACAGACTGCCCCTTCATCACAGAGAGCAGAAAATGAAGCAGAAGGGGGAGCTCATTTCATTTCTGCAGACTCTAGGCTGGAGACAGTTGGAGAGCAGTCTGCTTTGAAATGTTCCGCGAGCGTCCTGCCAAACTCAGTTAGCTTGAACCTGGCTCTCTTTGGCCCCTGATCCCTTTGTGCTGCTGCTCCTCTGATCCTTTACCCAGGAGGTGTGGGCTCCCAACCGCCTCTGTCTGCTGCATGTGTTTTTATGTGTATAAATGTTTCTCTTGGAAAAGCACTCAGGTCTAATTAAAACGTATCTCTTTTCCAAGCCCTGTGGAAAACAGGTCTTTTGGTACATGGGTCGACTGTGAGTCTTTGTCTGTCCTCGCTTTCTTTGACCTGCTCTTAAACAGGCCACTAGAAAGAAACATTAAAAGCGAGGGAGGGAATGTTGGGTGGTTATTTTTGTTGGGTTTTTTGTTTGTTTGTTTGTTTTTTAAGTATTGTTTTGGATTTTGGTATTGCAGGGGATCCCACTGAAATATAATGGAAAGAATTAAATTTGAGGACCCTGCGCTTAATGATAGCCTAGTTCTTTTTATGTACTGCAGTGACTGGAGATGCAGGAAATGCCAAATCCCAAAGCAATTATGTGTCTATAATATTAAATGTAACATCTTTAAAACAAAATAATTGGTTAGGGGTTTTCATATGTGTGTGCATATGGTCTAAATGCTTTTCTTGTGTACAGAAGGAAAAAAAATAAATGTGCTGAAAGCAAGCCTTCATTCAGTATCTAGGATTGGAATTTGCAGTTTGATTCTTCCTTTTAACCTTCTCTCTGGCTCATGTCCTAGAGCGGCTCTACCCAGTGCAGGGCTCCTGGACTCTGCTGTGGCTGCAGGGAGGGCTCTCAACAGTTAAATGATAACCTGGGGATTGAGATGTCTTTGAGAGTACTTTGTTTGTATGAAGCAAGTTGCGGCTGAGTATTGCGTGGATACTCCTTCAGAGGGAGGGTGCGGGAAGGGATGAATCTGTTTGTTCTGGAAGGAGTGTAGGAACTGACCTTCTCTTAATGCACGTAAGGATCTTGGAGGAAAGTGGCATGATGATAGTCCCTGCCTTTCCCATTTAATTGGTAAATTAATTGTTACTTTGGTATGGACCGTACCCTCACTGAGCAGAGAAAGGGGGAAAGGTACAGCAAGTGCATCAGATAGCTTCAGCGGAAGGATGTGTGGAGCGTGTGGTGCTCCCCGTTTGCTGGGTGGGCCGCTGTCGTACAGCCAATGTTAGATCGAGGGATAGCTGTTTAAACGCTTGTGGCTTTTTAGGAAGCGGCAAAAATATGGAGCGAACCACTCATTGCTAGGCTGAAATGCTGGAAGGCGCTGAAGGCAGCTGGGTGCCCGGTTTCCAGTGAATTAACCTGCTAACTTCCTCTGAGGCTTTGAAGAACCAGGTCCCTGCGGATGCGGTAGAGGCACTCCTGGTTTTTTCTCCCGCCAAATGTCTCCCAGAGCCATTACTAAGCTCAGATGCGAATTTTTTTCTGGGATGTTATGGAAAAAATATGGTTAATTATATTTCATATCAACGTGCCTCTGCGCTCTTAGCACTTGCTGGGACTAGAGGCCAAACAGTTTGAGTCATGTGGCTACCAGTCTGCTTTTTGGCTCAGCCAGAATGAGTAAGAATTGGAGAATGTGTAAGAAAATTGACGGCAGAAATCTCTTAGAGCTTTTCTTTTCTTCCCCCTTTTTATAAGCCCATAATGTATAGATAACATTTAGATTGATATCAATGTTGGAAGGCTTTTCTGAGCTGAATTTTTTGAAGCTTGCACATGTCTCAATAATGCAAGATTGGGTAAACAGAGCGAACTGGAACAGCCTTAAGAACATGTCATGGTGGCCCTTCTGGCCCAGCAAAATAGCTTTTTTGGACATCTTCCTGTTCTCTCTTGTTTCTCTCTTCGGTCTCCACACCCTGCCTCCGAGTCTTTTAAACCGGTACCTTAGTGGGAAGGGGAGGATGACCCCTTCCTGACCCTAAACCTAATAGCGGGATTGAGACCAGGTTTTTTCCCCTCTCAGAATTTTACTGCTTGTTCTACTGTTAAAATAGCACCATATTTTTCTCAGCAGTTCAGTGTGAAGTGGCACTTTCTCAGACTAATGAAGGAAGGAGACAAATGCGACTCCCACTCTTGTTGGAAGGCGGACTCTTTGACAGTTGTTTGCTGGTGATATAGACATCTGGTAGTTCTTTCTGCTTCTGTCATGATTTGAAACTCCTGAGGTCCAGCCATAGAAAGAAGTGGGCTTGAGGATTGCTGCTTAGCCACAGAGCGACTTTGCAGAAAATGCTGGGAGTTGAGTTAGTTGGATAAGTTTTAAAATTGTACTGATGGGTAGCATCAGCGCTAGGTGCTGATTATCCTGGACCCTTTCCCTTCTGATACTTAAAACTGTTCGGCGTTTCCTGTTACATCTTGCCGCCTACGTCTGGCTCTCGGCTAGCATTTGTCCACACTTTTAGCAACTCAGTCTCTCTTTAGGAAGATAAAATCCCTTTCACCTATCTCTAGTCTTCGCTTTTGCGCAAATAGCAACTCTAGATGTGTAAATGGTCATGTAACCATAAGGCCACTTCTGTCATTTCCTATATGCTCTGGTAAAGAAAGAAATAATTGCTGACGCTTTAGCGACAATCCTTATTTTGGTTTAATTAGCTCGAAGTTGAATGGGATACGGCAGGCATCTGTAAGCTTCTTAGGGATTCCACAGACATAAATAGACACTTAAATTAGGTCCAGACGTTCTTTCTGGGCTTTCCCCGAACTTGTGATTGCTATAGACTCAAATGAAAAAGACAGAGAAGGCGATCCGAGACTGTAGAGATCAGTTGAGTGACCGCTTCCCTTGTGTGTCTAACACCGTAGGAAATCGGTGGGCCAAGCGCTGTCTTCAGCATAAGCCTTTTGAACAGAAAAAGCGGAACCTTCCGTTCTTGAGGGTGGGCTTAGGAGACGTTCAAGTCATCGCGAGCAAGAAAATGATGAATCTGTGATTCCCTCAACAGACTTCTGTTTGTGTGTGGTGCATGAAGTCAGATGCCTTGAGAAATGTATGTGAAATTTCCTAAACCTGGCAGGGAAACAAACACACCTACAGGGCTATGTTTGGCTGAGGACCTGACATGAAGGTATACGTAGATTAGGTTTACAAATACTGGGAGTACGGAAAGTTTTGGCTTGCTCACTGCCTTTGGTCCTTCAGGAGTCAGGCAGTAAGGCCGAAGGAAGGAGAGGAGCTTCGACGGCTGGAGGCAAGGACAATATGTTGTCTGTTGTAAATTGTCTAGTTGGGAGTTGGGAAAACTGGAAGAACAAGATTCTCCATCACTGGGCAGAATATTGAGATGGTACTGCAATAAGGTCTTGATTTTGTGGGTTTGGACTGATACTTCCCAGAAGTAAGTGTATGTATATGCTTTCCAGCAACTCGAAATATGTGTAAAGAAAAAGTAAGGATATCCTACCTCGACTATACAGGCTATGGTATACGCTTCTGAAAAAGCTAAGTAGCTGAACGAATACCGAATACAAATTTTGAGGGGTATATATGCATATCTTGTGGACCGTTCAGTTCACTGTGCGTTAAAGTTGTCCCCCAAGTAGCACACAAACCAGAGCAGTTTTTGATAGTTCCAAGTGTTGTGTCCTTGATGTTCTTAATACAATATTAAATGATTTTTGAAGTGGTCCAGGTGTGTTTGGGTAGCTTTCTACTGTAGGCAGTGAATTTGTTACACTAGCAGAAATGTTTTTTCACCTGGAAGTGTGTTGCAATAATCAACATTCTTTGCTTAAGAATAAATTTGGCCTCGTATTTTTACCTTTTTTTTTTTTTTCCTTTACAAATTGTGGATAGTTTGGGGAAAATATTTGGAATAAATAAATGAAATGTGTTTAAGTAGGTGCTGAAAAATATTTCCTTTCTAGAGTGATGGTTTGTTATTTTGCTAGTAATCTTCAAGCAAATGAAATGTGAGTCCGGGAAATGGATTTGCCTGTGGATTCCTGCAGCTCATAATCGGTTGATTCAGGTTTCTTTTGGACAAGATAGATACTAAAAAGTGCAAGCTCTAGCTAAGATGAGCTAAATAGCTAGAAAAGAGAAATGGCTTAAAAAGAATTTGATATGTTTCCTTTTGGTGTAACTTTGCCTAAGGCAGGGATGCTCAAACGTCTGCACCTTCTTCCAGCTTCTTCCCGCTAACGTGCCGTATGAACACACATCTTCAAAGCGCTGAGATTCCGGTGTTCTATGTTAAGTGAAAAAACAAAGCAGCTTTCCTCCTCTGAAGTATATCAAGGATTGCAATCTTTTGCAAAACAGGAGTTCTGAGCCGAAATATTTCTCTGCAACAAAGTAAAGGGAGAACCGCAGGCCCGTGCTAAGGACTAGGCAGAATTCTCTGCGTGGCCACCTCCAAGGCGGTGAGCGGCAAGTGGTGAGAAAGGTCTTGTCAGGAGCTCTGTTGCGGTGAGGACGTGGCTTTCACGAATACTCGTACAGAAGCTAAAGATCTGCCAAGGCTACTTTCTTAAATGTTTCGATGTCTGGCTGTCTTGGCTGCACAAACCCTAAATTTCTTTGGAGTGCAAATCTGGTTAAGGATAGCAGGGACAGCAGCGTTTCATGTTGTGAATTTTTGATGCGCAAATCTTGCTGGTATGTTTGCATTCCTTTTGTGCAGGAGCTGGCACCCACTCGGCGCACATGCCTGTGAAACTGTAGTATCCCGCATCGCTCGGTTCCTGACTCAGGCTGAAAGGTGCTTCCTCACCTGAGAACTCGGGCTGTCGGTTAGTGCTGCCTACGGGAAGAGGAATTACATCCTGTTTTCATGTGTCTTCCAGACACAGAAAGCATCTCTTCATGCAGGAAACATTCACAGCGTGTTTGTCTGCTTCATCTTCTAGGATCTGGTTCTGCTCTGAGACTTTCTGGTGTCTTTCTTGAAACTGTATGTGTGTGAGTGGACACTAACAAGGCCAAATTTTTCTCTGGCTTACACCCCTGTAGAGGATTGCACGGTGGGAACAGCGTGAACTGTCGGCTGGGACTGGCTCGCGTGTGGAAGATGCGAGTACCAAATTACCCAGTAACATCAACATGGAGACTATTTGTATTAGTCTCCGTAGGAACTTGAGACACGCCATGACCCACAAATACACTCTATTTTCACATCGTATTCTTCTCTACGCTCCAACTGAAGTACCTAAATTGTCAGAGAATTCAGTATGCTAGTTTCTAAAAGGGAAATTGTAGTAATTATCTGCATATCCCAGTTTTAGCTGTGTGCGAGCTTCTCTTAAGTAAGTGTAAGGTTTGGCAGCGGCATGTGGATTCCTAACTTTAAGCTTAGTGAAAGAAAAAGGGTGCTGTGATCAATGATTTCAAAAAGAAATCCAAAACTTGCTGTTAAAGCTGTTTGGAACAAAAACAAGCAGGGAAACAGCAGCTAGGCTGTGTGTGAAGCTGTTGAACTGTGGTAGACAAGAGCTGGTAATAAGTGATCAAGGAGCTCTAATAATCTCCAGTTTTCTGTGGTTTTCCACACAGAACAATGAGCTGAGTATTTTCCTCTAGTGCTTCAGTGGCTAGACTTTACCCTGCTTTTTAAATTGTGCTGCGCAGAGATTGTCTGTAATGCTCTTGCGGGGCACGCGCCGCAGTTTGAGCGCTAGCACACCCGCCGTCCCACGCGGGACAGCGCGACGGCATCGGCCTCCTCCTGAGTCGAGGCAGAGGGTGGCCCTTGCAGCTGGATTCTTCCTCCACACGCCTTGCCACAGCCAGCTGAATTTTGCCTAGTCACGTTGCTTTCAATTGTCTCGTCGATACCGTTCTCCCTTTTGAATCCAGGCAGGGACTGTGTTATAAAGATAGTTTCTGTCTGGTGTTGCATTAAAACCCCGGGATCTCAGTGTGCCCTTTCCAACAAAGACGGGAGGTAATTTAGGGATTTAAGTCTTTAGGGTTTAGGGAATAAATCCGTCATTTCCTAACACTTTACACTTTTCTTTGAATCACCTGACAAAAGATTGCTGTAGAAAAGCCAGGTTCCCTGCTACCTTTGTTTCCTAAATAAAGATAGGAGGCTGTCTGAGATATTAATGCTGTGCTTCCCTCTTACAAGACAACTAAAATTGCACAACACTTTTAGGTAACGTCTTCGGTGTTCGTAATATTTTTTTAGTTAGGGTATTCGCAGGCTGAAATTGTACATTTTTTTAATTACGGTTCAGTTTGGTAACTGGAAAGCAATGAGGCATCAATGTCCATGTTACATCGGGATAATAAATTTGTAAATAGCTGAGTTGCACATTCTTTGGACTCTTAAGGATGTGGTACGCAGCGGCCAGCTAGTTCTTTGTTTTAGGTTAGCTTGAAATAACAGTCTAAAACTTGTATGAAAACAATTAAAACAAACAAACAGGACTGACTTGGAAGTAGTTGCAACAGCCCAGTATTGTAATGTGGAGAGCTCTCTCCTGAATAATAGTCAGTTTGAAGGTTGTTGTTTCATCTCCGAAGGTAGGTTTTTTTTTTTTTCCCCACCGTAGACATCTGTTTATATTTTCCTGCAGTGATTGTCCTTTGGCCTTTTATTATCCAGCCACAAAGTTTCGTGAGGTCGTTCTCTACCTTGTTGTTCGTGTCGTCCCTACACTGAATAACTTACGATCATCATCAGGCTTTCTATTCCGATTGCTCTTCCCCGTTTCCCGAGGTGTAACAGCACACCTCCAGCCAGCAGTCTACTCTCGTCCCGTTGTTTAAAAGATACAAAATAGAGGGTAGAAGTAAAGGATCAGTTTTTTCACAACGTTTATCCTAGAAAGGGCCCTTCATCGTACTCCACTAGTAGTCTGTTTCCTTAGAAGGCTTCAGTGACAAGCTTTCAAAAATCCAAGTAGACTGTGTCAGCCAGATCATACTTGATGCATGTGCTTGTGGATGCTGCAGCGATCCCTGAGGTTTTTAAGGCAGGATTCCCCTCGGAGAGGATGTTCTGCCATGGAGAAATCGACTGCTCCAGCTACCTGCAATAACCTACCTTTGGAATGTGCTTGAAAGTGAGGAGAAGCCTGGGGAACAATTGGAAACGCTCTGCTCTTTCCCTTGGGGTTCCGGGGAATTGTCCCTAGGACAAGCAGCAGCTAGAGAAGACCCTGGACTTGGTTGGAGCCTCTTGCAGTGTTCAGGCTTCCAGTGGCTGCGGATTTGACTTACTTTTTATCCGAGGGCTTTTTCAGTATAGGGAGAGTCTTTTGAATTTGGACGCGTGAAGCCGGTGAGGGGAAGCTTTAATTGTAGTAGTCGGTATATCAAAGGCAGGCTGTTAAAGCTTAAAAGAGAATAATCAAAGGCAAAGATGAAAACCATGTGTTTTATTAGTATATGGAGTATACAGATGAGTACACCTTGAATAACGAGGTAAATAGTAATTTTCAGATGCCAGGTGATGTTTTTCCATTGTTGTTTCACTACAGATTACGGCGGGAAAGACGTGTTGTTTTTCTGGCAGGGAAGATGGGCAAGGGTATTGAAAAACGTGCTGGAAACAAGTGACAAATGTTACCACGCCATGTCACAAAGTCCATGTCCTCTCCGGAGTCCAAGAGTAGTCTGTAATGAAGTGATGGAGCTTATCGCATCCATCATTAAAAGCTGCTTCTATCCTGCCTCCGTGGGGGAATAGTAAATACTGCATTTTTTAGAAATACTTGAAGGGAGAGGCAGAGAATTGCAGATGAGTGGGTGTTTACATCGGAATGTGTTTAATCGGTCACAGAATAAATAGTAAAACACCTGGAAAATCATGATAACATGGTTTTAGCAAAGGAGAAGTTGTGTGTCCTTCATCTCTTGCCCCACTCCTCAAACACATTGCTAAGAGGGCAAGAAGAGAAATGGTCTGACACAATGTGCTTAAACTTTCCAAATGTCTTTGATGGTGATTCTCCCCGAGGTTAGCAAAGTAAGACAATGTCTTGATATGCCTTAAACCAGCTTAAATAAACCCCAAGGTGTCAGCATTTTTCATCTTGGCAAAAGATAACAGCGTGGTGGCTCAGACCTCCTTCCTCAGATCGGTGTTATTTATGTCTGTTAATTCCTGTGAAGGTTAAAAGACTTGTGAGGAATTTAACTAGACTGTATGGATTTGACTGGTGAAATTCAGGCCCGAAGTTGCAGGCAGCAGCAGACATATTTGTGAAGTCCTAGAAGAGAAGGAGAAGGCTAGACATGTTGAAGATAGCCTTAGTTGCCATGGGTATCCGTTAGCCCCTGCCGAAGGAGCAAGTTGTCACTGGATCTACTAGAGGGTGCGGTCAGCTGTATTGTGTAAGGTACAGAGAGCATTCATAGACTCGGGTTCCTTAACATGCCGTCCGGGCACTGACTGAAATCAACGAATGGCGTGATGTTTCTGCACGAACGACAGGAGTAAAAAGACATCGTTTGGGAGAGTGGTTGTGCTGTTAAGATGATGATTTTGGCTGTTGTGGAGTCAAGCAGTGGGCCGTACTTTACCTGCCCTTAAAAGAAGTAACTTCTAGGTTGTCCATTAAAAGCAATAACAATACTAAAAAGCGAAAGCCTTTGTTGGTAAAGTGAGTTAGCTTTGCTACCCTGTGTTGAAGTTAACCTTAAAGTTTCTAGAGTGTCGCTGGGCCTAAGGAGTGTGTGCAGGACAGCATTACGCCTTTTGTATGAAGGGAAGGTTGACTGTCTGTAGCAGCTAACAGTAGTCAGGGTGTGGGAAAAGACTGGGTCATGTTAGTAAGTATGTAAATAATAGTCGTGGGGACACAGGCCTGGGAAATAAGAGAAACCCAGTAACGGTAAGGGCAAGAGTCATTGTGAAAATGAAGAAGTGGGTTGGACATACTTGATACTGCATTTTGTAGTCCCTCTTAGCGTGTTGTGCTGATCACTCATCCTTGATTCTGATGGAGGTGTCCTCACAGTTACACGGCCTTGCATCATATCCAGAGCGAACTGAACCGCAGGAATAACTGGTCTGCCTGTTGTTGTGACCAGGTATCGGGCATCACGTGTATCTAGCGAAACCTTACGACCGGAGGTTTCCCATTTTCTGATGAATGCAAGGTTGTAATTTATTATTAGCAGCAATTTCTACACCACGGTTAGATCTACCAGGAGATTTCCATCGGTAGCTCCAATGCCACCCAAATCAGTGTTAAGGCTGCTAGCGTGCAGCTCCTCTTTTTTGCGGTTGTTGTGTCCCCTCCCCCCCACCCCCCACCAAATTGCCATTGCATTCCTGAGTGTCTTTCATCATGATTGCCTGACTAGTTGAGTTGGGAATGAATGCGTTTACTTTGACTTGACACCTGGATTATGTGGTTTTCTCTCTGCCAATTTGTTTTTGTAATCTCTTCGTATTTCATCTGCTGTTCCCTGAAGTGTTTGCGTTCATTGCTGCTGGTATTCATTGTCCTTTTTCACTTAGGTGCTTGTTTTTAACATGCTTTCTGAGTTGTTAAATTTGGGTTTGCGTCTTCTGAAGCCCCCAGTAGAGGAAATAAGGTACACTATAAATCCGACAACCTTGTTCTTAGTTGGTAGTCTTAGGCTGGGATCTCTGTTACATATGGCCAGATGCTAATGCGTGCTCTTCTTTGCTTCTGCACTTTATTTTAAGTGAAGGCCTTCGGTGCACACTCAGATTTCCTTAAATTCACTCCATGTACTTGGTGTTTTTAGGAAGAAAGTGTTTGGCAGAAATGGGGCAGTATTTTAGAAGAAAAGCCTTTACAGCCAGCGTGTAGTTTTCCCCTTGATGTTCTTCCAGGTTAGGTGTCTGTGTGCAGCGCCACGGTCTGTCTCCCTGAATATACCAAGAAGCAGGACTGAGATTTCTGATTGCTTTTCCGGGAACATCTTGCCAGTGAAGTGCCTCTTGATTTTGTGTTCCCTGCACACATTGTTTTCGTTTCAGCTTCTGTAGTGAGTTGTGAATCCTTTTGGGCTACATCATAATACCACGTTACGATGCGGCAGGAGTTTTTTAGCCACCCCGGTCCCTTCCCCTTGCAAGGGCTCCTGAAAGAATGTCCTGTTGTGAGGTTAGCCATCTCAGAAAAATACCAGCTGCCATCAAGCTGCTTCTCTCCACTTAGTCACTATAACCAAATTGTCTGAACCGTAATATCACTCCCCAGGCTATTCGTGCTTAATTGGTAACACCCTTTTACAAACAGCTGAGGAGTAAAGGAAACATTTTCAAACAGCGTAATATGTAACATGGCAACATGTGATTAAAATTCAGTACATTATCTGTCTTGGTATTTTATTACTGCAGGTGCACAACAGCCACTGAGCAGAGACACGCTATGGGCAACACTGCAATTAATTGAAGCTATTCTATTTATACACCTGCACTCACAAAAGATCCTGCGTGTAAATAGAGGATTTCCGAGAGAAGAACCAAGGAAAGGGCTCTGACTGAGCCAACATCATTGTAAATTAATCGCTTGCTCAGGGGAAATATTGCAGAAGGGTACAAGCAATTCTTAAAACAACTTGATTGTTACCCCAGGTGCAGGTGTGGAAGGTATTTAAGGGATGTTTACAGATAAACTTCCACGGCAGCAGAGGTTGATTCAGCTCTGGCTGAACTTGAGGGGCTGTGTTGACTGTAGTGATGGGGCAATTCTCCTTAATGAAGAGAGAGCAGGAGTGTTGCACGTGGCGTTTATGTTGATTATTTAGCAGCAGCCTTGCTGCCTGGCCTGGGGAAGTTGTCTGCTCAGCTCTGTTGTGGAGGTGGGCTAGAGCCACAGCCATACCCTGCGTGCGGAGGGGACGGGTGGTCCCCCCGGCGCGGCTGAAGCCCTGCCGATGCGGCGGGTGTGTTGCCTGGCCAGGCTGTGCTGGGGCGCGTGCGGGGGAAGCTGGTGGTGAGTCACAGCTCGCGGTTTGTCAGGAGCACGCGGTGCCAGCCGGCGCTACGTGCAGGTGTTGGTGGAGGTGGCGTTGCCTGCGTTGGCCCGGTTCGAACGCTCTGCCCTCTTTAGGGCTGCGGCGCATGGCTTTGGGCAGGAGCTGCACTGTGCCCTCAGTACCGCCCCTCCTCAGTTCCCAGGAAAGGGTGTTTGATTGTATTTCCAAGAACTACTCCAACAGCTGTAGACTTTTTTTTTTTTTTTTTTTAATTCTGGAAAGATTAAGGAAGTGGTGAGAGAAAGCAGATAATTAATGGGATTTGAGGTAACTTGCTGCATTTTTGTCAGATATGTAACTGGTGTAACGGGTGGGTTTTCTAGAAGAAAACATTCCATAGTAGCATAATGGTTTCTGTAGACACAAAGTGAGATACTGTATGCATGCCACATTATAGCATTAGACCTCAAGCCTTGTAACTACTCCCACAGACTTAATTAAGTGCTTAAATTAAGCATGTGTGTGAGAAATAACAGCATTGCATGCTGAGTCACTGTCTTTAGAGAGAAGAGGGTCTTGTCTGAGTGGTACAAGACAGATGATGCTGTTTTGCTGCTGCATTTTGCATTGATAGGCACAAAAATCTACAGCTGTGGTTTACGGAACAGCAGTCGGTCACGGCTGAAATGCTTTTGTTTGTGAGGGCAGTGGTGGTAGGGTGGTATCCACCTTGGGCAAGCGCCTCTCGGTGGCTTAGGCCTGGGAAGCGGCACGGTGACAGGAAAACGTCTTTGGGGAAGGGTTAATTGTAGGTACAAGCCGACAACAGTCCATGTGTCTGTTTTTCATTCCCGGGCACAAAGTTACTCTTTTTGGGCAGACAGTTCACCTCAAACCAGGAGACTTGTTTGAAACTTTACACTCTATTCTATAAATATACAGGGGGGTTAAACAATTCGTCTTGTCATTGACCTACAGAAAGAAATCAAGAAGGTTAATACCATATTTGCATTGAAGTTGCAATATTCAAGGCTATCGGTGTGACAATTCTTCTAGATGAGTCTTGATGTGCACGCAGACCTGTAGTGCTGTAGCGTGGACATAACAAAGCAGTGTCCGAGGAACCGGTTTGGAGCACTTCTAGCCAGAGAGCTGTGTAACCCGTGGTGCTCAGGGCCGCTGCCTCCTTCCAGTGGAACAGAGTAGTTTCGTACCAGTCTTTGCCACGTTAACTAACTCGCTCAGAGTGCCTGCGGACAGGTTCTTTCTGTGGTCCTTCTCGCTTCTGGAGTGGTGTGCCAGGGGAAGAGTTCACATTCATCTTGGATCCGAGCGGAGACGGCAAATGGAAATTTTGCTGTATATACTGCGGGAACCCTAAAATTTAAAAGCAGCTTAATGGCTAATGAGGCAGAAACTTTGTAGGACTTAAGAGAAAAGGCTTTGAAAATCCTACAGGTAGTGAACGGATGTATATCAAGGGGAGGTTGTCAGGTGCGTACTTCCGAGAACCCCATCTGTCTCTTGGTGAAATGCCTTGTGGACCTGCAAGCTCAGCGCTACAAATGGTCTTGTCTCCAAATGCGTAGCCCTTGATTTTTGATGTAGAAATGAGGCAGAGGAGTTAGTTTTCAAAGGAAGCACAAGATTGTATGTTAGTGTAGGATGGCCCTAGAGCTTCCAAGAGAAATGACTGATGTCCTCTGATGGTGGCATACGACCGAGCTACCCGAAGTCGGCATGTTTGTGCAGAGACAGGACACACTGCGCCTTGTCCGGGCAGGTACCATGATGCGCTGGTGAAAGGACCCTGCCTGCTGGTTCCGAGGGGGGTACCAACAGCCACATGGCACACCGGCAGCTTGGTTCATGTGTCGCTGATGTTCCAGAGCAGACTCGCAGCAGACAGATCGGGTTTGCAAGTCTACAGCTGTGACATTATCATGACAAAGACAGGCTTGTCAGAGGGATAAAGCATCTTCAGTTGCACAGCCCAAAACCATTTCTGATGCACTAAAATACGACCTAAATCTTAAAAGATTTAGGTTTGTCCTTAGCCTGGAAAATATTCCTGTGCTGCACTTGACTTTTTCCCTTGCACCTGTGACTTGCTGTGGAAAGTATTTATTTTAGTGAGAAAACGTTGTCATGGCTAATGCACCGAAAAGCAGAACAGCTTCTTATGAAATCTGCCTTGAGACGGTGAGTTCAAGCCAAAATCTTAATGTGTTATGATGTGATACCACAGCGATAGGAAAATATCATTAGGTGCAAAGTCCTGAAAAGAGATGTGGAAAATGGGAGGTAGGAGGTGAACAGGAGTAAGGATAAGTACTGATTGAAACTCTGATGGGTGTCAATGCAAGAACAAATATTTTTCATTAAAATTTCCAGAACTAAGGCCTGGAAAATCTCAGCTCTGTATTCAGTGGTTTCTGTTTAATTAGCTTTTATTTAATATTTTTGTAACCATAAAAAACCCCAAACAATAAGTTATACTGTTTCCCACTTCGGCAACGTGATGGATCATTAAATGCTTCTGTATTTATGTTGTCCTATTTGTCCACTACAAGCTTGGGTTTTTTTCCTTCTTTTTCATATGACTGCTGCGTTAGGCGTCACTAGGAAAACCCGATTCCTCCCAAGGGGTCTTCTTAAAAGTTTGTGATGGTTTTGCTTTTTCTGAAGGTGTATCAAGTTTAGCCCTGAAATTGCTATTTTCTCCCCTAAAAAACTTCCCCCTGAGGATTGTCAATACATGTATTTATTGTAATCATGTAGCCAGATGGACTAAGAATTTTATTTTAAAAGAAAACACTTGTTGTAGATTTCTCCCAGTATGTTTCACATCTCCTCCAGTGTGGTAGCTCTGGGGATTTTGGCATTCAGTCGCTTCAGATGAAGTTTGTAGACAGGACTGTTTGCCTGGACTGCAAGTCACGACTTCTCAGATGGATTTGCAGTAGAAAAGCCGGGCGTGATACTGGTAAATGCTGATCTTTCCTAAAACCTTTTTTAATACGAAAAGAGCTATGTGTGAATTCTGAAGAATGTAAGATGAGTGAGGACAATTTTTTGTCATGTGTCCTTTGAGGTATGCTTTTCTAAATCATAGGATTTAAACCTTGTGTCCTAACACAGTATTAGCGGAATTATATTTTGAATTCCTGTTCCGGGTATGTCATGCTAGTGTTGTTCATTGTTTTCTGTCTTTGAGGAAGACAGCTCCTTCTCTTGGATAGACAGAAAGTATCGTTTTCCTAATTTAAAGATTATGATTTCAATAAGCACATGAGAGAGTTGAATGTTGTAAGTAGGTCTAAAAAGAAAAGAGTTAGTAGAAATCATCTTTAAGTACCTCACTTTGAATTTTAACACTGAAAATATACTTAGATGATTGCTTGGACAGATACGTGGTTGAAGGTTGAACAGGAAGAACAGTATCAAACTACGCAGGGAGAAGAAAAAAAATACGCTTTTCTGTTTTCTAAAGTAAGTGTTGCACCTGAACTGAGAAACAAAGCCTTTGATCTGCATGGGACACTAGTAAAGACTGAGATGTGTGAAGTGGGTCATCTCTCATCTCACTGAGAACATCTTACTTGGGTTCTGGGCTTTGCATCAGCAACATCGTCATTTCCAGGTAGTTACTAAAGTCTGGGATGGTGCTTTTCTCTAAGGATGCCAGCGAGCGCTGTACGGCAATACTGCAGATGCAGAGTAAGGAAGAAGTGGGAAAGGGATAATACCCCGAAGAAACAAACAAGTCCAGCTGGGGACACCTGGAGGAACTGAAATCCGAACTTAATCTCTTCGTGACGGGAAGCAAGGTAGAACATGAACACAAAGCAGCTGAGTACTGCAGCACTCTACTTGTTTAAAGTATGGAATTAAGTGAGAAAGACCAAGTCAGTTACCAGAAATGGTAATGAACGTGAAGTGTTTGGCATCCTGAAGAGGTGCAAAGCTTTTGAAAAACACCAACTTGGGTAAGAATGGGGAGCATGAGAAGCTGTTGAACAATTCCTACAGAAGTCTGTCTGTCCAGCTGTGTCAAACACAACGTTTATCTAGGCCTCTGCGTTATTAATGAAAGAGCAGACTCCCATTAGGAGCGAAATTTCCAAGTCCCAAAGTTAGGAAAAGACCATTGGTAGATACTTTAAAAAAACCATACAAAACACACAACCTAAAGAAGGCGGGGAAGAAGAGCACTAGCCAAGCTGCAGGATAAATTGGAGCAGGTCAGAAGTGCTGGTAGAGAAACAAGATGATGTTGTGGTCAGTTTGGCGAGCAAACCACAGGACCATGGGGACACGCGTTCTCCAAATACATGCTTGGAGAAGAGAGTAGTAGGTGTCCTTTATAAAGCAGATTGAAACAAGTAGCAAAATCTGTTATTCCTGTAGCTTTTGAAGCAAGTGATGTGAAACTATTTCCATGAGGGTCCCTAGGAACTGGAATATGCAGAAAGTGCCCTACAGCTGATTTATGTTGGTCTTGAAAGAACAGAGGCACCAGAGGAAAATAGCCCAGGATTGTGAAACTTGACAAGTTGGAGGTTGTCAGGCAGTTATAGAAACTTTAGATCATGGTTAAAAATTGGCATGGGTCTATTCCAGATATGCTGAAAAGACGTGCTTGTTGATTTGGGGTGGTTGTGTCTTCAGTCCAGAAATAACATCATTAGAGAATACAACTACGGAAAAATTGCCCTTACGTGTGGAACTGGTATTTGCTAGTGATGATACATGGAGCTGTGGGTAGAACTTGGAGTTGCTGTGAGCTGAAGTCTTTAGCAATAGTATGGGTTTGGGGTTTTTTTTATTTTTTTTTTTTTTTAACTGTGCACAATGAATCAAGTGTGTGATACCTGCAGTCCTGTGCTGTTATGGAAAATGATCTCCGAAATGGCTAGCGGAGCATGGAAAGAGTCGTGGCCCCTGAAGGGCAGGCCAGTACACCTATGAGCAGTTGAGGTGATAGGAGGCTTCAGGGCAGTTGGGTGCAAAATATGTATTGCTTATTGTTATGAATATCATGAAGGCAATCAAAAAGGTATCAACTGGACAGGTAAAGCTTTTTGTAGTAAGACGACAGTTCTCATGCGCAATAGCAAAAAAAGGCTGCAGGAAGCAGTTGTCCCTCAGGAAGGTGTTGGTTTCTCACTGAAGGCGATCGCTGAAGATGTAAAAAGACAGTGGGCAAAATACGAGACTCGAGCAGCTTCCCCTCCAACCCCTCTTTTTAAAAAAAAGTTAAGGGGAAAAGGAGGTTTCCAAGCTTCTAAGTTTGAGAAACTTGTGGAAGAATCTGTGAAAGGTTCACATGTATGATGTAGGAACTACAGCGTTGTGTAGGAGTCTGTAAGACCGGAGACAAATTTTCTTCAGTTAGGAAGTATCGATAACATATCCGTGAGGCATTAGTGCTTGGAGCTTGCTTTCCGCTTTTGTACGCGTGTGAGACTTCTCACAAGAGATGCGTTCAGAGACTGCATTGCCTCATCAGGCTTGAGGACTTGATGTTTGAAAATACAGGATTAAATTTGATTCCTAACGGAATAGTTCCCTTAGAAATTAACGAAGTTCGAAGTGTGTTTCTGACTCCCGTCATGATAGAACAGTAACGGAATGAATTACCTCCCCCTGCCTCCGCAGTGTGTGTCACAGTGCTATAGTTACATTTGTAAAAAGTGTAACTTTTGCATTATGATGTGTGGAATGAGAGTCACAAGATGAGACACAGGAGGTGTAAAATTAGTATATGTTCCCTTGAAAAGCAGGAGTCTGTGGGGGCACGCGGGGAAAGGAAGTATGTGCAGAATTTCTGTAGTCAAGAGTTAATATTTGAACAGGAAAAAAAAATTAATATATATGGAAAAGATGACAACTTTCTCAGGGTTACAAATCAATCTGTGGCTTAAAAGCAAAAATATAAGATAGTAAAGCAGGACCAAGTGTACAGTCCCTTGTCACAGGAAGGTGCCAGTTAATTTTGCATCAAGAAATGCAGTGATACTTGATGAAAACTCCCAGGCCTGCAGGTTTCTTTGTGGTTTTGTTTTTATATTTATTTAGAATTACATTAGCGTAGTAAGTGAGCTGAGAAACATCACCTTCAGAAACGTAACTGGAGAATAACAAAAAGTAATAAAAAAGCCTTTTGGCCATGCGGGTTTGGACTTTGCCGTAGCTCTGCGCGGGGAATTGCAGCGTCCTGGAGAGATGGATAGCACTGGCTGCCAAGGGGTGTGATGTGGGCAGGCGTTGGGCAGCACTTCCCCACGCATCCTGTACCTGACAGTGCTGCAATTCCACGAGCAATTCCAGGGATTTTGTATTTAAAACTGCTGAAACCTGTGTTTTGTTCAGGCAAGGATGTTCGTTTTGTGCATTACATACCTAATGGTGAAGCCTCAGCCGCTCTTCGTGACTCCTTCTACCTTTGTACCTTGATAACGCAATAGACTGTGTTTGTGGCCAAATAAAGTTGTTGTGATGACTGAGAAACTTCAATGAAGATTATGTTTGTATATAAAATAAAACTGAAAAGGTCTTATTACAATAAGCACTGCTGTATTGATTCCTTCCGTCATGTTAGTAACTACTTCAGCATTGCACTTTTTCCACCCCAGAGTGGCAGCATTAGGAATAAGGCCCGTTGTCCCTTAGGAGCTTACACAAGGAAGGACGAGATGGAGTCAAACTGGCTCTTAGTCTTTATCTTATATACTTAAATATCAAAATACTAAAGTTACGTGCAGCTTCTCTCTATCTTTTCCATATTACGTGTTACAATCTTTCTTTTATCTATTCCACTTCTTAATGACTCCTGGATAAAAGAATTAATGAATAAAAACATTCCCCCTCCACACGCAAAACTTATGCAGAAGGTTACTGCGTGCTGCGTCTGACAGGGCCAACCAGAAAACAAGTGACAGCGGAACGGAGCTAACATTGTCTCAGTTAAACCGTGCAGATGGGCTTTTCTGGGGACTTAGACCTTGGCCGTTAACTTCGCTCAAACCTCCAGCTTGGCGTCTATTTTCAGGCCTTGGTGATCATACGCATAAACACACACATTTTTTTGCACAGATATAGCAGAGTCAGGTCAAAACCAAGTTCCTTGGGATACAAAGGCAGCTGAAATAAACAGTAGTCTGGCTGGAACGCAGATATTTTGTTGTGTGCCTTTCTAATTGAAGAATAGTGTTGCTCTTAAATAATTTTTTTAGATCAATTGTGCATAATAAATCCTGGAGTTTATTAGGTGTCTTCATCTACTAATGGAATAGAGTTTAAATGTTTGTAACCTAATCAAAGCTCTGTTCAAATACTAAAGCAACCCGAATAGTGCACTGCTGGTAACTCTGGATGCAAAGGGAGAAATGCAATAACTGTTCAAAGCGCGGGAGTGATAAATAGACCACCTTCTTCCTTCTTTATTTCTCTACGCGGTTTCCTTTTTGTGAAATCCATTCTGAAAGATGTCAGTGGAACTTCAGTTGGTTTTCTGGTTGAGGATTTCGTTTGAATCCAGTCAGAGGCATCTACCACGGGAAAGGGAGGGTCAAGGTTGATACTTGGGAGACAATAAAAAAAAAAATGCAAACCGCAACTTATCCCGGTTTTTATTTTTGATCTTTGGATCACATCCTTTTTTCTGAATTTGCAACCTGCCTTTTCAGGCTAATGGAGATGCAAGCTTTGGCCTGCGCAGCTTTATCTTGCAATAAAAAGAAGGGGGGGATTGGCTGTAGCTCTGAGCTGTGTGTATTTATTGTACCACGTTTCCCTGAGGTCTGATCCTTATCCTGGGAGATGAAAGGGATGAGCAGGGCTGTGTCCTGGCTTGCCAGGCTGTAGCCAGCCCTTGCTGTAGGGGCATGGGGCAGTCAGTGGGACATGGTCACCCCAAAGACTTTGGTCCAGTAACACGGATTTACTCCTGCTGAAGGAGTACCTATAAATCACAGCCCATCCTTGCACGCTAATAATGAAATTGACAACTGCTCGTTAATGTTCTTCTAATTGGTGCTTAAGGTGTGTAGAATCTGCCCCACAGGTTCTTGCAAATTACAAACGTAAGGTCTGTATGTATGTAAAACAGGCCTTCTTAAGTTCCCTAATGTATAGGAAAATTGATTGCTAACATTAGGGAGACGCAGGTATTAGTTTTCTCTCCCAGAGGAAATGAGAGTCCTTACTACATTCCTCCGATTGACACGTAGTAGCTGCATGAAAAGCGGCCTGTGGAAGAGAAGCCTTTAACTTAATTTCTTTTTTCCTGACTGTACCTCTTGCCTCCTCCCTCTGTTCATGAACACTCAAGAAGTGAGATACAGGATGTGAACAAACTAAGATAAAAGATCATTAAATGATTTGTACTGAATGTATATGAACACGTGAATTTTTACCAGGGTTTCCCCCTGCTCCCTTGGTCTCCCTCCTTGTAGCTGCGCATGGAACGCGCGGGTGTCTGTCCTAAGTTAGCTGCAGGGGAGCAGAGCGTGGTGTGCTCCTGCCTCTGACACCCGCCCGGCCATCCTTCACGCCGACTGCTTGGGTTGTTTCAGCTATTGCAAGAAATGCTTTTCCTACGTTTTTACTAGTAAGCACAGTTAAATTAGTCATTAAGGAGATTTCGGTTTGGAAGGTATCATAAATGAACTTGCTGAATACTCCTGGAAGTCCAGCGTAACTGTCTGTGGAAATCATAGCCTGGAATCAATCATGCCTTAGGACTAGTGTTAAACTTTTCCTCCTTTTCAAATGGGGCTTTCTGTCTGTTAATTCCTTTGGACAGCCTTGGTGTTGCGTGGTTTTGTTTTTTGATTCCACCCTCCCAGCACTTGTTAGGTTTATGTGGAGAGAAAGATACTATTTGAAAACTGTTATAAAAAGGCAGTAAAAGAAATACGGATGGGTCAATTCTTCCTCCTTATCAGTCAAAAAAAAGGAAAAGAGGGAAATAAGAGAAAGAGCAGATGGCTGTCCTGAGTTGCTGGGTCGGCTGTGAGGCTCCGTACGAAGGGAGGGTGTGTTCCCTCGTTTGTGGACTGAAGGATGCAGCTGCCCGTGGCCCCGGCCACTCCACAGGCTCCTTTACCCCATGGAAGGGGGGACGGGAAGGCGTGGGGTAAAAGTGTCTGTTTCTCCAGCATGGATGAGGCACGGCTACCTCACATGAAAAAAGAAACTCATGTTTACGTAAAACAAATAGTGGCCATATCTATCCTCATCTTCCATAATCACTATTTTTACTTTACCAGTTGTACTGTTTCAGCGTCTCTCCTTTGGCATTGCAAGATGGCATCTTGTAAATGTCAAGGTGCCATGTAAATATTATTTACAAATCAATAGAAGGACCCGTGTTTATCTTTCTGACTTTGCTGTCTGAGGTTTTCATTGTCTTAGTCCCTGTTTTTGTGTTGATGCTACATTGAGCTTGATGGATAAGACAAACCGTCCAAAGATTGCTTTGATGTATAGCTGTTTGTGAGCTGCACAGCTTTTTCCTTTTACTTGGTCACCAACAGGGTAGGGATTTAAGAATTTAACAGTCTTCCTGCACCCTTCCCTCCCAAATACAGTGCCATGAACGAGCTTGGACATGTTGACGTGGCCCTGGCTTGCTGTTGCTGCAGGGATTATGTGCGTGGGCAGCCAGACAGATGTTTGGGAGCTGGGATCGCTGCAGATGATGTGGCAGAATGGATGAGCACTGCAGTGCCCAGCTCACCGTCGCGGCACCCGGCTGTGGTTTCAGCAGGGAGCCCCTCGGCTGGGCCGTTGGCGGCGTGCATGGGCACCACGCACCGTGGACGTGAGCAGAGCGGGACGGTTCAGCAGCCGGTGAGCAGGAGCCTGTGTGGGCTGCGGGTCCTTGCCAGCCGTCTGCCAGCGCTCATTTCCAGGTTCTCTCCCACTGCAGCTCCAGCCAGCTGTGCCAGGCTGTTTGTATTTATGGTCTACCCGCAGACGGAAACCAGTTCTTCTAACTATTGCCACTTAGGGACAAGCTGCAGGCAAACCGAACGCATAGAGAATGGTCGCGCATTATGTTTTCCCTGTTCTTCCTAGGTTTGTCTTGAGAGGGAACAAGAGGGAATGGCTTCAAGCTGCAACAGGGGAAGTTTAGACTGGACATCGGGAAAAAATTCTTCACAGAAGGAGTGGTCAGACATTGGAATAGGCTGCCCAGGGAGGTGGTGGAGTCATCATCCCTGAACGTGTTTAAGAGTCATTTAGATGTGGTGTTGGGGGATGTGGTGTAGGGGAGAACTTTGTAGAGTGGGGTTGATGGTTGGGCTCGATGATCCCAAGGGTCTTTTCCAACCTGAATGATTCTCTGCTTCTAAGCAAACTATTTCTTTATCAACCTGCCATTTAATTAGTCTTTAGATGAACTTGCATGTGGGCATCCTCGCTTAACCTTAGCTGGGTCCTGCTGTGGTATCAGGAAGGGTTCTGGCAGACTTCTGATACTGAGAATGTTTGGTTTTGTTTTTTGTTTTTTTTTTTTTTTTAATTTTTATTTTAATTCCAGAACCACACGTGCTGAGCTGCTAAGCAGGTGTCGAGTTTGCACCAGCCTGCAGCAAAGAGAAGCAGCAACTGCTTCACTCGTTAGTGGTGAGCAGTGCCAGGCGTACGCCTGGCTGTGAGCACTGAGAGCCAAAGGCATCACCGCATTATGTGGTGGCCACCAAATGTAGCTCCTGTGGGTACAGAAAGTCCGGACAGGAATACAAACCAGTGTCCCAGTTGTCCTGTGGTTATGTGGAATGAGCTATTTTGGATCCAGTTCTTGGCTCTTCTGTAGTTTCCAAAAATAGCGCAAACGTCCTTTCTGAGGACGCGGATGGTGGTATTGTGGCTTTATTCACTGCTGTACTGCATGAATTATAGAAGAGTGGTATTGTCCATATATTGCTCTAAGTAAGGAAAATGGAAAAAAAGCCTCTTTCTGCTGCTTGATTTTAGTCATGCATTTATGGGAAAGGCTTTTTGATACCTATAAAACTCCTTGCAAGTCTAGCTATTTCCCTTTTGCAATCCAAAGCTGTGTTTCATCCTACAACCTTAACAGAGCGTAGTAGTTCTCGCCTGAAGGACTTGTAAGCCGAGTCTCTTTGCTCCACAAAACTTTATGAAAAATGTCCTATTTCAGTTTGCATCCATGAGAAAGATGAGTTTTGTATATGACTTGTTTATCATTTGTTAGAATTGACCTTTTTTTTCCCAATTTACTAATTCCATAGTGGTTGAAGTCCTTGGTGCTTAGTCTAACTCAAAGAGCAAGGTTCATTCTTATGGATGTCACTGTCCAGGATCTTTTCAGGTCAGGAAAAATAAGCTTCTCGCCCAGTCTTCAGATAGAATTAGAGATAGGCAAAAGATTTTTTTCAAGGCCCTAAATCCCCTTTTTAGGAAAAAGTGTATAGGTATGAGTCTTTGTCACATGCAAAGTTAACAGATTCTTTAAGTTTATACATTACCTGCATCTTCTTTAAAAAAAAAGATTGCAAATAACCAAATAACACTTAATTACTTGGTCTTTTTACATCATTTCCCTCCCCGCCCCCCCCCCCCCCCCCCCCCCCCCCCCGCTGTACAGTAAGATCTTGAGCATAGCAGATGTGAGAGTTTGGTCAGCAGTCCTTTTTTCTGCAGTAAGTGAGCATTTTTGTTAGTTTTTAGTGTCTGCATTATTTCTTGAAGTCTATCTTGTGTATTTTTATTGTGTTCATCGCAAATTTTCCCCTTGCATGACCCTGACACAGCTTTCAGAAATGGATCCTGGAACCAGTTTTAAGTTTCTGGAGTGAAAGGATGACTTGGACGTCTGTCAATCAATTATTAAGGATTATTTAAAAAATTGTGATGTTTTTACTTCCGCCAACTTTTTTTTTAAGAAAGACCTCGTACGTTTGATGGTTGAGTGTGCCTTAATGATTTAAGGAGCCTTTTCATCTCTTGCAAAAACATTACTCTGCACTTTAGTGTACTTCATTGCTCAAGCTGCTGTTTCACTGTTTGCTTACTTTTGTACTAATATCAGAACCGTTTGGCCAGACTGGACTTGATTTTCTTCAAAGCTAGGTGATAAACTTAAGAGCATCCTTTGCACTCTTGGTGTTAGATGAGACCTGGCGCTCGTTACAGTACCGCAAACAAACGATTCTAACCCGACAGGGACTTCTGTGCCCTTCTGTGCATCGCGACGTTTTGTTCCGCGGAGCAGTTTCCAGCACCAAATGTTGGCTCCTGTTCCATCTCTGAAGTGCTGCTTTGCTGTTTGCAGGAGCAGATTGCAGAATTCGCCCTTTTTTTATTTTTTCAGACACACTCGGAAGAAACTGAAAGAGTACCAAATGCATGTAAAATATTGAAACAATAATGCGTTCAGGTAACTCTTCATATAGTCTTAGTTTGGCTTCAGGAAGAATTCTTGCTTGTTATTGTGTGATGTGGTTACATGAAGGGGAGCTCCTCTTGGAACACGTCTGGAACATTCACCCGAGGGTGCGAAAAGCATTAAAGGATTCGTTGCCCTCAGGCACGCGTAACGTGGAAGGCAGCCACCTGGGAGTTCACAAATTAAATTCCTGGATTATCTTCTATCATAGGAAAGGAAGTGTTTGGTGTTTGAATAGCATATTGCAACACATTTGCCCCAAGTTTTGCTGTGGAGATAATTGTGTGGGGCACCAGAGTTCTGTAATGCTTCTCAGATGTGTTTTAATTGTTCTGTTTGAAGCTGAAGTAGCTGATACAGTACAGCGAACAACTGAAGAAAATGTAAACATCTAGTACCTTCTGTTCGTTCAAATATCTTGGTCACTTCGTTAACCCTTTTTCTGAACGGTGTTTTCACTGTTTTGCCTGCCCTGGAGCTGTTCTTGCCTCTGCTTCTGGACAGAGGTGGTCCTCTCCGGCCTGTCAAGTTGCTTCTGATGGCAGTTGTCATCCGAGGCGTTTGGCGAATTCAGGCCAGGTGTGGTTTCTGTAGCTTTTGGTGTCCCGGGGCAGCAATAAGGGAGCACATACCTGCAGTGCTTTGTTACGGCAGCCACTCTAAAAATGGTGCTCGGCTCATCCTGACAAACGGTGCTCAGCTCATGGTGACAAACTGCTTGAGTCTGATAACTCCAAGTTCCTGTAAGTGCGTTTTTACACCCAGTTATTATCGCAGCTGGGCTAGATGAGGCATTTAAATGTGGCATGGGTTGGTAGCTGCTTTGAAGAGCTCGGAGTTGAGCAGGTGAGAAAAAGCAAGTAAGCGATGTGAAGTCTGCCCGCATTCTGCACTTGTGTGTGTCAGGTTTTGGGGTTTGGTTTTGTTTTGTTTTGTTTTTCTTCTCTTGTCTGAGCGTCTCCATCTTCTCTTTCCTTTTTTATGCTTGAATTTCTGGAGCTATGGCCATCACTATTCGCAGACAGTCCTGCAGAGGTTTTCGTGCAAATAAGTTCAGAACGTTTCAGGGTCTTAAGCGTGGGTGGCTGGGTTGGCGGATGGGGTAGACTTGCAGGGAAGTTGGCTGCGCCAGGTACCGTGGCCGAGGTGTCATCTACACCTTTCGCTTACATCCCCTGGCTGCAGATTTCTTCCTGGCTTTTGTTGGAAATTGGAAACGCAGCTGTAGTTGGGAGATGTAAAATCTGTATGTCTGTGCTGCACTGAGCGGGTTTCCTTTGCAGTAAGACTGGTCCAGAATCACTTTATTGACATGGGACAGTATGAAAAGTGTGCAAGTGCAATGGCGATGTATACGGAAATGTCCCAGTGTAGTGAAGTGATCCTATACGCTGAGCGTCAGGAACAGTCACGGAGAGCTGGGGTAGTGAGAAAGCAAAGCTAGTCAAAGAAGGATGGAATTAGGGGTTTTCCTCTGAGACTGGATCCTGTCAAGAGCAGGCAGCCGATGTTCAAGGGAGCTTTTATGCATTTCATTTGCAGTCAGACGCTGTACAGAAACCCCTGGAATGTAAGCTCCCTGAGAAACTTATGCAAAAAAGCCCAGGATTGCAAAAGCTTAAACCTTGCAAAAGCCTGAACTTGAATTTCACTTAAAAGCTAAGGAATGGCATCAAAGGAACATTAGGCATTGTGTCCCGGAGGTTGTTGCAGGCCATCAGCTGGAAAACACAGACCAACACACTTCCGCTGTATGTAAATGTCAATCAAAGAGGGAAAATTCTGGCACTGTAGCTGTTTGTTTGAAAATCATTAGAAAAGTGATTAATCATAGAGCAACAGGCAGGTAGTAGCAGAAACATTGCCATTTGGAATCCTGCGTCTGTACGGAGAAATACACAGAGGTTTTATAAGCTACGATAGCTGTGAAGAGACACGAGCCCAGGATTTTATCTCCAGCGTCTGTAAGGATCAAGTACTATTACAAATTAACTGTATTAGTGAAATGGAAGCAGTTGCATACGGTTTGGAGAGTGTTTTGACAACATTTCCTATATGATAATTTTTATGTATATATATAATTTTTTCCCCCCTCAGAATTCCCATTATTACCTGGGATTGTTTGCTTTTATGATTGCCTTGGTTTCTGTGGCAGAAATCCACGTATTAATATTAGGCAAACCACAAAAATTCCTATCATTGCATCTCTGAAGATGACATCGCCACCTTTGCACTTCTGAAAAATGGACCAATATGCAGTTGGGAATGATTAGCTTTAAAGTCTTTCAGCCGCAGTCAAGAAGTACTATAAAACCAGTGTAAGCTGCAAACCAGTAAGTGGGTGTGGGGCGCAGTAAGTGGGTTATACTCCAAGTTCGGCAGGGTTTTAGAGGGCAGGGCGCAGCATGAAATGCAGCTGTGAGGAGGACATCAGATCAAACGGGTCGTTGGTCTGCAGCTCCCACTTTCTGATGCGCACGCTTGTTGAAAGAAAGTACTACAGATAATACTGTCGTGCATTAGAAGTCGATGGTGCCGTCACCTGGAATCCTTGAAAGATGTTGCCGATTATAATTACATTGAAGAGCCTACGACACGTAAGCAAAGCTATCTGAAGACACTTCTAACCCTTGACTTAAAGATTTAATAATCGAAGGAATAGTTTTCTCCTAGAAGCTGCCTTTTCTTCTTAAGAAAGCTTTTGAAAATGTTTATGAGAATCACAGAAATACTATAAGCCCTTATTAAGTACAAATTAGTAAGATGCAGCCATAAAGAAAAGAGGCGAGGTGCAGCCTTGAGACCTGGCATCTCGATCTCTCTTAATTTGTGTTCCCTCGGCAACATGATTGAGGGGCAGGTTGTGGGAGACGCTGTTCGCAAGGCAGAGGGCAAGATGTAGTGAGAAGTGTCTGGGGGAAGACGAGGATTTGGAGCTGTATTTGGGGATGGAGTCGATCACAAAAATGGATTTGTGACTCTACTAGTTACTGAATCAGGAATTCCTCACCGCATGTGGAGCGTTTGATGGTTGCTGCCGACAGGGTGAATAGGGACCCATGTGCGGGCACCACTCAGCACTGGGCACTAACCTTCCCAAGGCAGGACTCTGCCAGCAGACGTCCCGTCCCGCTCCCGCCTCCTGGCCCTCAGTCATCTCTGTCAGTAACAACGAGGTATGATATAGCCATGAAATATGCTGTATGTGCACAGTGTCACTTGGTCAGCCGTGAGAGACCAGTGTGACACGTTTACCGGTGAAGCGGTGACTCTGTGAGCACTGCTGTAGCTCACACAAACTGGTGATTGGGTTTTTCTGCTGAGCTGCCCACGGGCATCAGAAGTGTCTTGCATTGCTTGTTGTGCAAATCATAGGGCCAGCAAAGCATTTGACCACCGAAGAAGGTGAAGGATTTTCCTTTGCTGAGGTCATTTTCGCCTCCTGTTATTGACAAGTCTCTGAGGGGTCGGTATCTGCTCCTTTGCTGCTCGCTCTCATCTCCTGGTAATATCAGATATACTACTGCCTTTGTCATAATCTTTAGTCTTCCCTTTTGCATCTTAGCTCTAGGGAACTGTTCAATAATTTCTTGTCTTAACTTATCTCTAGAATGTTCCTTTCCCATTTGTCCGTTCCGTCACACGGTGCGCGTAGCTAGCTGATTGTGGGAAGTCAAGAGATGAGTTATCTACTGATACTACCCAAAACCATCGAAAATTAAATCTTTTATCTGAAGATTTCACAGTAATAATATGAGACAAAATGAGGGTCACACATTCCTTAAGCACTTATGTTGCATTTATTAGGAGACAAAGATGAAATATTGGAATTTCAAGAGGTTTGCACTTGCGCTTTATAGCCAGGTGGCTTGGATTTGAATTCTTGTGGTGGCAGGTCTCCAAAACTGGAGAGGTACAGTATACTGCGTGTAACTATAGCCGCTCGGTGTTGCAGTGTAATCCCCCAAATGGCTTCACTTCATCAAAGATTTCACTCGTTCCTTCATAGAGGCTTAAAGGCAATGTAAAAATATTAAATTTTTATTCACATTCTAACATTTGCTTTTAATAATTTTCAGCTCTGATCAAAAGCCACAGTTCTTCTCTACCAAGAAGTCTTATTTCATGACCGCAACACCTGATACCTTGTTCAAAGCATTTGTGTTGCTGGGTTTGGCCTGGTTTTTCTAAGCAGGCTGTAACATGACACATAAGACAATTTTTGTATAAATCTAAATTAAGATGTTCCATGTGCTTTTCCCAAGTTAAATTTTAATGGCAGAACGATACCTGCAAAGGTCCGCATTGTGCAAAACTTGCACTCTTAGGAAGTAACTTGATCTTCCAGAACAGGAAGGACCAATAAACCTAGGAACAGTCAACACCCTGACGAGGATATTTTAATTACAGACAGCATCTCAGGGCTTGGACCATCTACGGGCTTAAATTTTGCGAGAAATCTTTGAGTTTTTTCAAGCGACAGTGGTTTGGATTTCAATTTTTGCTCTCATACGCTTGGGAAAGGTCCTCAGTCAACTCGTGGTGCGCTGTTTGTGAGGGTTTCCCCACGTACCGCTCAGGTTGCTCGAGGTGACTGCTTTTCCTCGGTGGCTTTAACAGCAGTCCGCTTCGCTGTGCTGCGAGTGCCCTGGGGGGAGGCATCCATTTAGCTTTCAAGCCTTGGGTTAGCACTTAAAGGTGAAAAGTTACTTTTTAAAAGTGAAAAATAACACTTCATAAAGTGTTACTTTGCCTTTTTAACTTTTCCCCATTCTTTTACTAGGAGGAAATAATTAGGTAAAAAAAAGAAAAAGAAATCATGCAGGAAGTCTGTGCCTTTTGCCACTCCTTCTGCATGGAAAAGAGTCCCACTGAAAATATATTAAGAAAGCTTTTTCTTTTTTCCATAAACATTTCAGCTAGAATTATAAACAAAATAGCACAAAATCAACAGGTGCGTTTTCATGTAGACCTCCTGTCCGTAAACTTGTTGTTTTGATAATTAGACTTGATGCATGATTTCTGCCTCCAGAGAACTGGGTACGTCACTCCAGCAGAATAAGGGAGAACGGATTGATAGACAAGCTGTAAGGCTGAGGGCTGTTTGGACACAGGGATTTTCAGCATTTATCTTTTTTTGCATTAGGAATGCATTTTGCTTTTTCAGTCATTTGGCAAGTCGCTTTTTAAAGTGTTCAGTTGCATTCACAGCCTGGAGGGTACTGGGGTTTTGAAGGCTGACAGACATAAATTTGGATTCACGCCTGTCTTAGGTGAAAAGAATAAGTCTTATTCACTCATCAGCCTGAGTAATTTGTCATTTAATATCAATGCTGTTATGTCGTAATTGTCTTTCTCACAGAGTTTAGTTATTGTTGTATCAAATGCAGCACGAACTGAATACTGACGACTCTAATGAATGACGTTTTCATTAGCCTGAAGAAGTTCAGTCTCTTTCCACTTGACTTCCTCCCATTCTCTGTTGGTGAAAAATGCCCTGAGTCTTCTGAGGATCAACCGTCTGCTGTCTTGGTGCAATTGAACCCTGTCCTTCATAGAAGAACACGTGATTTTTTTTTTTTTTTTTTAAATGGGAAAATGTGGATTTACCTTTTAAACCATGTAGCTAAATGGACTGCATTAAAACAGCTGACTGTGCCTCTAAATTCATAAATGGAGGCGACGTGAATGGCTTTGGCGTGAGATGTGCCGTGCTGTTGAAACTCTGTTGGCTTTGTCTGCCTTCAGCTGCGAGCCGTTGGTTTTGGCTAGGTCCTTCCCTGATAAATTAACGAGCTTGGTAATATCCGGTATTTTCTCCACGCGAAGATATTTCTAACTCTTGTCACCTCTTCATCTTTTTGATAAGCGATTCCAATGGTACCCGTGTACCAGGCTTTGAAGTACACGTCGGAGGCACACGCTCCCTCGTTGGGCAGCGCAGCGATACGTTCCTGAGCACGGCTGACTTGTCAGTGAGTTGTATACGGAGGGAGGAGGCGCGGAGGCTGTCATGGTCCTTCAGCGCTCACCCAGGACTCACTAGGGTTGTGACATTAGTAATGAGTTCCTCTGCTGTCTCCTATGCTTATAAAGGTCCACTTCACCTCTGTCGGTCCAGGTGTTTTTACAATCTGAAATAGTAGTAGAATAGAATATTTATAAGGTGTGGGATAAAAGGCTAATCTGGACATCTGTAACAATATCTGCCCATTGTAATGGAATATGACTCTGTCTTGGGTCATGGTGTTACATTCTTGTCTCCAGTTGTATCCTCCGTCCGTTTTCCGGTGTGTCAAAAGGTGACTGAAGCGGTGTTCCCGGTGCATTGACAAAGCGGGGTTCAGCAGGCAGGGCTGCTGTCGCTCAGAAGATGCTGCCAGCAGGGTCCCCCTCGCCAGGTTCCCGAAGTCCGGATTATCCCTGCCCGAGCACCGCAGCGAGGACAGCGGTGACCCGACAAGATACCCATCTGTGGTTACGGGGGAAACACGGAAGAATGGGGGTTTTTTTTCCTTTCACAAGCAGCACGCTTTTTTTTCCCCTCCTCTGCAGTAATGTGATTTGCTACCATGGGCTTAATTTAGTGACACAAAAAAAGTTCATTTTAGTCTTTTTTTCACAGCTCTCATTAATATCTTATTGCATTTCATCAGATGAAGCATTTATAATTAAGGAATAACCTTGGTTTTCTCCATCTCCTTTCAGTGGGGGTTGATTTTATTCCGTTTGCATTATATTTGCAATATAATTGCGTTATATTTGACCGTTTTCATTGGTGTCGGGTAGTATGAATGAGGAAAGATACGAACAACACACAAAGCAATGAGACAACATCCGATTAAGAATGAGAAATTAAAGAAGCCAAGATCAAGGTGTTGGTTGCGCTGTAAGGGCAGGTGTGAAATAGCTGAGTGTGGCAGTCCCGCGGGCTGACGTGTGCCCAGGTAACAGGTACCCTACACAGCGAGGGGTCAGTGTGAACGTCAGGCCATCCCGGTTTGAGTGTATTCTGTTCCTGACTGTTCTTTAGAGAAAGAATTTGTCAAGTGTTTAAAGAAGCCTTAAATATGCCTTAGTGTACGCCCAATTATTAATATATCTGCCCTAAATGAGTTGGAATAAATGGATGTCTGGTTGTAAAAAGAGGTTATAAATAACTGGAGTAAAAGAAATATCTCTGCATATAAGCTGGATTCCGTCGGTTTGTTAGCGTAGCCTGTTACTTTGTTGGAAAGTGCTGTCACTGCAACAGCGAATTCTATTCTTCTGGAAACTGTTGAGTTTTTGTGGCATCTGGCAGCATCTTCAGTATGAGTCTTCAATTGTATTTGATGGAAATATAACCGAGTTCCATCTGTTTAACATGTGCTTTCTACCGAAAGTGGGGCACACATGCAAGTTTATTTCCGATGTTCATAAATAAGATACCAGCGAAACGCGCAGTACCAAGCCCGGCTCTTCTGGAATGGATTTTAACATCTTAACCACAGGAAGCGATTGAGCCCCCTCCAAACCCCCCTTTATTTTTGCCGCCAACCCGCCCACACGCTCACTGCGGTGCGTTAGGTTTTGGAGCTCTTCTTTAAAGCTGCCTTTAATTTTCCTGAAAAACCAAATGAAAACGGATCACGGTGGCTTTAAAGAAAACAGGAAAACTGCTAATGATGCTGCAGCTGTCCAGTTCTGTTTACAGTCCACATGGGAGTATTGAAAATGGTCTGCCGAAGAAATGGAGACGTTTCGCCCACAGCAATCTGGAACGCAGAGGTGAAAGGCTTGGAGCGGCAGCAGAGTTAAGTGGAGCGTTAGCAGATTTTGCCCCTTGGAGGGAACGCGGCTTGAACATGCAGCAGCGGCTTCAGAGAGGCCTGGCCCCCGAGGTCTCCTGGTGTGCCGGCTTCTCCGCTCTCCTCGGGTCGCCTGCTTCGTGGAACGTCCCCCACGCTCGAGGAAAATCTGACCCTCTCTGCAGCATCAAGGATCTGCCGCGCGTGTTTAACGTAAAGGCTCCCAAGAGTTAAAAAAGCACAGAGTAAGTGGTTCGCAGCAGCTCTACAAAAATGTTAGCACCCCATATAGCGATCATCACTGAAGCTTAAATAAATAATGACTTCTTTCCTAAGATCAGCCCCTTTTTTATTCAGCGCCTTTCTTTGTTGGGCCAGGAGCGGTGTCTCTAATAGAGTTGGTCGGGTGGGCAGAAGGCAGAACTGGTTACTGGTATAGAAATAACAGCCCTTAACTTCCACGATGGTTTTCCGTGGTTTTCAGTAGCTGATTGGCCATCTTAGTTATCGTGTAATAATGATGATAATTGTAGGAAATGCTTCTAACGTGAAGCCAGCGGAGAAGCTTGTTCTTCACAAACTCAACCTGGCTCGCTCCCAGCTTGTGACAAGCAAAGTGCTGCCTCACGTGCAAGCTCCGTGCTGGCACAGGGATGCTCGGGACTTCCTGGGGCTCCGGCGGTCTTGCATAATTCACACATGTTAAAGAAATGGTAATTTTCTATTATCTTACAACCATTTGCTCTGTGAAGCATTTAGGCAGTATTTTGCCCGGTGTTTTGCAGTTGGGTGATAGGTAGAGTCCTGTAATGCAGCAAGTTCCTACCACCACGTCCGCTCACGGAGTAGTCCCTGCCTGGATTCTGGATTGAGCTGCTGCTCCAGGCACGTTCGAGTTTCTGGGAGGTTTGTGTCGTATCTCACAGCCTCGTGTCTCTTAAATGCTCCAGGATACCTAAGATGGCACTGTATGCCTGCATTTAGGTATAATCCAATCACGCGGTGAAACAATAAGACAGTCTAGAGCAGCAAGGCAGTCCGGGACCGTGGGGTCTGCCAGGGCTCCTGTGCTTCCAAGGAGTCTCCAGTGCGACGTATTCACGTGTTGCAGTGATGGTATCAGGGTAAGCACAGGAACACCCAGATGAAAGATGGGTAGTTTGTACTCCCAGGTAAGAACACAAGCGCGTTGTTAAACCCAGAATACACACTTTGAAAACATTTATTCCATTCTGTGACATAGTTCTCATTGTCAAATGATTTCTAAACCGTGGTTTTGACTTGTGGTGCCTTAGCAGGTGCTACCCTTGATTTAGTAAAACGGGGTACTGCGTGTTGTGCGTGTGGGTGTTCAGCATTACGATCGTGGAGTCTGGAGTTAAATGATGCGAGAGCAGCTGTGCAGTCCTTCCTTACTAAAGACCCCGAGCCTCGCAAAGCCACCCAGCTTTACTAGTCAAAGCATGGAGCTGACTGTCAGCTGCGCAGAATCTAGAACGCCTCATTTCATTTATTTGTGATAAAATTAGATCTCTTTCAGCAATCATTCCGTGTGCTCCGAAGGAGTTTCACATTATAACCATGTGGGCTAAAGTATATACGCACAAATACTCTGATAGAGGTACTAATAATGTTTTTATGGGTAAAAATATTTAGGTAGTAATTTTTTAGATGTCAGCAATTACAGAGTAAGTTGGATCAGAAACGTGTGTTTCATTGTGCCAAAGAGTCGGGTGAATGATATCACAAAGCAGCTGGCCCGCGCTTTACGCCGAAGCTATTAATTAACCTGTAGCTTGCAAAAATAGCAGAAAAAAAAAACAACGTTGAGGTTTATCTTCTTGGCTGATTTGTGCAACAAGTTCAATGGTAAAATTTCCATGGAAGTCAGAGTCAAGTCCTTGAGAGGAGTTAAGGGGAAGTAGAGGCAGCTTTTGGGAACTGTGAATTATTTTGACAAACTTAAACTTTCAGAGTCTTAAGGCGTTCAGGCAGTCACTGGCTACACGTTTTATATGTGTTGGGACAATCAGCATCTTTCTACTAGATGGTCGTCTCCAGCAAATAGATAGAGTTCCCCGAATTAAAGGTTTGTTGGGAATTCCTTTGGCTGCCACAGGCTAAAATACAAGGAAGCCGATACGCTTGGCCCCTTCATTGCTGTCTGTGGAGAACTTAGGAAACATAGTGTAAATTTTCACTATATTTTTGGGAAAACAAGCTGACAAAATTGGTGTCATAATATGCTGTGAAAAATGTGAACCAGTATTTTCTCATTGTCAATAACGTCATTCCCTTTTTAAATGATGAAGTAAAGCTTCTGTGGAACTTAACGTTGGAGAATTTAATTGCGTCTGGCAGAGAACTACCTGTAAGGGGAGGCGTGCTTACTCGGTCCTCATTTTCAAGAGAGGATGGTAAGTTTTTATGAATTATTGTTAGGACTTGGGTTCCTTATTTAACTTCTTAACCCCTAACCACTCGGGGCCTTTACACAAGTTTTGTGTAGCGTGATAAAAGTTGCTCACTCTCTGGGAGGGTATTTGTTTTGTTAAGTCCCTTAATGCTTTTTTGGTTACCGATTTAAAATTATTTCATGGAATAGAATCATAGAATAGTTTGGGTTGGGAGGGAACTTGAAGGCCATCTAGTCCAACCCCCTGCCCTGGGCAGGGACATCTTCACCTAGACCAGGTTGCTCGGAGCCCTGACCTAGTTGCAGATATTTCCTTCCTCCTACTGCCGCCAAGCCCTCCAGCTTCTCCTTCAGTTGCCCCAGCCGTGTCCGTCCAGGCTGTGTGGCTGGTGCTTTGATCCGCTGTGCAGGCGGAACCCGATTCCCAGCCTGCCTTGGAAGGGGAGGGAGAAGACCAGTAGCGTGTTCACCCCCGAGTCCCAAACCCATTTTAGGGACGCAGATTTCACCATAGTATTGCTCGTGAGCCTGCTTGTGAGTTGGTGTACCCCACAGCTCCCACTGCTTTGGGGTTCTTGAGCCAGGTCGTCAAATGTTTCTTAACATATGGCTCTTCATTTATAGAATTCCTGCCGTGGAATTTTCTTCTAAGTTTCTGCTCAGAGAAGTGTTGGTGAAAAGATACATACGGTGATATCCTCAGAATGTCTCAAGTGCCAAAGCTTTATTGTGCTTTTTTCGTCCCCCCTGTAACTTACAGGCACTGGACCTCAGTTGACTTTCTTTTTCGCTGTGCCTGGGATTCACGGGTCCCGGCAGTCGCAGCCTAGCTAATGATGTTGCAGCAGTGATCATAATTAGTTCCTTTTGTGATAGGACGGGATGGGACACAGCTGATAGAAGCGGTGATTGTGTCTGTAGCTAACGTAATAGAGAAGCTTCACGGCCTCCCCTCTCCTGCCTCGGGCCTACTGTTATTCTTAGCTTCTCTATGACAGCTTTATTGGACGTCAGCCGTGGCTTTTCAGCCCCATGACTACACATAAGACATAGCTGTGTGATGGCAGGACTGCTGGGAAAGGGGCAAGAAGAGGCTACACAGAACCAGTGGGAAATGCCCTTTGGAGGTTGCCGCTTCCTCAGTTGCTGAGAAATAGGACAGACTCTGTGATTTTGCTACTGTATGGGACGGATCAAAGAAGTTTAACAAAAGTTCAGTTCACTCTAAATGGTAGATGACAATATGCTTATGTAAAGCAAATTGCATGAAACTTACCGCTATGCTTCTGAGCATTGAGTCTCACTGACTACAACATGGAAGGAATCTCTTGTAATGCGAACAACAACTTTTTAACAAGGATAATTGACCTTTTAGTGGCTTAATAGTGTATATGCAGTTACCTTTCATAATTTAAAGCAAGCCTGGCCGTCTTACCGATACGTGACCTTTCCGTAAACCACCAACATATTACATTTAGGAGTAATTCCTTATTACCCATGCGAAGTAGGATGCTAGATTTGTTATTACAATGGTGGGTCTTGTTCCAAAACCTCTGAAGGTACTAATTGTGTTCATTGAGTCTTACCACATCTCTGGTCAGCAGCTGGGTACAGGTGAAGACGTTTGTCCCTTAACAGGCCTCCTGCTCCGGAGACGAGACGACACTCACCTGCTGTTGGAGGATTAGGTAAAGTCAGGGACTAGAGCAGTTTTCCTCCATTTCCCCTGTTTCAGGATGGTTTTCTTTCTGGTGTGTTTGAGGCTGCTGTGGTCGCTTCTTCCGTAAGTTTCAGATAAAAATTCCACTTGTGGGTTTACATTTTAATCTTATAGTAAAATTGGTTTGGAATGTGGCAATTTGAGAGACACGTTACTGCACATATTTGCAGTTGATGCTGTCTTATCTTTCTGTGTTCTTGTTTTGTTATTAGAGGTAGGGAATTTTTCTTTTTCTTTTTTCTTATTAATCCATGGGAGCACAAATGATTCAGGCTTAGCCTAAATGAGATTTCCAACGTAGTTTTAGTGATAGCTGCTATTGGATTTCTCAGAGACAGTTTGTTTACTTTCGGTTTTGTGTGATAAACAGTTGAAAATTATATTATCTTTTCAAGGAAATACTTAACAAAACCCGTAGCTTGCTTATATTGCTGTGAATGTTTTTGCTTAAACTACCTGAGTACCTGAGGACTCGAAAGTGTTAAACATGCCAAGAGTGTTAAAAACATATTCCAGGGGAGCGTCAGTAAACTATTGGCGAGGGAGGCTGCGACGTCTGTGCGAGGCAAGTTGTTAGGGATGGTAATGACGGAGGGAATTAGAGGGCACGGCGAGGCGCGGGGTGCTGGGGAGCGAGCAGCGTGGTGTTTGTACCAGGAAATGCTGCTGTGCGCATTCGTTGGAGTTATTTGAAGAAAACCGCAACTGCATAAATTAAGGTGATTTGGTTGACGGAATGTATCTACTGTTTATGTAGTGCTTACCAAAAAGTGGGAAGAAAAAGCAATTCCTGTACGCTAGCTGAAACTATACATGGATTTTTGCCTTCCAATAGAACTGATGAGTTCTGTTGATTTACCAAATGAGGATATTGTGGGGGAAGAGGATTTCTGCCTTGTCTTGTGCTTTTCTGATGTAGTTTTTTTAACTTGTGCTCAGAATTTGAAAACGTTTTGAGTACTGAAAACATGAGATTTTAGATCCAACGTCTATTTATCTCAGAATGGTACTTTAATGTTATTTTTCAGAAAAGGTTTTCACTTGTATGGTGACTGTTCTGAATAGTATTATATGGAAAACATCGTGTAAAAAGCAGTGAGCAGTGAGGACTTGCATGGGAATTCAGGTTGTTCAGCCAGGGTGAGTGAATCTGGTCCAGAAGCACTGCTTTTTGGTCAAGTGCACAAAATAGAAACTGAATTATGCTCTTCCCCACCAAAGCTGTGTGCTGTCATGTGTTCCATTATGGCATTTCCAGTGGTGCGGTTTCATTTTAGGAAAACAGTTCATTTAATGTGTACTTCAATCCAAATACTTTCCTGAGCTGGGTTTCTGATAGCAGTCTCAGGATAAAAATCTGAGTATCAGGCGTTCTATTTTATACATCTCATTACATGAAATTTCAGAATGTGATGCAGAAGAAAATTGCTGCAATTTTACTGTAAATATAGTTCGGCCAGAACGTGGTCTTCACCATTTCTAGAAGTCGTCCCGAAGCCATCACACGTGGCTTGGCACAGTGTCATACAGTTGGCAGTCTCTGTTCAACAAAGACACTTCATGGAGCTGTTGTGGGAGATGAACTGTTTTTCACCTTGAGATGCGGCGAGGCTTTTGCTGCTGCACCCGTTGCCATCGCATCCGTCTGTGCCAGCACTGCTGCTTGTTGCGATCCAGGTTGGAACTGTCTTTGTGCGGGTTCTGGCTGCTTCACTGGCATGGGGCTTGCGGGTACCGTGACATGTGGGGGCTTGAGTGCCCGTGCCATGGGGAAAGCAACCAGCGGGAGAAGCGAGGAGATAATTCAGACAAGGTGTTGTCCATCTACACACATCTAGCGTCTTTAGCCATTGAGGAAACGCCAATCCAAAAATTCCCACTTGCCGGCCCATAGGAAGGTAACAGTTTCTCGGTAACGATGATGAATTGTCAGGTCCGTCGTTTGGTGGCTATATTTATACCAAGTGCCTCTTTTTTCATTTGTTCAATTATAAGACAGAGCTTCTGAAAGCCGTAGGAATGGTTAGGAGGGGAGGGAGCCCTCTCTCTGACCACATACGTGTTCCTAGCACTTTCCCCCTCGGGAGACGTGAAGGCTGTGTGCACGTGCGTTTCGCAGCAGCGAGCGCTCTCTCTGTTCCTTCTTCAGTCCAGCTTTTAAATATTTGCGCGTTTGTCAGTTTGTCTTAAATTGCAGGGATTAGAGGGCTTAGGCCTTGAAATTCTATTTCTGAATTTTACTGTAGGACATCTCGTACTCTCTAAGTGCCGTACACCTCAAAGTAATAATTATCTGAATGCTGAATACTGTGCAAAGCAATTATTCTGAGAGCGTTCCCTCCTCCCTGGAACCCCCTCCACTTTTGTTGGTTTTAAAATAAGCAAAACCTCAACCAGGAAAAGCTTTTTTTTCTTTTTCAGTAACTGCTGTGTTGAAAACAACTGAATCTCTCCGAATCAGACATGCTCAAAAAACTAATCTTGAGGGAGAAAACCTATACAGGTATCGATGTTGTTTGTGAAATGTTTATGCTGCTGAACAAAAGGCGCACGTTTGAAAGTGTTAGGCATAACTAAATACTCTAAGCAGTCACTACAGCACCTTAAAATATCTGAATGTATAAAAGTATTAGCGGCCATTGGGAAATATTATTATTCTTTTTTTATTTAGATTTATGAAGCTTCACTTATGTATCTAATGATGCCGTACAGTTAAGAGATCTTACTCTTGTAATGCTTTTTTAATGGTGTGATGTATAACCTACATGATTTAAAGAAAAAAAAAAGGGGGAGGGGTAATTAGATGTACAACAAGCCTGGTACTGACACGTGAAACTGCTAAAACTGTTTTTGTGAACGTGTCCTTTCTGCAGTGTAAGCGCTTCGGGCAGAGCGTGAGAGGTGGAGGTGGGCTGCAGGCACAGGAATTCGGATATTCTCGCTCCCTGACGTTCGTCATCAGGGCAATATTAAAACCCAAATTTACGGCTAGCTCATAATTTCCTAGACAAATTAACATGACTTGGGAAGGTCCTGGAATTTGTGGGGGTTTCATTCTAGTTGTGATTTCGGGCCATCTTCTGTCCTAAAGTAAACAGACTGTACATGCTACAACCGGCAGGTTTTTGTTCATTTCCTTCAAAATATTTGGAGCGCTCTGTAGCTGATTTGCTGATATTAACATCTGCAACAGTACTTCTCTAAGGAATGTAATTAATATTATTCCTCATAGAATTAAATGTCCCTCCAATTATTTATGACCTGATGAACTGTTTTCTGAACCAATACTCACACTCTGGGGTCAAGGTTCACAACCTGAATTATGTTCGCGACCCCAATGGAAATGCAGACTCTTTGTAGTCGCGCTCTTCTAGCTGTATAGCCCGTTTTATAAACAAAATACTTGCAAATCTCTGCGGCCTTAACTCTCATATAACTAAATGCATTAATGCCTGTGACTTCGCTCCATCAGTTGTGGCATTGCTTGTTTGAAAAAATTAATTATTTCACCATCAAATAAATCTTTTCTCTCTTGTGTCTATATTTTCCAGATTCTCAATAAGTTTTCCTATTTAGTCCTTCCTTTAAACTCAAACTTACTTTAAAACATACAGGACAAAAAGCAGCGCATTACCAAAACACTTAAGCACTTACGAAAAGCAAATAGGAGGCTTATTTGAAAAGCTCTTCAAAGGAAAATCTTAACTGAACTACTTGGAAGCTTCCAAAATCATTAATCTCTTCCTCATAATTCATGACATAATGAAAGTAAACAAAATAATCTAATTGGTTTTGACAGAATTTTCAGAAGTAGTTTAGGAAGTACAAACTGCACACAATTACATTAGCAAGATGTAAGAATTTACTTTTTTGCCTTCAAATTAGGTCTTTTATTTAGGTGATTTTTGTGGACAGTTTTTCAGCCTAAAAGGGAATGGGAGTTTCTAGGATACATGGAGATCTAGCATGAAACTTTCTAGCTCAAACCACCTGTAGAATAACAAGCTTATGTCTGTGTTTTCACTTTATTTCTCCTAAAGAAAAAACAAACTGATGCTGTTCTCATGCCTGGAAGCTGCAGGGCAGACGTCGTTTCCTGCTTCAGCTGTTAGGCTGTGTCGGAGGACTGTCAGCTTTCAGGTATTTGGGGAAGCAATGAGCAGGATTCGGGCCGGTTCTCAACAGGTAATCCAGGAGTTATTTATTTGTCCGCGTCAAGTTCCGATGCGCTTATCAGTAACCTGCTTTGAAGGGCTAGTTAATGAGACTGTTAGCAGTAGCTGGCATATCTAACTGATTTTTAGGCATGCCCGTGAACTAGGCGTAACGCCGTAGTTCAACTTGTCCTCTCTCAGGCCCAGCTAAAGATGGAGTTCCCAACCCCAAATCTTCCTTCCAGCTACTGTTTTTTGGGCTTTCTCGGGCAGTTAGGTCTCTGTTTTTACAAACCCCTGCGTGGTGCCCCGGGGGATGCTGGCGCGCACCGGTGCTGCGGGGCGCCCGGCAGCCGGGTCGTGCTGGGAGAAGGTCTCTGGTGCTCGGCGGCGCTCGGCGAGGCTCCTCGGGTCTCCTGCGGGTCTGGCGCAGGGGAAATTCCCTGATTTCATGACAAAATTGTGCAATTCCCAGTATCGGGTTAGGTTTTGAAAGAAGTAAGCTAAGAGCAAAGCACAGCAGAACAGCGCCTGCCTGGGCAATGCTTGTTTGTTTGTTTTCCGCTTAAGCATTTTACCCTCGTTATGATTCTTGTAAATGGGTCCAGGAAGGCTGAAGAACTGTAAACACAAACCATATGCTACGAAACCATAGCTTATAACTTTTATTTTCCTTTTTAAAAATGCGGCAGGTTTTCTAAATTACAGAGCACTTCTCACTAGTATTTAGCAATTCAGAACGATGGTCACAGTAAGATGGATGAGGTACGAGGCATTTTATCGGGGCAAGATTTAGTTCTTGGCAACATTTCAGTTTTTCGCATTAGCCAATTGCCAGGGAGCTTGTTTGGGGATACGTATGGAACCCGAGTACTGTGCTACCTTTCATCAAGCATAATAAAACTGCTGTTTTATACTTGCAAGCACACACGTAGCAGCACGTAAACTCCTAATAAGAGAATTTTGGTTTAATGTCTTCTTTTTTTATTGTTATATACTTAAGATGTTGGGCCAGACCCACAACTGCTGTCGTCTGCGGAGCTCTGCTGCAGTTAAGGAAGCCTTACTGCGACGCACGGCGTCTCTGCGTGCGTCCGTCAGAGCTGGAAATGCGGCTTACTCCCCCCCCCCCGCCAAGTGTAGGGTCACGTTCTTCCCTCTGTGTGCGGTTAAGACTAAAAGCATTTTAATAATTTTAAGTTGCAACATAGGTGTTTTTTGTTAATGAAATAATTACTGTATCTTGAGTTAAATAAGTGCCAAAGGTTAGAGAGTTGATTATCCCAGAGTAAAGATATCATCATATTTAAGAGAAGACGGGTAGTTTATTTAAAAGATTATACACACGTTCTCTGTCTTCTTCTCTTAGCTACTAAAAATCTCCTTCAGTCTGCATGGACATGTTTACAGAAACTGTTCGTTTCCTCAAATGTGGCCGTGGCGATGTTTACCTTGTCTTCCTACCTCGTCAGTTCAGGTAATATGGGATTAAAGTCAATCTTTCTGCACCCTGACGACTTAAGTTCAACAAAGAATTCAATGGCTTTTATATCTCAAGGAAGGTAACTTAGGCTCTCGCAGGAGCGGGGTGCCCGCTCGCTCGTTAGCGGACAGGTCAATTGGCTGCACGGCGCTTTAGTGCACGATTCTGACTTGGTCTAACTTCGGTATGCTTTTCGGGCAGTGAGATTTTTACCCCTCAGGAACACAGCACGATAAACTGAAAGGAGTGATTCTATATCTCAGCCGAAGAGAAAATATGAAGCCTTATTTTACTGTAAGCAAAGCGTTCTCTGGCCATCGGAGGAGAACTTTTCCTGCAATAGCGAAGTAACTATCATTGGGCAAAAGCTTACTCTATCAAATACACACACAGAAATATTTTCTTCAGTCAATTTGTGCCAAAAGCTTTTTCTTTTATATCTTGGAATTCAGATCTAAACAAAAAGATTAACAGAAAACCTCAAGCTGCTCTGAATTCCCTTGTAATGATAGGTATCCGGCCTAGAAATCCACTCTCGAGCCGTGCAGTGCGTGGCATTTGCTTTGGCAGCACTCTCAAAGCTTTCAGAAATTTCTGGAACGTTTTGGGCAGCAACTGGGAGCCTCGAGTAGCAGTGGTAATTATATCAAGTTGTAGCTCGCAATTTTCAGTTCCTGCTCCGTCCTCTCTCCTATCAGAAAAGGTCTCAACCGCTTTTTTTCTCCTCTCTTTTTCCCTTTCTTTAGCTGTGAACCAATGCACTGCGTGAAAAATCTCTTGTTGCTCGTAGCCCTAAAATGTGAATGTGTTCTGGAATTATTTGTATATGGGCTCAGGATTCAGCCCGCTATCTGAAATGGGTAATGTATTTTGCTGGTGTGGTGGTAGGTCCGTGCGCTGAGGGTGTCCGTGCTTCTCCCGCTTGGCAGATTGCGAGTAGCTGTAGGGTTTTCTCTCCCCCGGCTCAGGCACACGTCCCACCCTGCGCAGTGGTCCTCGGCCTTTCTAGACAAGCTCCAGATGCTTTTGCTTGCTGCCACCTGACTGCCATAACTTATCTGTGTCAGCGTGTCCGCTGGCCTTAGAAGAACTTCGGGTAGGCCAGAATTCATCAAATCAAGTATTGTCCCGAAAAGTATCTGAGTAGGAAGCCAAGGCTTTCAGGCAGCTTTGGGACTCTGCGAGCAGCTGTGGCGTTTCGAGATGATGCCAGATCGTTAGAGGGGTTGCGGTGTATTTTGGGGACCCGAGACCTTTTGGCAACGGGAATGGATCCTTCTGCTTTGGTCTAGCTCTGCTGCATTTTGGCAGCCCAGATTTGTGTGAGCATCCTCGTGCCTCAGGATGTTCCATTTGGCCCGGTGTCTCTTTGGTTATTTGTGTGCTAGGCGACGCAGCGGTGCCAAAGCCTGCGTGCTGGCTCAGAAATGGGGTCATCTCGGAGTGAAAATGTTAGTTTGGTCCTTGGCCCACGGACCTATCGGTTGTAGTTCGGCAGTTCAGCTGATCCTGGAACGAGTCCCAGGAGGCAGCTTGGGCTCAACGACCCACTCCTTAAAGCCACGTGGATTCAGTGCTGGAATGTGTCACTGCACCAGTTGACTGCTGGAACGGGCGCTACCACTACCAATTTCCAAATAGCAAAATATTTCCGTGTGGTCCAAAGGAGATGTAATGTCTTCTGACCATTTTGAGTATGTAAGAGAGACTTCTTGCAGTGTTGGTGGATTAGAGAAATACGACGGCAGAAGCACAGGGTTTCAGTGGTGAAGTGCAGAGATAACCTAGCAATCTGCACAAACCCCATCCTAAATACCCATTTTGTGCAATAATGAGGATTGACGTGCCTGGTGCTGCTTGGAAGAAATTAGCAGCTGTGTGTTATCTTTTTGGCTATGCTATGTGGAACTTGGCCTTGAGAAGTTGTGGGGATGACTGCGTTGAATGCAATTTTTGTGCTTGGCGACCTAAATCGTTCTAAAAATGACCAAAATTTTTTATAGCTTTCGCCGTGGGTTATGATTTTTACACGGTGGATGCTCAGCACTTGTTGAAAATGAGGGTCACTTGAGAAGAACAAAGTTGAGTTAACAATCTGTAGTCACTTTGAGAGATACACACGGCTGTATTGTCCGCTGTAGCTTTAAATCCAAGCATGTTGCCAAAAGATGACTAGATCTGTTGTTGGAGTGCAGCGTTCTTTAGGGTTTTGAAGCCAGCTTATGTAATGTTACGAGTGACCCTTGTTGGCGGCTCTCAGGGCTGCTGCGGAGCAGGTGTGTTGGGTGAGACCCTGGTCCCCTGCGCGGTGCTCTCCATTCTCCCAGTTGCTGCTATCAGAACCATCTCTGCGCTGGCCCGGAGGGACTTCCTCTAATTGGGTCTTTGGCTCATAGTTGAGTTGCAGGGGGCTGGAACAAAGGCTAGATTATCCCAAGCAAAATAATGTATTTTGCTTCAGGCGTGCAGCCTGCTGATGCCCCGCGTCTTAAAGGGAGATTTCTGCTCTTGCTTTTGTGTTACTGCCGGTTGTTAGGTCAGAAGTGATGGCTGTTCAAGTGCCTCCTTCTGCACGTAGCCTCTGAGAGCGTTTATTTTTAACCTTTGCTTAAGGAATAGCTTGGAGATTTGGCGAGAATGTGCAAAATTAGCTTATTAATTGACTGTGACAGTTTCTGTGGTCATTTTTCTTGGAGGCAAGAAGTCTCTGAAAGGATCACAAAATAAATGCAGTTTAGAGCTGCATGAAAAGGTCACCTAGGCCTCTCTTAATAGAAATAACTAATAGTACGGCGTAATACTGGAAAAAAAAAGAACGGCATATGCTAATGGTTATGAAGCAAGGTAGTAAAAATAGCAAAAGTATTATCAGTTGTAGAAGAGCCTGTAGTCTCGTTGCAAATCCCACTGGATTTAAATGAATGGAACTTTAGCCCAAGTGAAGCATATCAGTTATCATTTTAGAAAACTATATGTATGGAATATCTTGCTTTTAGACTTTTTTCAGTCTCTTTTGAATGGCACAATTCCTAAGACTTGACAAATAATGGACGGTCAGTGTCATTGGGTAGAAGTGTGCTATATAGTGCCTTCTCTCCGCGGAACACAGGGGGTTTCCCTGCGCTCACTTGCCTCGCTTTCTGCAGGTCCATTTAAAGGTGTTATTTCTCTTACTGCTGATTTTTACTTCTGCAAATTCCATTTGCTGGAGGGAGATACCTACAGTGAGGTAATAAGTATGAATATTTTCATGGAACTTATTTTTGTTTAATTAACCTGAGTATCTGCATTTCAAAATGAAACTGTCGTCTTTTTTACTCAAGGGTAAATTCTAACCCAGCTGCTAACTCCCCTCCAAAATGGACCCCCCGTCCCCCTTTCATCTCTGTCAGGATGATTTTACTCCTAAGAAAACCACAGGCCAATTGATATAAACCCATAATCTTTGAAAATCCTGAGCAAAACATGATGTAAGTCCGTAACACAGGGGAAATGTGTTTGACTGATTATTGTTTCCACTTTTGTCTATTATCGTGGGGATGTGGCTTGGGGAGGAGCGTGTACGTGTACATCCGTCAAGCGCTGCAGAAGATTATTTCGAAGTACTAATTCCTGCGCAAGGTCCAAGCATGTGAGTGTCCCCAGAGGGGCAGCGTTATCCTTTCTTAGTGTTATATTTTCAGTGGTTACAGCAGGGTCCCATCAGAGTTTGCAGACAGCTGAAAAAAAATTCTGCCAAGGTTTTGCTTCAGGCTTCTCAGTTTGACATCTTGCAGCAGCCATGGACGTACAGGGTGGTGGCTTTATACGTTAGGTCAGGATGGAGGCGGGTTGCTGGGGTGAGTTATAGCTAGAGGGGATCCCCAAACTGCTTTAATTTTAGTTGGACACGTGGAAGATGCTTTGTTTACTCACTTAGTGGTGTCAGAGTGCTGGTAAAAACGTAAGCATAACGCTGCCTTAAAAATCAGTTTTTCCCCAAGAGCATAATGAAAAACCTTGGTGTTGTAATAGTAGAGAGAACCTGTGGTCGGCTGGTTCCAGCATTGCCCTGTTCATTCATTACAATCCATGCAAGAAATGGGGAACGCTTCCTGAAGGAAAAGGGTTTTGCCTGCGAGAGGCAGTGAAGACTGAGCGAGGCGCTAGGTAAGTGCAGGAACGCGTGGGTAATGCCGGGTTGCCGGAAGGATGAGGAGCCTTCGGCACGGTGCAGATGCTGCCGGTCCCCTCTGGCCTCAGATGCGGGACACTGGCAGCGCGGGTGACCGTGTTGCGGAAAGGCAGCAAACCCTGAGTGATTTCGTCCGTGTCTGTTTTCTTCTCTCCTGAGCCGTTCCCCTGGCATTTTTTTTATCTCCTCGGACGCCCTGAAAAGTCTGTCCCTTTCATCAGCTGCTAAGTCCTTTAAAAATGAATTTGTTCTACACTCCCCGTACGGAAACAGACCTGTGCCTTTCTCTACCCAGCTTCAAGTCAGCCCCTCGGGTGTTTTTTCGGATGAACAACGAGGTGAATGCTTGTGAACAAACACACCGTTCTTCACGGAACAACCTCCTCACCTCGGCATCGCTGTGGTCTGGGCCTGAGTCGGTACTTAGGCAGTTGGTTTCACCCTGCTGCTATCGCGGGCTGCATTAGTGATAATTTCTTTGCGTGTTGAGTGTGTGTGGTTAGATAGCAGTGTGTGTTCTGTGTGTTGCTGTCACTTGGTGTCAGTTTCTCTCCCCCTCCTGCCTGGGCTGCCATGCTGTGTGTAGGTTAGGACAAGAGAGGCTTTGCTGCCGTCTGGCAGCCTCATGTTGGCTTATCAAGGTGGATTCCAGATAATTTTCTATCATTTGCTGCAGACTGTGCCGCCTGGAGGGCAGAGAAGTAACCAGTGGCACGTGCCACCTTGAGCATGGGTCGTGTGCCGAGGTTAGACGACAGCGCGGATCTTGTAATTCGTTGGAGGCTCTGCTGGCGTGTTGGGGCTGTGGTGGGTGCGAGGGCAGGGGGCTGGCTGGAGACGGCGGGGCCAGCATCCCCATCAGCACCACCGCAGCCCCCGCCACCGCCGGGGAGGTGGCAGAGCCTCGGAGTCCCGGGGAGAAGGGCCACGCGCGTGGCGGTGCGTCTGGTGTGCAGGGCTTCTGAGCAGTGCCGCAAGGAACCTGTGACTGCAAACCCTCGGCATGGAAATGCACCCTTCAGCGCCATCTGTTTTGGCAGTTGTCCGCAACGGAAAGGCCAAAGAGTGAAACAGCAAAGGTGTTTCGGCATTACCTACGAAACATGGACCAGGGGTCACTGGGAAGTTCTGCCTACGAAGGATTAGTAGTTAGTTCCTTATGCAGGGAGTTAGAATAGCTCTAAAAGGGTTTGTGTTGGAAGTGAGGAGGAGAAGGAGGGAATCAAGATCTGTTATTATTACCAATTTGAATTTTTCATTTGGTTTTTCCTATCATAGACGTGATGATACGATATTCCCTCCCAATTCCCATACCTAAAACATACAGCAATTGCAGTTTCATGGAGTATTTTTTTTGGCAGAAACATTGAAAAAAAATATCTGTTCTATTGTATGAAAAAGAGCAGAAGACAAGAGAAAGGGATGGCTTCCAGCTCTCCAGACAATAAACTTTGTAACAACTTTGCTGGTACATTTAATATGAAATTTATAAATCCCTAGGTGCTGGCGAGGTAGTATCTGCGCATCAAGGACCTCAGTCAGACCTCAGCCGGTGACGTTCCCGAGTCTAGAAACTGTTTGCTTTCCTTGGCAAATGGGAAGTGAGGAGGAGGGGGAGCTTTCGTTAAAAGGTCAGGCTTTTTGGTTTTTCAGTACACGGCAGAGTTTCACTACTGTGTTTATTTTTTATCCCATATGTTAGTGGTTTCTTTTTTCTCAATAGTACCAATAATAAAATATCAATTCGCCGGTAAATCAGTGCAACAGTATGTATAATATTAATTAGTGTTGACAGCTTAAATCTTCTGCACTGAAATGGTTATGCAAGGAAGTCATCTTGGTAAAAGCATCAGTGGGCTCCCAAGAAATAAAATCGTTCGGAGCAGTGGAGCTTGGAATCGGCGAGTCAATAATGTCCTGTGGAACGTTCACAACACTTGGTCGACGCTCAGCCCAGTCTTGCTTAGGAGACACTTGCCGATGTTAGTGAAGGTTTACGTGAGTTTGGGCTAAAGCCCATTTCTTTCTCGCTGTCTCCTGAGGCCTCTTCATCTCCTTCTCCATCGCTAGACTCCAGGAAGTCTCCTAATCATCAGTTTCACAGGCGAACCACTGCACCTAAGTGAAAGTTGAGGCAACATATTACTAATTAGAGGTAAGAATTCCTCCAGAGACAAAATGTTTATTTAGTGAAGCTGAAAGGAAAACAAACAGCTAGAGGAATGTCAGCTAGTAGCAAAGGGAATAGGTGTCCATCTGAACCCTGCCCTGGTACCGGCACTCGGAGACAGTCACCCTGCAGTTCCGCAGCCAGGCGGAGCTGCCTGACCTCCCAAGGGCCCAGAAAAGCTGAGATGCTGTGCAGCAGGGGCCATGCTTCTCGTCTTTCCTGGGCTAGCAAGTTTCCAGGTGGATCCAGGCCAAACAGATTGTCCCCTCTCTTCCCAAAACCCCAATCGTGAGAGCAGCCTGGAGGAACAGCCAGTGGGGTATCGGTTTGCTGGCAGGTACCGCTCCGACCCTATGGAGGCACCTGCCAGTTGCGTCTGCCGTTTGGGATCTTTCTCTGTGGGCTGGGAGCCTTCTGTAAGACCTGAGCCCGGGATTTTCCTGGTTGCCAGGCTGTTGCTGCTCTCCCCGTGGCTTTCTGTCCATACTCACTAGCCTTCCAGCAGCACAGCCACGTTTTAAAAAATTTCTCTGGTATTATCTCAATTTCTCTTTGATCTGTTATATGATACAGCTCCGGTGCGCCTGATGTTTTTGTTTATTCCTGCCTGTTCGATTCGAGTAGTAGCAAGTCTTCAGTGAACTGTCTTATGCTCCCTCGCTTACGGATAAAGTGCTGTTTGGTAACACGTGTTATCTGAGTGCTTTCTGACTTCTGTCTTCCCAAAAGCCTTGCTGTCGGTGTCTTGGCACAGAGAATCTGTAGGTGTATCTTGCGAAGTTGTTCTTTTCACCAAATTGGAGGGTCAGGTTGATATTCCTTTGGAACTCCAGCTCTGGTTTTTTTGTTGTTTTGTTTTGTTTTTTTCATTCTTTGATTTTATATGGTTACTTGTAAGGTTAATCTGTAGATGTACTGCTCCAGAAACTAAACTTTCAAATATGTGTAATGGTGTGTATGTACTGCTCGCTGTTCCCTCGGATCTGGGCAGTTATTGCTGCAGTGTCAGCTCTGTACAGAATAACTGGCATGCATAGGGCAAAACCAGCGTGTGGTGTAATCCCGTCCAAAAGACCCGTTCTGTTGAAGTGGAAGCTGCTTTTTTAATAACAGTAAGTCAGAACGGCTAAGAGCTGGCTGTGCGACAGCTTTTACCATGAAGCAGACCTCCGAAATGGAAGGAGAAAGTTCCTCTTGAGACTATGACTTGTGCTAGAAGATGCGTAAGGCCTTGATAGTGCAAACCACACCGTGCCTAAGCTCAGTTTCACGTCTGGGTTGGACTTGTTTGTTGTGTTTGAGGGTAGCCCTGCTGGGTTTGGACCTTGCTTATTCTTGTCCCAGGCATAAAGTACCCGGGTGCATAGTAGCAGCTGTAAGAAATGCTATGTTTTCAGTAATATTTGATGTTTTTGTTCTTCTCAGCTGTAAGACCAGGTCTAACCACTGTGTTGTCTTGAATTCTTTGTAGCCGTTGTTTGAGCTTGAAAGGCCCTTCTCCTGCCCTCCTGTAACCCGAGCTGAGCAATCCCGCATGCCTGCCGACCACATAATAGGGCTTTAGGACTTCATAGGAATATTGAATGCAGGGGCAAACACAGGTGCACAACTTCTGGCTTCCTTCTCATTTGCATAGTAGCAGCCAAGTAATTGAAGTGGAGAATGGTCAGGCAGCCAAGCACAAAAACGATAAGAGCACCTCATTTAAGTGTGCTGCCTTAAATCTTTTTGCTTTAGAAGTATTTCCCCCCCCCCCGCCCTCAGAAAAATTGGACGTGGGAAGTGGAGCGTTTGTGGAGTGAGCAGGTGTGTGCTCTATGTGGACAATCTCCCTCACTTTTATCTTACTCATTACACACAAAATCAAAAAGAAACATGTTTCTTATGGGATGTTTAATTATTTCTATGGATTTTTGAAGAAGCTGGGTCTCTTCCTTGTTGCTTTCACGAGCAGAAGACGCGGAGCCTGAAGCACGGCTTTCCCTGGGGCAGTGGCTGCAGCGTGCGCAAGGTCCCAGGGCGGCTGTAGTGGCTCTGCCATGCTCTCTAAATTTGGGGTCTGTTGGGAAAAAGAGGTGTCTTTTCTTATCGACAAGTATCATTCTCCTGTTTGACAGAGTCATTCTGTAAGATGCCACCTCTAATTCCCATTTTGCTTATTACAGTGTGTTACTCTGTTTCTGTGTTACTTGTAAATTCCATATTTTCAGGTCAGTTTCTTGGTAGTAAGTAAAAGCAACCATCAGAGGAGAGCAAGGTTACCTATGTTGTGTCTCTGACGTAATTCCCTAAGGTCTTGGCATTTTCATAAAGAAGTTGGACTTTTTTCTCCCATTTTTACATCTGGGTGTTGTGTCCCACTGTGCCTTGTGCGCCTAGCCACTCGGGGGGGGGGGTTTGCAGGAGCTACTGGTCATGGAGCAGCTGAGCCTGCGAGCAAAAAAATGTAAATCCAGTTTCATTCCTCAACAGTGATGACGGAGGTGTGATGCTAATGAGTCTTCTGGATGCTGGTTTCTCCTCTTGCTGCTGAAGAAGGGGGCTCTGTTTGTCCCGCAGCTTTGCGATGCCTTTCTGCCCTGCAGACTGACAGCAATCTGCCTCATTGCTCACCGCGTGGTACCTGAGTCCGTCATCGGAATTATCCAAAAGGCTCTTCTGCCTGGCCTTGAGCTATGGCGGCAGCACTAGGACAAATCCCTGAATTTCCTCCCTTCCTTGTTTTAAACAGGCAGCAGTGTGCGTGTATTCTGGGGCCTTAACCACGACTGATAAAGGAATTATTATTATTATTTTTAAAGTTTGTGAATGTTGGATAAGTGACAGGACCGTGTTCCTGGTAGCTTGGACCATTTGGAATATTGGTGCCAGTGTTTTGTCAGGTGTGGGCTTCTCTACACAAGCCAAATCTGCGATAGCTCTGGAAAGCATTCCAGAGAAGTGCATAAGCAACAAAAATGTTGTTTTTTTTTTTTTTTTTAAATAATTTATTCCACAGAGTTTCAAATATCATGTAGTAATTATAGCTGTTAGACTTCCTTGTTCATTTTATTAAACAACGAAATGTATGGTATTAAGATCTTTAGAAAGGCATTTCCTGTGCCTTTAATTATGTAACCGGCAATCAAAAATTTTGTAGCAGATTTTACAAATGTTTATGTGGCCCAAGAGGTCCAAATAGGTGAAAGTTTAATCTTCTCTCTTTGTATAATTCCTAATCTCATCTCTTGATGTCAGGAAGGATTCTTTTTTTAGACACAGAGACGCATGAAGTAAAAATACTTTTAAAATGAAGTTGTACCAGTAACGAAATAGTTCCTCCGGTGCAGCCCGGTGCCAGCGTGCCCCGCGGTGTGGTGCCCAGAGCTGGGGCGAGGGCTCTTGGGGAGTACGTGTGTGCTGCTCCCGCTTTCCTTGGGATTTGGGTTTAACAGCGATACCTTCCGTTATTCTTTATCCACTACCAGTCTACGTAGTAATAGTATACACTTAAAACAGAGGTTGAGTCTGATACAGAGGACACGTCTCGTGTTTTGTTTCTGCACTCGCTGGGCCTGTGAACTTTTTTTTTTTTTTGTACTTTTAGGCCATCAGGGACATAGTCGTGAGGGTAAAATAATGATATGTTTCTAAAAATGTTTCTCTAAATGAACAAATGCTTCATTCAGTTCTCAGATATGACTCAAGAATAATTTTGGTTGGTATTTTTTGGGGGGGAGGTGGGTGTCTCCTGTCCCGTGCCCCTCTGTATTACAAGAAAGCAGCCGGTCAATATGAAGCTCTGCTCCCAGCGATCTTGCTTCCACGCTGCTTCAGCCATCACGTGTTGCATTCCTATCGTTTTATTCAGCCATAGGGTTGTTGTCGATGGTTTTTCTCCAGGGCCATAGGAGAAGGAATTTGTTTTAGTCAAATCCAGATTATTTTTCTTTTTCGTTTTGTTAGATGTTGAAGCATCTTCTCCAGAGCAAGGGGGGCTTTGTCACTGAGCGCGGCGTATGGAGAATGCACACCTGGCAGATGATGCCTTTTCTCATCTTGCATCTTTCAGAAGCGCGACTTGCTGAGGTGGACCTCAGGCAGTCAAACAGCAAGTCGGGCACAGTAATGCCCTTTGGGAATGGTCTGGAGGGTTGTGAAAAGCTGCTGCCTTACGCCCGCGATGTTTTAGCTCTGCGTTTTAACACTCCCTGACTTTGGACCTAGACGGGGCCATCCAGTGGTGGCTCATATTTTCCAGGAACGGTGCAGCTGGATTTCAGGCATGGCTCACTGTGTTCTAATGCAGAAGGAATGGCATTTAGTAAAAAAGAAGTTTGATACATCTTAGTGCTCTAGAAGTGGCTCAGTGATTATTCTGGTGGTGATTGAAGGATGGGAGGAAGACAAGGTTTTTAAGGGAAAGTGGAGTCTCTTAGTGGAACATAAGATAAAAATACAGTCTTTCATGCACCCACATCCTTCTTCTGGTTCAAAACAGGAGTCACAAACATCAAGTGAAGCTGGCTAGAAAGTTGTTAAACATGGATTTACTGTTGGTTTAGTATTAACCTCTGCCAGAGCAAGGAATACTTTGGGAATCTAGAATTCTTAACTGGACAGGAGAAGGAAGATGTGATGCTCCGTTTCTTATCTGTCCTTTACATCTGATTAACTGAGGTGTTTAAACCCGTATGTTAGTTTTTCTTTTTTCTTTTTACAGTGCAGCAGATGCACTTCTGAAACAGTTTAGAACTCGTGTACTTCTGGGTAACAGCTGGTGAAGCGGCCAGAGGTTGACCCGGTAGCTCCACAGCAGGGTTTTGAAGCTTAGATGCAGGCTTTTTGCTCAGTTGAGGGACATCACCACACGTGTCTCTATTGAAAAACTTAGCAAAGTGAATTTTTCAGTTTTTGTGGCACTGCTTTATTTGAAACTTGATACATTATACACTTGATAGACAGAATACAGCACGAATAAAGATCTGTCTATTACTTATGTTGACAAATGTTACTGCTTTTTATTGGAATATTCATGTCAAGATAGAGGGGGGATGAATAATCCTTCCCCTTTTGGGTAGGTTTCTTCTGAACTGGGAGGCACTGGTTTGCCTTGGGTTGCCTGAGAGCGCGATTTCCAGTCCGCATTCACTGCTTTAGATACTAAAAGGAGAAAATTTCCCAGCGAAGCCACTGTAGTGCAGGATTTAGGAAGTCTCCCTTCCTTCTTGTGCGTGCAGAGGACACTGGAGTGAGTGCCGTGTCCCCGCAGATAGAGAAGGGCTTCAGATTAGGCTGAGACGCTTGTAGAAACTATTTTAAAGAATCACATTTTTGGTGAAGAGTTTGTCCAATATTCAGTGCTTTTGTCCACCTGATACGTGTCTCGTATTTTTAGTGAGTGACTGAGTTCTAGGACACTATGTTCAAAGGCTAACAATTAGATTTTAGTGTTTGCTATCCTTTCTTGGGATTTATATATATATTTTTTTTTCCAATTTTTCTGGAGCAAGATTGGTTTTTCATTTCATGCTTTGTACTTAAGGATGCAGAAACTATATTGACCCTACCACCCCAAGCAGCTTACATATGTAGTAGTTCATTTGATTAGTTGCTGGCTGGAGAATAAGGTATGAAATCTGTTTAAGTTGATATTGGTGCACTGTGAAAATTTGGCAGTCTTACATAAATGTGACTTTGGCCATAATTCTGAGGATACAAAATAAGCGCTTAGATTACTCCAGATATATAATGGAAATTGTGTGTTAGTAGAAGTCACGTTTGATCAACTACTGTTATATTGTACATATGCAGTAGTAATGAATTTTGGAGAGTGGCTTAAGGGTTTGTAAAAGCAGAAGAGGCACTAGAGCAATGAGCCACGATAGGGTGAGGACTGTCTCCTCATGTTTACATACCACTTAACCCAACAGTGAACCCAGGGTCTGTGGCAATAACTAATAGTAATAATTATACCATCTTTTTTTCTAGGTCACTAGCAAGTGTCGGAAAAGAACTGAAAGACAACTTTTTGCGGGCCCTGGCAGAGAGAGAGGAAGCCAATCTTACTGGAAAAATTTCTGTGAGTACCTGCGAGAACCCAGTCTTCTTACAAGCTTAAAAATGAATCTGAATAGGAAAACAAGGTATTTTACAGGAAAACTTCAGGTGCAACATTTGAAACGGATTATTTGATTTAGGAGAGATTTCTTGAAACCTAGAAACTTGTTGATGTTAAATTTTTTTTTTGTAAGAAAGCAAAGCATATGAAAACACTGCGCAGAAGTCTACAAAAGGTAAGTGATGAGCTGAAGGATCCAAGAGGAAAAACATCTAGTGAACTGTGCTTAGATTTCACGAGAAGTTGTAGATTGCTGTTTCGCAAAATTCATTCCCGTGCGTGCTTTAAAGAGAGGAGATGCAGCCTGGTTGTTGGGAAGCTCAGCCAGCTGGAAGAGGCTGGCGGAGGCACCGGGGAATCGCTGCTGCTTCCTCTCGCTCCCCACCTTCATGGAGGTGTGGTCGGGGACAGTGTTGCCGAAGTGTAAACTGCCACTTGTCAATATACATAGATCAATAGCCTTTGGCCCAAAGGGAGGATGGTCCTGTATCCTTGGCTTTTTAATAGCTTTGCTTTTGCAAAAGAAGAGTTTGTGCCTGCGTGCTGTACACGGGGGGAAGTTTTGAGTTTAACGATTTAAGTTCAGTCTACTTCCATTTAAACTTCATAACAGAACTGACAGTGAGCCCAGAATGGTCCTCCTGCTCTTACTGCTGTGTTTAGGTAAAATTGTACTGTTTCTTGCCTTCCTTATGGGGTAGCAGGAGCATGGAGTTCTCTTTTAGATTGCCTCTCATGTTAAAGAAAATTAATAAAAGTAACTGCAGGGGCAGTGCTGGGCGTTCTGGAAGTCAAAAGTGATTGTGATCTTCTTTCCCGGGCCTGCTTGTGTAGGAAGTCGATCAGCATACGCTAATGATTTTTTTGCTTTCCTTCAACTCTCCTAATTGATGTAAACGCATAACTCCCCTCCCTCCCATAATTCTAGGGTGGACATTTCTTCTTTTATGGCTAGCTAATTAATCTCTGCAGTTCGCAGAGGAAATGCCGCATGAAGTGCGGTCTCCCAGTGGATGTGAGCAAGCTTTTGCATGAAGCCTCAAACACTTTGGAGTTTCAGCTGCCGGACAAATATCCCGGGAACTGTGCTTCTTGGGGTCTTCGGGGATTTCAACGGGAGAAATAGGACACAGAAGGTTAAACGTATGGCAGAAATGAGATAGGGTGGAACAGTGCCGTGGTGGTTTAGCATTGAAAATGGAAGCGTTCTGTGACTTATTCCACATCTTTACCATAATGTTAAGAAAAGATAATAATAATAAAAAAATCAATTGGTAATTGCAATCAGTTGCTTTCGGGCTGTGGTGTTCGGAGCATCCTCTAAAGGAAATGCAACTTCTTCGCTGTGCAGGTGGGGGCGCCACGGAGCCGGGCCGGACCCTCTCTCTGCGGACAGGCCGCGGGGCGGGCGGCGGCCGGGCCTTCCGCCGGTCTGCGAGGGCGGCAGCGCAGGGCCCGGCCCCGGCCCCGGCCCCGGGCACCGATCCCGTGCCCTGGCTGTGCCGGCGGGGAATTAAATGCGCTCTTCTGGTGACACAGGGGGTTCTAAGGAGGGCACGGGCAAGGGCTGAGGTCAGCGAGGGGCTCCTCGGCCTGCGGACGCCCGCAGGAGCAGGCACTGAGGATCCAGCGCAGCCTGGGAGCTCCTGGAACCTCCTGCCAGAGATTCCCCCGTGCCCCGGGTGAGACTCAGCCCTGAGAAACCTGGACAAAAAAGGGCAGAATTAGGTTCAGATGCTTAAATATTTTTTTAATTTGTTTTTAAACTCTTTGGGTTTACTAAACCAAAAGAGGTTTGGGGCGGGGGCACAATTTCTTCTTTGTTTCCTTTTCCTGAGGCTCTGAGGCACGTCTTTCTAGGTTGGAGCTGGTTTGGTTCCCCGCTGTGCTGCTCTCGTGCCGAGCATCTTCACACCGCTGTGGCAGAGGATGTTCACAGGGGCCGGCGGGAGCCAGCCCAGCTGTGGTGAGCGCAGCTTGCGTTCAGAAAGCACTAGCAAGGCTTTAGCGCTCTGCCTGGCTCTAAAAAAACGAAGGTAAATGATTTATGGGCTAGCCTTTAAAATTAAAATAAAAAATAAATAGTAAGCATCCCATCAAAATGAAGACAGCTGGTCTGGGTTCCCAAGTTCCCAGGCCTCCTGCAGTGATACAATTTCTAGGCCCCCAAAACAGCCTCTGGTCATGTATCAAAAGTTTTTGGAACAGTGAGTGTTATTACAAGCTCTTCAGTACATACCTAGGCATAATGAAGTATATCAAGTGTGCAATTTCAGCCTCCGCTCGGACTCTGCTGCAGTTTGTTGGTTTACAGGAGACCCCATGATGTTTTCTTAATGCACTTCAGTGTGGGAATGCATTTCAAATAGTGATTGAGAACATAAACCTGGTGGCTGCAATCATAAATACACACAAAATGCATTTTTGTTTCCACTCTTGCGCACCTAATGAACGAGCAGAGAGGAGGTATTCCCATATGAAACCATGTTTGGGTTGGGTTTTTTTTTCCTTGACAGCGCCACCTGTATTATTACCAGGGCTGTAGACAGGTCTGTAGGGGTTGCACTGGGTTCTAAGCCCAGGTACGCTGGTTGCTGAGAAGACCAGCCTACCCAAAGCGAACGCTAAGCAAAAACTGGCAAGCAATGCTTACGTTGGGGGATCCCGTCTGTGCTCGGTGAGGGACACTCCCCTGGCTTCTGTGCTTCCCTGTTTAGCATGTGGTACCTAGAACCTGCTCCGCTACTTGAGATGAAGGCAGGGCAAGCCATGGGACTAGTTTTGAAGTCGCACAAGTTGGGCTAATAAACACGAGAGACGCAGCAGGGAGTCGTGGTATGACTTACCATCCTCCTCTGAATGGCAGCGCCCGACAACAGTGACTTGGATCTGTCTGAGCCAGTGAGCAGTTTAATTAAATCCTTGGGATTCCTTACAGAAGACTGGTCAATATAAGACTAACTTTTCTCAGGCCGTCCAGATAAGACTGTACAGAACTTTGTGGTCTGCCTCAAAAATCACCGCACGCACGTGCCGACAGCGTTGTCGGGATGAGATGATCTGCGTGGGCCTCAGCACAGCTGGGGTTAATGCTGCTCCATGGGGTTGCCTGCTTCAGGGCTAGGGCTCAGGGTTACTGCAGGAACGGGAGATGGAAAAGGATCTAAAAAACTTCCCAGAAACTGAATAAGTGTGATCTTGACAAAGCTTTATGTAATACTTGGTTTGCCTTAGCGTTACCCACAGCACGGCTCAGCCCTTTGTTTAAGGGTTGGCAGCACTTGTGCGTGTTGCAGTGACAGGGGTGTCGCATCCAGAAGAGGGGATGGACGGTGTCCGTGCTCTGGATGTTGCCGGCGGGAGCTCTGCCAGTACGTCTGGGCCCTTAGAAATCAGCCTCTGCCAGAAGATGATTTTCTGTTTGTCTTTTCTGGATGTATAGCCAGCCTCTCCTATTTGTACCAAAAAAAACCCCAACAACAGCAACAAAAAAACCACCAAAAACCAAGCAAAAAAACACCATGCAACATCAAACCCCAAACTAGAACAAACCCAATCAAACAAACACCAACAAAAAAACTAACCCAACAAAACCAAAACAAGAAACTAACAAAAGAGCAGGGTAAAATGTCTCCTACTTCGCTCAGGTAGAGTGGGAGGAGGGGGATGATTTAAAAACATCCAGTCCCAAAAACTGCACTTTACTGTGCCTGGAAAAAAAATAATCTCTCGGCTGTGCGTGGTCCCTCTGTGTGGCTCGATCAGCTGAGGTTCCTACTCCCTCTTGGTTCTGTATCGGCTTTTGCAGCTCATCCATGTGCCGAGTTGACTGGGAGGTTAGTTCTCTAAAACGAACCTGTCATGACTGAAGTGTTGCAGATATTTGCTTATTAACCAGTTCCGTTCAAAAACTTGGTCCAGAAAAGTTTGAGAAATAAGGTTTATGAGGTAGAAGATAGTTTTAAAACATGAGCGGGGGCTGTAAGGTAACCACGGGCTTGGCAGTACTGGGGAATTCTCTGTGCTCCCAGAAATGCGATTTCAGCTGAAATCCAACGCAAGTCTTGTGAGCGGGTGAAGTTGGCAGGCAGACAGGTCTCGACTTCTTTGCACAGGTGTATGTTTACTCTATCTAGCCCTCACCTATACTCTGGTATGCATTAAATATTACGCGTTTACTCAAGGTGATAAAGGCCTTCGTGGATATCATAGTTTGTATTTACAAAAACCTTAGGAAATTGTGCAATACTGGGGAACTCCTTTTTGTGTCCGGAGCAAGTCTCGCAGTTACTGTGTGAACACCTTGAGGCCGATCTCCGGGAGGGGCTCGGGGTGACGGGGCGGAGAGGAGGACTCTGGCTACACTGATGTCTCTGAAGACACAGGTACCCTGGAACCTGGGATGTGGAGTCCCTGGCCTTTGGAACAACTTACAGTTACGTTCTTGTGGGCATCAGTGCCAGCATCAAAACTGTTGAGGCATTTCAAATAATTAGGTGGAATCTGCTGATGGAAATTAGGGACATTAGTAAGCTAAGGAATCCTCTCCCTGTTCCACTGATTAGGGCGGAAAAAAAGGTTTCTGCGCAAAAAAAACCCCCAACACCCCCCCCCCCCCCCCATGTACATCTTCTGAGATGTGTGAGAGTTGCAGCCAGGAGATCAGAGGAAATTCATGCCTAATAGAATGGAACTTGTTTAGGATTTTTTTGCACTGAGTATTGGCTGCGAAAGCAGTCAGATGGCTGGGCCTTTTTGGCTTTGGAGTATGTGTTATGGGAGCTGTGTTCAGCCCTGGTTGGAGCTTGTTCCTTTAGCGCTGTTCAAAGCAACCGCTGTAGCTGACTTAGAAAAACTCGTGAATTGGGCACGTTCTAATATACCTGTTGCCTGTGTTGAAAACTTGATGAAGGATAAGATTGTGTTGTATCTGACCAACAGTATTGGGCCGACATGGTCTTTGTTCCCTTTGCTGCTCCCCAACATCTATGAAGGTTTCCCTCTCCAGAAAAAGAGGGTAGTATAGAAATGTTTATTTCCCTTTTAGCTGAACCCATATTTGTCTGTTTAATAAATCGCTATGGAAATTGCCCGAGTCATGTAGGTGATCATAACTTAATTTCAAGCAAATCACCTCTGCCCTTGAAATACAAAACATATATCAAATTCCATGTCACCGGAAAGAGTGTCGTGTGAAAGAACCGAAACTGTTTCCTGGGCGTAGATGTTAGCTTTTTATTTCATCTCTTGAAGGCTTAGTATGCCTTTCTCCTCAGTTCAAAGTGGGCAGGGATATGTGGAAATCGTGTTATTTGTTGAGACTTCTTGTGCAGATGACAAGCGGAACCTTTTTTCCTTATGTTTTATCTCCAGAAGTCATAGCTGTGATTTTCTGCTACTGTTCGTGTGCTATGTGCTAACGCGCTTTTGGCAACAGGGGTGATGGGGTACAAAAGCACTTGGAACGCTTGGAAATGGGGCTGTTGGATGCAGAGTCCTCTGAACCCCCAAACCAGCTGTTGGGGAGATGGCTGTGCACTTACGGTGTAGGTTTATTTCTATTATTTCACTTGTAGGATCGTGAAGTATTGGCAACAGAACAGGGATACAAAAGGAAGCAAAGAGCGTTACTTAAAATATTATACAGCACGCTAAGGCAGCGCTTAAGTTCGGTGTGATTTTTCTTTGTGTTTGTCAAATCTGTTCTGGAGAAATATATCTTAAAAAGGACCAGTTAATATAATTATGATTTCTCCTCCCCGCCCCGCCCAGGATTCCTGCTCTGTAAGTTATAGGTGCAGGATCATGGAAAAATCCACCTAGTTTAATTGTAATATGTGAATTGCAGATTATTTTAAATACCTACAAATTGCATGGTTAGAAATGGTGCGTTTCCCGTAGTAAGGCTGCAAAACTGATACTCCCTGTAGAGAAAAGCATGTGGAAAAAGAGGAGAAATACAGCGCATCCTTTATTTCTTCATATTTACTGTAATTTACTGAAAGTGAATGAAAAGTTAGGAGAACTGGGTGCATTTTGTAGAATGCATGAATTGTATCGTTTTAGTGATGTGACAGCTGTGGAAAAACTGCAGATTCCTTGTGCTGTGGAAAATAGTCCTGTTTCCAGTCAGCTCACAGCGAGGCACGTGGCGTATCATTTGAATGGTTTTCACTGTCATCAGAAGACCCCAAGGTTCCCTTAGATTTCCAATCAAAATGCATGATTTCATTAACTGCTATTAATTCAAAAGCAATTAAGCTCCCCTTAAAGACGTTGTAGTTGGTTTTATTTGTCTGGGCAGGAGTTCTGGTTTCCTGGTACGGCCAGCCTGGAGAGGGACAGGTGAGCGATTCCGTGCGCCTGTGGGCGGCTGTGTCTGCGTTGGCATTTGGGTTGGGATGAGGAGAGCGATTGTCAAACAGTTCTCTGGGTGGGCGCTGCTTGCCACGCGTTGGTCTTGCATCACAGAGTCATCTGGGAATGCACTTATTGGCTTTAATTGGAAAAAAAAAAGAGACATTAAACAAGAAGCTGGGCTCCAGGGGCACCATGCTCTTACAGATGGCCAGTTCTGGGGATCAGACCAGCGCTGCCATGATGGAAAGATCCCCAAATGTTGTCTACGTTGTGGGGACACAGGGTCTCTACCCCTAAGTGTTTCTTTTGTTCCTGAAGTCCCCCTCTTGGTGTTGCATCATTGTGCAGTGCAAATGCAGCCTGACGTCTCTCCTGATAAGGGCCCAGGTGAATGACAAACTTCTGCTTTTTAGTAGACATCTTAAATACAGCCAGGTCCATAAAGAATACTAATCTTAGTGGGGAAGATCTTCTGTTACACACAAGATCTCAATGGGAAGCTGGTACCTGTGACTCTGGAGATACTTCTCTGTTGCTCCTGGGCACGCAGGAAATGGACCTTTGTGAAACACATCGTCAGTTCTCAGTAATAACCAATAACCTGATGTAACTGGAAAACCTGTCCTCTTAAATAGCATGGACATGTTTTAAGACCCTTTTAGTGTTTGTTCTTAGACATCATGTTGTATGTGTTTTATAATGTTAGTTTAAAAGAAATAAGCAGGGTGGTAAAAAGATAGATGGGTGAGCTCATTGACATATGATGGTACAGATAGATAAATGGTGGTATTTTCAAAAACAATTTATTTTTGCTTCTTTGGTCACTGACTTGTAAAAATCATTATGCTCACATGTATTTATTAGTATTTTCAGTCTTGAACCTTCACTGTAGGAGTACTTCTTTTTTCCTAGCTATGGAAAACAAAACCCAACCATCTGGCTGCCTAATGTTACCAAACGCAATGACTTTCACATTATAAATTATTACCTCTAAAGGAAGCAATGGAGAAAGGCGGAAAGGGCTGATGCATGAAAGCTTTTAGTGGAAATGAATGAAATAAACAGCTCTTCTGTCAACAGATCATTTCATTTGCTCAAATTAACTAATGGTCTGATAAGTGAGACTCAGTGAAAACCAGCTGTAAGAAAAGTCATTCAAAACATTACTGAAAGAAGTGTTAGTAAGACAGCTGGAATGAGAAATAATGAGCTTTAAGGGGGTTCTGTATGTTATGCGCCGTATTCGTGAGTACTTCCCTCCTTAGCATTTGAGTGACGTTCTTGGCCACCTTGCCTGTAAATGTGAACGACTTTATGGCTGTACTTTGTACACGCTGTGGGACGTCACTGAGAACAGAGTTTGTTAAGAGGGGAAATTGTTGAATTGTTGCTTTTCGACGAAGCGATTTGCTGTGATGGAATGTTTACGGAGAGAGCCACCTGGTACCCTGAGGCTGAATCAACAAGTCATCAGGTGGTCATACAGGTTCTTGCCAAGTACCCAGTGACCTCCGAATTCAAACCATTACAGAACTAGTCAATACAGCATGTGCTTTCATGGTGATACGTACTTTCTGAATTATAGAGTAATAAATGACCTTAGAATGTACACAAGGTATGCCTATAGGTCATTTTGTGCAGACCTAGAAAACAATTGAGGTCAACCGCATGCATGAGTTGAAACCCTCCATGAACGACGAAGACAACATACTTGGGTTTTATCTCCCAGGAACGTGACATGGGATGGCACTGCAGTATGTGGGAGATGTTCCGTTTCATGTGCAAATCACACTGATGCAGTTGAAATAGAGTGTGTTGTAAATAATACGCTGCGCTTAACTGGAGAACTCACTTGGAACATGAGAGCACTATGTTACACGGTAGCTGACCTCCCTACTTGCCAAAATCTCAGGACAGAGGGGGTTCCTGGCAGAGGGTCTTTCAGCGTGGCAGAGCTGCTTTTCTAGCAGATTTGCTAACTCTGAAGGTTTTGCAACCTCCGAATAACTTGTAAGGAGCATTTCGTAGCTGGCTGGCTGTCTTTGAAGAGCTTCAGACGGTCGTAGCGCCTGTTTGGTTCCACCTTCTTTGCTCTGAAGGAGGCTGGTGTCCCTGGGGCTGCTCGGGGGGGATGGCTGGCAAGATCAGGGGACGTGCCTGAGGACAGAAGCCAGTCCCAGTGCGGCCACGGCATGGGCCATTTGAGGGAGGGAAAGCCTAGGTATGTGGTCTGGGAAATCTACGTTCTGTGTGTGTTTCTCTTCAAACTGAGAACTCCTGTTAAAGCAGGCAGTCCGGAAAATTCTCTCCAGGATGCTATTGTGTGAAAATGGATTGCTTTTCCTTGAATAATTTGGGAGAGTACCAAGTGTATATCTCAATACGAGTGAAAAAACAAGCGCCTGTGAGAGAGATGAGCATTTGTGGGTGTTTTAGAAGTTTATTTTGATCCATGTTTGTTTTGAAGCAAAATTTGTGTTGCTTGTAGATAAATGGTGCTGTATTGACCTGTTGGATGGAAGCATCTCGGAGGTGGTTAAGTTAAATTTCATTCCAACTGAAGCTCACTTAAACTGCAGCTCCCGCGAGACAGCAGAGCCTGGCTGTTCACCTCTGTGCAAGTTCTGAACAGCTCCCCAGGGGGGTGGGGAAAAAGAAAGGGTATTCTTTTCACATCTCCATCTCATGTCTTTATCTGGGAAACGATTTCCAGTGTGACCAGCAAAATCATAGAACTACATAATGTTATGCGCCGTCTGGGAGAGAACTATGAGAAATGTAATCGTTTATAGTTTAATGATCAACTTCTCAAGGAAGCTAATCTAAATTTCAGCAGATAACACTTGTAAATATCTGTCTATTTGTACTTAAAATAGCAGAACCCAAACAGAAGCCCTTTTTCCTAGATATTGCACAGTTAGAAGAGATCATGTTGACTTTTGACCAGCAGCCTGTAAGTGAGAAGGGATGCATTTTTCCTTTTAAAAGACAGATTTATTTCGCATCATGCCATATGCGCTTTGCAGCAGTGCTGGGGAAGAACTTCTTTTCAGACATGTTGATCGTGGGATCGCTGTGTTTCTGCGGTGTTCCAGTAACGGCTCTTCACAGCCTATGGGAAACTCTGCCCCACTTTGCTTTCACGGAGCCTCTAAACTATTTCTTAAATAGACACAGCGCACTCATGCTTAATTGCTTTATTGTTGTCTATTTTTATGATGCGCAGTCAGCGTTGTTGTTCTCATAACCCTTTTCTGTTTGGCTGTGCTGGATCATAAACTGCAATGTACAAAAACAAACGCTTGGGAGTCAGATCTGCCTTACTGACATTCTTCTGAGCCTATGTGTTGGCGTGTATACTCCCAACAACTCCGTAAGTGTCCCACAAATGCCAGATAAAACAATACAAGAGAAAACAGATTATTAACCCAAAATACACTAAAATACCAAAGGTAAACCAGCTCTCCTCCCTCCTCCTTGCCTTTAAAGTAAGTCAAAGGAGATAACCAGGTAGCAGACCTTTTACATTAAATTGACTGTTTTTCTTGTGTACTCTACGTACATTCCTTGATGTTTAACTTAGTGATTTTTCACGTGACTGCAACGGGAAGGGTCAGAGTCTGCACTGTGAAAATGCTGTGAGAATTTGCTTCTCTGAAAAATGTAGGATAGTGTTTAATAAATATCAGCTTGTGGGCTCATAAATATTTGAGCACTTATAGGGTCTCGGATCTAGTCACTGCAGCAAGGGATATACCAGAAATATTACTGCTGGTGACCTTGCTTTAGTCTTTTACGTCTTTCTATTTTGTAAACACAAATTGTCTCTTAGTGCTTCTGGTAATACTTACATTCTTCAAATTAGGGATCAGCTCTTCTTTTGTGTTCTGTAATCACCCACGCAAGAGCACAACTGGCTGTTAACTGGTGTTCTCTAACGGGATGATGGGCTTTCTCCAGGAGGTGGAAAAAACAGCCTAGAAGCCAATACGCAGCAGTGTCTCTGGCAAAGGCTCTTGCTGTGATAACCTACAGCGGCGAGGTGCTATCTGCCGTGTAAGTTTACAGCAGTACACGATCAAACAAACAACGCCAGTCAAAGAATATAATCTAAAGTAATGGAGATAATTGTTCTGTTACTCAGGAACAGAAAAAACCCAGCAGTGCATGTTCCATAGGTCACAGTGGTTTTGTTGTTTAACAGTAAGTAGAGCTCTAAGGAATCATTCTTGCTTGTTACCCAGGGAGTGCCATGATGCCCGATGCTGTGAACCTTTTATTTTTCCTCTAGAAAACTGGCTCCCCCCCGGCATTCCCTTTATTTTTTTTTCCCTAGCCGGTCCCAGGGTGCTCTGAGTGATGGTCATGAGCTGCTCCAGCTCTTGTGCTCTGTCTGAGGGGGAAGGACGAGCAGACGGTCTGTACTGGGGGGCATTTCTGCTTCCCCTCTCCTGCCCTCGCACATTGCTGTTACCCCAAACACTGGTTCTTCCTCCCCCCAGGTTCCCCCCTTGGTCCTTTTCTCCTCTCCCTCAGCAGACCCAGGCTGCCTTCAGTTCCAGGGTGGCGACCTGCCCACCTACCTCTGATTTCCACCCTTCCCACTTTGCCGCGAGGAGCTACATAATGTCTGGCGTGGCAGGAGCTGACTGTCATCGCTGTACTAACAAGAGTTAACAACATCTAAGAGTCCGTGTTTGTGGACAGTTGGATTTTGGCGCTGTGGAAGTTGGTTGTGAAGCTGTCGCTGACCACTGTGGGATCTGGGCTACGCTTGTTAGCACGAATTGGACAGAATTGTTTACTTGTAGTTACTGCTGCTGGTGTGAGGGGGACATGCGGGTGCTGTGGAGTCCGCTGGACACGTCCCTGGTAGTGTTTATAAATGCCCCAACGTGTTCGAGGAGCCATCCGGAGGCAGATGAAAATAATTTGGATCAGGTCCTTTCAGAGCACGTTGTAAATCAGTACGACTCCTTAGCCAAATGGAAAACCGCAGGAACCGCCTGACTCGGCCCCTCGGAGACCACGAGTGTTATTTCTGTCTGACATTTCCATCCTCATTCATCAGTTTGAGGTTTTCATCTCCCTTTTAAGCAATGGCCTTTCAAGCAGGGGTGAAATTACACCTGTCAGTAATGCGTGTTCTTGTTACTCCGTCATTCTGTCATTTGGACGAAAGGAAGTACAGGGAGGTATCTCCTGCCGTACAAACCAGCCAACACTCTCGCTTTCTTTTGATGTCGGTTCAGTATCTCCTTTTTTGTTACCCATGGTACAACTGAGAGATGTCACTGTACTGGCAGACCGGGCAGGAGTGATGCACACAACGCCTGTGTAATTGCGTGCACAGAAATATCTAATCCCTCTGACGGGGCTTGAACATAAAGACTAAATTTTGCATCTGAATCTTTCCCGTGCTATTGGGTGGGATTTTAGGCACAAACAAGGTGACACCGTTCCTGTCAGTCCCGCGCTGCACCCTGCTTGTTTTCTGCATCTGTCAAACTCTTAAGTGTTCTCCTTTTCAAGAGTTTTGGGATGGAGACACTTAGATGTTTAGTCCTTTTTTCCCATGTATTGCACCGATTGCCTAGGAGCGCTCCTGCCAAGGTCCTGGCTTTGTTTTTAACGCAGGCTGGGAATATTGACAGCTTATTTCCTGGATGACTTGAGAGACGGTAGTTGTTGCACTCTACTGAATTTTAAACGTGCATGTATTTAATAGAAAAGGTTAGATGTCTTCTGAAGCGTTTGTGTCTCTGACAGATTTTCTTGTTTTACCTCTCTAGGGTTTAATGTGTAAATAACATTTGAGTGGAAGATTTGTAGTTTGGCCTATTAAGATATCTATTTTCAGTCATGGAATTATTTTTAATCTGTGAAATACAAGCGAAGTCTGTAGAATCACGGAATAGTTTGGGTTGGGGGGGACCTTTAAAGCTCATCTTGTCCAAGCACCCCGCAAGGAGAAGGGACATCTGTTATAGCATTACTTACGATCTTTCTGAACTATTTCTTCCCGTGCTTGATAAGAAGATAGGTAAATTCCAGTGCTTGAGACGGGAGTTGTTAATTCCCCTTTCGGGTTCGGTTTGTAAGAGTGATCGATTGTATCTCTGCAGCAGTAATCGTGGTTCTGGGCTGGGTGTGTGTGTTGGCTGCGTGGTCCTGCAGCAGAACCGTCTTGTCGGCAGCGCCTCCTGTGCCCGGGGGGTCTGTGTCCCACGGGGCGGGCGCCTTCTTTTGACAGTAGTCCCCGCCTTACACTGTTCAGGTTTGGTTCAACTTGAAATACACGCAGGTCTGGGTTCCTGAGGAGTCCCCCTGGTTTCCCAAGGGGAGTCAGCAGGTGTTGCACTGACTTCTGGGGTAGTGCGCTGAAACTGAGGTTGATCCCCGAGGACTTGAGGATGCAGGGAGGATCGGGCCTCAGTTTGTGTGTAAGAGGACGTAAGACAAAACCCAGAAAAATTTAAATTTCAGAAGCGTTAGAAAAATTAATTTTGTAAGTCTAGTAGATAACACATCATGGACCGCAGATTGAACTGAGCGGGAGACCTCAGGTGTTGGCAAGAAGAAATGCGCCACAACAAAGGCCAATTGGCATGAGAAAATTGGACTCTGTACGATTTCGCTCGACTGCAATACCAGCCGAGAATTTGCCCCTTGCCATAGTTGGTCTTTTCCTTAGGTACAGTCCGATAGCCTCATGGTGCCGGTAGCCCGGCACAGACGGGTGCTCCCGGCAGCTCCTCTTGTGTTAACACCGAGCAAAGTTAATGCTTTACCCGCCGCAGCCCACACCTGTGCGGCAGCCAGGAGACAGCCAAGGTTCAGGGGTAGCAGTGGCTGTGGCCACGAGCCCAGCCGGGCTTCTGGCCGGCCCGCTGTCCCCTACAGCCCCGGGGACCACAGCGGGGCTGGAATGTGGCCCTCAGTGGTACCGGGGATGATGCAGTCGAGCCCGCGCTGCTGGGAAGATGCAGAGTGTCTCATTTGGCAGCGATGCACCCAAAGAGCTCGCCCTGGTCTGAAACGTTCGCTTTAATCAACAGAGCTGCCAAAATAGAGAGGAGAATGCAGGAAACCTGATCTCACTGTCCAGGTGTCTACAGGCTGACCTATCCGGTACCCGAGCGTATCACTGTTTAACTGACCCGTGCTATATTGCTTTTCAGTTGGTTTACAAACCGGGCGTGTGTGAGGAGAGTTTAATCACATCTGCAGACCTGGCAAATGTGTTTTCTAATCACTGTTTTGGGAGGTTCCTGGAAACAGGTATTTATAAGGCGTGTTCTGAAAGACCATGTAGCATCCATAGCTGGAATGGAAGTCCATGTCAACTGCTGTGTGGGTGTTGCACGTGGAAAACAAACCAGGTGGGAGATTGAGCGATCCTAAATGAAAGAGGAAACAGATATCCAGTAGCTCTGAAGTAAACCAAAGGCTGAGTTCATAATCGCTGCTCCGGTTATCACGTAGGAATGTGTTTGTTCATTCTCCATAAATTAGTGCTCCTGATAACTTATGTTATCATACCTGTAACGATCTCTTTTAATAAACACTTCTGCATGCGGTTGACCAAGAGACCAACGTGAATGGAGTGTTTTCAATACTCTTTTCAGCTTACCAGTGAAATAACGCAGAAAAAAAAGAAAATGGTGAAAATAGTAATTTCCCCCTGAAATCTGCAGGGAAGCTGCAGCGCAAACCCAGCGAAGAACACACAGACAGACACGTTGCTTTAACTCGAGGTCTGTGCTGGTGTCAGGACAGGTTGGCAGGTTTTTTTCTGTCTGTATAATCATCATTTTGTAGTGGGTTCATTTCACATTTCTCTTTTTTTTAAGTTCAGTGCTCACAGCAGGTGACCTGCAAGGACTGCAGGGGACTCTTGCTGCCCTGTGTGTGAAGTCTGCGTATCAGGAGAATATGTAGTCCGTGTGACATAAAGAACAGAAATTGCTAAAAAAAGAATAGAAATTGCCAAGCGATAGGTTCTGGGGGACACGTAGAAGTTGATTGTAATGTTTACATAGACAAACTCGCGGTGCAGGTCTGGAGTTGGGCAGGGCTGTCATCCAAAGGGAACTGTTGTTAATCGGCCTTTTCTGCCAGAGCAGGGCACAGATTGATGCCCTTTCCCTTGGGGTCCAGCGAAGGGGACCCTGCTGCTTAAACAGCAGAACCTCTCTCTTCTTCCCCTCCTTCCCCTCTTTGTGTCCCATCTGGGTAGGGCTCAGGCCTCAGTCTCCTTGGGAGTGGATATTAAGCTGTGTTCAGATGGATTTCATGTGAAGGGACTGTGGCATCCTCAGAAAGCAGCTCTGGAACATCTCCTTCCCTGTGTGTCCTCTGGCCCTCCGTTTCCCTGCTGCGCGTGGAACCTGTTTGGGACAAGGAGTGACTCTTGCTCTGCTTGTACACGCACAAAACAGCTCCTGGTGGAAGAGTGGAGGCGCTCCACAAATCGCAATAGTTTGTGTTTAGCTGCATTTTCCTGATGTCAGCACAGTTCCTTACACAAGGGCAGCAATGGAGAAACAGTGAGACAAGTTTTAAATTGACCGATGGTCTTGGCAGCTGTCAGCAGTCTCGCCCCTTGCCAGGCCATTTTAATGGTTCTCGTTTCCTCCCGGGTTACGCTTCTCCGCGGTGGCTCTGACCTGCCTCAACACTCACCGGTCTTGCTGTTTCCAGGCTGGTGCCTGCCTCGTTTCTTGCCTTTCACTTGCCGCTTTTATCCCTCGGCCATGTCTGTGCCATGTCAGGATGCTTCAAGAGGCTGCTTCTCTTCATGAAAGCTCGTCTGGTTTTCCTTCAAAGAATTTTTAAAGTCTTAGTGGTGCTGTCTGTAACACCTGTTCTCAAATAGTGTGTTAAAACACTTGGCTTTTACTGATGCTAGGAGTTCAACCCATAGCTTCTGCTTCATTTTGACAGAAAAATGCTGTTGAATCTGTCTGTAATTAGGTTAGTGGTGGGGATTTTGAATTTTGCTGGAAGAACTTAAGTAGCTCGTGCGTGTCTCAGCTAAACTGCAGTAATGTGAGTTATTCTTCAGACTAGTTAAAAAAAAGCCGAAAAAGGAAATTGAGATCAAAATGGTCATTGTCACGCTTGTCTCTGCTGCAGCTGGAAGAGGAACCATCCCACTGTTTGTAACAGAGCAGGTGAAATTCTGTTCCCTGAAGAGATTTCTGTGGATACACAGCCTTCTATGTGGTCGGTGTTTGTTGGATTTAACCCCAAGACAGTTTCTCAGTGTTGGTGCTGGTAGGAAGGAGGAGCTGAATGAAAGGTTGGCTGAGCTGAACTTTTTTGTGAAGATTTCTATTTTTTAGCAAAGCTCTCTCTCTCATTTTTTTTTCCTGCCTGCTTTTTCTCCAGTCTTCTTTGTCTCTTTGGTAAATATTTAAATCTTTTTTTAGTTGTGGAAGCTGAGAGCGCCCATCCTGTGGTCCGTTGCTTTGCGGGTGAGCTCGTGCCGAGTCAGCGCTCCCTCAGGCGTCTCCCATCCCCGCGGGCTCGCTGAGGGGCCCGGCTCCTGACGGGGCATCGCGTGCAGATGCAGCGATAACAGAGTTAAAAAACAAGAACTAGTTCTCTCAACTGGCTTAGTAGGAAGTTAAACCCCGCATCAGCAGGCTCGCGGAGTGTGGCTTGGAGCAATAAGGACACACTAGTCCTGACCTGCCTTACGTCAGCTTGCTTTTGGCTGGCTGTGCAGAAATGGGCTCTGTAAGCAGAGGGAAATGAGCACGAGTGCCTCCTAGGAATTTATATAGCCATGAGATCCACTAATTTCAGGTTGTTTGCCAAAAGTAAGCTCAAGAAAACGCCCAGGCGTTCTCTTGCCTGGTCTGTGGGCCTCCACGGGAGTCATTGATGGAGTGCTGGATGCTGTCGTCAGCCAGAGCTAATGAAGTGATGACTCTGAGGTACCCGAGAATCACGTGGAGCAGAGGGAGATGTTACCAGAGCTGTCCAGACATCTCCCGCTCGGTGTGCGGGGTACGCTGGCAGGTAGGGGCAAATGCAGTTCAAGCAGAGCATGCGGAACCTGAGATCACTGGAGGGCAAACCACATTGCCTAGAGTCTTTCCAGCAGAGAGGAGCACCGTATTCAGCTGCTCTACATCAGCCACAGCTTCTTACCCTGCGTTTTTGTTTTTCTGTTGTATTTCTCCTCTCCAATGCAAGAAGCAGATCCACGGGATCGCAGAATTTGCAGTATTGATGTGCGAAATTAGCTAATGTATCAGAATGAAACAGGTGAAGTTTACGTTAAGAAAATGTTCTACAATCCTTTATTGTTTTCTCATGAGAGTTGCCCTTAAAGAACACTGGTCGCTTGGAGCGATGGTTTGCAAAGTTAGTATTACTACTACTACAAACCATCCGAAGATCTGCTTTGTTTTTATGACTGCGTGTCATGTTTAGGCAAAATAAAATGAACTTCTTGTTGCTTTTTAACCATTAGCTATTGCATAAGCTTTTTCTACTAGCAGAATAAGATAAAATATAAGATTTAAACTTTTATAAAATAAACCTTATAACTCAAAGAGTTAGGGGTGGGTTTACTGAGCTCGCTGGTGTCTGTAAAAGAAATTTTCTGGCTTCATCAGAACGATGGCCTGTCTTACATTGCCCAGAAAGCAGCAGGAAGAACTTCCCCTTCCTTTGATTTAACTCTGAGGGATGTTATTTTTTTCTTACATTTTCCCCGCAGAACCTATCCATTAGTTGCAGAGCAGTGAAGTTTGCTTTTTATGGAAAATAGCTATGAACAAAGGAGAATTAGTACATCAAAAGAATATGTGAAGTGCTGTAAACAGCGTCATTTATCAAAGCATGCTGAATGTCTCTGGTTTCATTCGAGCAGAGCTTTTGCATGCTTAACTTGAAGCACAAATCCAGCAGAGCGCCTAGAAGCACCGCCAGTCTTTGTCCGCGGCCGGCTCTGTATGTCTGCTTGAAGACAGGCAGGTGCCTGAGCATCACACCCTTTTGTAGATAATTACGCGTATTGTGGAAGTTACCCTGTCCCATTCTCTGCCTGCCGGTGATCCTTGTATCCAGGAACATTCCTGCTCTCCCTGTGAAGGACGAGGACCCAGAAAAGCGGTATGATGATGACTCGCTGCCGTCTAGTTCCCCACAGCTGGAACCTTGTCAGTGAGAAAGGGAATGGGGCATAAGAAGTGTTCTGCTACATTTCCTGATAGGTACCTACATGGAAAGGGAATGGATTTGTCCCAGTTGGACAAAGTCAGTTCCGGGGTGGGTTCCTGACTGTTCGGTGGGATTGGCATTGGGAATTACAGTAAACATTATGTAGTTTGGGTAACTTCTGTAATGAATTCAGTCACTTCAGTTGATCCAACCTCATTTCCTGTGATTTCTCCCTTTTTTTCTTCTATAGTCTCAAGTACAATCTTAAAAGAAATGTCAACATATTATCTTTCTATGTCATCAGTTGTTTCTTACCATCCCTTAAAAAGATGAGGTCTGTCTCCCTTTTTTGTTTTTTTATGGAGATGTCGTTGATTGACACGTGTTCTGACTCGTTTGCTATTCCTGAAGATTGATGCTGAGGACATAAGAAATGAAAAATATCACAGGCTTTTGAGTTTAATATATGGGGAGGTGTAATCAGGCATATCGATTGTTTCCTTCCTGCATTTCCTTTCCCTGCAATTAAGGGCAAGTTTCTGCTTGTGGAATAATTCTGTGTTCCTTAGAACAATCACTTATTCAAAACCTGAATGCTTGGTCAACTAAAGCCGGAATTAATTGTAACAGGGAACAAAGATTTTATTTTGGGTCATGTTAATGCTTTCCTTAGTAAATACGAAATTGCATATCCATCAGTTACAGCAGTGTAGGGCCAGGTTTTGGCCTAGCTCACGGACGTGCCTTGAGGAGTAAAGAGGGAATATAATTTGTGTGGGCTGTTCAGACGAAATGCAGCATGTGGAGTAAGTGTGTAGGACATGGCTTGGTACTCCATCTCCTGTCTCCTCAGGAGGGCCAGAAGAGGACTGACTCTTGCTGGGCCAGGACACGGGCACCAGGCGCGTGGCCCCGAGCACGGGGAATGGCGGCAGCAGGGACCTTAGCAGAAGTGTTGTGAGAAACCAGATTGGTCTCTAGTTGAGGGAGAAGGCAGGGAGATGTTGCAGAACGAAGGTATGTCTGCGTGAGAAGTGCAGCAGAAAGGTAAAACGTCTGTTTGAAGATTTGCAGGTTGTTTCTTTTCTGATAAAGGAGTGTGGCTTCTCGTCTGGGTCGCTTCTGTGGTGAACCCGCTCTTCCGAGTTACAAGTGAGGTTTTGATATTGGCACAATCACGGTGCCACAGGTACTGTACAGCATTAGGAGATGTCAGAATAGATGGATTGTAAGAGTGAAAAAACCCTACCATAGTCTTAAAAAAATAACGATGAATGAAAGTGGTATCATGTTCTCCAAGATGGAAATACCACAGTAGACATCAGAAGCATAAAAATGGACTCTGACCTGCTGCTTATTTAATTTAATCAAACTGGAAATGTTAAAAACTCATTGTCAGCAGTTGGTAATAGATACAGCGTAATGTACAGTAACAAGCGGAACTGATAGACAAGCATTTTCTTTCCTCGGCCTTGGGTAGCAATGCTTGTCAATGCCTCTCCATTACCTTGACGCACCACACAATGGCTGTTTGTCTCTGGGTTGTGGACCCAGAAGGTTCAGCGTTGAACAGACCTTGCTCAGCAGAGGTAATAACCTGGTCAGTCATGCAGCTGAAAGATCAAGTTTAAAGTAAAAATTGGGAAGAATTCCCAGCACTATTGTGTTTCAGCCTCATGTGAAGACTTCCACTGCCCAACCATTTGCCCTTGACCTGAGCACCAAAGGCAGGAGGGAGGTTGATGGGCGCTTTCTTAAATCTTGTAAGGTAGTCTTGAAAGCAGAGAGTGCAGATTGGCCTTTCGGGTGACCTAAAACCAAACACCACGTAATTAAGGACCTGATCCTTTTCAAAGGTTCGTCCCAAGTCTGAGGTCTGTTCTGAACTTGTGTTTTATCTTCAGTTCTCATTGCTACAAGCTGCAATGATGTTATTGGAAATAGTAGAGCATCTTGGGCCCTGCTCTTTATTGAGATATGTTTTTCCACCTAATCCCTTTCAAAAATTTGCCTTTTTATTCTTAAAGGTATGAAGGAAAGCCTCACGTTGGGTCTGACGCTGTATTATTTTGGGAGACAGGAGTTGTGTAACTGGCTTCTGTGGGAGAAGTCCCTCTGCAAAGGAAGCTTTCCAGTCTAGACCTAAATGCAATGCAGGTGTAGCCCCTTTGTCACCCTGCGTGTTTTCACTGCAGTGGAGCCTTGCCTGCATCAGCAGCTGCCCTTTCTGAGCTGTGCCACCCCGCAGAGGTGACTGTGCCAGGCGGGGGAGGCTGGAGGACGGGGACTTCCCAGGCCACAGGGTGCTGGGAACCTGCACTGGCGCCTGCCTGGAAGTTCCTCACGTGCCTCGCAGGACCTCAGGAACATTCCTGGTTTTGCCGCTGGCTGGAGCGGGACATGAAGGGTTTTCTTGGTGCAGTGACAGGGTAGAGGATTTCGCTATTACGTCTTGGTGAAACGAGGGGATTTAGCAGCTTTTCCATCTCGATTCACGAGCCTGTCAAGTCAGTTAAGTCAATTGGAATTTTTTTCTTTATTTTAATGGATCCATAGAATATATTTCAGCAACCACGTTGAAATCAAGCTCTCAGGGTTCTGGTTTTGAGGTGAAGCTGGGATTAACGAGGTCGCAATAGAGGTGCCCTGGGCCTTAGAGCCTGTCCAGTGTATTGGGAATGGGAGCGTCTTTGCATCTGGGAACTGCCCTCGAATGCAGTAAATCTCGTGTGGAGAAATAGCCCGATTCTGAGCAGACAACTTTTTCAGGGCTTTCATGAGTAACATTACTCGAAAAGGTGACAGCAGAGCAGGGAATAGACCCGAGGTTTAAAGGAAGATAATATTTTATGGGTAGTGACAAGAAATTTTTGCAGCCCCAAAGACTTACATAGAGAAGCTTTTTGAACTAGGAAGTAAAGAAACTCTGTGTGTGTGTGTGTGTGTCCCCAAAAAAAGAAGAAATAAAAGAAAAAAACACAAAGCAAAAAGGAAACAGCTAGTACAGGCAACAGCAGGACAGATACGGTTTGGGAAGTTGTCCATGTATTTCATTATTCCTGAAGGGTATGGGAAGCCGCGAGGATTTTTGGAGCCTCTGTTGATTGGGTTGCAGTTGAAAGTTGGTAGCATTGCACAGTCCCTGGACCTTGTACATAGGAAAAACAGAGAGGGAGGCAAAGAAGCCTTTCAGCAGAGTTGTGCTCAAAGGGGTGGGCCTGAGAAGGGAGTGAGAGATTGATATGCAAGAGAGGGACGGAAAAGGGCACGGGAAAGTGATCGGTGTCTTCTGGTCTTAGGTGGTGTGCGTTCCTCTGCCACAGCCTGACTGACATATTTGGGCCAGCAGGGTTGCAGTCGGATGCTTTTGAAAAATCACATGGTCAGTCTGCCTGTTCTCTTGTTGATAAGATAGAGACGGGGCGTTTCCCATTGCCGAGGGAAATGCACTGAAAATGGTTAAGTCTTCACATGCAAAGTGTAATGGGCACAACGCAGTGGAAACTGATGAAAAGTGTATGCACTGGGTAGAAATAAAATTACTCTAGCCAGATCTTTCAGGTCTTTCATCTGAGGCACGATGACATTTACTTAGCAATTTTTTGTTAGAATTCAAGGGAACGTGTGGTCCTTACTTGTCTCTGGGAAACAGAAATCTTTCACACTTCTCACTTTTTATTCTGCCTTAGCGTGATCGGCTGCAACCACCTTCCTCTCCGCAGGCTTTTTGTGCTCTTTTGGGCAGCTTATTTCCAGCGGAGCCTGCTGAGGTTTAGCCATGTTGACCTGTACGTGGTTGGAGCCTTGCCTCTTTCCCCGCAGCGGGTGCGGGCAGTGCCACCAGCACGCCCCAGGCTGTCTCCGTCCCTGCAGCGCGCCGGTGCAGGTGCCGGGAGCAGGGCACGCTGTGGTGCCGGTGCCCTGCTGGGGGAGAGCCCAGTGGGAAGGTCATGATAACCCGGGGGCGTTTGAATGGCTTTCCACTGGAGGATACACGTTTCCTAGGTGTCCCACAGGTTTGAGTAGCTCCTGCTATTAGAGAGAGAAGAGACACCTGAATTGTCACCAGTGTAAACAATTATTAAGTCTGATCTCCTCTTTCCTGGGAGCTGCGCGTTGACTCGAAGCACGCAGGAACAGCAGACAGAAAGGCTGCATGAAATATTATGAGTTGAACACTAAAGAAGGGATATCAGCATTAAAAACAGGATGTCTCGGAAGAGAAGGATCCCTAAGAAAGATGAGAGGGCCAAGCAGTTAAAAGCTTCTAGGGTGAAACCAGACAGACAATCAGTTAGAGGCGGAATTACCCTTGGCAATAGAAAGGCAGAGTGGTAGTAATGGAGCTGAGACAAGAGGGGGCAGGAACACTCCACAGTGGTGAAGGTTGCCTTGAGGTTCACTTAGTGCAGGGGAGCGGAAAAGCCATCGGCAGAGAGGGAGAGGAGACAGGTCAGTGCATGAAAAACAGCGCTACAGGACTTGCACCGCTTGTATTCGTTAGCGAATGTCATAGAAATTGGTCATGTTCTGTCCATCAGGCTTGTGAGGACCCCGAGTATCCCTGCCTCTTGCAGCTGCGTCTTTCTGTGCCTGGAGAGTGGAGATCAATGAAGTTTTTCACAAGTTTGGAACTGTATGTTTTTAGTGTATTCTCTGCTCTGCTGTGGATTATGGAAGAGCCAGTAGCACCTGATGTTTTAAAAAAAAAAGTAAACTTTTTTCAAAGGTTATCTGTCATCCTCGGACAGCATTGCATATTGTCATTGGAGTATTCGCTTTATCCTGTCGGAGTGATCTTGTAGCATAGTTTGCTTATTAAAAAAAAAAGGGGGGGGGGGAATACGGAATTTAAGAAGTGATGACACTGTGTTCTAGCCCACTGTCACGCGTCATTTCATGTGTTCGCATTAAGATCATTTTTTTTCTACAAATTCGTAGTACGGTTTTTGCCAAGCTTTGAGCGTTTTTTCAGATGAGGTTTGCATAACTGAGTGGAATTAATGGAATGGAAAATATCATAGTAGCAAAACAGCAGGCCACGGTATTATTTCAGCTTGCGTTTTGTGCATGTTTCGCTGTATTGAGCGTGACCTAACAGGTATTGGAAGTGCAGCGTGCTCGCTGAAGCTTTTGGGAATACTGAATGGTGGGTGTTTATGTGCCATGAAAATGCACCCAAAACTCTTGAATTTTTCTTACTCCTGTACCGTTTGCGTATGTTTGAGAGCTGCACTCGTCCCCGCTGCCCATGTCCAGGTGACTCCGTAGGAGTGCTTCTGGCGTGTTCCTCGGCTGTGTGGAACGGCAGCCGCTGTCAGGGTTCCACGGGCAGCTCCCCTTGGTGTCTGGGCACATCAGCCTTGTTTCAGGCACTTGTAAATGTCACCAGCGTTTCAGTGAATCCTGTGGGCAAGGTGTCTTGTCCTGAGCTAACCCTGGCCTCAACACTCACTCAGGCTTCCCGGTGAAAGGCTTGCTTTCTCTAAACTTCAGGAAGAAAGAATTTTAAACAAGGAGCAGACGAAGCAGTGCTTCCTATCAAATAAAACTGAGTTGATTAATATTTTGAGCAAGGTGAAGGAAGGAAGGCCCGCAGTTGGTCTGAGTCCCGTGGAGCCCCGCTGGCTCACAGCTGAGTAGCTGCGCCGCCCTGGAAATGGCTTCCACTCTCCACCTTTGGGCTCAGGTACCTTTGCTTTGGTTCAGACAGTAACTGCTCGCGCGCCTGTAATGTGGCCATGGTGACCGTGAGATCGCCTTCAGTCCTTGCCTCCTTCCCACTTGGTTAATGCCTCTGGGTGTCCCGCGCCAGGCGGGAGACAATGCCACCACGGACTGGTAGCGCGTCTCTGGTATGACACACGCTAATAATCAGGATATTTATTGTTTCATGGATACAATACGTCAGAAAACAGTGGATTTTGGATGGCAGCTGAGTGCATAACTCCATTCAAGAACTTCAGAAGCTCTCTTACTCCTTAAAAAGCAAATTTATTACTTGGGCAGGTTGTGTCATTTCTCATTGCGTTACTGAAAGAGGAGCGGGTAACGTAACCCCGCTGGCTCCAACCCCTCGCGCGTAGTTCCAGGGCAAGCTGCATTTCTGGTGGCTTTACAAAGCTTGTCTGGGGGCAGTTTCTTCGGTTTCCAAACCCAGGCCTTTAATCTCAAATAGCTTTAGGATTGGGCCTTTTTTAGCCTTCTCTCACGTCAGTATGTTTCGTGCGTGTATTGTTCATCCTAATGCATGAAGTTATCGGGAGTTACAAGTGCCTTGACGAAAGAAATGCATTAGCTGTAGCTACAATAAAGGTAATTATGATATAGCACAGAATGGATAAATACACTTAGAAAAAAGAAAAAACCCCACGCCTAGTATTTTAAGTGTATAATATTTTTAAAACAGTTAACAGAAATAAGGTGTCTGAAACATGAAATCTGAGTGGACGTGTCAGATTTGGAATTCTCAAGTAGCTACTTCTATGTGTTATCATTACAGAAGTTAATATTTTCTTAAAACTTTCAAAGCTAAAGGTGACTTTCTCAAAACTAAAATCACAGCGTAACATCTTGAATAAAACAGTTTGTTTTCTTTCCACTCCTAGGTTTGTTGTTGGCAAAACAAAAAAAGAAATCCCAAAACAACCAATTTTGATGATTTTGAAATCAGTCAGTCAAATCACACTTTAACAGCAAATTAGCAAGAATTTTACCATCAGCAAGAGAAGCAGTGTTTTAAATGCAGTACACAAGCTTTAACCTGTTGGGTAGTTCTGTATCTCTTACTTGAGTCTTTCGCTATTTATTTTTTTTCCTTCTAATTCAGGATGGAGCAAAATATCGCCTATCTAGAAACTCAGCTTGGTAACCCTGTGTTTAATCATTGTGCTGTGGGAGTGTTAATATGCAGAAAAAAATATTTGGAACAGGGATTTACTAAAAATACAACATTTATGGGATGGGAATTATTCTATGTTCTTAATATTCAAAGCTTAATCAATACAAATTTCAGTAGCGGACTAGCCCTGTTATTAATTTTAATGCAGCCAGCAGTCGGTTCTTGTTAGTAAGAAAAAGTCAACTGGATTTTGCGTGGTCATGTTTCCAGCGGCATAGTCATGGATTTGATCTTAAGGATGAATCATTTCGAGTCTTTAAGGACTCAATCTCAAGACTCTTAAAAATTGAGTTAGTTGAATTCTTCTTTCTGTGCTCAAGTAGCCCTGATGACGGACTTAATGGAACAGTTGCTCATTAACTGACTTGATCCCACCTTGACTCAATTCCTCTAGAGCTGAGGTAGGAAGAAACGTGCAAGATAGGAGACAAGCCGGGAGAACTGGAAGGTATGGAGAGGTGCCCTCGCAGCACACCTGCCGGTGGTCTGCATGTGGTGGGTAATGTTCTGTGGGCTTCAGCCGTGCATAGTTTTGAGATTATTGCTGGCATCACCCGTGGAACCGGCTGAACTTGCTTATGTTGTCTTACACTGAGGTCTGTTGAGTTGAAGGAATTAGTTCTCGGAGTTTTCCCCCATGCACGTCTGTTTAGTAAACCTGTCCTGATACAAGTAATCCTACTCCTGCAATGCGAGGAAGACTTTCTAGAAATCGTTTGGACCGTAAGTTAATTAAAATGGAAAATTTCTAGTGCCAAACCACAACTGCTTTCTAGTGTCTGTAATCTTGCTTTAAACTGATGCAAATACATGTGTTCTACATCTGTACTGGAGAGTTCAGCCCTGACATTCCTTCATCCCATGCAGTATTTGTGAAATAAAAGAAAAAAGAGAGGATTGGATATGCTTCATACAGATGGGATATTTAGTCAGCTTGGAAATGCTTCCACCGTGGTTTCAGTGCTCAGTAACTATTCCTGACCACCTGTCTTCAATTTAAATTGATAACTAGTTGTGACTTACTCTGCTCTCACATGGGTTAATGGCTCAAGGTCTACTGTGGAGAGCGAGGTGGAGGGAGAAGATGCTAGAAAGCATGAAGAGCAATAGGGCTGCGTTCTCCTGGCCGTGCCCTTGAGAAGCTGAGTCCAGCCGCGGGGCTGGCCCTCACCCCGGCGCCTCCCTCCCAGGGCTCTCCCCTCGGCTTGGCTCACAGGGCGTTCCCCTAAGGAATTCTGGGCTTCCTGGTGACTAGTCCCTTTTTGTTTCACAACAGGAATCGTCGTAAATATGTTGGGAAACGGACTCTTGCTTTTAGCGATGGGCAGCAGTGAAATGATGATTGCAAACCAAGTGGCTTCTGTGTTCCGTGCAGAACTGTAACAGTTGTAGGATTTTTTTTTTTTTCTTCAACTGGCACTTGCAGGCAATCGGCATAAAAATATTGTTTATCATACGACTCTGAGCTTGTGTTGACAACTAGAGTTGTCAAAACAAGGTGGAATAAAATAAACCTAATTTTATCTTTTACTTGACACGTGATATTAGATAGATCTGTTTACAGTATTTCTTGGGTCGCTCATTTTTTATCATAATGGCTGAGTCGCTTTATTTTGGCTCTGAACATAGCAGAAACGTAGCAGCTTTAAATGTGAATAGTAGATATTGCCAAAATAAATTGTACTGACTCGGGTGCTGAGCAAAGACTATCAAGCTGCCTCCCTTGAATTAGATTATGCTTATTCCTTGACACCGTGTGTTCCGTTCCCCTCTTTTCTATGCGGTGTGTATAAATCTAGCATCCAGCACAGGTTGAAGTGAAGTTCTTCACAGAAACACTGCTGGGTTGAACAATTAGCGCTGCTGTGGGGTGAGGGTGCTTCAGGAGTGTTGCCCGTGGGAATCGCCACCTAGTTCAGGCCTCCCGTGATGCAGGAGGTTGAGGACCATTCATCTCCTAACAGAAACTATAAGCACAGCCCGAGGTTCCCGGCAGATCAGCCCCTCCTGTGGCACAGAAAAGCAAGTCAGAGCTGGCTGCCGCACGGATCAAAACACCCGTCAGGAGCCTAAACATTAGGGATCGAAATGCGGTCTTGGGTGCTAGGACTTGCTCCATTTAGCAAATATTCCTGACGTCTCAGGCTTAGTGACTGGCTTTTCCCAGGAGGTCCCTTGGAAGCTGCCAGTGGAAGGGAGCATAATAATCTGACGTACTTAGACGAACGCTTTCAAATTCCAGTTCTGAAATCATTTGTACAAATTGACAGGGTTTTTTTTTAACATATGACAGGCATAGACATTACTGTCACACCAAAATTTACAGAGTAAATTTATAGCAACCGTTGTCCGAGATGGGAACTAAATGGGGTAAGAGTAGAAAAACAGGCAGTGAAATGACAAATTGCCTTTTACTGCAGATGCTAAATATCAGCAGGTAAAGTAAATCACAGCAGAAGATGACGAGATCCTCCTCCTTCCCAGCAAACATCCCAAAGGGCCCCATGGAGAAGGAATTTGAGAAGGCAGATAGCGTGCTGATGTCGCGGTGTCTGCCCGCAAGGGTGCGGGGCCTCAGGCTTCCGTGGCGAGTGTGTGGGCAAACGATGACCACATGCTTTTTTTAGAAAAACAAATCCAAATATTTTGGTCAATTGTGAAGAGAAGGTAACACGAAACCTTTGACGCCCTTTCATTTTTTTATTAAATGAAGCCCAAACCCTAGCCTAGGCTGACCTGGGATCACAAAGATCTATTAGTGATGTTGTAAAGCCACAAAGTGGCTTTTGTAGGGAAAGATTTTACAGTCACTCTGTGACTGTGTAAAATTAAAGCAATTAAATGGTCTGATCAGTCTGAACTGTCTGTGATTTGTTTCTTGGGCACAGGATATCGAAGAAAGAGTTCATGTGCTGCACCTGAACCTGCGCCAGCTCTCCAAACAATGCCTAGCTATTTATTTGCGGTTGGGTATCATTACGTGGGTGGTGTTAGGGATATGCTGTGAATGCTTTGCGATTCCCTGTTTTTTCGTTCTGTTCGTACAGCAGCCAACGTGGTGTGCTTAGGTATCGGCAAAATACAAGTAACGATCTGCCTCTGACGCAAAACCAACGCCCTCTGAACTGCTCCCGGTCCGTGCTCAGGATGCCCGGCCTGATGTGCCGGCTGCTTGTGTAGGTCCTTGTAGGATGCAGCCCCGGGCACCTGGGCATTTTTTTCTATGTAGAACGGTATTATACAGCAGGCATTGAACCATAGCTTTGCTATCTAGAAAAGCAAAAGGGTACTTGCAGTACTGTAAAGCAAAGTCCAAGGAGGAGGAAAAAATGCCAGAATTAACATTAGTTTCTCCCATTGTCTTTTTCTTCCTTGGATCCTTACCTGGACGTGTGCTCCAGTTTTGGGAATGGGAGTTCCTTTTCCTACATGTTGGGTTCACGTGTACGCTTCCAACGCTTTCACTGTCTAACTCCGAGGTTGTAAAGAAGAGTCCAGGAACGACCATTTTTAATTGGGCTTTGGATGGGAGGGAGTATGTTTGTATTGTTTTTTCATGTTGTTACAGCCACAGTGGGGTAAGGATCTAACTGTGGCAAGGTGTGGTGCCATTCATTAGACTGAACCATGTATTTGGCACAAGCAAGTTAGCTTTCAGACCTGCAAACTGTGCTGCGGTTTTGTGGGACATTCATTACCCAGTTTCCCCTGTAATGAATTTGGGAGCCGCTTTGCTGGTGTGAGCAAGGGAAGGTGGTGCAGGAGCCATCCGTGCTGTTTGACGGCTCCCAAGCCGTTATCCGTGTCGGCTTTCCAGTGGCCGCAAGTGTCATCAGAGGGTCTCGTGAATGGCAGAATCTGAGCCTGGTGTGTATCGGCGTGTATTGCTTGTATCTGTTACTGTTACGGGGGGAAGTCTGTATAATTTTTAAAAGAACAAGTGCTGTGTGAGGAAATTACATCCGTGTGTTGGAATGGGCTGGGTATGCAGGCCAGGAGATCTTATATTTATTAGCTTAAAATAATATTTATTTTATAATAGCTTCTGGAGGTCCTTCCTGAGGCTAGGTTAGGCACTGAAAGTGCAGAGGTGGAGACCAGGAGCAGCCTGAAGCAAATAAAGGAGAGGAAAATGAGCTATAAAGTCATCTGCCCAGGAATTTACGGTAGGAAAGAGAACTTTAGGGCAAGAGCCCCATATGTGTGTTCTGTATGGTGGGTTGTGCCCTCTCTCCTGTGCGGGCTGTGCCAGCTCTCAGGAGGCTTCCTATGGAGATGTTGGTGCCAGCCGGGACCCACAGACCGCAGAGACTGAGGTGGGTAAAACAGCACCGAAGAGCGTCTGAAGAGGGAACAATGAAGGAAGCGGGGAGGGAAGGACCACGTTAACACAATGTAAATGCATAACTCCACATTCTTGGGAGAGTTTTGCTGAAACGTTGACTTTTAAAGAAAATATTTGGGGATCGTTATTACAGGAAATAAATTTCATGGTGTTTCTAAGTTGTATCTATAAAAAGCTAGAAAGGATACTGAGTAGACAGTACTGGTCTGGTGAGCGGGCCCTGCAGCTGTGTTGGCTTCACAAATGTTTTGCATGTGCTGTTCTTAAAGAGCAAAGGAGAACGAAAGGGGGGGGCAAAAACCCAACACATAAACCTTTAGTCCCCTCATCTTCCAAACCATGAGAATTTTTCCTCTTTTTTGTGTAATAATTGTATCAAGTATGGTTTGCGTTTTTCCGTTAAATGTTTGAAATAATTAGTGAAGACTTCAACTGCAAGAAGCAGCTGTTGAGAAAATCAGGCATAAAAAGAGCCCGACAATATTTGCAAAGTGAAATTGCAATTATGTAAATTCCAGCTACTGGATTTGTAAGCATGGGAGCCCGGGAGAACAGAACTGGAAAGCTCTCAATTACATCGGAGAAAAATGCTCATTTGTGTTATAAGGCAAGGCTGTGCTTGGCAATTTGCTTGTGAGCGTGCAAATCGGGTCACGGACGTGTCCGCTTGCTTCTTCTATTTTGGTGTGGAAGTCAAGTGGCTGGAAGTTTCTATCTTTAATGATTTCCTCTTGTCCGCTCTAACGAACAGCTGTGCAGAGTTGTCCAACACCATTTAGAGTATTTACTGGCCAGTGTTCAGCTGAGATGAAAAGGGAGACACTTAATCTAATCTTCTTGGATGTCTCGGTGTTTGCACTTGAAAAGTTTTCTTTTATGCAGTCTTTGAGCAAGTGCAGAACAAATTAATGTTACGGTTTGACACTGACTGACCTTTTGAGAATGGTGACTGCTAGGGAGCTCTTGAGGCATATTTTCAAGAGCTGTTTGCCGTAGACTACAGTGAGTAGAAAAAAAAATAATAATTTTTCAGAATTGCATTTAAGTGTCAATCCGAGCAGTATCTGAGGAAATTCATCCCTGAGAATTAAGCGCTGAGCTGGCTCAATTTGCTGTTGTTTAACAGTGGTTTAGAGCAGAACACGGGCCTCATTAAATACGTGAAAACTAGATCCAGAGATTTTGTTAGGTCAGTTTGGATAACTCAGGCCCGCATCGAGGCAGGAAGGCAGTTCAGATCTGAGTGGAGGTGGGTTCGCAGCTCGGCGTGAGGGCCCGCGTCCAGCTCGTGTCAGCTGGAGACATGACCCAACCAGTGCATAGTCATTCGGGTTCCTGAGCGCCGTTACGACAGTTCCTTTTAATCTGCTCAGATACTTTCTGCTTGGGGCCATCACTGCAAGGTCTTCGGAAGGCGAGGTGTCGTCTCCGTGCTGGAAATGTCCTTTCACAGCTCTCTTGCCGAGAAATAGAGTTGGTCTTCAGGGAAATGGGTCGGGCAGAAGCGTACGGCAGCCTATTGAAAGATTGGAGAAACATATGAAAATGAACAATTATTGACGGGACTGAGAATGCTTTAATAGGCAACTAAATGTATGAATATACGCTACGTTGTCATCCTGTACTTTATTGTCCGAACAGTTTCTGCTATATCGAACAAAAAATAACCAGATACGTATTCCCCCCTGCCTCCTTTATTTTTTTTTTTCCCTTTAGTAAAGCCTGTTTTCAGTGAAGGTCTTTTTCCTATGGGGCAATTAGTTTTTTGACCGCTATGTGAAGGACTGCAGAAGGCTTGACCTGTGCGTGCCCAGAGGCAGCACCGGTGTCTCAGGACGCTGGTGGCAAGTGCATCACCTGAAGAAGGTCCCGAGTTCTTGAATCTGCTGACGGTAGTGAGTGAATATGGCTGCAAGCGTTGTTTGTATACAAGAACAGTAAGAAATCCATAGTTTTATCCTCGGTTGGTGCAAGTCCACTGTTTTCCTGAGCAGCGGTACGCTAGGTTAAGGGTGAGATCTAGAGACAGGAGAGCGATTGTGTTGGCCCACGTGGTGTGCTTGGGAGAGTCAGAAATAGAAACTAGGTCTCCTTAACACCAAAATATGTGCTTTAACAGTAAAACAATTTGTTTTCCACCATCCAAATCCCCAAGCGCTGTTTTGGAAAAATATCTAGAACAGCAACTTTTCATTTGAAATCCTGCCTGCATAGCAGACACCTTAACTTATGTGCAACAAATCAAGATAAAAACTGCTGGTGCATACCTCTTGATGCAGCCATATGCTGCGAGCGGTGGTTTTGACAGATGCATTCTTCCCTCGAGATTGAATTTAGTTCATCAGACTTAGGTTAAACTTGAAGGATCTGAGGTAAAATTCCAGGGCTCCATCCATTAGCCACCAAGCCCGTAGCGTCCGCTTTAGAAAAACGCGATGGGAAACATGACCTGGTGCTGGGGAATTGAACTGGTGCCAACCACGCCGCAGCGCCGCGTTCGTTGTGTCCTACCACACACATCTGATAAGGGAAGACATAATGCTGTTGGATAAGTTCTTGTGTACAAGGACTCTACAGGTCATGTCGAGAGCGCTGTTTTTTTATTTAATAACCGAGGTATGCAGGTGCTAATTGGAACCATATGTACGCGAGGCCACAGCCAAAGTTTGTTACACCCCAGTGAAATGATGGCCTTGCCTTTCTGGGGGTCTGGAAGGAGGCTAGCTTTAGATTAATCTTTATTTACTGAAGTATTCAGGCAGCCCTGTATTATATTGCTTGAATTTTATATTTCAGTTTTGCTCAAAAAATTCTCTTCCTTTTATTTTTTCTGTCCATCACAAACCCTTTTGATACTCTGTTATTTGAGAACATATTTCTGGGAGAGGTCGAATGGGTGCTGAAGTAGCAGCAGGTTGTTTGGCTGCACCAGATCTTGCTCCCCCTCGAGTCAGTGGCATCTTGCGTGTCTCTGCACGGAGCCGAGGGGTGACAAGAGGCTCTCGTACAGAGTTCTGTCTTGCCTCCCTCGTTCTTCTCTTCAGACAGCAGGAAATAAATCTGAGAATCATAGAATCATTTAGGTTGGAAGAGACCCTTGGGATCATCAAGTCCAACCATCAACTCCACTCTACGAAGTTCTTCCTTACGCCATATCCCTTAACACCACATCTAAACGAGTCTTAAACACGTTCAGGGATGGTTTGCACAACTTGCTGTATTTCAAGTTAATGCAAGCAAGAGACAGAAGGCTGCACCGGAAAGATGCACATAGCTTTTGGTCTGCAAGTGTGGCCAGTTCAGGAGCGCGTTCCTGGTTCCAGGTTCACTGAGGAGAAGGGAGAAGCTTGACTTCTGCACGTTCAGGTGATAGTTCCTGTGTTGCATTTGGTTCTATCAGTGCTGTACCATCAGATGACGTTGCCTCTGGTGAGCTTGGGTCACTTAGACGTTGGAGCTGTAAAGGTGTGATTGTGCCAGAGGAGCGGAAGAGGTTGCAGACCTCACCATGAGAGTGCTTCTCGGTGGCCTGTGAGGCCTTATGCAGGTTGGCTTTTTTGTCTTGAATCAAGTTTATGGTTTGTTGGGTTTGGCCAATTCCATCCTTCCCCGGTGCAATGGGAGAATTCAAGTGTTCAACCTGCAGATGGAGCATGGACAGAAATTCTGGAGCAAGACTCCGAGAGGACTGCTCTGAGCCATGTTTTCGCACGTGGAGTCTGGTGGACAGTGTTACGGTTTGGCTTAATGACAGGTTAAGAGGTTTTTCATATTCGTGAGTTTGAACCTCATTAAGGGGATTGTGTACTCTTTATGCATGTTAACCTATCAAAATCAATAGCGTGCTTTACTTCTCCTGAGTTTCTGCTCATCTTTTCTTTTTCTCCTACTTGATAATATTTGTGCGTTCTAGGGATCGTCCTTTGCCATTGTGGCGTAGCGTAACACCAAGAACTACACTAATCCTTGCACAAAACTTTGCTGATCCTTTTTCAGTGCTCATTTGGGAGTCTGTTACTGGGCTTGGAATCATTAAAAATAGCGAGGTTGCTTTCCAAAATGGGTCTGAATTGACCAAATCAGCAGAGTTACAGCAGTTAACATAGTTTGGAACTGAGCTGTTGTTAGTGCCTTTAGCAAAATCATAGACATCTGTAAAGGACTCGTTTAAAATAGTGTGATTTTACCGTACGGTACTAAAACCAGTTTCAGCAGGAGATAGCAGTAGCCTTGCTGTGATAATATAAAAATAATCAGCTTACAGATGAAATGCTGAAATACAAAATAGGCTCGCAGAAACAGGTAGCCAGAATGAAACCTATCCTTTAAAATGTGCACTGGGGGAATTGAGCCTAAAATGTATGTGAGGAGATATGAAGGCACTGTAATGTATACAAAGTTAATGAACCTAGTAGTTGAAAGGAGGAAAAAAAAGGGGGTGGGGTGTCGAAGCCACACTTGTGTTTTGTCTGAAATAGTTACTTCTAATATAAAATTAATGCAGCAGTATGAATTACCGTATTGGTGGTTGTGAGGATTGGAAAACGTTTCTATGTTTCTTTTTTTAAAATTAAGTTGCTGTCATAGACCTTTCAGATCATCCAGTCCAAGCACATTCATGTGCCGCTTTTTGACGTGTTTCACGTGCCTGAAGGCACTCTACCTGTCTGTGGTTCGAGCTCCTTTTTACCTTCTAGACGTTGTTTTATTGTCTGTCTGAGCTCTGAGTCGCTCTTCAGTGTCTCGGCTTCCTCTCCGAATTTGGGATTGCAGACAATCTGTGGCTGATACAACAGCACACCTGTGTTCAAGCCTTCAATTTCCTGGTTGTCCCGTTCGGGCTGTGAGCTGGATGTGTCGTGTTCCACCGTGATCCTTCTCTCTCTCTCTCTTTTTTTTTTTATTTCTTTCTTTTTTTAAATTTTATTTCTTTACTTTTTTTAAATTATATTAAAGGCAGAGGCAGCTGCTGTGGTTCTGGTGGTGTTGCAGCTATTGAGTGAGAAACCATTCTGCTTTCCTGCCGGTTAGTCCTTCTCTTGCCTTGGGTGCTACCCAGCTCTCCCCTAATAATGACAGGATTGCCACCAGCTGGCACCAGGCACCAGGTTGTCCCCTCATCTCTCTTTAGAGAGTCACTCTGGTGTTCTGGCAGGACCAGAAACTCATTCCTGCAAAATTGGTGCTAGGGATTCTTTTTTTTGCATAAGAATAGGCAAAGAAGCATTGAAATCCCAGTCAGTATCTTCTCAGAGAGGTGTTTTTTAATCGCTTCCCAGGGATGTGTCAGTCGCCAGCAGGTAAGCGTGAAACAATGAGCCTGAAATGTGAGTTGTGTTCTTCTGCAGCTCCTTGGAGTCAGACTTTCTGCCAAGTTGCCTGAAACTGCAAGGAGAAGGCTAAGGACAGTAGTGAGAGTTATTCTGCTAAGAGTAGTTTGTCCTTTTTGTGTTCGTTTCGTGAAGAAGATCCATTTAATAGAAGATGTCATTTCCCTAGGCAAAAGGAAGCATTTTTAATAGGGTGGAATCTCTAGTATTATTTCTGTCAAACGCGCTCAGTGTGATTATTGAAAGAACTAAAAGCTGAATGATGAGGTGAGAGCTGGCAATGCAAGTGCTTTTAATTTACTGTAATTGGTAACTTATACATGGGCCGATGTACTTAATGAAGACAGAATATGTGTTCGGCTCAAAGTTAGTTGTGCTTATTCAAACCATCAATGGGAAGGTATTTCAGCCTTGTGATTTACCTCTCCTCATATATCCAGATGTAGAGAAAGCACGTTCCACATGGGCCAGTAGTGCTATGGAGCTGTAATATCCAGTCTTTGAATTCTGCCAGCTCCATGGCTTTCTTGATATATTTTTCCTCCTAAATGCACTAGAGTTGAAGGAAATAAAGTCTAAATGCCTATGTAGTGGGTGAGGTAAACTTTTACCAAACAGCATTATTAAAATGTCTGTATCTTGGATGGATATCAAACAACGCTAGTCATCTTCTCCAGGTATGATTTACACAGGGAGATGTACACGGTTTCTTCTCTTTCAGAACCTGCTTTGTTGTGGGCTTTTTTAGCAGAGTTTATCTTGATGGATGCTCTCAGGTGTGTATACACATTTGGTGCCTGAGCAGTGATTTGATAATGAACGTGTTGCGCATACAGTTGACCCTTCAGTCTAAATGAAAGAGAGGGTTATGTTTCACTCTTGTTTCTCTTGGGTTTTTTGACCACTATAGAATAGGAGTTTGGGCCTCTCTTTCTTCTTTCCCAATGAAAAAATGCAATGAAAAGCAGTTACTTGTGTTCTCAAGAGGTGTCTTGTTTTATTAGAAGGAATGAATTTAAATCATTCAAAATTCAAGTGTATTTTGAAAATTGCTGTATCAGTTCCCCGTTACTTCTGCTTTTTTGTCTTCATCTTTTGGACAAGGACATGCTGAATTTGATGCCTTAATTCAGACTCCCACAGGAGCAGCACAGGTGTAATTTTCCAAACCTTCGTTGTGCCTGAGGAAGACCTCGGGAGCGTTTGTCACGGAAGGCTACCTCAAGCCCCGTGCTGATGTTACTTACCCGTGCTGGCGTTCACGGTCTAGACTGACAGTGGAGTAAGTAAAATTAGAAAACTTCCTGATGGGAGAGAGACATTGATTCCTTGACAAATTCCTGATAGTGGATACGAGCAGAGGGATCCTCTGGGCTGTTCTTCAAATGCCCTTACTTCTGACAGCCATCAAGAAGATGGGGCAGGAGAAGGCTTAAGTTTTCTTAAAAGCTTCCAACTGGGAACATCTGTTCCTAGTGCTGAGGCCTCTCGGCTTTGACAAAGGAACACCCAGTTCATCTGACGGCTTTTCTACAAGCTCCGTCTCAAAACCAGGATCACGGTGACCTGCCGCGTCCCGTGTCTCTGCAGTTTTCTTTCGCGTTAGGATAGAGGAGTGTGCCTGAACTCACACGGTTCCTCAGAAATGCAGTAAATCTGTTGCTGAGAGGCAAAAAGGCAGGTTCACACAGACAAATAGGAAAATGTCTTCTATGACTACTTTTACATAGATTTTATACTGGTGTTTCTTTTACTTCTTTCTTCAGGATGGCAACTTGACCTGATTTTAGTATAGTCCAGGACCGTATGTTCAGGACCCTGTTCGAGAAATAGCCGCGTTCACAATTTCTCTAGCTAATTCTGCTGCGTTTGTTTTGTTTAATGTATTAACTTTACCTTGAAATCTGGTGGGCTTTGCCCCAGTCCCAAGCAAGCTCCGGGAGTCCCTGGCTGGCGGTTGGGGAGTGCGGCCACCAAACCCTCTCCCCACAGCAGCAGGAGAACAGTACCTGCTCTTCACCAGCCACAGCTGTCCTCAAACGTATAGGTCACCAAGATGCCTTTAGGGTGTGCAGACTGTTTATAAGAGAACTCAAAACTATTGCCAAATTATGAGTACATGTGATGGAAACATGGCAGATATTTTGTATCCAGCATTTGTTTTTAAATCTAAGGATGGGGCAGCCCCATCTATGCAAAAACCTTCTACTCTCCGCAATTAAGTGCAATGAACACAGAAATGAGAAGCAACCCAGTCCTTTTCCACCTTCGCTCCTGGGATAGCTTCATGAACTGGTAGATCAGCAGCGGGTGGAACTGGAAGCATGTGGCTTGTCTCCGTATTGTCTCCACACATAAGTGACGCTGATCCCGTTTTCCCAGGTACTGGCATCAAAGGCCGTTCAAATCTGCAGGCGTGTCTACGTGGTGGGCTTACAGCTGTGTCTTCAGATGGCTACTAAAAGAATGACCATTCTAATAACATGACACGTATGTTGCAGTGGTGTTTTTTGGGTTTAATGCAGTGATCTCGCTCCAATCCTCAGTTAACAAGTTACCCAAGACAAAAGCATTTGACTCTGAGTGTTTACATTAATTGCGGTCTCTGTCATGTCCTTAGGAATTTTTGAGGGAAAGAAACCCCCAAAATAACAGAAAAACCCCACCCAAGCTCCACCATACTTCAATTGATATTAATTTTTATTTTTGCTGAAGTTTGTGGCAAAGAGCTAATGAGAAAACACCATTAAGGGATTGTATATATTTACGTCCCCACAGCTCAAACTTGAAACAAAATCATAGGGAAAATAGCTTTCTGTTGTACTTGCTGTGGAGACAATTCCACCAGAGCTTGGGAAGGAAAAACTTAACAAAGAGATCTGCAAAAGTGAGCTGAAATGTCTGGGGTAAATATATAGCAGAAGGAAGGCATGCATAACTTATTAGCTTACTCTGTAGCATTTCTAGAAAAACAGATGTTGGCCAAGCAGCACTTTGACCAAAAGCTCTCGGGTCAGGGTGTCGGTGCTTTGCTTCCGCGTTCCACCGGCGCTGATTGGTTGATCCGTGCTTTCAGCTGCCTGTTGGCGTTACTGGTAAACCCACATGGGCCAAATGGCTCCGCAGTCTTGAGAAGCACTTTGCTGTGTTGCAAATTTCCCACGTGTTTGAAAACACGGTCTCTGTAAGGCAGCAACAAAAAAGTTTAAGAAAATGTCTTTTTTTTCCTCTTTTCAGAACTACTTGTTCACTCCCAAACCACTGATCCATTACCCCGATAGGGATAGCATCCTACCCTGCCTTCACGTTGCTTGCGACGAATTGTGCTTGCTCGCGCAGGAGCTGAGTTTGACGCGGTGATTAGTTGACGAGAAGTGCGGGGAATGGCAGCATCAGCTGTTCTTTTGGTTCCCGTTTGCCTTCGGTTGGAGGAAGTACAGTCAGGGGTGGGACAGCCTCTGTTCCTCAAGAGAAGAAAAAGGAGATGCCCCTCCCAGCTGGATCTTTCTCCGCCGTGCTTGAGGCCCACAGCTGGAAAAGATGTGGTGTAAAGGAGGAGACTGTTCTCGGAGGGCAGGAGGAGGGTGGACAGTTAACTGGAATTCATTACAGTTGGAAATGGATAAATACTTACTCGTGCACAGTCTTTAAGGAGTCTGCTGACTAAACGCTAGCTTGGGATGCTTCTGGCCTGAATTCCTCCCTCTGCTGAAAGAGAGGGTGATGGCAGAAAATAGTTCATCTCTTGTTCCTCCTTTGATCCTCAGATTTTTAAGGATCACAGGCATTTGCTTCTAACCCTTTAAATGAACCGAAAAAGACTCACAGTTCAACTTTCCCTTTTCACTTGGAAGAAATGCTCTTCTGCTCTTTTCTTCACCTGAGGATGTCTCTCCATCCTATTCTTAGCGGGATTGGAAAGAACCAGATACTCATAGTTGAGATTCCAGTATTTCTTTTGCTTTGTGTGGTTGGGCTGAAGAAACGATTGAAGTGATCTCTAGGTTAGGACATGTGTGCGTATCTGGAAAAGAAATGGAGCATGAAACATGAAATTCTCCTTTTGCTCTGTAAGCGGTCAATGTCTCCACAAGTAATGCATGTTTTAGGTTGACAGTGAGTCTTCCCTGCTCATCTTAGAGGTTTTTATTGGGGCTGAGAATGTTATGTAGGGTCTCGTGTGTAGAGATACAAAAAGCAGACGACCAGTATTGACGAGGAAGTCTAAGATCCCCCCTGAGGCAGAGATGTGCACCAGTGTTGGTGGGGACAGGTGTCCTGCAGAGGAAGAGTTGGAAGCAGCAGAATCACCTGGCTGCTGCGGGAGAAGCCGTGACCTGCAGGAGTGGGGTGTTACCAGCAGTGCATCGGCGTCACCATGGACTAGATCTTTAGGAAAAGTGCTGATCTTCCAGGTGGCATCCAAACCCTTCAGGGTCGGGAAACAGCGGCAGTAGTACTGACTGTTGGTATCAGCCTTGGGAGCTTCAGATGCATAGCTGTGGCAGCAGAAGAGTCCAGGCGTTGCGGAAACGCTGGTATGCTCCGAGTAGGGGTCCTTTACTCTGTGCCTTTAAGGTACCTTGTCTATTCAGTTCATATCTCCTTTTTCTGTGAGTTACACAGGTTCTGTTCAGTACCTGGCTTGGGCTGCTTCTCTGAACAATCACAGAATCGTAGGTTCAGTTTACTACTTCTTTATGAAACAACCACTGTGTTGTTTGGAGACCATGGGTCCTTTAGGCATTTTCTTCTCTCAACCCCAGGACGAGGATGTTGCTCACAATGTGGATGAGGTTAAAATAACCTAACAACACTGGACTCATTTGGTCCCATCAGAAATGCAGGAATGATGGATTGCATACAGGTAGCATTATGTGTGTGCGTGGTGAAGCCTCTGTGCATTAAGGTTACGTTTAGACTGATTTTCAGATGCAGGGTATTATTGATGCTGAGGTGTCTCTGCGCTGGCCTCTGTTGTTTGTGATGGGAAATAGACTTCTGTAAATTGCTAGAATTCTAACTCCCACGTACGCTCGTGGTGTTTCATGTTGGGCATAAATTCTCTGATCTTAAAGAAAAATAGCAATCAATGACACAAGCTATGGTCACGGACTGTGCTTGGATGCGCGCAGTTCCCTGTGCTCTAATTGGGCAGCTAGCTCACGGAGACAAAAGTACACATAAATTGGCTTTTATTACGAGCTTGTCCTGTTGATTTTCACATGAAAAGGCTAGGACAGCTGAAATAAGTACTTGGGGGAGAAAAAGCTGATCTCCGTCGGGTCCCTGTGTTATTCCCCACATCCCAGTTAGACTCTGCAGCACCATAAAACTTTTCCATTTTGAAAAGCTGCTCGCGTTCTGCGCTCGGTGGCCCCGGACGACAATAATTTTGCTTCTGGCTGTCACTTGATATTGCAAATACGGTGCGCTTACAGCGGCGCTGGGGAAGTCACACGTGGAGCGCATTCTTTGGAATCCTCTTTGTTTTATCATTGCGGAACAACCCACAAAGATTTGTATTATTGCACCTGAATAAATAGTGCTCGGCACTTCACCCATGGAGGTCAGCGCACGTGGCTTGCGAGGGGGGTGTCTTTCCCTGCTGCTCCTGCCAAATAACAAGAGCCCCGGCACCCGTACCGCCTGACCGAATGTCACAAAGTGCGTGTTTTTGGTACTTATCTTGAAAGGCCAGCTGCTGGCCACCAGTAGTTTTCGATGCAGCAATATTTTTCTAGCGAGCGGGAACAGCGTTCATCTACGCAGTTCACAGTTACAACTTACCAGCATAGCTTTAGCAGCATGGACTTGCCAAATTCTCTAAATATTTTAATTTCATTGTAATGCATAATAACAGGTGTACAGTGCAGTTGCCAGTTTCTGCTTGCTGGCTGGGAAAGTAAATTATTCTTTGCAAAATGAGAATGGTATTTAATTGATATTTTAAGGTAGAAATGGCGAATAGCAAGTGCACAAGCTTCAGCTCTTAGCAGTTACAGTTTGGTTACTGTCACGTCCATGTGGCTGCGAGATAGAGGAAAATGCCTTCCTTGGAAGTTAGTCCCAGCTGCCTAGAATGATGAGAAATGTGTTATTTCAGAAATGTGTTTTCCGTATCATTCCTAACGTCTTGCCTACAGGTCTCTCTCTCGCTCTTTTTTATTTTTTAAACTTCTTTTTCCCCTCTGCTCGAGCAACTGTTACTGTTGGGGTGAAAAACCCTCCTTGTGTTATTCCACCATGGCTGCCCTGCAAATACATTCTTTAATTTAGGAGTCTGAGCAGACACAAAAGCCAGATTTCCATGGTCTTGGCTGCGGAGCCTTTTGGGGCTTACATGATTTGACTACTGCCGAGCTGAAGTCTGATTTAGGAGCCAAACTGTTTTTTTTTACATTGTTCTCATGGAGACCAGACATTTGTACTAGGCAGGATATATTGCCAAAATATGGAATTGCACCTCCTGCACGCTAGTTTGATGGAAGAAGTCTCAAAATTCCTGCCTTCAACCAGGTCAAATGCTGTGCGCGGACATTAAGAGGCTATTGTAAACATGTCCTCAGACCTGTACATTGTTGTCTGTAGGTTCAGTCCAGCAGACGAGGATACGGCAGCTACAAGCGGAAGGGGAGGTGTTGTCCCGCACCTCAGGTCTGTCTTAGTTGCTCTGAGACAAATGAGTTTTTGGCGATGTCTCTGTGGGATAAAACCGTTCTGGGTAATGCTCCTTCAAAGGAAGGGCACGGTTTTCCTCGGGCACCTGCTGCCCTGGGCTGGAAACGGCCTCCCGCACCTTAACACGCCTGTAGCTAAGTGACAGCATCAGCTTGTTTGGAATTCTTTCTAAATGACTGCAGAAAGTCCAGGCCTAGAGAACGGCAGCTCAAACTCTGACCATTTCTTGCAGGGTGATCGCAGGCCGTATGTGTTTGTAGTGTTCCTTACTGCCTGCCTGTTGCCCTGGTTCTGCGTCACTCTTGTGACGTAGCTTTTGGTTTTATTTATTTACGTGTGGAAGACTTGTTGAATATCACAATTTGGTTTTATTTATGACTTGTCGAATATCAGAAGTTTAATAGGCATAAGCAAGGTCTCAGAGGGTTTCATGGCCACAAAGTAAAGAGCAGGGAGCTCGTTAACGCAGAAAAATTGGTTCTGCAGAGCTCAGAATTCTGGCAAACGGATTGCTGCAGCCCGGCAGCAGAATGATTGATCTTCTTGCATCGATTGTCAATGGCAGGACTTGGTACGCGCAGCCCCGTCGCTTCACTGATGGTCTCCCTGATGTGGAACCTCTCAAGGAGAGCCGTGTAGCCTCCAAGTCTTGACTGGCGACCACGACTAGTGACGCACAACGCAGACCTCGTGTAGCACCAGATGAAGGTGTTACGCTGCAAGGTACAGGAGGCTGTTTCCATGCCGTGGGACAGATTTGGAATTCCTGAGCCCGGGCTGAGCTTCCACTGAAGTTACTGCAGGTTTTGCCTTAGGGAAGAATTCGTTCTGGTCCTGTGTTTCTTTCCGAGAACTATCTTTGAAGCCTGTTTCTCTACGGAATGTTTTAGGTTATCTCCTTTTGCCACATGCCAGAAGTAGAACTGATCTTCAAGGACAGCAAACTTTTCCCCGTCCCTTTTAACCTCTTTCAAGCTGCCCGCACACCTAGGTGGAAGCTGTGTGTTACTGACCACTAGCACAGGTCACCCCCAGCACGGGCCTAGCTGCAGATACGTTTAAATCTGGAAGCTGTTGCCCAGAAGCGATGCTGACTGATATTATCTGAGGGTGTGGTCCCCTTACCCTGTTATCTGCCAAAGTTTGAGTTTCAGAATTTTTTTTTTTTTTTTTTTTTTTGTAGCCTGCAGATATTGCTGTCTTATGCTTTGGAGCAGTATGAACATAAGCATTTCCTCGATCAGAAATGCGGTTTACGCAGTTTTCAGCAATTCTTTCTCCAGAGGGAAAGTCCAGGATTTCTCTCTTACATGCTCTGCAGTATTTGTGTTTGGGGAAGGATTTGGGGTCTTTATGCTCAGTTTCTGAGGGCTCTTTCGGGTTTCCTCAATAATCCCTTTTATATGCAGCATTTCAGAACGACTGTGTTGGGAGCTGGACTGGGAACTGCAGCCAGGGTTTGCTCTTAAGCGATCTTTAAAAGGCGCTTGTGAAATAGATGCGGTCAGCAGTGCTGTCTGCAGCAGGTGGGTTGCATTGACAGAAGTGATAGGACTTTTCTAAGGCTGAAGGGCAATTTATTATCCTAGTTTTGAACCCGCATGTGCCCACGGGCACAGAGCTCTGCTCCGGCGGGTGAGAACAGGCCGTTAATACTGCCAGAGCATCCGAAGAAACGCTAGCAGAAAACGTGGCTGACGGGTTTTGGAGGTCGGGGGAGTCTGACGGAGGGGTTAATCGCTTTGAATATCCTGCAGGCGTATCTGGGGACTTTGTACTTGGCTTTGGTATTTCTTTAACAAAACAAGGGGCTTTACGTTTAATAGCTAGGGATAATTCTTTTGTTTACACAGCATAGTATTTCATCAAATGCTAAATTCTTTAAAATAAAAAAGTAAAAACTCCAGGTTTAAAAGGTGCTTATGCCGGAATTCCTGGCTGAGGGGGAGTGAGAAAAGAGATTAATTCCCAGCAAGATGGCTGCCACCGGCTGTAAATGGAGAAGGGTCAGGATGGTTTGGTCTCGTCGCTAGCTCAGGACCCAGTGAGGCCGTGAGTTCTTCCCGAGGGTCTGACGCGCCCCCCATGTGCGGGGCAGGGCTGTCCCGCAGCCTGGCCAAGGGGACACCGCGCCATGAGCTCCCTGGGGTCCCACATCTCCATCCCTCTCCTGTAGCCCCGGCATTTCTCATCCAAGGTTAGCGCTTCGCCTCATGCCTGGTGTGAAGGGAAAGGAAAAAAGGCTCATCTAGCGCCAGCAACACTCGGTTCCCCTGGGCGCAGGAGGAGCGTGTGGTCCGTAGCCCGGTGCGTGCCGCGGTGCTTCGCTGAGCCGCCCGTTCCTCTGCCCGTGCCCTGCTGAGCGCACACCGACCGCGGGCGCTGCCTCCTCGGCCGGAGCACCAGGGTGCCACCGCGAGCAGCCGTCCCTCGGGTAGGGTGGGGTTTGCCGGCAGGGGTGATGTGCCACACTGCATCGTCTGTGAACCGTTCTTGACGATTTGCCTCATTACAGGCCAAAGGGGAGGGAGAAGATTGCTGTACTGCCTGTGCGCAGGAAACGTCTCTCGGGTGTGAATTTGGGTGCAGATTGCGAACTGCACTTGTTGCTTCTAGCGTGCCCATCTGAGTACGCAGCGTGCTTCTGCTGGCTCCTGGTTTGAAGCTTTCTTTAGTTTCGAGAGGTTGAAGTGGGGGGATTCATAGGTGCAGAGGGAAGCTTACGGTTTACCTTCAGTTACAGAGAAGTTTCCTGTTGAAATCCTTTCTCTCAAAGTATATAAACTGCTGCTGAGAGGAACAGGTGGTATCAGACTGAATGTTTACTGTTGGAAAGACACAATTTACACAATTGTTTAAGAAATTTGCAAACTATACTGTGTTTACACATCATACATAGAGAACTCATACCAAAAAAAGAAAAACGAAAAAAGCACAGTAAAATACACAGATCATGTTCCAATCTGCAATCTCAAATCAAACAAAGCTTTGTTTTGTAATCAAGTAATTATCCCTAGGGAGTTTGCCGCCGTGAAGCCTGCTGTGGTTTTGACCATCTGCATCTGTGGGGGTTTGGGTACCCGCGGGGAGGGCAAGGGAGGTCCTGCGGCTCGAGATGTGGAGGCTCAGATTGGGTTTTCCAGTTCAGACACAGGTATCGCTTGTTATCTTGGGCAAATGGCTTAAAGCTATTAGTAAATCGTGAAAATGGGGTGACTTTCAAGCTGAGGCAATTGCCGTTGATGGTTTGGCGGAGGTGCCGGGAGCAGCGGGTGCTGGTTTTGCTGGGGAAGCGGGCTGGAGCTGGCGGCGAGCGAATGCCGGCGGTGCTCCTGGCTCACCAGAGCTGCACCGCGCCTGTGGACACTGCCCAGCCCTCCAGGTGTCTAGGAAAATAGGTATTTTACTCGTGTTCTTGAGAGGGATCCAATATTTAGAACGGTTACTAGATATGTGATTTATTACCTGTTCCTGTGTGTATGTACGTGTCTGTCCTGTGCATAAAAATCCCCTAAAGGTTTGCTGAGAGAACTTTTCTTTCCCCTCGGTTGCAATGGCAGCGTGTTTAGGCCGTGGCCTGTGTACAGTGGTGGCCTGGCTTTGTCCTGGGCTTCGGCCCCGGGTTGGTGTCTTGGCCGTCAGTGTGCTCTGCAGATTCTTTTCAGCTGAGGTCCTTGACCCGTGGCTTTCCCTGTGCCTTCAAACGGGTAAAATTCTCCCTCCTACTTGTGTATCGTCCCTCAGTCGCTCCAGCACCCTCTCCCCAGCATGAGTGTTCAGAGGAAGATCTATGTGAGCCTGTCAGCTTATATCTGCCCCCGTATCCTGCCTTCCTCTGGTGGTTGGTACTAGTACGACTTATTTTGACTTTCAGGGTCATCGCATCCCCAGACATGTCGAATTAATTTTGTCACTTCTCTGCAGGCAGCACCTTTCTGGCACCTCTCTGCTCCTCGCGAAGTGCGGTGACTTCTATCGGTTAGGGCCCCTCCATAGGCACCACTGCAACACAAAGACACGCTGGTTGGCTTTGCTCTGGATGTTTTTTATTTTCTGATATACTTAATAACAGATGTTTAAGAACTTACTGCGTTGGCCCTGAAAGTGGGGCAAATACACACAAATATGCCGTGTTTCCACCCAAACATTGCCTATACTCATGCAGGACTAGTCTGCGTTTGTTCACTGAGCAGCAGCGGCTTCTGTTCTAACCTAAATGCGTACCTTATCCGCGGGTGTGCAGGCTTTAGCATTGGCTCTCTTTCCCCACCGCGTATGGAGATGTAGGACAGGAATCAACCCGTCCCTTGAGCCAGCCGTAACGCCCGGTGTGTGACCAGAAGGATGAGTGTAAATCCTGCAGCCCACGGAGCACCTGGTCTAAGTACACAGGTACTTTCCGATGGAGTTGCGGTTCCCGGGTTGCCCTCGCTTTTCACAGAAAACCTTTCTGGATCCGACAGGCCGTATTGAACTCCCCCTTGAGATGTCCTCAGGGCATCTGGCATTGCCATTCCCAGCTGACAGCTGGCTGAATTTCTCTTTTGCATCTTCATTAATCTAAACTCCCTTATTATTAACAGTAATGTTAATTGACCTACTGCTGAGAGGCTTCCCTGGCAAATACTCTTTTTTTTTTCCTCCTGAGATACCTTGTTTTAATTTGAATTAGCGTGAAAGCACTTGATACCACTAAACCGTCTTCATCAAAAAAATGTGCGTTTATTTTGCGTGACTTGTGGTGTAGCTGTATTTTTTACCTCTGAGCTGCCGGTAGACAAAAAGGCTGCGCAACCCTTCAAGGAGATGTCCTGAGGTGAGCCAGGGCAGAGAGGGAACGAGAGGCCGGGTCTGACAATCAGTGACGCGACGTGCTTTTTTATATTGGTGTTTGGCATCAGTGCTACTGAGTGAAGAGAGCATCCCGTTGAAACCCACTGCACGGGAGATGTTTTGTTAGCAGATTTTCTTTGCGGCATCTGCCGGTGTTGATTTAAATGCTCGTCTGGGGGAAACTTGCCAGAAAATGCGTGCTTCCCAAAAGCAGCAGTGGAACAGAAAATAGGGGCAGCTGTGTCAGGTTCTCTTCTGGAACCGAAGACCAGGAGCAAGAAGAGACTGCTGCCACTGAAATCAGATGTGCATGGTAGGAAAAGCAGTAGTTTCTTCAGACTGAAAGTGCCCCCTGATCAACGTTTCTAGAACTTCAGCTTGAAAAATTGATTTGGCTTGAAAATTGCTGCACTTAAAGCGAATTATATGTCTTTAAATGCTCGTGTTATTTTAGAGTTGCCAACTGTTAAAAATAATCACTCCACTTTCAAAGTTGGCTTTGATCTAATGCTACTTTGTCTCCCCTTATGTAAAGACAAGGGCGTGTTATTCTCAATTTGTGTCCTTAAAAGCTTGCAAATCTGCTGTATGTTATAAGAATAACTTACTGTAATTCATGAGAGTTGCTAACTTACTTCTTGTGTGTATGTGGGCTTCAGCTCTGCTGTCGCTGATTGCAACAAATCAGGGATCCATCTCGATCCTATTAATGTCAATTGAAGATTGGGTTTCCGTGTTGATCTTTTCTTTTTTAACCCAAAATAGGGCTAGGAGGCTTTTGAAAATTGCTTTTAATTGGCTGGATGCTTTTTGGAAGGAACGTAGCCATGCTTTTGAGAAGCGGAGCTTTCCCTTTAGCTCCAGCTAAAAAAGCTGAAGTGTTTGGGTCAGGGCGGTTTGGACATGAGTCTCCCATGTATAAATACGAGTTGTGTTACGGCTGTGGCTTCTCTGTTGATGACGGCGTGCTGTGGAGGAAACACGGCCTGCTCTTGGCAAGTCTCATGCAGCCAGCACCTGCCCTGGACGCGCTGGGAATAGGAGGACTTTGTAGAGCCTGGAGCCATGCAAGTCAGCTCTGCGGAGAGCTGCCGGAGGGGCGAGGGGGTGATGGTTTCCCTGGTAAGGACACGTCTCCACAGGGGAAGGGCTCTCGGGGAGCTCCATCCTCGGGCAGCCTGGGAGGTCGGAGGTGGCGGCTTCTGCCACCTTCATTCCAGCTGGAGCTGGAGGTGATGGATATCTCCCTGCAGAAGCCAAGAGACTGAGTGGGCAGCCATGTGTCCGGCTGCAGCGAGGCTGCTGCCCTGGAAGCGCGCGTGGGCCAGCCCGTCCTGCCCACCCGCCGCGTCTCCCATCCCGAGGGGATGGACCCGGCGGCCAAGGTGATCCCCCCTAGGTCTCAGTCTTTCAGTCATCGTTCTCAGGCTCAAGGAGAATATTACCACCTAAGGATTTCAAAGGACTTTAAAATAACTTTGGATTTACAGGCATACCGCTGCTTAAAATTGGCACGCGAATATTATTCTCCTGGCTTTATCGTCCCTGGGCACAGTGATGCACGGGGAGCTCAAGTGATTTCACAGCCCGAAGTGGATGAAAAAGATGAGAATGTAAACAGTCTGCTGCCTGTTAGATAACGCTGTAATTTGACAGGAGTAGCTCCAAAGTCAGTCCTCTCAAAAAATGATACTTCTCTCTTCGTTAAACGTAAAAATTATACAGCCTGTCAGACCTGGTGCACATTCCTGATGGTAAATAAGCTCGTTGGTCCACAGATACAACCAGTGTTTCCAAACAAGTGGAAGCAGTATGTTCTGGCAGATAGGATGATTGGCTGGGAATTGGGAAACCAAGATTTTATTCCTGACTTTTTTGCTGAGCTGCTCTGTGACTTTTGGGGAAGTCGCTTGACAGGTCTGTGCTTCTGCTCCCCCTCCACCCTTTGCCTGTTTTATCAACGCAGTTAGTAAGCTCACTGGAGTAAAAAGCATCTCTTAGGATGTATTTATACGTCCCCACACATAATACGCCTCAAATAAAATGGATGTTGCTTTCAGTGTCATCTTTTGAGAATAGTTTTGTTTTTTAAACTTGCCCAAAGCTATTGCCTAATGGCTCCCAGGACAGTTTGGATATTCCTCCCGAATAACCATAGTGTCTGTAGAAACCGTTAATGTTAGAAGCGATCGCTTTTATTTAGACAGTAGAGGTGAAAGCCCTGGACCCCTGCGCGGCTTCACTGGGAGCGTGAGGGGGTGCTTGTAGCTCCCCGTTATCCCTATTAGCATCCTTCGGTGGTGGTTTACCTGTTCTCATGGGAGAGCATCTACTGGCGCGTGCAGCCCCCTCCTCCTGCCTCTCTCCCCGTACTCCGGCATCACAAACAGCCAGCCCTGGAGCTGCCATTTAAACCTACCCTCTGGCGCTGCACGGGGGAATTCTAATCCTTTTAGAGGAGTAAAAAGAGGCACTTAGCTCTTGGAGCTGAGAGAGCTGTGTCCTCTGTCAGCTTCAGGAGAAAGACCCTTGCTGCCGGTCGTGAAATGCCAAGCGGTGTGCTGTTGCTGGTGGGCCCGTTAGATCAGCACACAGCTAAGGGAGGAAATGTGAGATGTGCTGATACGGCTTCCTTTTGTCCATAAAACCCAATATGGTTCATGGAGTGAATAAGTGTTAGCAGAAACCGCTTGTTTGCAGCGGTGTTGGTGGGCTCAGAAGTCTCTGTGATTCCAATACGCCTCCTCTCTCCCACCTTCTTTTTGGCTGGGCTGTATTTTGACGGGAAGTAGCGTCAAGTCCTGCCGGGTTCCCAGTCCACCGAGCCTGGGCTGCAGCCTTTCCAAATCCGTGATACGTGATGACAATAAACAGCGTACTCGTCTGTATGATACTGCTCTCATTAGTGTGTTCCAACCGGGCTGTCAGTTCGTGTGCCCGATACTGCCGCCGTGGGGCTGACAACCCCCTCCCTGCTTTGTGCGAGACCGGGACCTGCTCCCCGAGAGATGTCCCATTGGCAGCTGGAACACAGGCAGGTGCAGCCTGATGTGCTGTGACAGACGCGCACCTGAGCAGGTGGGAGTAGGAGATAGGGACAGAAACGGTTGTCTGACTGTCTGCCTTACGCCTTACTGTGCTCAGAACAAACAGCTTGCCTGCGGGAGAGGCACCATCGTGGGTGACTCCTCATCTTTGGGGTGAAATCTTCTTGGTGGCCGGTCACCAGCGGTGTCCCTCAGGGCTCAGTTTTGGGACCGGTTTTGTTTAATATCCTTATCAGTGATCTGGATGAGGGGATGGAGTGCACCCTCAGTAAGTTCGCAGACGACACCAAACTAGGTGGGAGCGTTGATCTGCCTGAGGGTAGGAAGGCTCTACAGGGGGACCTGGACAGGCTGGATCCATGGGCCGAGGCCAGTTGCATGAGGTTAATAAGGCCAAGCGCCGGGTCCTGCATTTCGGTCACGACAACCCCAAGCGACGCTACAGGCTTGGGGAAGAGCGGCTGGAAAGCTGCCCGGCAGAAAAGGACCTGGGGGTGCTGGTGGACAATCAGCTTCACATGAGCCAGCAGTGTGCCCAGGTGGCCGAGAAGGCCAACAGCATTCTGGCTTGTATCAGGAACAGCGTGGCCAGCGGGAGCAGGGAAGCGACGGTGCCTCTGTACTCGGCACTGGTGAGGCCTCACCTCCAGCGCTGTGTTCAGCTCTGGGCCCCTCTGTACAAGAGGGACACTGAAGTGCTGGAGCGTGTCCGGAGGAGAGCTACCGAGCTGGGGAGGGGTCTGGAGACCGAGTCATATGAGGAGAGGCTGAGGGAACGGGGCATGGTTAGTTTGGAGAAGAGGAGGCTGAGGGGAGACCTCATTGCCCTCTACAACTACCTGAGAGGAGGGTGCAGAGAGGTGAGGGTTGGCCTCTTCTCCCAGGTGAATAACGATAGGAGCAGAGGAGATGGTCTGAAGCTGCGGCAGGGGAGGTTTAGATTAGATATTAGGAGGAATTACTTTACCGAAAGAGTGGTCAGGCCCTGGAACAGCCTGCCCAGGGAGGCGGTCGACTCACCATCCCCAGAGGTATTTAAGAAACGTCTAGATTTGGCACTCCAGGGCATGCTCTAGCGGCAGAGTTTGTAGGGGGTTTTCCTTTGTGTGTATGGTTGGACTCGATGATCTCAAAGGTCCTTTCCAACCATGAAGATTCTATGATCTCTTTCTCTGTATTACGTTTATTGTAATGTAATTTCATAGCTTGAGTCTTATTTTAGCTTGCTAGCCCTTTTAATCTTTTCTAGATTTTTCAATCTCAGAAATCAGTTCTGTTCTCACTCTTCAGGACAGGTGTTATGAGCAGCGGTGCTTCTTTTCACCGAAGTGCTTTGGGTGGCCAGTCAGAGCCGCCCGTCTTCACAAGGGGGAATTGGGCTTCCCTGCGCTTCTCTTGAGCGTCTGCAATTCTGAATCATCCTTCCAACATCGGAAATCCTTTTTTTCCTGTGTCGACTGCTGCTGTACATAGCCCCGCGAGGTAGTGCTGAGTTGGTTCGGGGTCTGGGTGTGTTAGTGGGTCTGTGGAAACTGGGAGCCTGCAGCAGAGCAGGAGATGCTTCAGCTGCTCTTTTGACTTGCTGTGGTTCTTGCCATGCACGCGTCACACACGTGATGTGGAGATCTGGTGACTGAGACTGGAGTGTTCCCTCTTTGCAGAGCAGATGCCCGAGACTCCCTGTGGAGCATCCCTCTGCTCTCTGGAACACCTGGACCGAAGCACCAGAGAATACGGCCACTGGCGCTTCATAAACTGCAGGGGGCTGTTACTGCTGCCTAGTGCCATTCATTTCCAGAGAGCGGCAAATAAAGGCCTTTTTATAGCAATTTACCTGTCTTTTTGGTAGTGTTCCGTGCGTAAAACAAAACATGGGTTGTATTTACTCTGTTCCACTTACGAGTGCTAGTAATAAATTTTTCTCACCACTTGCTCTTTCGGCTTCATCCTGTGAAAAATGAAATAGAAAAGTTTAGCCTGTTAGAGAAAATGTTTGTCCAAGCTCCCGTGGCCGAGCGTGGAGCTTTCCTGGGAACCTGCCCAGGGCTGTGACCGCTGGGATCAGGGCACTCGCGGCTCCTTGGAAAATGCAGCCTCGGGGGACGTCTGTGCCCAGGATGGCATGCTTGGTGTGCCACGGCCTGGCACCCCGCTCCTCCTGCCAGGCGTCCCTTCGGAAAGCCTTAGATGTTTGGTAATTATGTAAACTAATTGAAATGATCCCAGGCAGAAAACCTCAATAGCTTGCTACGCTGTTTCAGAGCCAGCTGTGACATTTGATTGCTTCTACAGAAGTTTTGAGCTTTCCTCAGATTCCAATGCTGTGCATACCGGAGGAAAAAAAATGTAATTGGAAATGTGATTTATCAAGAATTTAAAACAGTTTGACATCCCCAAAGACTTCATACTTTTTCAAAATTCCATATTTGCAAGTACACAAAGGACCTTTCCAGATGTTATTCTTCCCTTTAATTTATAATTGAAAAAATATTTTCATCTACCACAAATAATTGGCATACATGAATTATATGCCTAAAACACTCTGCGTAAGCTCAAGGTGTAGGTTTATTTCTTCGTGCCCCAGTGTTTCCCCGTATATGCAGCAGTGGGACAGGACAAAGATAGATTGGCACAGATTTCCGAGGGAGGGCTCCCCCCCGTTTTTAACCCACAGTTGAACTGCAGGTGGGAATTTCAGCAAGCAAACGTCAGTCAAACTACAGGTTTGCATTATAGAGACGGACAAGTACTCCGTTCTGCATCTGGCATTAATTTTCTATATGCAAAATTGCACCTGCAGAAGGGGAATCCAGCTCTCCCCTGGCCCGCTCTGCTGCTAGCTTTAGGAGTTTAACAAAACAAGTGACAAGTCTTTGAAAAGTTGCTGGGGCCCTATGGCAAATTGCACTCGTTCAGAGCTCTTAATTTTTTTACCTCCCCTTTCCACTGAGAGCTGTTGTGGACTAAGCATTGTTTTGGGCTGTGATACATTTTTTGGGGGGTGGTTTCCGCTGCCCTCGCTCTGGCTGACAAATTAAAATGTTTTCCTGGCAGCTGATTTACTTTTAGTATAATTTATGGCTGAGGCAGCGTGGGCCCTAACTTCTCCTTGCTCTTCCTCCAATTTCATCCTGTTTGTTTGCTGACTTCTACAACTAAAAATCTCAGTTTTTCTTTGCCGCCTCACCTCCCACCCCAGAAAGTGCCTGTGAATCACTCTGTTCACTTAGAAAAATGACAGCTCAAAGATTTTTTTCACTTAATATTTTGATGCAGGCATGAACAACTTGGAAACATGCAGTTTCAAAACGATTTCCAAAAATGCACGTTTGCTCCTCCCCTGTTCCGTTCGGGAATGTCCCCTTGGCTCAGGAGCTGACAGCGAGTCCCGCTCTGCAAAGGAGCCGAAGCAGAGGAGAGGTGGTCCTGCAGAAATGGGACTTGGAAACCTGTCTGGGCAGAGGGGACACTCTCAGGAGGGTGCTGTGGGGCTTGTGCCTGCTGTCTCCCCGTCTCGCGTGTTTCCAGACTTCTTGGCACCTATTTAGAATCACAGAACGGTTTGGGTTGGAAGGGACCTTAAAGCCCACCCAGTGCCACCCCCTGCCCTGGGCAGGGACACCTCCCACCAGCCCAGGTTGCTCCAAGCCCCGTCCAACCTGGCCTTGAACCCCTCCAGGGATGGGGCAGCCACAGCTTCTCCGGGCAACCTGGGCCAGGGGCTCACCCCCCTCACAGCAAAGAATTTCTCCCTAATTTTGAATCAGGTAACAAAAGTTTGACAATTTCAATCAGGTAACAACAATTCCTCCCTCACTAGTGTGTTATCAGAGCAAGGAACGGGGGATCTGTGTGGCTTTGGAGAGGTGCTCAGGGCTGCGTTTGATGCAGGGCTGCTCCGTGGGATGCCCCGTTGCGCAGTGGCCCCTCCGGAGCTTGGAGCTCAGCAGTGCCCGTCCCTGCGGCTCGCCCCGACTCACGGCAGCCATGCGTGTTCCTGGTGCTTGGACGGCAGTCCAGCTGGGTACCAAATAGGCAGTGCTTCCGAAAGGATATTCTTCTTTCTCTAGAAGTCGCTCCTTCTCTCAAAGAGCTTCTAGGTTTGGTTTGGTTTGTTTTTTCCCCCGGGAGAGGATGAGCTACATGAATGTTTGTGAAAGAATTTTCAAGCTTCACAAGGAAAGCATGATTCAAGGGCAGCATCTTTCTCTCTCTTCAGTCCTGTGACTTATTTCCTTCTAATTGTTTATTCCTGAAGACTCTTCTGGCCTCCTGTGTACCGTGGCACTCGGGACGGCTGGAGCCGCTAATGAGCAGAGTTGTGTAACTGGCTGGACAGGGATCAAACATTCCTGAAATGGTGAAAGCAGCATGCCTCTTCCCAAGCCTCTAATTATCAGGGAAAAGTAATCGTCGGCTACTCAAGCATTACAGTGGATTCCTAACTCTTGGTATTTTACTCAGTATTTTCCCAAGGCACTGAACCTCGCTGGAGACTTTGGTTTATCTGGGGCTAATGCTGTTCTGGCGATGTTTGTTGTCACATACCCATGGAAATTGAGGTTGATGATTTTCTCTTCAGAATAATTGTTCTGCGCTAACCAGTGGTGACAGCTACTTGCAGGCAGTAAATGTTAGACTTCTCTATATAATTAACTAATTATCATTTTCTAATTGCTTAGGTTCAGAGGCTCAGAACATAAAAATATTAGAAATTCCAGGCTGGCTTTATGAACAGTCTCAACAGGACAGCATTTTCCATTCAGTGTGAGGAGGGTAGTAACGCTGTCTCTTCTTCTAGTTCTAGGAAAAGCATTGTAGATGAAACCGTGTGGTTCCTTTCAGCTCTTGGACATGTCGCTTGGCTCTTCTCTGCTCAGAGCTCCGCTCTCCCCATCACTCCATGGACCTGTAGGTGGAGGTCCCGCGGCATCATCTGGCAACGGGTGGCACTCTGGGAAGGGCACTTTGTGCAGGAATTCACAGAGAAAGCGCTAGCGATGGATGCGGGGTTTATGAGGCCGGCTTGGAGTCAGAGGATGTATTTTTAGGAAGCAGGTGGCACGAAATGGTAGAGTATGAAAAGATGAGTGTGTAGCCAAATGGTCTTGAGTCTCCCTCCAGTGGGAGGGCCAATCTAAACAAAAGGTGTTTCCGTGGAGAAAACTCCCCACCTCGGCATCCCACGTAGCCACTTGGCATCAGTGCATCTGATTATTTTTGTGGCAGCAGGAGAGGGAGAATTTCAGTTGTGACAGATGGAAAAAGGACTGGCTGCCAGAGTTGTAGTTGGCACCTACGACTGGCTGAGGGTCACCGAAAGCTGGGTGGACAGGTAAAGGGACTGGTGAGGTGTTAGTGAATTATCGTCGTCGGTTTTGGCCTACTCCTACTAAAGAGCGTGTGCGCGCTAATTGCCTCTGCTGCTAAGTGCGAGGGTTACGGGGTGCTGCGTAAAGAGGCTGAAATAGATGTGCGTTAGAAAATTACCTGATAACAGATGAGTTCCAAAACATAATCACCTCTGTCTCTGACGGTTTGAGATGGTTTTCCCAGTGCTTCTATACGACGCTGTTTTAAGTTGAAAAAGATGTATATGTGTTGACATTCAGCCATCTCACAGAGGCGGCTGCCTCCCACCCACAAATTACTGCTACAAAGGTGCTGCCTTTCTATTTGTGGGGTGAAATACTTCAAAAATACGGCTTGAGGTAGGAACTTAAGGGCAGTGCGGAAATCCACCACAGAAGGTGAGGTGTGCGAGGAGCCCAGCTGAGTCCAGAGGGCAAGTCAAATACCAAGTCTGGGTTTTGAAGCACTCTAAAAAGAGCAAAACTTCTTTTTATAGTTCAGAGGAAGAAACTCAGGGTTCCATCTGTTTCATGTCATAACTAAACTAAGTTTTACATAGCGTTTATTTGTAATCCTCCAAAGGCGTTTGGTGAGAAAATGATTTGGAAAATACTCTGTAACTTGGATCTCCAGCTGAACTGTTAACTAAATTACATTTGGAAGACAAACTTCAGCTCTTAATTCCAGCCATCCATCCCAAATGGTTGAAATTGCGCACAGCAAAGTTTGCTTTCTTTATTTTTGCTGCTGGTGATCAATGAAATAGGCCCAGTTTGATTTTCAGATCCCGCCAGATGCACAGGGTTGGCAATTAGGAAATGCAGGGTTTTTTTTTTTACCAAAAAATGGAAAACATTGGATTTGAGAGCGAGAATTCACTTCGAAGTTGTGAGATCCATTGTGGCAGAAGAAAACGTTTGCTTTTTGTTTTTTCCTTGAATAAATTATTAGTAGATAAGGATTTAGCAGAAGACCAATACAATTCTTTCTGTAATACTTACATAAACAGGTAGATATTTGAAAGATTGCATTCCTAATTTTTTTTTTTAAACGTAAGGTGTAATACAGGAGAGAGTATTGTCATGAAACTGTGGTGATTCTTTGCGTTTAGAATTCAGTCATACGTTTCTCTTTGTGGTGGATCAAATACACAAACACAAAGAGTATCTTCAAATAATCACATTACAGCTTTATTTGTCAAATTACTGCGATTACAGAAACCAGTTTTCAAGTACGCAATCACCAAGTTTATTTTAAAAATTACTCTTAAATGCTTATCTGCAGGTTTCACACGTGTTCTCTGTATCTGGCTTCCAGTGTTGTCTGCCACTGGCAAGTCCGAGTAAGACAGACCAGCTATCCGCTGTGTCTTCATAGCCCGCGGGCTGCATCGCCATTAGCCTTTAGAACTTGAGATCAGAAATTTATGCCAACGTCGGAATGTAGCCCAGCTATTTGGCAGGGATACCAAGTGCCGCAACCACAGCAGTCAAAGCTTTTATTAAACATATTTGCCAAATGCAAAGAATCGGTATTGAGATGTGTTCTAATAGCACGAATAGGGCGTAGTTAATACGAGAGTCGCTGTTGCAATGTCCCTACGTGTCGTTGGTGAAGACAAGGACCCAGCTCCAAGGCGGGACGGTTGGGAGGCTGGTCTCGGCTCGGCTGTCGGGGTGTGTCTCTGTCACTGCTCGGCGCCGGCAATGCCTGTGGGGAGAACAGCCTGCAGATGCGGGGTCTCAGGCTGGTATGGTACTCATCACACCAGCTACCGTGGTCTCCAGCCTGCCTGAGACCTCAGGGCCACGTCTGCAAACCACGTCGTGGGAATGACAACCGGTTTGTGAGTGTAACTGAATTTTCCATCTCCTCTGGAGAAATTTTTAGATGCTCAGAGGCAGAACAAGTTGATAACTAGTGCCTCAGAGACCACCGGTGTAAGTTGCTGAATTGTGTAATGGTGTAAAATCGTGGTAATATAGGGCTGATGGACACCCTTGACAGAGCGTTACAGCATTTGGGTGGCACGGCGCGGGCCCACCGTGAATAACAACCCTGAGCACCGCAGCCCACGGGCAGGTGGGGCTTTGTCCAGCCCACCACGGCCTCCTCGCGTGCCCACTCCACGCCTGCACAGACACCCTCCGCCGGAGAAGGACAGGGCCGCCACGCTGGCTGCAGCCAGAGCACCATCCTCGGTGAGGCCTCTGTGCTCGGCGGGGAGGTTTTCTTTCCCCCTTCAGGCAAAAGGCCGCCTCTAGAAGCACATTGCTTCACACGGAGCGTTTCCGAGCGAGAATCCAGCACGTGCTCCCCATCACCAGATGTGGGGATCTCGTACCTACTGTGCTTCAGCAGCCAATTACTCAAACCCATAATATTTTTGCTTCTGAAATTAACCACTTTATGAATTATACAAAAGGAAATGATCAGTGTTGACAGCTGATTCTTTTAAATAGAGCGTAATCAAAAACATCATTAAAAATACGCCTGGAGTTCACCATTCCACAATGCTGACTCTCATCAAGTTTTGAAATGCCATTAGCAATAGCATGTCTTTCCTAGGATTCATAATTTTCCAGGTATTGCTCTGTCTTACTCAATAAATCTCAATTTCTCCTCCTCAGAAATAATTATGATTCCTTGGCCCTGCACCAAAACTTGCAGATGTTTTGAAGATGTCCCGATCAGCCGAGATTAGGACATGAGTGTTTTAAACTTTATTCTGTAGATACACCATCCTTGAAACTTGACTGTATTAACTGGTTAGACAGTCCAGTACAGGGAAACACAAATTACTGCCTGTTAATGAACAACTTTATTTGAACGCTGACTATTGAGGGGAAAAAAAAATCAACCTTGATCTCTTCAGAGAAATTTGTGCGTTGCTGCTGGAAACTGAACATAATAGAGGTATTGTTTACCTCTGGTTTTAGCTTTACGGTGATGAGAATTTTTTCCTTGCGGAGGCGAGGAGAACTTTTTTAAAGCTTTGGTAAGGGTGACCCAGCTCACCTCAGTAACGACCTGGCTTTTCCTGTTTACTTGCTACTCGAGAAGGTTACAGGATCCAATGTCCATGCTTTTGAGACTGTTGTTAGGTCAGTCCCTTGCCATGCTCTCCAGTTGCAAAGATGTACTGCACGTGCCACCCCTCTCTGTGGCTTTTTCACAGCTTGCCTCAAGCTTTCATTTTCCTTGAACATTGTGTGGATGTCCTTGAAGTAACAGTATTGGCACCATTTTGAGGAACCTCTGGAAATGAACCTTTTATCATCTTTTTGAGGGTTCCTTCCCCTCTCTCTGTCTCTGAGGGGAGACCTTCTTGCTCTTTACAACTCCCTCAAAGCAGGGTGTAGCCGGGGGGGGGTCAGTCTCTTCTCCCAAGGAGCACGCGATAGGAAAAGAGGAAATGGCCTCAAATTGTGCCGGGGGAGTTAGGATGGATATTAGGAGAAATTTCTTCCCCCAAAGGATTATCAAACATTGGAAGAGGCTGCCCGGGGCAGTGGTGGAGTCGCCGTCCCTGGAGGTATTTAAAAGCCGGGCAGATGCGGTGCTGAGGGACGTGGGGTAGCGGTGGCCTTGGCAGTGTTGGGTTGATGGTTGGCCTCGAAGATGTGAAAGGTCTCTTCCAACCTAGACAATTCTATGATTGTTTACTCTCAGCATTTTTGAAGTTATATTTATTTGCCTTTCCCTTTCGCTGCTGGGGTGTTACCAACACCGATGGCCCATGCAGACGGCTCAGCCTGAGGAGCTTGTCACCGAGGTGCCCTTAACTCCATCAAGAACAGAGTGGAGACACCATCCGTGACCAGTGCGGTGGGTCTGCTTTGGCCTCTGCCTGTGGAGCTGGTGCTGGTGCCCAGCGGCAGACAGTCAGCTCCCTGGAGACTGCGCGTTACGGTTCTCTGCATAAAGCCAGACCATATTGCAGGTGATGTGTTCTAGGACATGGGCAGTAATAATACGATTAATCACACTCAGCATGAAAAATGCATTCCTTTACACCAAACAACCTGTATGAGGTTAACTGTAAAATATTCATTGCAGCCTGCAGAACAATTTTCCAGCTTCATAACTTGGTTCTCTTTTTATCTTAGTTTGGTCTAATTTTGACTTTACGATCTGCCAGCCTTTCCCCACAACTGTTTGCCCTTTAAAGAGATGCACCCCTTTTTATATGTGTGGAAAAATACCTGAATTACTTTCCTCATGAAAATCAATGTTTGTTGTAGCCCTGGGTTAATAATTAAACTCTGTTTACTGTTCAGTACTTAAGTAATATTTAATAGCTCTGGTTGTTAAAAGCCATGTCACACAGCGAAATGCAGTTAAGGCAACTGATTAAATGAACATGACTAATATAAATTCTTAAAAATGTAAACAAGAAAAAAGTAAACACAAACTTAATGTTCACTGGCACTGGAATATGTCCCGGGGCATAAAGATGTGTGTATAAGACTTAGGCAACGGTGGCTCATAAAAAATGGCTTTCAAACTCCAGTGATCCCAGTTCAGTAGCCTGTGTACCATTCCGAAATATGAAGGCCTTTAGGCTTAAGGTTTTTTCTGAATAGTCTTTCTTTTGTCTGACTTGAAACGTTCAGTACTGGCTTTTGCAGATGCCAGCTCCCTTCACGTGCTCTGCCTCATCCTCCCCTTCTTTTTACAGCTGCTGTGATAAAACCAAGAGTCGCTGGATCCGCAATAAGGAAACAGTGATAGGTCGTTAACGCTATATTTTTAGTTTCACGTGCCTGGTGATTCAAAAGACACAGCTAAGCATAAGTTTTTGTATTCTCCATGTAGCATTTCTGTTTTGGTTTTTTGCGGGTGTGTGTTTTGTTTTTTTTAAGTGCTGTCAACCATATTTTTGTCCGTGAGCCAACATCCTTTGGGTGATGTGTGTGCTAGTGCAATTGATAACATCTGATTGATTTTACTTCATTATTACACTTCCAAATCTCCCGTTTGCAAGCATCTTGCTGTATTTATCATAAAGAGCCTGCACATCGTGTTTCCTTCTTGTAACACGCTCATTAAAAATGCTTTGATTGTCCTGGGGTGTCGGTGTGTCGGCCCGTCGGAGCCCCGTGTGTGTCGGCGGTGTGTGGCGCGCAGACGTGGGGAGCAGGAAGTTCTGGAGGAGCCTTGTCTGATGGGAAACGGGCCAAAGAAGGCAGAAGACTTGAAGGAAATGATTCAGTTTGAGGATTTTTCCTTATAAATCTTCATGCTGCTTTGGAGAGCTGCCATAGGCGCTCGGAGGACTTGGTGAAAGGACGAGACACCTCTGCTGTACCGTTATACGTGTCTCCTGCTGCTTATTCCCTTGGAGACACAAACCCGGCAGTTCTTCCTTGCTAATTCAGGGAGATGAGGACTGGCAGGCCTTTCGCTGGCGGTTCAATGGTTAGCAGTTGAACGGCGGTGTCCAGAGCTGAAGTGGTTCCGCTTGGTCCCTGGGATGTTTGTTCGTGTTTTAAAAGGGCTTAGGGTTGCAGTTGTCAGGAGCATTTTGTGTATTTGCGTTACCATTCTTGATAAGGAAAGTTTGGGGTTCGGTTTGTTTTGTGGCACTTCTTGTTGACTTGTTTTTACGATTTTTAAAGTTAATATCCTTGTTGAGAACTTCGCAAGTATAGAGATGTCAGAAGGGAGGACAGGAGGGGGGAGGTATCAGTGGTGGGATGAGAAAGGCCAATTCTCCATCTCCCCAGACCTCCGGCACCGCCCAGGGAGAGTCTGCCGTGCCGCTGAGTGTCCCTCTGCTTCCTGTAAGACATGGCCAGCCTCACACCCCTGTCTCGCAAACATCATGTAAAAGGAAGATTATGACACACTCGGGTAATAGAAAGGTGAGATAAGGTCTATCAGTCTGTCTTAGGTAAATAATCAGGACTGGCTGTGAAAGAGACTTTGAGACTCTTCAATTCTCCGCAGTCAATCAGGAGGGAAAAAAGGTTGTGATAGCTATTGTTATTCAGCATCTGTGTGGCTCTTCTTGGCATTTTCCTGTCATTTTGTGTTTGTTGATCAATCTCTGGGTGATGCCGTGCATCGTCACAGGCGGCACCGTCGGGGCGCCGCGAGGGCTGGTGCTCACTGGTGGCCGGGCACCAGGCAGCGGCAAGCTGGGCAGGGGCTCCACTAGCCATGGCCTGGTGCAGCTTTGGGCTGCTCATCCTCCTGTCCTTGCCCAGTGGCATCTCCGCCGGGGCTGGCGGCTGCGGGCAGTGGGACAGGACGGTCTCCATGCTGTCCGTGCGAGGAGAATGGCTGCATCTGGCTCCGGATTATTGCTCCTGACAAGGGCTTGGGGTGGGAATGGGACACAAGCCTTGCTGCTGGAAAGGTGGCAAAGCAGACACTTCTTTATCAAGTCTTTGTCGTCTGTGTAAGTTATGTATTATCAGTACTACATTAAATTCTGTAATAGCAAACAAGAAAGTGCTTGGAGAAAAGTGTTTATCATCTTATGTGTTGTATTGCAGCAACTGATTTGCCTACTGTAATGATACCTAAGAAGGACTTTGCGTCTCATAAAGTTTATGGGTTGATATGGATGTTTATATTAGATACTGCACTTCAAAATCATTGAAAAGTGTTTCTGGGAGCGTTTGTCTAGTTTCTTTTCCAGAATGTTCTTGTGTTTTTTGGAGGGAGATTGATAAGACTTTTCTTTGTAGGGAAATGGTTTAACTGGAGGTTTTATCCTCGCGAAACGCTGTTGATGGCAGTGCTTCCCGAAGCGCGGACCCCGCTCCATGTGGGAAAGGGGCTGGGGGTGGCAGGAGGAAAGTTCATTTCTCCACAAACCCGGGATCTCACGCAGGGCTCAGCACAAAACTTGACTTTCTTGGCGCTTATGGGTACTTAATTAACTTCTCAACACTCACACCCGAGAATGGATGCTGTTCATCGAATGCAGCTGAGCCGATACAATGAAGTGCAGTGAGGCCTCGGAAAAGTGCAAGACCGTGTACTATTGTAACCTCAGTGGTTTCATACCGACGGATAAGGTACAAGGGTAGGTAATGACCTGCAGTGTCTGTTTTATGGCTCTCTGATCACTAGTTAGATGGCTTTTGATGATGTAACAAAGGAGTATTTTGTGTAAACGATAGAGCTACTCAATGAAGTGGTGAAATATTTACTTAGCTGCAAGCTGTGGACTTCCTTGTAAATTATCGGATCCTTGCTATACAAGATCATTGCTTGTCTTGAGCAGAGCAGCAGATAATAGCTTGTAATAACATAATAGGACAGTAAGCAAGTTGGTCTTTGTATCACACAAAGAAAAGCATTTAACCTTGCATTTACCATGATGTTGAGTGACAGGCGTCGCTACTTGGATGATTATTTTAAGTGCCGTCTCATTGTACGGCTTGTGTCAGAGGGCTGAACGCCATCTGTGGCACGGTATGGCATATTTTCACAGTGATTTGCTTTGAGAATGAGGGAAGACCTGGGCTATATTAAAGACCTTTTCAAATCGACCTGCAGAAGATTGCCGTAATTGGCATCAAGTTCTGCTGGACAAAGCTTTGAGACTGTGGTTTCTTGAATACGGTATTGCAGCTGCGTACTCGATATAGAGCTCTTTAACCATGAAAGACCACAGTCTTCTCGATCCACTACAGCCTAATAAAAAAAATTGACTGCACTTCTTGCTGTGATTAAATGCCACTTGTTGGAGCCAAACGGTTTTCAGAAGCACAGGAGTTTAGGTGTCAGATGCCCAAACCAGTTATGGGACGGAGCAGCCCGGCCCCAGGCAGGCTCTCCGGCAGAGCCAGCGTCTCCCGCCAGAGCTGCCGCAGCCCGGGGCTCCTCGCGCTTCAGATTTGGGGTTATAAACAGAGGGACAACCAACTCTGGCCTGTCTGTCTGCAGCCTCCCCCCCATCCCACGTACTCCCGTCACCCCTCATGTAGTGGCACTTTCAGAGTGTCCGAAGGTCCCTCCATCAACTTGCAGGGCCATAAAGGAAAAAACCGGGGAAGCTCTGGGTGCCTTTTAGCAGGAACCTGCTTTCTCCACAGCCTCGTTGGCTGTAGGTGTGAAGGGAATGGACTTGAGCGGACCCAGGAGCTGCCTGCTCCTGCCTGTCAGCCGTCAGAAAGGGCTTTTGTGCCATGCAGGGCAGCTTTAGGTGTGGAAAGCGTGTTCTCCTTGGGGTTCCCGTGCAGCAGTCACATCTGCAATGGTCACTTCTCCCTTCCCTTAGCAGCCGCTGCTTTGCCTGATGGGGTAATTTACTGACACATCCTTCAGTCTTTAAGTTACTCTGGGGTGTAAATCTGATCTGTGACTTTTCTATTGTGCATTTAGGCATTCAGATCTTACTGTGGCCTCTCCGCGTGTGTGTTAAGAGGTAAATATGCGTCGTAAGGGTAGCAAGGTTTCATATTTGTAGAGAAAAAGCGTTTTGAGGTGTAAATTTACAGGTCAAAGGCTACGAATCAATGTCTTGAGGAAAAAGACAAAAGTGTATGAGAAAAAGGGCTGGCTGGTCCGGGGTGGCAGCTTGTGTGGTGTTGGGCGCAATTACGCTGAAACCTAGAGGCCAGGTTTCCATTGTGGGAAGCGTTACAGGAACATATCCCAAACAAATGGTGAATGTGTAATGTGTGTTTATACACAGAGAAGAAACTATTAATGATTACAGCTTTTAATACAGATATTGAACATGTTCCATGTGTATAATTTATACCAGAAAATTAAGTTTAATTATTTTACTTGGTCATGAATAAATAAATTAAGAAGCCAATAATAATGTTTTTGAAATTATAATTAAAAACAATTAAAACTTGAAGTTGACTTGAAAAATAATTTCTAAATAAATAAATATTTATACGGTTGGGATTAATGTTTGAAATCCCTAAGGCAAAAAAAGAGTTTATATACCATTAACGAGCTTACTTTGTAGTGAAAGCAAATGCTGCAGGCATGCCTAAGCAGTATTGCTTTTCTTCCAAGGAGGAAAATCTGAATGATCACAATACGCGTGCTGTCATAATTAATTTACTCAGTTGTTTACTTTTGCATCGGCTAGATAACTTACATTGCAACATGGTATTTAGTGGAAAAGAAAATAGCAATAGGCTATCAAGGAGCTATCGCTCACAGGATCTTCATCTGAGCGCGCCATGTTTCTGAGAGCATGGATCTGACATACTAACGTGTGACGTGGCATGATGAATTTTTGCTTAATATTGTGCGTATTTGGCATTTCTGAGTTGTCTGACATGGTTCCTAGGTGATGTAATGGTCGTTTGGGCACATTTGAGGACATGGAGGTGATTGAGAAACTAGAGCGGATTTGTGGAATTAGGCTTGCAGTGCTTGGCAGCTCGCTCACAACCTGTATAAACTTGCAGTGACGAACAGCTTCAGTTAATTAAAGTCCTGCCCTGCTCAATTATGACTCCAGGATGTCAGCCAGTTCAGTAAATGAAGTTATGCACCTATCTTCATACGGAACCAAAGCTTCCAGTAAGTCAATGGGAGTTGGCCTGATTAAACAGTTAAGATCAGTCCTGTACTAGAGCTATCATGTTTCCTTACAAGTAATCGATTTTATTTTGTTTTAAATACAACTCTGGAAGATTTCAGGATCACGTAGATGAACTGAAATACAAGAGCGTCAGAAAGCTCATAAATGGAAACACACGCGATGAACAAACTTGCATACATTCACTTACTCGAGGCTTGTTTGAACCACGAGACAAAAATTCTGAGAGTTACATGCCATTCAGCTGCATGGAAGGAATAAACAAAACTCTAACCAAGTGTAGAATAGTATAGAACAACATTTGTTTAAGTATTTCCAGGTGGATCAGGCTCGGATGGCTTCTCCTAGGGAAAATCATGCCTCATAAACCTTTCAGTTAATAGAACTGTAGATAAAGTTGACTCAGAACAAGTAATTTATTTTGATTTTTCAGAACTGTTTTTATAAAGTTGCAGGGTATAATGTTCAGGAAAATAGCCATGTGATCAGAAGCCAAGGATTTTTATTAAAAATGAAGCGAGCGTGCAGCTGGTTAGGGAGCAAGGAGCAGGGCATGGGATCCTTATGGCATCCAGCAGGACAGTTTCAAATGCAGAGAGCTGGTTATCCCTCTTAGGAAGAGGGTTCATTTTTCAGAGCTGGTGTCTTTAAGAGGACGAGATGACTTGGTGGCATATGTCAGTATTGCTCGTTGAGCCTTTTTCTTTGGTTCACTCGCACAGAAATGGGAGCAGGACTTCAAGGCTGTGCGCTTGGTGGTTTTGGAGGAACCACGGATGGTGCTGCGCTTGGAAACCTCCCTGTGCTCTCTGAGGTGGTGAGAAGGAGGGAGTTGGTCTGCCAGGCATTTCTCCTGAATGATACCAAAAAAAATTGAGAGATTATTTGATAACTGGAGGGTGGACAGTGCGCGCCGTGACGGAATGGGGAGCAGCAGCATGCCGTGCTGTGGCCTCCAAAGTCCGCTCATCCCCTGGCAGCTGAGCTGTCTGTGCAGTCAATCCCAGTCTTTCATAGGAGGAATTGGTTACTCACTGTTTCTCTTGTTCTTCGACTTGGTGGGCTGTCTTTTCTGTATGGAGTGCTGAAATGGCAGAATGTTTTCTGAGTAGCGTCTCAGGATTTTGAAGCAATTACTTGGATTTTTGTGAAATGGGAGTTTTAGAAACCGATGAACAGGCACAGACACTCCTGTTTCTTAGAGGTGTGTTTGAGATGCCTTAAACTTTGGCAGCTTCTGGCAGCAAGAGTCATGGTAATTTCCTGGGGGGTACGTGGCTTGGGGTTTCTTGAGCTGTGAAAGTTAAGGTGCGTTGCTTTTTCTTGGGCAGAAGTCTGCTTGCTGCAGAGAGAAGGGTAAACTGAGGAGACGTGAACTTTTCCTAGAGATCCTGATGAAATTGCTTGTTCAGCATCTGGTGGAAGGACTTCATTTCTGGGGGGAAAAACGTATTTCTCTAGAGAACTTCGTCGCGTTGTGGGCAGTCAAACCAGGATGCGAGACAGCGTGGGTCTGAGCATCAAAACAGGACAAAGTAACTCCAACTTGTGGAGGTAACACAATCTCTGGCTTTTTCATTAACTCGACGATGAGGTCTTTTGCGGAGGTAGCTGTCTGAAGAGCCACGCGCTGTTTGAGTTGAGGATGGGCAGCCGTGTTCTGAGTTTCCACGTGAGCCCTGGCTGCTTCAAGGCTCTGCGCTGGGATGGACGCAGCGGCGGGTTCGGAGCTCGGGTGGATGGAGCACGTTGCTCGCCCTCTGAACTTGCCCTTGGTATCGTTTAGCTTCGTTTAGTCACTGGTACAACATTCGGCCGGAGACTGATAATTATCGGCATCACCAGTCCAATTGCATTAACAACAGGCACCCATTCAGTTATTGGGATTCATAAATTGTGGATTTGTTGGATTCCACCTGTGGTTTTGTGCACTTGGCGTCCGGCCACCATTGGTAGGAGTCAGAAAGGGAGCACCTGTCTGTAAGATTAAACAAAAATCCTAGTAAACATTAATTATATCCTTCGTTTTGTGCATTCTGTGGGTTTGGACCCGTTCAGCCCAATACAGCTGACTTGCTGCTTTGCCCGCGATTTGTCTGGTCACGTTGAATAGCTGAGGCTCCTCGCGGAGGACACTGGCGAGAGGCCGTGGTTTCGTCGCGGTGGAGCCAAGCGGTGCCTGCACGGTGCCGGGAGGTCAGAGAAAACACCAGAGATGGGTAAACAATAGCTCTGCTGAGGGTAATTCTTCAGCTAGCCCGACGATAGCCGCCCCGGGTGTGCTGACAGCGCGGGGCTGTGCACCAGCCATGTCAGAAACGCCAAACACGGATCAAGGCAATAAAAGGCAGCTTTGATCACGCTGGCAATATAAAAGACGGAGCGGACTGTCGACACCACCGCTTGAAAAACAAAGCCATAGGCATGCCAGAAAGGCAGTGTTTGTCAAGATTGGCTTATCCTAAGCACCGTGTTTTGTGAAAACGAGCATTAGCGCTCTGTACCTATGAAGGACACACACAATTAACCTGCGAAGTTTGATGACATCTCAGCAAAGCAACTGATATGCACTGAGCCTAGTTTCATTATTGTTTTCGTTGCTGGTGCCCTGGTGGCTCTACGTGTTGTACGGTTTTGAGGTAGAAAGCTTTGTGCTGTAAAATATATATAATATAATTTGCTTTCTTGATGAAAGAAAGACGTCAAAAGCCTGCGTGTGCTGCAGGCCAGTTCTGGCTTTGTTTGCAGGGAAATGTGAGGACGGGCTGCATGTTCTTTCCCCGTCCCTCTGATGCGCCCTCTGAAAACTTGTCTTGACTCTAGGAATATCTGTCTGTGGGCTCCCCTTCACGGCTCTGCCCTCCGAAATGCTGACAGAAGCACCAAACGGTAACGTCGAGGCCAGGGAGTTACAAGGAAATGATTTGATTGAAAATCATCACATAGTTCTCACAAAAAGTAAAAAGGAAGATCAAAGCATTTACTGGCTATTTATTTCCAACTGTATAAGACCCTCCCCTGCAGTGGCAGAGTAACATCTCTCCGGGAAGGCCACTTTTTAAACCAATCTTGTGGGATGGACTTGCTTTGCAGGCTGCTGTTGAAATCCTGCTTCGAGTTACGCTGGAAATCGGTTCCATGGGGGCACGTTCCTTATGATTTCACATAAAGTTCAAGATGTTCTCTTTGCTTTATTTTTAGGGGGCAAAAAAGTCATATTAATGTCCCAATGTTCTCTTTTGTGTCATACTAATTGCCCGTTTTTCCAAAGAAGGAAAGTGCTGCAGCTGAGCCTAGCGAATGTGTAGCAAAGCAGCAAATGAAGGAGCTGGAGGCGCAGGGGCTGGGAGAAGTCGCTTAAACTCTTGCAGAAAGCCTGTTACTGCAGTTATTCCTTTCAACCTTTCACCCTCCAGGGCGATAAGTGAATAACTTAAAATGCCAATTGATCTGGGTGGGAAGTGGAAAGCCACTATAATCCAATTAATCGCAGGGTACTGGATGCCTCTTTGTCAGTGCGAAACAAGCCCAGCACATGCTCAGCTGTTCCTCTCTCACAACCAGTTGTCGCTCCCTCTCCTGCCAGCAAAAACATCCGCCCGGTTCGTTTTACCACCAAATATTTTTACACTTCTGCACTAATAAATATAAACTATCCTGGCTGGAACAGACATGTGCAGTCCTACCGCCGCTGGCATTGCACCGGAGGCACAAGTTGAGCTATGCCACCGTCCCCATGAGCGCTTGTGCTCAGCGGTGGTAACTGCCGCAATGGAAGGGCTCCTTCCCTGGCATTGATTTTAGCCCGTGAAAATAGGAATGAGCAGAGGGGAAAAAAGTATAAAATAGCCCTTAGAATTGTACTCTGTTGGCGGTCTATACCGACTTCTCCTAAAGGAGCCTGGAAGTGTTTTCTTCTGGTGGTCTGCAGTTACGGGTGTCTGCACACCCGTGCAGAGCTTGAGTCGCGGCGGAGGTGCAGGCTCTGCTCACGCTCGGCGCATTGGCCCCGGGTTGAAACTCTGCCGTGTTCTGTGACTTAAGGGGAAACGTGGCAGGTGTCTGTTTTGTTTATGACCGTGTTTTATTCTCCGACATGTAAAAAGATGTAACAGTTAATGCAATCAACAGAAGAGAAGCAGGTGGTTCGCGCACATTGGGATGACCCAACAGGTAGTGCCCAAAACTTTCCGATATCGTACCTGCAGTGCCTTGGCATGTAGTTACGGCTTCTCCGTGTGCCACGGAGTTGACAGCTGAGTTAGCACAGCTGACGAGAGGATTACGTGGCTGGTGAGATGCTGGTTGTGCTGTGCCTTGGCCTGGCGCTCGGTGTCCTGACACAGGCAGGAGCATCGCTCAGCTGAGAGGTTGGTACACCAACTTCTTGTTTGGAAGGACCTGCCTTTGAGGCTTCATCTGAACTCTCTTTAAGAACATGCCAGGCATTTAAGTACTGGAAATATACTTGTTTTCGACACTGCAGAAGGCTTACACAGCTGAGCTCTCCAATATTTATGTTTGACGTCAATGGGAACGTTGCCTGAATGTGGGATTAGAACGGCGGTGCGGTGTGCTGCTGCGAGCGTCAGTGAGGGGCTGTGCACACCCCGCCAAGGCCGTGTCTCGCCGGGACCGTCACCGCGGCCGAGAGGAGCTCTGCTGCAGGGCAAAGCCTTTCCCATCTGTGCTCATGACAGCGACGTTTTTTAGGTAAAGGCCGTTTTTGCTGACATGGGACAAGTGCACGAGTGTTAGGACAGCATGGCAGGTTGGGTTTCTGTTCAGGGTCGGTAATGCCAGGGTCTTATTTCATGTTTGTGTTACTGTGGCACCCCGTCAAGGGCCGAGGCTCGAGACCTGTATGTTGTAAAAACACAGGTTTGTGTGTCCAAGAGGGCGAAACTGTGCTAAAACCGAACAGAGCTGCCAACTCTACTAGGCAGGGTTAACTAGCTGATAAAAGCTGACTTTTCAGGACAAGCAGGATAGAAATTCTGAGTGACTGGTGAGGGGAGGGGAGCTGCGTGGAAGAGGAAGGATGCAGCAGCCGAGGTGAGCGTCCAGAGGTAATTCCAGATAAACGCCTGGAGAGCGAATGAAACCTGCTTTTATTACCAGCCTTGTGGTGCGCTGAGAATGGCCATTGATGGCTCCATCACCGTAACCTCGGGTAGTACTGAAAAGAGAACGTAGCATTTACCAAAGTAACACTTCATAGAAATTTACGTGTTCCTTCTGAACCATACCGGTACGGTCGTTAGGTCGTTTTCCCTTAATTTCCTAACGTGCAAAAGCATTGAGCTCCCTCTCCAGTATTTTGTGTCAGACAATGACAGGCTAGGTAAAAGGATTAGGAACGTTAATCCGGGTTCTGTTCTCTTCTCCTAATCTGTAAAATGAGACATTAATAACCTGTCTCTGCCTTAGGTGAGTTTTTACCAGGGTGATTTTGCCAATAAAGAAGTTAAGGAATAAGAAGTTCTCAGCTTCTCTGATGACGGGATAAACAAAGGTCTCTATGAAAGCTCATTTCCAGACGAGTGCGGCAAGTTCAAGGACATCCGAAATTCGGATGCAGGATTTTTTTGTTGTTGTTGTTTGAACAAGCGATCGATATATAAAAGTGTGGGCATCTTCTTACTTTATGCAGTTAGAAGACATACTGGACCCAATCAGAAATAAAAATACGGTCTTGGTGCTTCGGTCCTCTCATCACGGGATAGCTGGGTTCATCCCGTAGTTTCTCACAGCAGATCCCAGTTTTCCACTGCTCTCGCGGCCAGTCGGTGAAGGTGACTTTCTCCGGTGGTAGGGTTTGAAAGCGCTGCGCTTGAGCCAGTGGATTTCCATTGGTTTGTAGCTATTGCTGTTTTATACGTATCAATGTGTAACTGCTTTTACCTGTGAAATGGGATGAGCTATATTTATCTTTTCAGTTGTGTCCATGAGATTTTAAAAATATTTCTGTATAAGAGGTCTTCTGAATACACCGATGTACTACAAACAATAGGGAATAACTGATTCCCACTCAGATGAGAGGAAATGTATTGCTTTTAATGGAGTAAGGGTAATGCGTGTGTGGATTGGTGTAATGAGATCAGACTAAGCTAATCTGTAGTTCTGGTTTACTTAAAAGCAGTACCCTCTACTTCTGTAACCTTTCTTAGAGGACTTTCCACTTTGGGGGAAAAAAATAATCTCCGTTTTGTTTAAATCTGACTACTATAATTGTAGCTTAATCCAGTGCTCTGATTAGCGTGATTATATTTCTCCAGCACAGATGTTCTAGCAATCTGCATTTTGTTGACATCAATATTTAATTTTATTTTCTTAAAGCTCAATTTAATTTTGCTAAAGAATTGTATAAACAAGAACACGTGTGTAACTAAGCTGCGTTGCTCCCCACAACCTCTTGGAATTCAGTCCTTCACTTCTGGGTGGTCACTGTACTTACTGGGTGTTTTTATACAGTGGAGTATATGGTGGGAGCTGTCTTGCATAAATGAGAAGACAATGGAATCCTGTTTACAATTGAGACGTTTGAACTATCTTACTGCAGCCGTCCATCTCCTCCTGTGGTCAGCACAAGAAAATCGGACTGTTGTTACAGTGACGACTTGGGATATGTTTCAAAACAGCCAAAAAATTTACTCTGAGGAAGGGGAAAACGTTCATCTTGTGAGGGCTGAGGACTCTTGAGTCTGAGCACGGATGGCAAATACGATGTATTTAAATCGTTTTATACCAAAAGGAAATCCGTAAAAAGCTGCATTATGCCTTTTAGTTCTTATCAGTCCCTGCCCATCTCAGTTCGTTTCTGTCAAGATGAGCTGAGTGGAACTCAGTGTCAGGGTGAAACAGCCACGGCTGTTCCTTGTGCCGTCAGCGTTACTGTCCCAAAAGATGCTGCTGCCACATCCCTCCGTGCTTCCTCCACCTCCGGCGTCCCCGCCAGCGGAGAGAGGCTGCGGGACGTTCTCACGTGAGGAAAACTGCTGCGGTCAAAAAAGATGGAAGCTGCCAGAGAGATAATTGCTGCTCGTTCAGAGGTAGTTCTTTAAAAAATTTTGGCCGTGTTAAGAGGGGATCTGCCGTGACAGTGCCCCCAAACTCAGATGCTGGTTTGGGTCACTGCCACGCGAATGGTTCTAATAAAAACCCAACCTGCCTAAATATTGGTGCTTGAAGTTTGCCAAACCACGCCGCATAATGGCGTTTACTGTTTGGGTTTGGAATCGCAGAAGTGTTGATGAGTCCTTCCAGATCCTCTCCTAGGAGCCTCCCTGAGAGCGCAGCGTGAAGCCCCTGCTCCCCATTCCGGTTTAGGGGCTCCGAGTCTCAGAGCTGGGCCCAAACCCACTTCTGGAGGCGCTGCTCCGCTTTGAGATGCGGTTGGTCCTGGTACGCTCTAGGACGGAGGGATGGCTGGGGGGGCTGTCGGTGCTGCGTACTTCTGGGTCTGTGAGACAGAGGTCGATTTGGTCTTATGCCTAGTGTGTAGCGTGCAATATACCTAGTAAGTCGTGATCATCTCATTTCAGGGCACGATTTTAGTTCATTTCTTTCATGTCTTCAAAGGTTAAGGCTTTAACTAATTGCAGATATTAACCAACTCTATTTTTACACTTCTTTATCTCTGCTGCTGCCGTAGCCTGAATGACACAATGTCTGTGAGAGAGGAGACTGGACCGCAGCTGACGTGAGGCTCCATCCCCAATGAGTTCAGGCTGGGGAACTGATAAAACAATGGGCTGGGGTTAAACCCCCGCGCCTGACAGAGGATGTGCGTTACCACTTTTGATGTGTATTCACGGTCTGAGCTCTCACTCAGCACCAAGCTGCTTATGGAAGGGATCTGCTGCAGCGCTCCTCTCCATCTGCTCGCCGTGGGAAGATTGAAAATTCTTTTCTTTTGATGCGATCTTTCAGCAGTTACTCATTCATCTCCTCCAGAGTAGATGACTGTAATGTCCTGTGCACATACAGTTAGTGCAGGCGTTCTCAATACTTAACTGTACGCCATATAGTTAGGCATTTAGAAACATAAATTATTGCGGAGCATGGCTACTCATATGTTTAACACCAACCCTCTCACCAATAATAGAAAGTATATCACAGTCCCCGGGCAGATGCTTCTGCCGAGCAGCCGTGCTGTGAGCTGTAGGTAGAGCATCGCAGAGGATGGCACAAACTCACTTAAACCTGTAGACTTGTTACCTTCTCTTTGGAGAATTAATGGACATGGAATAAATACCGCATCTACTGGAAAAAGTTTTGCTCTGCTTGTGCGCAGCCGTCGGAAATGGGCAGAAAAGACAAACGAGCGCAGGGAAGGGATGGACCGGTGTAAGGCACCGCGCCAAAGCATCTCGTCATACACTTGGGTGACACTTGTGTCACTTGCGTGTCAGTCAGGAGCTGTGGCACGGAGATGTGTATCCTGTGTTCATGCCTGCGATGAGGAAGAAAAATCTGTAGAAATCTATAGAAAAATCACTTGTTCAGCAATTGAAGAAAAGTGGGAAGTTGATTACGTGTAGTAAGTGCAAGTGGGACGGTGTTTCTGGAGAAAAATGTCATAGATTTATGGCAAAATGCTGGTTTATTAAAAGAAAAACTGAGATTCAGTTCTAGATCGGTAGTTTTTATAACTTTGTAGAATGTAAAGGATAGGTTTGGTAATGGTCCATTTTGTGAATAAACAGGTAATTCCTTGAAAGGCCAACCTGCCTTAATGCGGAAGGATGTCTGTCTCAAGATTTAATTTAAATCCTGCATATAGCAATAAAGTTAGAGGTCTCACTTTCTTCTAGCCCAGCTGTGCGGACCGATTTCTGCCTAACTCGCCCAGGGCAACTTCATTCAGGAGGGGCTGCTGTTCTGCGGGCAGGACTTCTTACCTTTGCTTTACCTTCAACACGCACAACGCGGTGTGAGGAAAAAGGAGAGTTTTTATGAGAAAACAAGAGCAGTGTTGGTCTTTTTTTTTTTTTTTTTTTTTTTTTTGAGTGGAGAAGGGACTGCTGTGTTCATCTCCATTGCCCTCATTGACAACAGAAGGGAATGGCCTCCTGCCTCCTGCACCTGTGCCTTTTCATGCGCTTCTGTGATTGTTTCCAGCGGGGTGGGGGGAACCAGCCCTGTGTCTGTAGGCGAGTTTAATGCCTTTCAAAGGAAGCACTTTTGTAGTAACAGCAGGGTACGGTTCTTTCCCTCTTCTTAAGAACAGAATCGCATACTCAGCTCGCATAAGGTGATTTTTCTATTGCCTTTAATAAGGTGAGTTACACTAGTTAAGATTTGATGTATGTGGGTTGTTTTGGTTTTTTTTAAAAAGAAAAGAGGACTTTTGCTGATTCAATCATTCTTTATGCTTATGATGAATAACGATGAGTTGAACTTGCACAGTTCATTCCTGGTGATTCTATAGTACAAGTGAAGGCGTTATTACCTGGCATACCGAAAGTGATCCGTTCTGGGAGGAAAGAAGCAAACAGATGAGCAAAACTCCACCCTGAAACATCAGATCCAGCTTCTGTCTCTTCTGCACGGATGGAAAACTGAGTGTCATTCGCACAGTGATCCTTTAATTTTGTAGCTTGTAAATTTAGTTTGGTATGTGATTTTTGGAGACAGGCTACCCACTAACCAGGTGTTTTACAGCATGTTTGATTTTCTTGAGTGTTAGGAGTCTGGTTTTTGTAACAAACCTGGAATACTAACCTATTGGAAAAGTACATGAGATCCAGTAATTGTGAGCACAGAAGGTATGAGCTGGATCATTTTTGTCCTGCCAGTAAAGAGGGTGGCCAAGAACATATTGCTCGAGCCATCATTTTCCTACACGGCTTCCACGCAGCCAGGTAAGAGGTATTTCTTCCATAAAGAGCATCCTGCCTTCCACTGCTTGCATTCTTCCATCCACAGGCCAGTCTGCAAGCCAGATGAGCACCTGCATTTTATCCCTGGTCTCTGATACTCCTTAGGCTCTCAGTATCAGGGCATTTTGAAACCAGGTCTAAACCAAATATTTATCAAGAGTATTCTCTTGAAAACTCGACTCTGGTCGTGATCGTCAGGATGGAAGCACATTAGTAAGCTGGAAGTTTTCCCCTTTTGCCTCCAGGAGATCACTGCTTGTTTCTCTATCTCTTTCAAGACATCTCAAAGCAGCTGCTGCCCATGGTGTCTTCTCCAGGATGGACTTAAGTGTAAAAGCGATCTTGCATGTTCTCACCTAACTCATTGAAAAAGGTTACCATCAAGTTTTGCTGACGTTTAGAAACGGCTTCTCCAGTCTCATAGGACAGATGTCCCGTGAACATAGATCTGTATGTACACAGGCCGGAGAGTGCAGAAGCGGTTCCTGTAAGGTCAGGTAGCGGCACTCCGTTCAGGTTAAGAGGAATTCTGAAATCGGCGTGAAGCTTGTGAGCGGGCTGTTGCGGATCGTGACTCTGAAGAGCTCTGCTCGGCTGCCCGGTGGGGAAAGACTCTGCCTCCTTTCCCTTTTCCTCCAGCAGCTTAGTGCTTCGGCACAGCGTTCTACCAGAGGGATTTTTGGCTTGCCCATAAGCAGTGGTAGAAGCTATGGTGAATTCTAGTATCTGCTCCTAGTAGTTAAGCGTACTTGTGTGAGTAAATTATTTATAAATAAATGTAGAAGAGTGAGAGGAGACTTCAATGTGCAGTTTTGTTATTGGAACACACCAAAATATTCCAGTCAAGTGAGTTGACTGGGAGTTTAGGAACACACTGACTCAACAGAATAAATACTACAATTTATGCCATTTGAGCACATTGGTGCTCTGTGAAAGAATTTGTTTCTTGTAGATGTAGGTGATGATTCTGGCTGGGGATGCTTTTCTTTATTTTTTCATGTTGCACTCAAAATCATTGCTGCCAGCCCCACGTTCCTTTTGCCAACCATAATACTCCATGACAATATATTAGAAATTCAAATTAACAAGAAGTGCTGCAACATACCTGGAGCTGAGGCCTGAGTATTTCCAAAATCATACTGAAGTGAGTTCTTCTGAATGAGAGGGATGTGTTCAACTTGTAGAGTGAATGTAAACAAAGGACTGCCATAGCTTGTACGTCTTGTAGAGGAGGCTCCAGCCGGGGCAAGGTCCCCGAGTGATCCCTGCTCCGGACCCCGTCCCGCCGTGACTCCGCATCTGCAGAGCTGCAGGATCCAGCTCCGCCTGCCTCGGGGAGCCCCGGGGCCATGGTTGCAGGAACTGAGAGATGCAGCTTGAGGTTCTGAGTCCCTGCTTTCATTTTATTTGCCTTTATTTCTACCTTTGGTGGTCTGAGCCCTCGGGCACTTCGCTTGGCTGTGCCAAAAGCAGGCGGGCAAGAGGTTCTTCTGCATTGCTTCGCCCCGTGGTTTAGTGGTAACTTGGCAGTGCTGGGTTAACGGTTGGACTTGATGATCTTAAAGGTCTCTTCCCACCAAAACGGTTCTGATCTATAACTTATCAGATATTGCTTGGTTTGGGTTCAAATGAAGAAGTCCTCTGATGCGTGTGTATGTAGGAGCTGGAAAACATGTCTCAATAGGTGGTCCACAGGGAGATAAGGGAGCTGCTGCTGATGGTTTGGTCAGAGTGCATTTTATTCCTGTTATTGGGACTAATGTAGAAAAGGTGTCATCCTACCTTCTGAAGTGTGGTTTTTACCCTGTAGTTTTTCTGTCAAAGAATTACCACCACGGCAGGCACTGGCGCAGCAATGGTAAGTACAGGAATATTGCAGAGGAGGGACGATTTTCCTTTCCTTTTCTTTCCGCTCTGACAAGGTGATGGTGTTCTCCTGTGGAAGCAGCTGGCCAGAGGAGCTCCCGTGGCCGCAGGAGCCGAGGTGCTGTGGTGGTTCCCGGCTGGAGGGAGGCGATGGTGTAGGAGCTGTGTTCTGGAGTTGACCAGCCTTTCCCCGCGCAGTGTGAGCGTCCCTTTGCCTTGGCGTTCGCTGAGCTGCCCGCCAGCTCCTGCGGGCTCTGCTGGGCTGTCCCCGCTTCGGGGAGACGGGCTTGGACGAGGACGTGGTTAGGAAAGCGGGAGAGAGAACGAGGAGATCCTCACATCTGGAAAAGCGCACAGTTACATTACCCTGAACTATCTGTTCTCGTGAAAGAGATGCTGTTTTTCAAGGAACAAAAGGGAATAAAAGAGATAAAGGCCAGCAATGGAGAAAGAAGCTCCAGGAAAAAATAAGAAGGCGTTATGGAAGCAGAGACATAATGATGAGTCAGAGGCAGATGTGAAAGGGGAAAAAAGAGATTAAGAAACAAATGAATAGGCAAGAAAAGATCCAACTTGTGGGGTTAGCAGTTTTGGTTTAATTTATATTTTGAATGCTTTCCTTGCTTGAGATACTATCAACGCTTTTTGCAGAAAGAGAGTACCTCCCAACTGCCTATAAGCTTTTGTCCGCTTTCAAACCAGACCTTGAAAGAGAATCTGCATAATTAAAGCCTTCTGGTGCACTACACAGCGCCGTGACTTCTGTGCCAAACAGCTCTATCCGTGCAATCTGCCTTTTCCCATCTTTGCTCTTCACTTAGGAGTCAGGGATTTGCATTCATCTGCATTTTGCATGATGCCAAGTAAGCTACCGATGGCGAAATTGTGTCCCCCCTCCACAGGCACACGTGGTGTGTGTGTCGCAACGGTGGGGACCTCGTTGGTCACTGTGTCCATCCGAGGGGTGGGTGCGCGGGCGCAGAAGGGGACGGCAGCTCCCCGTGCTCCCTGGAGGGACCTGGCAGAGGGTGATGGACCTTCTCTCTGCTCTGCTTGTGGTGCAGCGAGGGAGTTGGCGGGGAAGTTGAGATGCTGAGGTGCTGCCGCTGCAGATGAGTGCGATTCTCCTGCCCTGGAACAAGCAGAAGCGACAGCCGGCAGGGAAGCCATTGCCCCAGCAGCCCTGTTAGGAGCTTCCCGGGCTCCATTTTCTGCTCCCACTCAGGCAGAGGAGGGCTGGCGAGGTGTCCTGCCACATGCATGATTAGCAACGCTCCTTGCAGACTTTGCTATGTCTTCCTGGCCTGCCAGACTTGGAAAATGCTCAGAGACAGACGCAGGCACGATTGCCATCATTTGCATAAAACCCCTTTTTATTTCATGCATGTGTGGAATTCAGTGAACCTAACTCAACTCTGGCGTAGCGACAGTAAAGTCGCCGGAATGATAACAAGGGTGAACTTGGCCCTGCAAATGGCACGCGGAGCTCCTCGTACCCACTCCCGCCCGGCCGGCATTCGCTTCCTGGAACCCGACTGGAATCCTTGTAATAGCCCGAGTGTGAAGATGCGATTTCATGCTCAGTAATTGCAAATTCTCGAGTCACTTAAATTCTAAGCATCTTTGAAAACAACAGCTGGCGGTGGTGTGAGCGGGCTGCCTACCCGCGGCAGCCCCGTGCTGCTCCCCCGGGCACCCGTTGTGCTGCGTCACCCCTGCGGCGCCCAGCCGAGGGAACGGCCACGGTGCACATGTACAGTGAGGTGGGGGTACTGACGGGGCTGTCACGGTGAAATCCACACCGTACATCGACTGGGTTCCGTTCTTATTCAAGTAAATTTCTCATTAGGCTCAGCGGAACTCGATTAAACTTTAGTACTCAATCCCTAATTAATCTGTAGCAGGAATATTGGCACATCTATGTACAACAGTTGGAAATTACCCAAGTTAATGAGTATGTTTTTGTGACAGAAAGAAACCTCAGGTTCAGTCCAGTGAAAAATGCGGACCAGGGTGTAGATTCTGTTCTCGGTGAAAGCAGGGTAGGAAATGTCTGTCCGGATCCAGCGGTGTCCAGTGCTCCATTCCTGCAGTCCAGGGCGTGCTGGGGGTCCTGGGAGTGCTCCCTTTCCCCAGGGGACACAGCCTTCACGCTGTCACTTGTAGGGATGGGATGCCGAATGGTGCAAATCCTTATGTTTTTGTGCTCTGCTCATCTGCCGCGTTCACCCATCCAACGAGTCCCGAGGTCTTCGCTTGGAGCAGGTGCTGCTTTCTCAGTGGTATTCCCAGAAAGGGTCAAAATCCATCGAGTGCTTGAGACTTTGCGCGTGGTTCAGCTTCCATAGGCATAGAATACCTGTAGCGTTAGGGCTGTGTTAGTAAAAACCCAAGACAAATTCTTACCTTCCTCGTTCAGAGACCCTTTCAGTGATGTCCAAGAGCTCCAGGGCTGTTGCTGGGAAGTGGGTGCCTCCTGTCTTTCCCCGCAGCTGGCGCCAGGACCGCGAACACCACGGTGGGTCCCCACCAGACCCGCTCTGGGGCTCGGGATAGGACTGACAGAGTGAGCTGACGAAAAACACATTAAATCTTTCAGCTGGTCTAGTAAAACAGCAGTTAATTACCAAGTGGATGTTTCTGTTCGTGCTGCTGTGCTGCCAGGCCCTCCTCTCTGTTTATCCTACCTTTTGGGAGCACAGGAGAGGTATAAATCCAGCTCAATTCCTGTCTGACGGTCCACTCAGTATAGTTTTGGGCTAATTCTGAATGGGAAGCCAGCACCATTTTTCTCTCCTTGTTGATACCAGTGAACACGTATTTCTTGTCTTCTCACCTCCAAAAGAAAGCTTCTAATTGAAAAGAAAAATACGTGAGCAGTAATAGAAATGTAGCATAATTATTAGGCTACAGATAGAAAACACAGTAATTTCTTATGGGGTTGCAGTTAAAAAGCTCTGTTATAAAAATTGTGTTGTTTCTTACTGTTTCTGGTTCTTACGGGTAAATGATTCCATTCAGCCAGTTCACAGGAATCCTGTTGAAGCTGTATTTTGCCATTTGGAGTGTTCTGCAGTTCAGTGTTTATCTGTATTTTAAAAGTAAAGACAAGAAAGTGACTAGCCACAATTAGTTGTCTGAATACACTCCATGTGGAATTCGCATATCAGCAATGGCCAGCGTGTCCACCGACACGTGGTGGTAGACAGATCCTATTCCAGCGAAAAGGCGGGAGCCATAGAATGGGTTGGGAACTTGGAAGGGCCTTTTCCAGGTTGGTAACGGAGAGCGGTGACCGTTGCGGCACCTGCCGGATACAGACCAGCACGGCCGCTCTCTCCTGGCCCCTTCCCACCCATCTGGATGGCTTTGTGTCCGTGTCCACCAACCGTGGGGACGGGCCTGAGCGTGGTGGGTGGGTGACAGGCACGCTGCGATAATGTGGTGAACAAGTAGATGTCACCAACAGGAATAGGCATGTGTTTTATCCTCAGGGCAGCAGTTTGTACCTTACATGTTTTATTTGTGAGTCTGATGGTTCTGCACAGTTGTGCACTAGACGGATCCTTCCTCTCAATTTCTGTTGCTTCTGGACTTCCAGAACTGCCCCGTGTGAGCGATAACTTGGAGAAGAGGTGCAGAATTGACTCAGCTGGTAAAATAGTGACTCAGTGTTGCCTTTGAAGCAGCTTTACTCGCGCTCTCTGCCATTTCTGTGTAAGCATCAGCATCAAAATGATCAGTGGCGGCTCAGAGTTGATGTTGTGCTTGTGTTTGCCGTCAGCTTCACGCACAAGAAATAATGATGGTAATTTTGGACTGGAAAGCCTTCTGGCGGCAAGGAGGAAAATGCCTGTGGCTGCAGATGCGTGCGCCCTTCCGAACGCCGCGGAGCAGCTCGTAGTGTCGCAGCCTCGAGCCTCTGCAGGCTGTCCAAGCGATGAGGCAGCACATCAGGGGACTGCAAGGCTTCTCCCAGGAAGCTGCCGTTGCTGGTGTGCTACGGCACGCGTCTGCTGTGAAAAAGGAGGGTTGAGTTGTGTCTGTGAGAGAAGCCTGGGCACGGTTTAGATGGGTTGGGAACGCAGGGGTCTATATATGATGTTTCTGTGACATTTTGCCACAAGATCGCCCCTCTCAAGATACACAACATAGGTACTTAGGCTGTTATTTAAAAAAAAAAAAAGTAAAAAAAAAAAAAAAGTAAAAAAAAAAAAATCCAAATCCACAAAACCCCCCCAAGTCCACCAAAAAAGAGTTAAGGTCCCTGTATTCCCCCTGAAGTGACAGGCTTTGTGTGCCTGTTGTAATCACCTGAAAACTCCCTATCTATCTTTCTACTAAAATACTTTATTATATTGATTTTGTATGTTCATGTCTAGAGCGAGACATAAAGGTTCATGAGTCTACTTACTGTTGAGGACTTTTGAATTACTTTTGAGGCCACCTAACTCAAAACTGTAATAGATTTATAAATAAAAGTATTAAAGATATGGAATACTATTGACAGAAAGAAATGACAAAGCATGTGATGAATCCAGTAAAGACCAAAGCCCTGTCTACTGAACTACATAGCCTCGATAAATAGGCCTGCATTTTTCAGTGGGTAGCAGAGGTGTTGGGAATCTTGGCTTAGGAGAGACTCATGCTCGCTCTCAAGAAAAATCCAGTGGTGTATAACAAGCTTTTACTTGATGCGTTACTGATTTTCTCTTTTGCCTAGTGAAAGCGTAAGAACAGTTCAGTAGAGCTGAAGCGTGAATATAAGGGATTTTTTTACGCAAAATGAAAAATAAACTGGAGAAATGGAGGAGAAAATTACCTCGTTAAATATGGAGGAAGGATTATTAGAGGGCAATTTGTCAGCGTAAAAATACAACCCTAGAACTGGCAAGATGGGAGAGTTGTGCTGTATGCAGTGCTGATGTATCATGTAGGATCGGCCTGAGGTTCCAAGTGGCTGTGGACTGCTTTGAGATGCTGTAATGCCCATCCGGGACAGATTCTTGTGTATATATTCAAGGTTACTCATTGTTTCAGGCAGTTTGTTTCAATAAATTATCTAGGAAAAGAACATTAAGCTGTACCATGTCCCTCGGTGCTGGATTTCTCAAGTTGGGGTTCACTGCCCACTTCTTTTTCTTTCTGACTTCAGCTTCTTGCCCTGCTAGCCCAGCTAGGGTTGATGTTCAGGGAATAAAAGTCTTTATTATTGGCCATCCCCAGTTTTATCTGAATGGTGAAATAGAAGCTTCTGGGAGACAGAGGGACCTTGTTATCTTCCTGTGACTTTATTTTCCCTGTCTTTGTCCGGTTCTTGAATACGTGTAAACTTCTGGTGGCCACGTGTGATGACAGGGAGTGCCAGGGGTGGATTGTCCCTCGCACGAGGAGCCTTTCCCTTTGCCAGCTCTGAACTTGGCAGTCTTGTTGCATGGTCGCCCGTTCTTCCTTGGAGTAGTGAAATGTAAACCCCTTTCTAGGTCGTTCTCTCGTGTTATTCCACATGCTCTTAGTCTACTGATACATTCTTTGTGCAGAAGGCATTTCGTATCTGTGATTTACCTATGTTGGACCGGGGGCAGGTGGAGTGGCTGCTGCTGGAGCCCCAGTTAACCTCAACAACTCGTTCTCATCACTGGACTTTATCAGTGCTTCACATCACCCCTTCTTCCAGGGCATCTACATGCTTTAGCCACACAGATCCCAGCACAGAGCCCTGCGAAACTCACAAACTTTCCTCTGTTACAGTCATCGTTTTCTGGATAAAAAGCCAACGTCTACAACAGTAACCTTACCCAGCGCTCCTTTGCCGGTGTGAAATAGCCTGTCGAGGACCAGGTTCCCGTCTCTCTGACTTGGCCTTGTGCCGTTCTGTGGCCAGAAGAGCTAACGCTGACAGGAGACATCGCTGCTGTGGTGCAGCTCCCTGAGAGAGAGTGCGCCGGGGAAGCGGGAGGGTGGAAGGATTGTTCATCCGCTTGTCTCCTTTTTACAGAAGAAACAGGAATAATCAGTCCCTGCTCAGCACTGCCATCGAGGGTGACCGTTTTTAGCTCGTAGGAAGGTGGGAGGATGGCAGCTGATGGCAGAGCTGTTGCCACAGCCAGGTCCAGGCTTTCTGCAGAATTTGGCGTCTGCACATTCGCCACAGCAAGGAAATGAGGGGTCTGTTATCAGAGGTGCTGTAATTACACACGCAAGTTTCCCTCTGCTTTTGCTGTTCTGGAGTGTTGGTAAAACTGCTCAGTACCCTCTTCACAGTCTCCATGACCTGGCTCCTGGCCTTTCCTGGGCTGCTCTGCAGTGTGGGGCTTTCTCGGCTCCCTCTGCCCTGGAAATGTACGCCTAAAGTCTGGGGGGGTCCCACTGAGCACTGAAGATAAATGCCGTTAAGCAAAAGTAAATCATGAACCCTTTGTTTAGCAGCCTGAGTAATCAAAGGAAGTATTCTGGGATACAGCAGCAGGGGCTGGGATCGCTCAGCAAAGGGCAGGCTCTGCCCCACATCGTTGCAGAGCCGCACGGATGCCGTGGGGTGAGCGCTGCGGTTTGGGGTCGACGAGAAGGAATCGGTGGGCGGAGGAGACAGTCAAAGTTGTGCTGAGGAGCAAACTGGTGACTTGAACGGCTCTAATGTTGGGGAAAAAAAAACCTAGCAAAAACCAGACCAAAAGGGTATAAAAGTTGACAATGAAGAAATGATGATCTGGTGGCCTGACCTGACGTAAGAGAAGACCAAGATGAGGGCCTGGATGGAGAAAGGCAGTGATGCCGGTCGTCACGGTTTATCATGCTACTCCTGTCTCTGGCAAACGACTGGAAAAGAATGTCACCTTCAGTTCGCAAACGCGGTTCTGCACGGGCTTGTGCTGAAAAGCTCCAAAAGGAAAGCAGAGGGGTTAAAAAAAAAAACCCAAAACAAAAAAAAAAAAACCAAAACCATAAAAAAAAACCCACGGGGGAAAAAAATAATTTTTGAATTTTAAAAGATGAATTATTTTCACTTCCTTTTATTTTATTTTTCAAAGTGTGACAGTAGAAAGGAGCTAGTGTGTTTTCAGCAGCATAAAGGTAGGTCTGAAGATGAGAGAAACGTGAGAGGACACAGGAGAACAGGGGGAAAGACAGCGGGAGATGAGGAGGTGGCGTAGGGCTGGAGCAAGTACAAGCAGAGACCTTTCAGGGTTGGAGACTGGGGAAATTATTGAGAAAAGGGGGAAATAGTAAGAAAAGCACAACAATAACAAAAACTCAAAGCTTTTTTCTTCCGTGGGAAGGTGGGAGAAATTGTAACTCTGAGTGTAGTTTTTGTTTTGATCCTGGCAAGGCTTAGTTGTATGTCACACCTGAAGAATTACTGAAAAACGAACTGCGCTTTGACACTCTTTTTGTGCCTCAGGTAAAACTTCACAGGGCACTAGTGGGCGTTTGGGCTGAGAAAAGCTGGGAGACCCTGCGGCACGGGGTGGGATTGGCTCCTCTACCGCCCTCGGCTTCAGCCAAGGGCTTGTGCCGGGGTGCGTCTGGCCAGGGCTTCTCAGAAAAAAGCCCTGTTAAACAGAACTGTCAAAAATATGCTCATGTATGTTTTTGGAGCCAGGCTCCTCAGTAGCCCCTGGCTCTTTTGCATAGTTGCATCGACACAGGGCATTGGTAAAGGCAGTTAAGCCTCATTTATTGGTGTTTTGTGTTACAAGTGCCCCACAAACAGCCAGACCCTAATCGGAGATGTACCCTTTTCTCTGTAATTAGTCCGGGCCGTTGAGGTGGGGAGACGAATTCTCTATTTTACTGAAGTCAAGACAGTGCTGGGAGAGAGTTGGAGGGTAAAAGCTTCAGAGCTTCTTCCTATAAAGCGCTGCCCGGAAAGGGCCGTGTGGATGCTGAGCTGCTTGGGAAGGAGGTCCCGAATTCCTACATACTTTGTGAACTGTAGTTACTCTGAGGGTTTGGCTTTCATAAGCTGTGAAAGGTAAAATAAATTACCACCAACTCTGCTGCTTGCTTTCTTTTAAACAGAACACATTCTTCTCAAATTGAAATATAATTATGGGCCTGATGTGCTCTGAACGTTTTATTTAGTCAAACTGAAAATTATATTCTCTGCAAGTTGCTTTAAAGCCAAAGTAAAAAAAAAAAAAAACACCTAATTATAGCAGCAGTGTGGGGGAGGTCTGCTAGTATATTGTAAGATACATTTTGACAGCTGCTTTTTACTGGAAGGTTGTCAAGACCCTCACAAAAATGTTTTGAAGTGCTTAAAATGGGCGAATACAAAATCTGTAGCTGTCGCGTAGCCGGCAAAGACAAAAGGACGGGTGCGTTTGGTTGGGCCAGGGTTACAGCCATGGTTAACAGCATATTCGCATCTTAGCTGGGCTGGCAAGCTGTTTTCAGAAGCTTTGCTGGAGTTGTAAAGGATTGAACTGCACCATTATTTGGCACATAGAAAAACTCTCCAAAAACATTCAGCGGGTGAGAGGCTGTTCAGATGTCTCTAATTTTAAAGATTTGGCATGGTAGGTTCATTGTTAATACTTATGGTCAATAGGCCGATGGCAGACGGGGCAGTTGGTGAACAAAATCCATCCTTAACCCCTTCCCTCCTTCCACAGCTGTGCCCATACATACGCACATCCCGCGAACAGGCTCCCTCCTGCTCGGCCGCGGCACAGCGAGCCAAGGCATACCAGAGGGATGCCTCAGTCTCCTCGCCTTATCGTTTGGGCAGGGCTTCGGGTGATGGAGGCCTCCGACTTGCCAGTTCTTGTATGTTTTCTGTGGGTAAGCGGTGGCAACGGAGGGCTGCGGCCAGCAGCTGGGTCGGCCGATGAATCAGGGCTGTGGAGAGAGCAGAAACCATCAGGACCGGCATCGCTTTATCTCTGGAGTGGTATCAGCGCATCTTGTTGTAATCCCAGGTGCAGCTTTAGACCAGTGAAAAGATAAGGTGAATTTATGGAATATTTAAGAACCCCATATACAGTCGTTGAACGGAGCTTTGTGCTTGATCCCAGTGAGGAAAGCACGTGGCTTTGGCTTCTTGGGGAACCGCGGGGCGAATGGTGCTCGATGCCCATGTTGGAGAGCCGTGCGTTTCACTCTTAAAAAGAGGAACAGAAAGGAAGGGAAAGGGAGAAATCACACGTTCTCTCCATCACGTGGAGATGGCAGTCCATACTTGGGGTGTCCTGGAACGTTTCCTTATTCAACAGGTTTGAGAGAATACCAAAAAGAAACAAGGTTCCCTGAAGTGTGGATTAAAGGAAAATTGGAGTCTATCAAGGTGGCCAAAAATCACCTTTCTTTAGAGGGCTGCCAAAAGAAAAGGTTTGAGCCAGCTCAGGGCTTCAGTTCAAAAGGAGTAAAAGATGTTCTGACGATGCAACTGTGAATGGTGGATGCGATTTTCACCTTAATAAGTTGCAGCCTTTCCCAGAAAATCTTTGGTGCCAGATCTTTGGTCTAACAGTGACATGTGTCTGGAAAAGAAAAATGGGAATCAATTAAATTCTGTTTAGTAGATATCATTGTTTAAGAGAGAACTTTTCCTGGGAGATGAACAACCTGTGTTATTCTTACAAAGAAGCAGAAAATATTTTCTGGATGACCCATATAGGCAAATTCGTCAACAAGTTACACCATGTGTGATTTTGGCACCAGGGCTGAACGCACTTAGGTATTCACTCATTCAGCTAGTGCTCATTTGCATCAACTGACATTGAATCAGACTTCAGGGGAATAAGATTTGCTTTGATTTAGCTGAATTGTGAACTGCGTTCAAGATAACTTTGTGGTTTTTTTTTTTTTTAAACTGTGCGCTGGTATGGATTCCAGAAGCTTTTACTAGAATTCTAACAGAGACAGGATAGAACTATCTCAGGTGCTTTCTTATGTGTTATTTTTATTAACATCATTATTCTAAGAGTAAAATTACCTGGGAAATACTGCTAATTAGGATTACCAGTTTGCTTAGCAGGGACTGAGGAACTCGCTTCTTGTTTTGAATAAGTGGTTTGGCCACTTCTGTCCTTGAATGAGTCCTCGGTTCCAAGGTGGAGAATTGGGTTTCGCAGATGGGGCCCGAGGAGTCGGTACGTGAGGAACGCGCGTGAAGTCTTTGATGTGAAAATGCAGCCCGTGGCATGGCGGGGTGGCATCAAAGTCAGTCATGGGGTTTAATTCGGTAGTCGGCAGTTGCTGCTGGTGTTGAAGAGATTACACCTCTCTGTCATGGGTGTGAATGACTGAGTACCGCAGCTAACGAACTTTCAGAGAGCTAATGAGGCTTTTATGAGGGAAGCTGGACACAGCTATGAAGGTAGATGACACTCGTGTTCCGGCACTGACCTTCCACACTGTTCTGGCAGAGGCACTGGCGATACCCAGGGGGGGATGCTGTCCTGAAAATGGACCGCGGGCCAAGAAAGCCCACCCCAAGAAGCAGCTTGTGTGCCTGGGGGTGGGAAATGCGTCCTCCGTCTTTTTTGCACATGGCCATCCACGGGGCTCCGTAACTCCCTCCGCTGTTGTGGGAAACGTGATTAATTTGGCGTGATGTGAGAAAAGAAGCATCGGGGGGGTTCCCTCCCCGAGCAGGGTACCTGCGCAAAGCACAGCCGAAATGAGAGATCACGCTCATTTGGGGTTTTTTTTCACTCCTTAATTGTTTGAGCACGGACGTATGACAATTTTTGGTGACCATGCATTAATATTTGCGGGTTCCATGGAAGAAACACGTTTTGCAAAGGGATCTTTAACTGACATTTCAAAGTCTTTTGTACATGGCAGAAAATTCTTATGGAATTTCTTTTTTTTGACAGACCTGTATGTGCAACATCTAATGGGTACTTTGAAAGAAGGGCCAGCTCAGGTTGTATTTAAAGCTTCACTTTCTATCTAAATGAGGAACATAGAAGTAGTAGGACACAGAGTTGCTCATTTAGGTTACCAATTTGTTTTCAGGTGACTGAAATGAATCTCAGAGATGAAATGAAATTTGAAGAGAAGTATCTCAGCACAGGTTTTACAGTTTTGTGTTGGTCTCGTAGAAGCCAGACTTCAACCAGTCATCAGGTACTTAGACCTGTGCTCTGCATTTAGCCTGTGCACACTTCGATTTGATTCCCGTTTATCAGCTTCATGTAGAAACGATGCATTTGTTTCTCTTCTGACCCTGAGAATCATGGTATGGTTCAGATAGGGAAAGCCAGGCAAAGAAGTGGGAAATGCCCAGATGATGCTTTGATGCTCTGTGACAACCTCTGGAAAATTAATCATGAAAAAAGTGGGCATGGCTAGTGGAGTTACCTGAGAGGAAATCCCCACGCTTCTATGTGGACGGTGTTTAACGTTTCGGGTGGGCCTGCGCACGTCTGCTCCGGTGTGCGAGCGCTTCCTTGCTCAAGAGCCACACGTGGCTTCACTTGTAAGTGAAGTGATGCGGGGGGAAAAGTAATCTGTCTGTCAGTGTTCATACTTCGGTGAATTTGAGGGCAAGGACTCCATTACATACAGCACTTCGCTTTCCTATTATGCTGCTTATGTGGAAAATAACATATGATTTATTACAACAGGCATATGGAATTTATACTGTGGATGGGCCTCTTGAAGATGCCATATTTAGAGTTGGATTAAGAATGAGTTCAAAATACATTTGTATGTTTGTCTAAAACAAGGTGGTCAGGAGGTAGGAGAGCAAGAGGGCAGCTGAGGCCCAGTGAGGCCTTTTTGCTTTTTCTTTATTTTCTGTGTGCATTTGCTTTGTCTGAGAGGGAGCTTAACAAGAACTCCTCCGGTAGGTGAGTTGGATGGCGTCTTGGTTTTGGGCAAGGAGTCCTTTTTAACCACAGTTCTTGTTATAATTGTAACTTTTTCGCAAAATAGCCTGATTTCCAGAATCAAAACGCTCTTCACTGAGCTGAGGGCGCACGCTTGTGTGACGGGCTGGTGACACCGTGCTGGCGCGCCTGGCCAGGCAAGAAGTGTATGTAATGCCTTCTCTCTCTGTAGCCAGGTTGCACCTTACTACAGCAACATCATCAGGGGCAGCAATATATTGACAGAAAGTGGTTTCCATCAACAAATCTGCTTTTGCTCTGGTGCACCCTCGCTCCAGCTATCAGTAAAAGGCAATATTGGGCCAAAATACGTGTGCTATAACGGATAGTAGTTTTTGTGGAGAGGTGGAAGCACAGGTATTAGCTAAACTTCCTTATTTTGTGGTGGTGCTTCAGAAAGTTACATGTGCTTACTCTAGCTGCTGTTTATAGATGTGAACTGATGGGCATTTTCCTCACTAAAACCCTTGTAAAGCGATCATAGTACTCGTTTTAAAAACTTCAACAGTGTGTCAGCTGGAGCATTACATTGATTTAAGAGACAGCGATTTAACTAGAATCAGAGAATGTGTTTAAAGTTCTGAGCTTGGAATCCAGATGGGTTAGAAGCCGTAGAAGTTGGCCTGATCAGTGATTTATAGGTGTTTATAAGATGTTGAACAAGGATTTTTGAGGAGCAATGTAAACAAAGTATGTTTATATTAGCGATTCTTTGATGTGAAAATCTATTCAGAAGGTGCCAGGCACTATCAGAGAACATCATCAAGAACATGCCGGTGTGTAATTCCGCAGTAGGCATTTCCTGCTCTGCCTCACGGAGATCACACCTTGCCCGTTGTGCTGCTGGGATGCCTGTCGAGGTACAGCGGTAAATGAACTTTTCAAAGAGCTGAAGAGGCCCTTAAAGAAGGGAAACCGTGATCAGGTAGGCTGCTGTGAGCTCTGTTAGGATCAGCGCAGGGCAGACTTTCAAACACTCAGAAGTGGTGACTAAGAAAACTTTACGTTTACCTAAATGAGACAGTTTTTGAGAAGTGCTCGGGATCTGATAGCACTGGTTTGACATCTTTTGGTTTCAGTCCAGCCATTTATTTTGATGCTTTCTGCACTCCCTGGGGTTCTTGTGTGGTGATGCTGCTGGGTTTTGGAAACTGTCCTTTACGCTGGACCTGAACGTGTGCTTGTGCCTGGCACGAAGCACCATAACAATCCAAACGTACAGTTATGAGTGCATGAAAAAAACATCAGAAAGGAAACATTATTTGCAGTCCAATGACAACTCTGCAGCGGTGCCCAGGCAGACTCTTCTCGTTTATGGCAAATCTGAGGAACCCTCTCCCTCCCGTGAAGATGGAGGTACCTCCCATTCCCTGCAGTGGCCGCCCCGCACATGCACCCCTGCCTGGCTCATTCACCCTCCGGGGTCTCTTACCATCCCCTTTACTGCATCTGCCCCATCGAGCCTCCCGTGCAAGGCGTATGTGAGCAGTGGGAGTTTTTCCAAGTGCCGGAGGGACTGGCCATGCTGCCCGGCATCCCTCGGGAACACCCTGGGACGCCAGCGCCTTCTGCAGCAGCCAGCCCACTCTGGGCACTGCTGGGGCAGAGTGGCCGTCCCGCTCGGACCAAACAGGTTTCTGACACATCTGGCTATTTCAGCATTCCTTGTGAATGTTTAAACTTAAGTATCAGGCAACTGAAACCACAACAAAAAAAATATTCTTTTTTAATGGAATAACTGCTCTTCTGAAAAACATCAGGCTCAATGTCAGGCAATATATGCCCAATTTCCACTTTGTCCTACTTTGTCCGTTTTAGAATCTTCCATTGTCTCTTGACTGCTCTGTGGGGTTCCTGACATAAAAAGCAGCTCCTGAATTTTTTACTGCTTCTTATGCTGCTGCTGATTCTTCAGATGAGGCTTCAAACACTCCATTTCTCACAGGAAATAATAGCCTGCACTGATCAACAAGTGGATTATGATTTCAGATGAGAAATAAAAGCAAAGTCAAAATAATCTGTCAGGAACCAACGGTGTTTGTGACATGAGGGGAAAGGGACGTGTGGAACGTGAACTGTGTGGTTTCAGGGGCATTTCTATAAGCTATTGAACATTTGGAAATATTTCTCATGAACTCAGCTACTTTTTAAACTGGTGCTTAGGATATCTCTTGTCTGCCTGTCCTCTCAGATGTATAGTTTTTATTTTAAGCTGTATTTCACGCTGAAGTGATTGACTGGGGAGTTGTACTGATATAAGCAAGCAGGGTGTGCCTCGGCAATCCTGCTGGCAGGGAGACTTAAGTGGAGTTACCAGTTGGATTTCATTAGAAATGCAGATAGATAATTTTATCAAGAAGATTTCTGGTCTACTTCTGCTGTTTTCCCATATTAGGGATAGACCACACAAGACAACTTGGGAAGACGTGAAATGCGTGGTGTGTGTGCAGGCTGAATGCGTTCTTTCATGCAGACAGTACAGGGATGGGGCATGTTGGTGGAGCTTGGTCAGGACAGGTTTGTAATCATAATTTAGATGTTGACTGCTGAGCCCCTAACATTAGTTCAAGTTTCCAAGCTGTCCTTTCCAGGACTGAAGGTTATTGTCTGCTTTGCGTGAAAGCTGAGGGGTTACTTAATCGGTGCTGTAGGTGCTGGGGCAACACACAGTACCGCAGACCTCACCAGAAAGCTGTGAAGTCCAGCATTGTGGTATCTCCTTTCAGATCTCCAGTGGACTGACAAAAGAGCCTGGAAAACTCATAAAATGAAAAAAGAGGTCAGAAAATGGGAACCATGCTATGCAAATATCGCTATTGGGCCGGGATCCCATTTCCTGTACCCTAGATTAAGCAGATAACTAGGAAATGCAAATAAAAGTTACCAGCAGAGGAGGGAAGCCACAGCACGACAGAGGAGCAAGGGGAGAGCGAGGGATCTGCAAATCAGGCGGAGGGATGGAAGAGAGGGGCCAGGTCTGTGAATTGGCGTGGAGGAAATCCCAGGAGGGCAGCGCCCTTCTGCTGCTGCGCCCGTGCCCGTCCTTGTTCTGCACCGAGGCAGTGCCGCCATACGTATGAAGGCTGTTAATCGAGTCTGAAAAATCCCAACTGAACCATAAAAGTGATTAGAAGGGCAGGCCGTGGTGTAATTTGTGAGCGGGGTAGGTGTGGGTCTGTTTCTTCGTGTATTTGAAAGCCTGTTTCGCCCCAAGAAGCCCGTCTCTTTGCAGCTAATAGAGGCTAGACGCTTGATGGGGAGAGTTAATCAATTTAAGATTTGCTTCCATGTATTTAAAGGACTAATATAGGGTAACGTCTGTCTCTTCTCTTTCCCTTCTTTCTTCCCTCCCCAGTCACGCGTTTTTTCCGTGGAGAAACAGCAGTGTTTCCATAAATGGAGTCTTAGGTAATGATTTCTGTCCTAGTGACACTGATGTTTAATTAGCACGAGGCTTTGAGTGTTCTGCAGCGCTCTACGGCTCTGACAAAGGAGCCAAACAGAAGCGCAGCAGTGCGGTTTCCTCCGGCTTTGATGTTGGAGTGCTGCCGTCTTTGGAAGAACCTCTGAGGAAATCATGGAGATGTGAAGGGAAACCCTCGGAACCAAGTCCTCCGGAGAGGACTTCCCACTGCCTGCCTCGCTCCCCTTCCAGGGAGGAATTTGCTTTCCATTTCTGCTGCTAAACCCCTTGGCAGCACGACACAGGCTGCAGTTTTTGATCGTAGCTCGCCTAGAAATACGAGTTCTGGGGAGGAGGAGTGCTGAGATTTGGACGGGGGCAAGGAAATATTTGTGGGAGATATCTGAAAGTAAATAACTTATAGCACTGTGAGACAGATATGGCGGATTTTGTTTCTGGCACCTTCGGTTCTGGCTGTGCGTCCGGGAGGAGCCAGGGGGCAGTTGAGCGGTGCCGGCCGCAGCCAAAGCCAGGGCGAGTTGTGGTGCACGTGTTTCCGTGGAAAACCTCCTTTTCCCTCCCAGGGGCGCACGGTGCGATGCTGCTGTCAGCAGCTTTGTCTCTGCGGTGCCCCCCCGGCCCCGTGGCAGGGCTTGGGCAGGAGCTGGTCTGCCACGGGAGGGAAAGGCCAGCTGGGGCCTTCGGTGGGAAGGCTGGACTTTGGTCTCCTTAGTCCTGCACAAGTCACGGGTGCTCTGTGGTCTCTAGAAGAGCCGGTACGGCGTGACAGAGGCCATGGCACGCCGGCGGTGGGCTGTGCCCGTCGGGATAGCTGACTTGTGTGTGGGGAATAATCCCAGCGAGCGCTCTTCTCCTGGGTCGTCAGGGAGCCGCCATGGTGTGCACGAGGGCTGCGTTTAAGGGCCACCTCGCACGGCTTGGTCAGCTGGCAGGTTGATGGAATAGACGCTTACAGCACTAAGAAAAAATGGTAAGCACATCGTCGCCTCTTTACATCTTCAGGTGTGGCAGGTGGGGGTATGGGCATACAGCAGAAGTGGTGGGCCAAAGGGTGTGCTTGAAATTTGCCTTCAATGTAACACAGGCCTTTCTTCAGGGCACGGAGTCACCAGAAGTCTTGACAAAGATGTTTAGGCCTTAGCCTTATTTCCAGTGCTCCATCTTTAACCTAAGTCTGCAACTGTGATAGAAGTCGCCTCTCCCACTTCGGCGCCCTTCACGATGCCAGTGTTCGGTTTTCTCTGTTTTTCTTTTGTCCAGCAGATAACTATTGAGGAGAGAAGAGTCTCTAGGCTGTCAGCCCCATGAGCTGCACGTGTGAGTCGTTAAAGATGTGACTGTCAAGCATCTCCTTTGTATGACAGATCTGTGACCAAATGCGCGTGAGTCCATGGAATAGGCTTGATTCAGTCAACCAAAATTATAGGTTAGCTGTAGTTTTCCCTTTTTTATTGATGGCAGAGTTTTAATGTGGTCACAGTACATAGTCACATGATTTACAATCAAATGGATTAACCGCTGACTTATGCTTCACATAAGCCTTATAAATCCACGTGCATACCTTCCAGATGCTAGGCAGAGAGCAGCGAGACATCTTTAAGATGTATTAGCGAGGCTATTTTCCGATAGAAAATATACACGTGGGACTAAATCCCACTGACATGATATTTTAGGAGAAATTACAGCAAAGATGTGCTTGACAGGGCCCTATAGCTATTTATAGGCAGTTCTGTCAAATTTAGGGTAAACATGTCTTTTCCTTTTTCTTCCCCTCCCAACCGCATTTGCTGCAGTATTCTCCTGGTTAATTGTGGGCTGCCGAGGCTTTGCATGAAGACATCTGCACAGTGGCACCACCCTGTAATTAGATGGGAAGGGATCTCCGTCTGGCGACGGTGCTGGTAGATGTCCTCGCCGAGCGTTGCGGCGTGGCAGGAGGGATCGCGCGTTGGCAGCGGCCGGGGCTGGAGCTGGGCGTTGGGTGAAACAAATCCTCAGGCTGCGGGGAAGGGCTGCTCAAAGGAGAGCGTTCCCTGGCCCCTGAAGCCTCTCTAAGTGGGGCCGTGCTAGCCAGCCCCTTCACATCTTTTGCCACGAAGACATTTTTTAAATTAACCATTGCTGTTGCAAATGGCATTCGCTTCACTCCTGCCCTAAGTTAGTCCAGTTCTCAGCAGCATGTTTCCAGCGCGTAGGCATCGATCCCATCTCTGCTGCTGTTGGATGCTTTACACTTCCCAAGCATTTATCACCTTTTGGATCCTGTCTGCTTTCCGTGACTGTGCCCCGTCTCAGCTCGTGGTGTTACTTGGGCACATGCATCTACCGCGCTGGCATCGCGCTGGCTGGAGCTGAGTGTGCGTTTAAACAGGGAGTGATCACCCTGCACCAGTCGGAAAGGCTTAGGTGAGGAAGCCTGATTTGCTTTCGCCATGTGAGGAGTTGTTCCCAGAGTAATTAAGTCCTCTGTCAGAAAGAACCCACAGGCATAAAACACAAGGGTGGGTAAAAATGGAGTTCCTGAGGTGAGGTGCCGTTTCTGCCCTTTCCTAGAGGAGGTGTGAGTCTCTGAGTTTGGCCTGACTTGTACAGCAGAGAGGAATCTTTCTGGTGATTTGCACAAGCCTCACATCAAACCAGGGAAGATGGGGGCACGAGGTTTTGCTTGTGATGTCATTTTCACGGTATGTAGTATTTATAGATACTGCAGGTGAGTGGATAAGGAACAGTTTAACCTCAAAATGGAGACTTGTATTGGTTTCTCTCCTCCCCTGACAGAGGCAGGTGAATTTCAGTGGTGTTGAAAGTAATTGAGGTATATTTTTTTAAATATAGGGTTTACGTAACTAAACCTAGTATTAGCAGGAATGTTAAGGGAGAAATTAACTTCCCCAAAAGCCAGCTTTCCTTGCAGATGCCTTCCTCAGAGTACGTCAGAGGTGAATCGGGGTGCTCTACCCAAGGGAAGCGTTAGGAAAAATACGCCAGATGCTCAGGGTACCATTTCTCTGGGCGTTAGTTTTGGTATTTATTAATAAAAATCCATGAACAACTTATGCAACTTACCAATAGGTGTTAGTAAAAGCTCCCTACCCTGAAGAATTTGCAAACTTCAGAGCCCTTTCAGAGCCTACCACGGCCCCGCATCCGTGCGGAACCCCGAGCTGGTGGACCCCGGCCGGCCCCCTCCCGTGGAGCTGGGTAATGAATCTGTGACTACATCGCACTATGAAGAAGAGAGAAATTCTCCCCGGTCCCTTCCAGCAGTGCCAGTGTTAAGTACACACAGGGTACGCAGCTGAGGTTCAAGCCCTGAGGCTGCCAAGCGGATTTTATGAATGTTTCAGTAAACAGCATTTTAAAAAAGAGAAAAAAGGAAGTCTGGGAACGACTCGTTCAGTTCAACGGTTGGAGGCATGACATTCATTACGGTCAAATCTGTTCAAATATCCTTGACAAATACCAGGAAAGAGTGTTCTTTAGACAGGTGGGTTGTTTTAAAAGGTCATTCCTTACCAGAAAAAAAAAAAAAAAAAACCAACCCAAAAAAACAGGAGGCGGAGGAGAAGAAAGTGGTTAGGAATTGCGAGTCCTTCCCTTCCCTGGGAGAAGCAGCTGGTCGGAAGGGAGAGTGAGCGGGGTGGGCTCGGGAGCCGGGGAAAAGGCGGTGGAATCGGAGAGGTGGCTGTGAGAAGTCTGACACCCTGAGCAGACCGTGCCGAGTCAGGCACGTCAACCCCTGTATTTCATTAGGATTTCAAAATCAACGGGCCAATTGACTGCTGTGCCTAGTAACAGGAAAAAATGAGAATGCTTTTATTTCATCAAAATCATCCAAACTTTCATACATGAAAAGCAAGATGCTTTTGCTTTCCTTTCATTTTACTTTCTTTCCTGTCTTTCTCCTTTTAGTTCATTTCAGGGTGTTTTTTGCCCGCCTTTGTGGAGGCTTTGAAGACTTTGGTGGATGTTTGAGCTGCTATTTAAGCTTTGTGCACCTCTCTAGGGCCAGGGATCTTAGTTTTGTTTTGATTGACCTCAGTAAAGCTGTTTTTTAACCATGCGGTATAAACCTTGAGCTATCAGTGAATGCTTATTCTATCTGGCAGGAATTTTTGCAGTGGTCCTTCAGGTCTCATAACTTAAGGAGAGCTGAAGTGTGTATGTGATCACATCGCGAATGTTGGCCCAGGACCCCCGAGCAGCTACTAGAAGCTGCTGTCGTCATGCCTGGAGTTCAGCCCTCCTGGGCTTTGTATTGGAGCGTGTTCCCCCAGTGGTTTTTGATTTCTGCTTGCCCTCTCCTTTGCCTTTCTCGTCTCTCCGAGGTTTCATCAGGTCTGGCATCAAGAGAAGTGACACTTTACCAGTTTTAGTCAAGGTGCCCGTTTGTACCTTGGTGTGAATAAATCCAGGGAAGAGCTCTTTCTGCTCCGTTTGGAGAAGGAACCGTCTGTAGATGTTAGCACCTGCCAAACACAGCTAGTCTTCCAGCTGTCCCGAAGGCCGAGGAGGAGCCAGGGGAGGCTTCAGAAAGCAAATGCTTGCTTGTGTCAGCAGGATCACCGCCTTGAAGTTGTTATTGTGGAAGTAAAGTCGACCCCGGAGCATGGGGGGGGGACGTATTCATTTCAGTCATTGCTGTGCAAGGGGAAGACTGTTAAATTCTATGCAATTTGTTGCTTTTTTAAGGTGTTTGTTGATTTCCCTGTAGCTAGGTAGGCTGGTACAAAATAAGGCCATTCTGGTATCATAGTGAATTGTGTACATGTGTCTCCGTAGGGGAGGACTTGTCTGGATAACAGAATCTCTTAATGTAAATCCCTCTGGGGGGCTGTTGCCGGAGTCCAGCGTGGCCCCGGCCCTGCGGTTCCCCTCCATGGCTGGAGCTGTAGGTTGTCAAAACACCATCCTTGCCAAGGCAGGGGGACATCCTGGGGTGAGCACAGGTTATGTCTGTTGAGAATAAAATAACGCTGAGCTCTGTGGATTCGCCGGCCAAGATGAACCCCATGTCTCGGAGACAAAGCCCTGACCCAGGAGGATGCTGGGGTGGCTCCGCGGGGCCAGGCAGGGAGATCTGTTTAACTTATTTAATGTCCCAGGCTGCAGCCCTGGGGACATCTGGTTTGCTGAGGCTGAGCTATTCGTCTGATCCCAAAGCTGCATGTGGGTCCCACTCTATAATCCCCCCAAGAAAAAATGTAACTGCAAGAGGTTCTGCAACCATTAGCAGCCCCAAAGGGACGGCATGGATCGTGTTTTACTCTTAGGTCAGTGGAAAATAGGAAAAGATTTGGAATTTGGAAAGTTATTTGCTTATATTTTTCCATGTAATTGTAAAAGGTCTTTTCTCTTTTTTTTTCCCCGTCAAAAGAAAACAAAAAACCAAAACAACCCCCCTCAAGTTCAAAGACATGCAAATGAATCCTTTACTATTTTCACAGTAATTTTTTTCTCCACTGGAAAACAGATTTTACAAACAGACTTCTAAAAAGCGAGCCCCTGGGAGCTGGGCAGAGGCAGCGTTCCTGGGGTGCGACACACCTGCGGGCAGCTACTCTCCCGCCATGCGCATGGCCACGCGCGGCCACGGCCTCTGAAGCCGCTTCCAAGGCAAACAAGTGGCAATTTTGAAGTAGCACCTAAAGAGGAGCGAGGCCAGCCTCGCCAGCAAAACCCCGGCCCCGAGAGGTTCCCTCTGCGCGGGCTGTATTTTCCTTTCCCCGCGGTGTTAGCGCAGCCGTGGGCGACGGACGGGCCGCGGGCAGCAAACCCGTGGTGAATGGTGGGTGCCTGCGGCCCCGCACGCTGCCGGACTGTTTGTCCCCAGCGCCCGCAGGGACACCTCGCCTGCCCAGCCCCGACAGACAGCCAGCGGGGCACCTCTGGGGCCACGAAAGGTTTCTTGGCCAATTAATAGAAAATACATGATTTTTTTAATTATTTTTTTTCTCCTTCCCGTCAGAGATGACGGAGATGTGAGTACAGGAGCCCTCTGTGCAGCGCCGCTGCTGTCCTGGGACAGGCTTGTCCTGCAGGTCCAGTTGGTACAATATTTGGGCAGGCTTTGAGCAGTCCCTTTCACTGATTTTTTAAGCCATACCCTTATTATTCTAGTTTCTCGTGCCTCACTACTTATTTATTCATAAATTATGTGTTTGCCAGGGAAAACACTTTGATCCCCTTCTGACGGAGCAGGTACAGGAGAGCGAGCTGAAAAAAAAAACCCAAACCCCTTAAGCAATATTTATGGACTTTTGAAAGGTGAGATTCTTGGAAAAAAAGGCTACATTTCTTCTCACATACTTTCCAGGCTGAAATCTTTTGCTAGTTTATCTAATGGTTTACCTGTCTAATAATTAGATGGCTTTTACATGTTTAAGCAGAATAAATAGAAATGTATGTTTTCAGTGAATCAGCTGGGAAAGTGACTTGAATTTCTGTGTGTCTTTCTGTGCCTTCATGTCCTACGGTACCATCGGAAACCAAACAGCCCAGTTGTAAAAAGCCCTGGTTTCGGAAATGCTGGAGCTGCAGGTGGTTGGGGTTCAGGGTACTGTGGGGGGGAGGCAGCGTTACACACCCGCCCTCTTGTCCTGGCGTTTCCCAGACATCGATTGCTGGTCCTTTCAGGGACAGGAACGGATTTTGGTGGACTCTAGTCTGCCAGTTTTGTGTTTTTGTGTCCCGAGGACAGAGCTTTCCCAGGATCAGGCCACTGCCTTTAGCGTCCGCCAGGAAATCCCCTTTAACAAGCGGTGTTTTGCCTTCGTGCATCCTTGCACATCCATGGACTGTAGAACTGGAGCTTGTGAAGGCTTGGTAGGATGCACTTACTGCTAGTGTACAGCTCTCTGGGGCTTTATATAGACAGGGTATAGAGCAAAATTATTTCTCTGGCGTAACTGAACGTGTCGCGTGGCCCCGGCAGTCTCGATCCGGGAAAGATGCCTTTCCTGCCAGACTTGGCTGAAGATAGAGCATCAGCTGTAATGATGATTCAGAATATATGTGTATATATGTTTGTTGACGTGCAAGAACCACTGACTTGCTACTGACAGTAAAATATGGGGCTATCAAACACGCTCTGAGCTGATGTATTTGAAGTGAAATGAGAGGAGAAGCTAGTGGTGCTTTTTTCCTTCTGGTTTGTTTCAGTGCTAAACTAATGTTGGCACTGAAATGCCAAAAAAAAAAAAAAAAGGCATTTAGCTGAGGAAAACAAGAACTGGTGGAAGTTTAATACAAGCAGAGCTCAAACAGAGCTCAGCAATGGGGAAATACTGAGAAAATGCTGAAACCATCCAGGAGTTTCAGTAGATTTGACTAGGGACTTACCTGCAAGGCAGTTTGTTTTACCAAAATAAGTTTCAAGGATGCTATTTTAAAAGAATGAAATGTTATGGAAGGTTTTCTTTGACAAAGGATCCTTTTTGTGAAGTTTTCCTTGTTCTTGAAAGTCTCTTTTTCCAGACTTTTTCCTGCGCAAGGCCATCCGTGGCTGTAGCGTTGGAACCGGTACCCAGCCTGCGCTTTATCCCCAGTCTCCCCACAACAGGGAGCTGCAGTGGCCCCGCATCCCCTAAATCCTTCATCTCGCCTTTCGGCTGGACGACATGGGGAGGTTGTACATGGGGGCTTGGCAGAGGGATTTGGAAGAAGCACGCGGGAGCTGGGCCTCTGTAGCAGGCGTGAAGTGTCGTCTGAGCAGCTAGGAACCCCTGCTTTTCATTTCGCCTGGTCTTTCACGGTCTGGTGATGGCAATGTCTGCTGTGGGGCACAGCAAGGCTCAGCGGAGTCGCGCTCGCAGCCAGCACCTTAGTGGAGAATGTCCTTCAAAAAGATTTGGTTCGTCCAGAGAGCGTAAGCGGGCTGAGATGGCAGCTCTTCTGCACGTTCCCGGGTGTTCTTCCCCCAGCTTTCTCTCTTCATGTACTGAGTTGGGTTTTGGCTTTGTGTTTCTGAATTCACTAAAAGGCTTGTGGTTCTTCAGTAGCTTTAAAGAAAAAGGTTTCATGAAGCATCTACAGTTCTCTCTCCTGATACGTCTTAATTAAAAAGCAACCCCCCTCTCCCCAGTCCTACGCTTAAATTCAGGTGGGATGAGGGGTCCTGCACTGGCTTTTCTTTTGGGGTTTCCTTTTTTCTTTTCTTTCTTGTTTCTTGTTGTTTTCTTTTTCTTCTCCCCCCTACCTTTCCTTACATACCGACAACTGCCTTCATACTTCTGCTTCTTTCCTCCTTACCTCCCTCCACTCTTTTCAGAGCGTCACCTGCATTAACTACCCCTCGTCAACCTGGAGAGCGGTTGCTTTTCTGCCAGGAAAACGTCTTGCTCCACATCAGCTGAACCCAAAGGCTGGGACCACCTTCTCAGTGCTCACGCTGGCTTCTTATGTCTGTGTGAGCAAATTTCAGTTTCTAGTCTGTGTGCATTTCTGTTTTTAATAAGCTCCTTTATTTTAATGCTAACAGAATTAATCTAAACTCACACTCTCAGCAGGCTGTTCTCAGCCAGAATATTGTTTTCAAACTGAGGCAACACCCTGTTTACACAGATAAGCAAATTCACAGTCCACAGAGCTTCTTCCAGTTGGAGCAGCTGCCGAACACTTAGCAGTAAGGGACTGGGAAGCACATGTTTCACATACGTAGCAAACATTTCTTCTTCTGAAGGGTAACCAGACTTTTTTTTTTTTTTCTTTCCCTTTTCTTTTTTTTTATTTCTGAAGAGTTGAAAGCTAGAACATCTGCTTCTTGGCCAGCCATACTTTCCCACAAACGCTGCTTCCCAGGTTCAAAAAAGCTTGGTTAGGTTATTGTGTGTGTGTATGCGTCTGGGTGCCTGTGTTTCTGAAACCTGCCCCGGGCCGCAGCAGGCGAGCAGAGGGAAGGGCTAAACACGGGCATGGGCTGTGCGCCGCAGGGCCAGCGTCGAGTCTGTCCTCGTGAGAGGGTAGACCTTTATCCAGGTGAGAGCAGCCCCGCTCTCAGCATCCTCTTCAGGTGCTTTGTCTCGAAAACCTCCCCTGAATGCTGCGTCTGCCCTTTGCCGGGCGCATAAAGGCACGGAATGCAGACCGTGGCTAGCGAAATCCTCAAGTCCTTCAGCCCAGCAGACTTCTGGTTATCCCAGTGGAAGCCATGCCTTATCCCACAGCTGAGGTGTTGGCCTTGAGTAATAATTTTAGCAGCTGTGGGGTCTGCTCTCGGCGTTATTCCCGCAACACCAGCGTGAACCAGGTCTCTGTGAACCACAGAAGAGTTTCACGCTTTTGTACAAGGTGCAGCACACATTGCTTTATATTACAGCACAGTCTTTGTCTCTGTGTTTCTGCTAACTAAACAAAATATCTGAGCACCAGGCAGTGCTCCTTGGGGCTGGAATCCAGCATTTCAGTGCTGAACAGCGAACGCGTATAGAGATGCTACCTAACTCCTGTGGTCAGAGCTTGAAGATACTTTAAGTAAGGAAAAAAACCAAGGCAGACATAAATTTTATATTTGTGTGCGTGTGTGTAAGGATATTTCCTTTTTTTTTTTTTTCTTTTAAATTTGCATTTACCTTTAGACCACATCCTGCTTATTTTGGATAGATGAGAAGGAAGCAGAATGAAGGCTGCTGTCACCCTGTGCTTACTCTGAAAGTCCTTGGGTCTCCTTATTTTGTACAGGTAAAAGATGCATGTTTTCGAAAAGCTCACTTGGCATTTTTGTGAGAGAAAGGAGAAGGAAACTGAAGTAATTTCAGACATATTACAAGTTTTAGAAATGTTTCAAAGTTAGCGTAAGTACGAGAATAGCATTTCCAGGTGAAAATAGGGGAGCGTGCACAGAAGCGCATTCTAGGCTTGCTTCAGCGGTGGTTCGGTCTCTCTACTAAAAGTCAACCTATTTCTGCTGTTCCCTGCCCCTTTCACCCAGACCGAAATTGTGCAGAAGGTAAATCCCAGCCTGTAAGCCTGTGTTTTATGCTAAGTTCACTCCCAGCTAAACAAAAGAACAGGTCAGCAATTTATCCCTACTTGCACAGCAGAAATGGTAATAGCGTCTGGTTTAAAGATACAGAGGTGAGGTCCTTTCTGTGACTACTGTTGCCCCCTGGTATTTCTATTAGATGTAATGCGATCTGCAGGTGCCAAATAAGGCCAAACACTATGCAACAAAAATAAATTGCTACTCATTAAAAATATATTTCAACTGGTAATGTATTTTACGCCTGTCCCTTTCGGCCTAATTGTGCTTGCTCCCCCGGGTCCCCACCTGCGATATTGTCCTCGTGAAAAGAGCTTCCTTAGTGACTTAGCAATTGACTCCTAAATATTGTCTGTCTTTACTTCCCCGTCATCTACCTTCAGTTTGGCATGCTATTAAAGGACTCGCATGACGAGACCGTTTCACCAGACGGCAGGGCTGGTCTCTTTATATTCCCATATATTCTCTATTCTCAGCTACGCTGCACCGGCACACATCTGCGTTGCAGTAATTTCAAAGAAAGCTGAATCACGGTGCGCTCCAGTTCATTTGCCACCTCGTAGGTCCCCATCCAGCAAAGCCCTTGGATGCAGTTAAAAACCGTCTGTAATCCGTGTGCGGGACGTGCCCACGAGCTGTGCTGAGGGGGTGCTGCAAGAAAACCCTGTATTAAAATGTTTCCTTTCAGAGCAGGAACGTTCTGCTCAAAGGAGAGAGGGAAGGCAGGAGTTTCGGGAGAGGTGAAAGTTTTTCCCCATCTAACTGTCCTGCTCCCAGTGTTTCTAACTGATAACACAGGACCTGATCTGGGACCTGATTTGCACTGGTGAAGCCAGTGCAAATTTTACTGGATTTTGATCATTGCTGGGCGGGAGAAACGCACTTACTGCAACGTCTGGTAGGGCTGTGCATTAAAAGGCAAACAGTGATGGCAATAGAATTGTACAAATAGTCCATGTAATTAAGAAGATTGATAAATGTCTGGGTGAATCGGTGGTTCACAGTGGTTTGTTGGGTTTCTTTCATCTCCTTTGAAGTATGACACGTTGGTGTTAGTCTTTTCCAAGGATCACATACGTACACTCCTGAAGAAAGTGCCCCCGTATTTAGCAAAGGCAAGTACAGCTCTTTATAAATGTTCTGCTTTTGTCTGTAGGAAGCAGCAGCTGCAAATGGTTTCAGAGTATTCAGAGCGTTGGCATCCCACAGTATTTGTTTGCTGTAGGAACCCATCCCTGGAGGACGGGAGTGAGAAAGATAAGCAGGGAAATGCAAGGTCCCGTTCTGTTCTAAATGACAGTTTGCTGATCTTTAACTTTACCCACTGCCTCAGCCTCTCCAACATGGACAGATTTATATGAATATATCATAAATAAATAAACGTAAATATACGGAGAGGTTTATATTTATTCCCTACGAATACTACATCTCCCTTCCCTGTGGGTTTAAACCTCCTTTAGTGCCAGCCATGAAGAGTTAGAGCTTTTTTTGTGTAACCCCCTTCACCTTGGGTGTGCGGGATGTGAGTTGGGTAAGCCCCTACCTGGTCAGAGGCGGCTCTCACAGCGTTTCCAGCGGCCGTCCTCTCACCTGTGAATGCTCTGTGGACCACTGACCTTAAGCATCCCTCTCCTGCTGCCGCCTCCAGCATCAGTACTGGAAGGCACGTAACATCCGACCTCGCTCCAGGTGCGGCGGCCACGTGTCTGAGACATGTCTAAACCTCAGAAGAAGTTTTGTATTGCTTGTTTCTTGGGTGAGTTGCAGTCCTTGTATACAGCTAGGGCTTTCCGAGTCCGTCGGTTTGTGTCCCTGCTGCACGTAGCTAAGGAACCTGTCCTCCTGTGCGTTTCCTGACTGGCAAAATTGGGGTTCACGTCCACCAAGAGAGATGAGTTCTCCGTACCATCCGTGCTGCTGGTTGTTTGCTGTGGGGATGCGTGGGCTTTTGTGGGCCGAATTTATGGCTGAAGCCACTAGGCACAATTCCATGGCTTTTAGCAAGCTCCCACCTCTGCGTGACGGTGCCGAGGGCATCATCGCTGCTGGTATCGACTCCAAGGAAACAAGAACTGCTCGGTCCTTGGTGAAAGCCCACTGCTGCGGGACGCTAGCGTTCGGCCAGAAAAGTGGGAAAAGAACGCCGTGTTGATAGAGGGTCGTTGGTAGAACTGTTCTATTCTATTCTACTTTGCTCTAAACTGTAGTAATTATGAGTCAATAGGTTCAGTTGTTAAGCCCTACATAGCGATATGTAAGCATACCTTTCAAACTCCATCTTAATTTAAAGCTTTTTCACCTTTTGCCATGTAAGTTCCTGAAAACTCACAGGTGGTGTAAAGCCCCAAGTCTGTGCTTAATAGGATTTTTAGTGTTAGAGACAAATCAGAAGAGTAATGAAGAGACTTTCAGGAGAAGGTTTTCCTGCTCGTGGGTTTTATGGTATTTCTGTTCTCTCTTTCAGTTACTTTTCAGTTAAGTGGTTTATCGTTCTGGGAGGAAAGAGTGCAAATTTGTACAAGTCTTCTCGGGGGCAAAAAGATGCGACACAATTAAAAAGTTCAGAATAACTTAAGAAAATTCAAGCTGATTCATAGTTTAATGAATGAATGCTTATAGGTGGTTAGAAGTGAATCACAGGTGAGGAAAGAAGAGAAATTATGTTGACAGATGAGAAGGATCAAAGGCCTTAAGTTTTGAGGAGGAGGCCTCAAAAGCGTACCTTTAACGTACAACGTTTTTGTTTAGATACTCTGGTTGCTCTCTTTGAGTTCGTAAAGCAATTTTGAGGGTAGTTTCTATGCTTGCCTCTAGTTCCGTGTTGATTCATGATAGGGAATTAATTTTATAAGCAGCAGAGCCTTGAAAGGTGGTGCTCTGATTAACATTGCAAATAACACTTTAACATCTGCTAGCTTTTTTAGATGATCGGATCATACTGGGCAAGTCGAGGCGTTCATTTAAAACTGGCTTTTTCTGAAGGAGGGTGAATCCCTTTTCCAGATGCATGGTGAACACCTACTCTTGCATCTCGGTGGGTGCAGCGTACAGTTGCCCTGCTGTGTGCTGGGGACGGTCGTCGTTCTCTCCTTGCCTGATGTCTTCCCTTAACTGCCTTTCCAGACACCGAAATCAGCTGTCCAAATCGGGAGGGGACGGGGAGCAGAGACGTGTTTCGAGATGGTCAGATGTATTGCAGGAGATGCCTCTGGCTCTTCTTATCAACAACGTTGATGGTACAAAATTGCTAAATGAGTAACACGTGTTTTGAGGGAATTAAATATGAAATTGGAAAAGGAAACATGTCTCAAGTATAACAAAGGCTTGCCAGAAAAACCATTAGGCTCTAGAAATCTGCTGCTGTTGAAATAAAAAAAATGTTTTTTGATAGGGTTCCATGTGGTATTGCTTCCATTTCCCCCACATTCAAAAAAGAAATATGTCTTGATTTCAGTTGAGTAAAAACAAACATGTGTACAGCTAACAAATACTGTTATACCTCACCTACCTAATAACCTCTACGCTCAGCATTTAGTTTTTCTTAGGTGGATCCCAGAATGCAAGAACCCTTCTGTCTTGCAAGTCCACACTCATCCTATGAGTTCTTTTTGCTTTGTGTGCTGTGGTAGCGCATGAGAAAGAATTGCCTTCTTCTGACCTATTCTCCATTCGCTTGGAAAATACAGCAAATAAAAGGTAAAGGAACGGAGGAGGAGTAGGTAGTGAAGGGGAAACAGTTTCCCAGCAACATGCGGTCCTTGGTCCGTGACGTGCATCTCGGCAGCAGCGGAGATGCTGTTCCAAGTGTTACAGCCCTGGGGCACAAAGCGGTGTCTGCCCTGGCGAGCCAGAACCGCTGATGAGCGTGTCGCCGTCCGCCGGGTCCCTCGCTGCCACCTCCCGTTCCGCTCCCACACACGGGTGCCACAGCCGAACAGGTGATTTGTTCTGCTCCTTGTAGCCGCCCTGCTTGAGTCAGCTTCATTTGGAGGCACAGATTTTGTTTTGCTGTTTGTTTGCTTGTATTTAAATTATCAGATTTTCGCTCTGGAACTCATTAGCTGTGAGGAATGAAACGTTACAATGGTTTTCTTGCAAGAGAGAGGGCTGGCGAAGTCTGCTCTGTTCTCCAGTCGTAGCACAGAATAGAGAGGTGTACGGTAGCCAGCTTATAGTTTGTCATCTTTCTGAAAAGCTAAAAGTCCACTGTGAGTATTAAGATAAATAAGTTTACCTTCGGCTGTAGAGGTGCGTCCCAAATGAAATAACTTTCTCACCCTTCCTGCTGTGGTCCAGTAATAAGTGTGTGGACAGTAGCATTGTAGAATGGCCAAAACCCCACAGCCTTGCTTGAAAATGGTTGTCCGGTGGCATAAGCCTGCTTTAGGATCGTGTGTTATGGGGCTGGCAGATATGGCCCGGGACCTCTGGGAAAACCCTTCCGAAGTGGCAGCAGGAGACAAGGGGAATGCAGGAGGACGTGGTGCCTGACACTGCATTTACATTTATTTTTACTGCAGTACTTTCAAGCCTGTGTTAAGAATATGCTGTAATATGCCATAATTTAAGCGTTTTAACTCTCTAACAGAAGCCTGGCCCAGGCGAAGTTGAAAATGTTTATATACTCTCTAAAATACATTTTTATATGGAAATCTGTGCGTGTATGTATATTTCTATTCTTCATTTGTGGCTACCTTTGTGTTTTCCAGTCCATAATCTTCATTCGTGACCGAAATTCTCGTCGCCAGGAGGTGTCTGCATACATAGACTATGCCCACAGGCTGACAACAGATGATTTTGAAGTCTACTTCAGTGGGAAGAAAAGGCTTTTCCCTCGGAACACTGATCTGAGGTATTTATCTTGACTTCATTTTCATTTATTTGCATTTAGGCGACATATAGAGAAAGATTTAAATGGTTTTAAGTCAGAATGTAGCTTATGAAAGTGTTTTTCACTGAAAGGCAAGCACCACGGATCAGAATTAGTTATGGAGAATGGCTTTTAAGAAGGGTCCCTATCAAATTTATTTAGTCCAGAGCATAAAACTTAACCAGGTCACGACAACCATAGCCTGTCTCTGCATCTCTCGTTGCCCTGATGCGTCTATAAGTAGCGACCTGCTTTGATCAGTAAGAGCACAGTTCTGGAGGTGCCACAGGCCACTTAGCTGCAGTCAGTAACAGAATCACAGAATTGCCGGAACATCTCCAGCTTTGCCCGCGCTCCACAGTCGATGGGAGGATGCTTTGCTTTGAAAGCCGTCCGCTTGCAGAGGTCTTATGGTGGCGACTAACAAGAAGCACCATCAGTGAGCTTTTTTACTGAAGAATGTGATTTCCTTAAACTACATCCTATGCCCGAGCGCCCGAGATACAGGTATGAGAGAAGTTTTGTGTGCTTGTGTTGGTGAAGGCCAAGCTGGAGAGGCTCGGAGCAGCACAGCTTGCAGCCGGAGCGTGGCCTGGGTGGGAGCCTCACACTGAAGCGGTACGTGACATGGCAGGCGGGTGCTGGGGGACGTGGGGAAGAGATGGTGAACGTCTCCGTGGGCTGGAGTCTCCTCTTGCCATGTGTGAGAACATAAGAACTGCCAACAATGGGCTGCAATGTCGTGGGCAGTTACTGTCTCCTGATGAAAAGGTGTCCAGTACAAAAAATTTTATGCATTTCTGCATTTTCTGAGAGTAGTTTTCTGTAATGCAAATCGCTCCAAATACTATTCAGCCAAACTCTGGTGCGTGTTACAGAGCGAGAAAGCCGGAATGACTTTGGAGGGGACAAGTGGGCTGGTGAAGGTTGTGTGTCATGCGCTCCCGGGGCAGCAGATGTCAGTAATGAGGCAGAGAGACCAAAATCTCAGCGCTACCTGAGATGGGAAGCAAAAATCTTGATTTTATGTTATTAAAGCGCAGGGATAAACAGACGGTTGCTGTTTTATGACCAAATTAAGAACAGGAGTGAACATAACATTGTGTGTGCTTTGCATATTATGTCCTTTCTACGTATTGGGATTTTATTAGTGACTCATAAATAAGCCTTTTAAAATCATTGTTGTCATATCCAATAAGACAGGTCACTGTTGTATGCAGTAGGTGTGCTTAGTCCTGGCGATTCTGAGTTGGAAAAGTCTCATTTAATGTATGCTTCAACCTCTTTTTCCTTCCCTTGTGTCAAAACTAGGATACATTGCAACCTTCATGGGCAGCTCGGTATGTTCATTCCTTCTAGTGGTAGAAGATAGCTTCAGGTGATATTTCATTTAACCTTTTTGTTAAAAAAAAAAAAAAAAAAAAAAAGGGAGGGGGGGTGTCAGGTGGTAGAGCATTACTTGTAACTATAATGTAACCTATTCAAAACGGCATTTGAACGTTCCAGGTGAAGATAAAGGGAAGTTAAGATAGAGCATACACAGTCCCAGGAAGGCTAGTTCATTTTATTTATATATCTGTAGGAATGCATGCACTGGCTAAAGAGAAAACCTTCACTTTATGGTTGAATGATGCGGTTCTTGATGCATCTCACGTACAAACTGGCTTTTCGTAAAAGGCCCATCACGTCACAGAAAATCTCTAACCACATTTATGTATTCTGTGGTCCACTGGAGTTGTCGCGCACACTGAATTAGGTGTCTTCAGAGCAGCACGTTTCGTTCCCACCGTGTCCCTCAGGGCTGACATTGAGGGTGTTACCGGACGGGTGGAGGACAGGTATGAAAAAAGGCTTGGCTAGTACTGTACTGATTTAAAGCTTCTCATTGGCAGAGAACTTACCGCGTCCAGGGAAAACCTTTTTATTGCGTAGATTAAAAAATCCTGTTTCTTGGTTGTAATCTTAAATTTGAACTTCACCTGGTGGATCCTGTGGTTGTAGTTGCACGCCAGGTTAAATACAGCTTTAGGATTAGACAAGTTGTAATTACTTAGATGTCATCAAAACAGTCTTCAGCCATTTTTCAGTAATCCAAAAAGGAATTTTCTTACAGGTCATCCCTCATCTTGGCAGTATTGTTCCCCTCCCTCTTTGTTTTCTACCCAGCTTCTTCAAAATTTGTCAAGAATGCTGTTTGTGAATGGGGATAATCTGACTGTATGTGTAATTTTGCGCCTTCAGCTTTGAATCCCTTGTCGAGCTCCGAATCGAAGTCTTTTCGTGACATTTATCTTCCCTGGATACTTACGTGTTTAGGCAGGCATAAAAATGTCTGACTACAGGCGGCATATCTGCTTCTCAGGCTGAAAGGCTGGGTGAGTATTTCTGTCAAAAGCGGTTGCTCCTAGACATTGTCGTATCAGTTTAAGTAGTTCCAGAATATTGCCTTCTTAAAGGACAAGTCAGTCTGGGAAACTGCCTCGCTCGGAGCCTTGCGAAGCCCTTACGCGTGGTCGTACTTGCTCCTAGTCACTTGGGAGATTTACAAATCTCGGGCTTTGCCGGAGAGGTTAGTATCTTGTGCAGAGCTATCAAATTATCTTTTAAATACGGAAATCCATACTTTGCTACAACACATTTTTTCCTTAGCTGCCTGAGGCTGTCAGAAGATAGTAAAGCTGGTCCTAAGTACCCTCTGAATCAGATTCTTGTTCACAATACAAAGTAAAAATACCGAACAATTAAGTTTATGTGATACTCATACTTTAAATCCGGTGGGTAATATCAGCGGCTGTTGTATTTGATCTACGTGGTTCCTCTGAGTATCTTTGCCATTTTATTGCATTGCCCTATCAAGGGAGTATTATTTATGTGATATAATCCTCATTTGGTTCCAGTTTATTAAATGAAAGGAATGCGTTAGGCAGTCAGTTCTTAAGAGGTCTGGAATCTGGACTGTAATTGAATCCATTCCCTCTCAGCTAATTTATGTAATCTGATGAGAAACAAGTGTAATACAATTTGTTCAAAGAAAATGGAGAATGTTCACTCTATGGAACCATACCAAAAGAGTTCTCTAAATGAAGCAGCACAGCAAAAGACGAAGCTTGGGCTGCCTTCTGTCCGACCAGCCGTGCTGCGAGCGTCTCTCCTAGTGAAGGGGGATGAAACGAGCGTCTTGCAGTAGAATTGTACTACTTGAGTTTTGTGTGAACTCCTGCCCTGTTTTTCCATGAGTTTCTGCAGCAGCGTGCGAGATACGGTATTTTTGATACTAAACATGGTAGCATTTTATCCTCACGCTTGGCTTGTGGTTGCAGTGTTTTCGTTTCTTCTTACTGGTGCGCACATTCTTTTCTAAAACAGAGCCAGGTAAGGAGCCACTTGCTGTAGAACATGGGTCGTAGTTTTCCCCCTGAACTGATGGTCTGAAATCACTCCCTTACCTCACCAGCAGTGAAACTTGTTTGGGTTTGGCCCCGGCACGCGTCAGCCTGAGCGTGGGAGGTCCAGCACTCAGGGCTTTGTGGTGACGGGCCTCGTCTGCGATAAAGCACACCATGACGGACGGGTGCTTTCAGACACGGCGTGTTGTTCTTGGTTACTGGCAAGAACCCTCCCATCTGATCCTGCCCTTCTCCTCTCGTAGCTCGGCTGTGGTCTGCTTGGGCTGCAGGTGGGTGCAGCATTTGGCAGTCATTCATTAACCGGGGTTGGAATTCCCTCCCCTTTTATTGCCAGGTATATTCTAAGATACCATCTGTTAATCTGTAAAGACCCGTAGGCCAAATCACGGCCAGCAATACGTTCTCAAGCGTGGGGCATGAGGCAACTTCTCCCTTCCCTGCTGTACCCCGTGTCCCGAGATTTGGGAGCAATTTGCAGAGAGGGCTGCTGCTACCCCGCTTACCCCAGCGGGCGCTGAGGGAGGAAGTCGTGTTTTCACGCTTTGTGGCACGGGCAGTCCCACCGTGCCAGGCAGAAGATGCGCAGAGAACTTTTTGCACATGTAACAGGTTTTTTGCAGATGTAACAGGAGCTTGTCCTTGTGTCAAAGATCCACGGTTACCCATTTCTCCTGCCGCCCTGGGGCTGTGTTCCCTTCGGTGGGCTCTGAGAGGGGAGCCCTTCGGTAGCTCCCTCTTGGTGGACATCTGCCGAACCCCCTCGCCATCCCTTCTGCGGGTCCCTCTCCAGCCACCCCAGCTCAGGCAAGAGCTGATTCTCAGTACTGCTGAACGCCTGCAGGTCAGAAGCTCATTAGTGTTGCTAATGGTCTGGTGCTATGGATATACACCGCAAGTTAAGTCCAAACTTCATTTCAGGAAAAAGGTAAAAACATCCTGAGCTTCCAAAATGTGCAATCTCCAGTTGCGGAGAGGGTTAGACAGGCTCTGCCCCCGAATTTGCAGGGATTACTGTACTGGTAGTAATATTACAGTGTCAAAGAATTTAGAGTCGAGAAAAAAATACCTCTCTTCAACATCATAATTTCCTAATGACTTTGCTGTGACTGACGGAGTAAATTTCATTGGATCTCTTAGAAAAAAAGATACTCGTTTCAAACAGTTTGACAAGGGTGATACTTTGTGTTGTAGTTCACAAAAAGTAGATATGTTTGGTTTTTTTTCAGTTGGTTGTCATCATACTTGATGTTTACAAAGCTATCTGGGTCTTTGGTTACAACTGTGTTGTGTGTTTGCTGACCAATGTCCCAGTCATACCAAGGGAGCTGCTGTTGAGACTTCGGGGCAATGTGTGGCAAAGGCTGAGAACACGGCTGGGGAAGGCTGGGGTTGCCCCAGGCGTGTGGGATGGAGCCTTCTCCAGCCTCATGGGGGGAAAATGTTCCTCTCAATGTTCATCTGTGACTCCAGAGTCCTGTCCTTGTACAATGGCATTCATCATGTATGACACTTGGTGTGCCAGTTCACAGGTAGCGTGGCCTGGGTTTTGCAGATTTTCAGTACTTAAGGTGTTGTTGCTTTTAGCATATTTATGGCTTAGTCGGTCACCCATTAGGTTCCCACTTATGCATGTTGCTGTCTCACGTTGGGCATCCAGGATTTTTTGTCATAGTCTTCAGATCTCTTGGAGATGAAGCCATGCTGCTGTGCCCACAGAGGAGCGGCGGTGCAGAAGTCCGGGGGATAATTCCTCACTGCTGTGTAGGTATGGAAGGCAGTGGAGAGCAAGTGGCAGACAGACGTGGAGGTAGAGGCGAGAGAACATTCAGACTTGACGTTTGCATGTGTGAGAAGAAAATTCCATTGCTGCCAACTCAGTAAATGTTTAATTTGGAGATGTATGCTTCCACATCTGGCTTGTATTTAAATACAGCAAGTACTACTTTTCACTTGTAATTTCTCTCTTTTTTTTCAATTCAAAGTTTAATCTTGTAAGAAAGATAAAGTCTCTTAAGAGGGAAGATTGGCTTTTTACAGCTTTGAACAAGCTAACTGCGTACATTTCATCTAGGGAGGTGGAAACTACAAATCACTAAACCCTTAGGAGAGAAAAAATTGGTAACATAGGGGAAAGGCTAGCTTGCCCTCTTTGTCAGTGCGGTTGTACGATCACCAGAAAGAACAGAACAGTAGGAAAGACCTCTCAGAAAACAGAAGCTGGCGAAGCGCTTGTCTGGAGTGTGATTTGAGTTGAAGCTTCTGTGTGCGATTTGAGAGTCAGAAATGATTCACGGCTGTTTACGCCTGGAGACAGCGTTATGATGCACAGACAGAGGCATAAGGCAGTCGGTCCTAGACACGATCGCTCTTCCTCCTCTCGCTGGTTCCCTGAAAATGAAGGATTTTGCAGTATTTCCCTGTGCGTTCGCTCATTCCGAGGGCGCTCTGCAGGCCGCGGGATCAGATCCTCACCAGAGGGCTGCGTGTCTCCCCTCCAGCCCCAGTTCTCTCTTTACGTGGACCAGAGACGAACTAACCTTTGCAGCGCTGACAGCAGATATGTACTGGTGCTGTCGGGCTGGGTTTTATCAAGCTCTTGTAAATCGCCCTGTTGTTTGTGTAAGATCCACCAGTCGCCACCGCGCAAACCCGGCCGCGTCTCAGGCGCAGAGATGTGCTGAACCCTCTCCAGCTGCGTTTTTAAAAGAGCCTTTAAGGTGCCCACCAGAACCGGCTTTCTGGCTTGGCTGCAGTATAATTAATAGTATGAGAAACAGTAGCAGGTGATGGGGGAGGTCCCAAACAAGGGACCCAATTAGGCATTCACTTAACTGCTCCCGTGTTTACAGAAAGGCTTAAAGCAAGAGTTTGCGTGCTTTTCCAAGCAAGAAGACTGAACAAGAACACCAGACTAGGGCTTTAATTACTGAATGTGTCTGTACATAAAATGTTGATTTGATCAACACCGTGATTAGTTGCGTTGTTTAGTTGAAATCCGTGTTAGAAAGAACGAGCGTGTGAGGGGTGGAGGGCGAGGAGCCGAGGGTACGACCCGAACAGCTCTGCTCTCGCTCCACCAGCGCAGCTCTCCTTTGCGCTGTGTGGCTGATTTTGGGTACTGATCATGAATAACGGGCATCAAAGGGATGTTTGCAATGAAGCGGCAGCGTCCCATAGTTTTGCGAGCGCTTTTATGGAAACTTTGCACCTGGTTTTGCTGTCCGTAGGTACGGGCATCAGCCGGGGCGCTGCGTGGGGATCCGCAGGCACCGCGCAGCTGCCGACACACACCGATGCCTGGGAAACCACTTTTTCCTTCCAGTTAGACAAGGAAATAGCTGTGGCTGAAGTCGGTATGTCCAGATTTTTTAATGGATGGCTATGTGGAATAACTAGTACTTTCTTCAGTTGCCAGCTATGTCCTCGTGAAAGCGATGGCGGAACACGCCTGCCCTGCGTTGGTAAGCGACGGTGCTGCGCTGGGTGCCAGCTGCTGTAGGCAAAGCCGTGTGTTTGGGGCAGGCCGCGTTGAAGTTGAACTGGGGAATCACTGCGTCTTTGCCATAAACAGAATTTCTCCCTGACGCTTGGCGGGGTGAAGCCCCGGTCCCTGTGATGAATAGCCCGTTCCTGTGCCCGGCCCAAGAGACCAGAGGTGTTTCTCGGGGATTAACTCCCGGGAAGCACAGTTAACACCGAGGGAGGGATCTGTTTTAACTCCTTGGAAAAACCTAAAACTTCCAAACTTCCCTAAAGCTCCCAAAACTCTTATTTGGGAAAGATCTAGTATCTTTAAAACGTTTGGGGAGGGGGGGGAAGAGGCGAGTGGGGGGGAGGGGGAAGGAGCAGGGAGAGACAGAGAGCAACCCCTAATGAGCTCAGGGTACCTCGGCGATTACTGGCTTTTGTGGATGCGTTTTTCAAGCTCCCCTGTCTGAGCTATGTCAGTAATTAGAGATCCAATGAAGGATGGATGTGCAACTGGATTTCCCACATCCTTGGTGAGGTCTCAGCAATCAGGGTCTTGAAATAAACATTTGGTTGAAAAATTCCTCAGTACCCCAAACTGAATCTACTGATCTCCTGCGCTGCAGCAGAGGTCTGCAAGTAATTTGATCATGTACAAAGAAGTATTTCCAGTTTAAAGTTCTCGTTCAGTATTGCTGTGTTTTCCCTTATTTTTGGATTACTGTGATGCCACGTACTTGTCTCTTCTCCTGCGTTAATCTTTCTTTGTAAGGAAATGTCTTAAACTTCTGGTTTCCCTGCTCACCCTTAGATCCTATCAGTGAAAAGTCAAGATGAACAGCGTCTTACAGGATCTTCTTCTCTGTGCGCAATGGTCATGTCAGAGACACTTCATCAAAACCCAGTTAGTGTAACTGCAGTCATTGTCAGTTTGCTTCTACAAGTATCTTAGAAAGAAACGCACACTTCATAAGCAAAGTACGCCCACTGTATCGCTGCTTCGTGCCACCGTATCGCAGTACTTAAAAGCTTCAAATCTGCATCTCTCGAGGGCTATTGGGAAGGTAAAGAAACCAAAATCCTGGTCCATAGTGGAGATACGCACGGGTAAATAATATAGTTCCCCGGGCTTCTCTTGATTACTTAAAAAAAAAAAAGTGGCAGGGGCAGACACAATCTTTTTTTGTTTGTTTGCGCTACAGAGTTCATATTTATGTTTGTGAAAATCTTTATATGATCCACAATAGTGATTTTCTTTTCAAAATATCCTGAAGGCGCCCGTGGTTTATGGCGAGCAGCTGGAGGTCTGGGCGGTGGGTGTCAGTCAGCCCTTGGGAGGGTGCCTGGGGGGTGGGTTTCAGCCTGGTCGCTTCAAGACAGGGCAGCTTGCGGGACGCCGGCGGGGGCAGCCAGGGGGGTTAGTGTGTCTCACATGTCAATCACTGTGAATGTTAAAAAGTGTGTCATGTCCTTTCTGACTTTTTTTCCCCCTGTCATCCAACATACACCTCCCTTCTCTTCCTCTACGAAATAAGTGCATCACTTCGTTTTCCTCGTCTTTAGTTTTGTTTTAAATTTTTTCCCGGTTTCCTTGGCCTCTGAATTTCATTAATTCCGCCTGCCTCCTTTTCCCCTCTCGCTCACAGATGCTTATGGGGAGTTCACAAAACTGGACGTTCATCTGTGAAGCCTCGTAACAACTCTTTGTGTTTTTCATGGAAACGAGAATCTCTGTCGGCCGAAGCCCCGTCGCCGTGCTCCCTGACGCGGGGCTGTGGGGTGACAGTGACACATCTCTGGCCCGCGGTGCCGCTCGGGCAGCGCCGCAGCATCCCTCCCTGGGCTCAAAGCTCACAGCTCAGAGCCGTTCTCGGAGCTTTTCCTTTTCCCTTTTATCCCAGGCTTAATGGTTGAGTGGCGGGGAGTTCCCGTGTTTTTCCAAGCGAGCCCAGTGGGGCTTGTTTGGTGCAATCCGAGTCTCGCAGCCCCAGTAAATTATTCTGGTGCTTTTCCAGGGGCTGAAGTATGAGACCAATTTAAGGAAATAATGTAATGCACTGCAATAGTAAAGATACCATACATCTGCACGTGATGACAACTTAACTGCAGGTACTCAATGGGTCCCACAGGTTATTTTTATTATGTCTCTGAAAATGACCACAAGCTAGGAAAGTGACTTAATTCCTTTCACTGATAGGGCATTTTTGGAGGGTATGCTTTTCCTCTGCTGTGAGTTTTAAATAGGCTCTCCCTCCTCCTGCTGGCCCCCGTTCTTCATGAATGCCTGGAGACTATGGATTTAGAATGACATTCCAGGCTGATCTAGTAACAGGGTTTGGACGTGAGAGCTGCGTGCGTCGAGCCAAGCTAGAGTCCTCACTTGGCCAGAAATGCGTCGTTTCTGTCCGGGCAGTGCACCTGCACCTACCCACCGGAGCTGCCACCCAGGAACCCCTCCTGTGCTCCTGACATCCCCGCGTCAACGCGTCCTCTGTAACGACACGGGACCTGGCTGGCTCCCTCTGCGGCGCTGAGGTCTGCGGGATACTGATACCGCGCTTTCCAAGATGTTCAAAAGCTGGGATAAACATTTGGTAATGTGGATTTATGGCCGCCTGTGCGCAGGCAGATCGCACATGTTGTAACCACACTGAAAATACTTCCTGAAGAACAGCAGGAGAAAGGGTGGGAGAAGCACGGCCTAGCATTTAAGGTGGGGAAGGAAAGGTAATTCTTCTGTTCTTAATGCTCTTTGGAGCTAATGGTACCATTTAAAGCACTTACTACTGAGGTAACGAGAGGCGCTTTTTGGGGTTTTTTTTTGCAATGGAACATTCAAATTATTTCTCACATCGTATAATCCCACATATATAATCCTACAACATATAAACCCAACCTTTTCAGCCCAAAACTGATACAGAAGTCAGAATTTTCACAACATTTGACACTTTATGAAAAACCCACAGTTGATTAATCAGACCTGTCACATCTGCTACAGTAAACAAGGAAATGGAAAATGTGTTGATAATGGAAGCCCTGTTATTTGGTTAAATAATGCTGCACTGAACACCAAAGCCGGGATAGAGAACGGGAGTGCTAGTTCTGATGTGTAAACTCCTGTGTGGCTTCAGACCCACCTGTCTGAGAGGAGGAGACGCGGTCTGCGTGTGAGAGTGTGATAACTGGGTGTTGATAGGCTTCCTTCTGTAATTTTATGGTAATTTTCCACTATGTTCACGTTTCCACTGAAACATGCCTGCAAATACCGTCTGATGTATGTGTTTCTTGCAGAATTATAAGCTTACATAAAAACCTGAAGTGTAACACGAATTATGTACTTGAGAAATTCCGTCTTGAAGAAGTCGGGTGACAGGTTTTAAAGCGAATGTACTGGAGGCAGAAGTTGCGGTAGGGTATAGCTCTAGCTGGGTGCAGAGGAACCAGTAAGTTTTCCCAACTTTGGGTTGAGAATATCCCTTTTTCTTATTGTTGGACATGGCAATATTCTGTTCTATATACAACACGTATATCATATTTCCAGTGCTGTAAAACATTCAGCTACATTAAGCAGATGTGGAAAAACAATGATTACATCAGTTATAAATCATAATATTTGAGAATCTAGCTCAAAACATTAGGTAAGGGAATAACTTACCTATGTTTTTTAACTTAAAACTGCTAGAAAGTTATTAATCTGCTGTAAATCAGATTTTCCCATTGTTAAACCGTTGTGCTATTCCAGCATTTTGGGAAGCAATTAATCTTCATTTTTTTCTTGTGTATGCCCCACATAAAGTGTCTTCAAAGAGAGATGTTTCTTGAAAAATCTTTTTGTAATTGTTTTGCTAAGTTCTGGTCTCTATCTTTTGTCCATCGCCGTCTGTAACGTTGCTGTCTGTGCTGACAGGCGGACGTCACTCATCATTGTCGCATTTTTGCTTTTCCCCCTGTCATGTTAGATGACACTTACTTTCCCTCTTTCTGTGTTAGATGACAATTACTGTGATTTCTGGCAGTCTTACAACTGTTGTTCCGGGCCCGTTAGTTAAAATCAGAATAATCTTACGGTAGCTCTCAGGGAACTTTATGGATATGTTTTTCTCCAAAGTGCGTAAAAGACTTCGCCGTCTCTGTTTTTACGCTGTGAAACGCTACACATACGTAAGTGAGAGTTGTTCTTGCGTTGCTTCTAAATGAGAGACAACTTCTCAGGATTTGCCAATGATGATTCTGAATATCCTTTCACAAAGCAGCAGCAGCTTTGGTTCGAAAGGGAGTTTGGCCAGGGTTTTATTCATGTGTGATATGCAGATACGTAAAAGGCACATGAGGCTGCTCTCACTGGAGCTTTGTCCTGGACCTGACTGAGATCGAGGCTATTAAATTGTTTTTCTTTTCTTTCTCTTAGAATCATAGTCTTTTTCACACATCAAAGCATCGTGATCCTGGAGGATGCACAGGAGATGGGATCCACTCCCATTCTCTGGACACTGCAAAACCCACTCTGTTCTTTAGAGTATTTCTTAAAACATGTAAAAGCGATAAATGCGGGACCAAAGTTGAAAACAACAGGTTTATTATATTATCAAACTGATGAGGGCACTGAACCTGTTCCCAGGAAGCCATCCGCTACGCTGCAGGCGTTACAGGACATTTCTTTCTCCTTATTACTGTCCTAATGTTTTCCCTAATAACTGTTCTGAATTTTTTTTTTTTTTGGACTTGTCCAAACCATTGGCTTGATGCTCCTCACTTAAAATGCTTTCATTTGGAACTGGCACTAAAAACGATCTTTTGATCAATCGTGAAAATCATCTATGTTAGCGAAGAACTGGGATTGTTTTTTCTGTATTTTTTTCCATCTCTGACTTTTGGTCATTGCACTCGCATCTAAATTCCGTCAGATCTGTTTTCCTAACGGCACTGGTGTTTGGCGCTGCGCGGTGTCTCAGCAAGATGCCTTGGACCCAACTTGCCTTTGTCGTAGCACTAATGCAGTTCCCGGGTTTTGTTCCCCATACCCTCCCGTTCACTTGCTTTGGCTGTTTCTCTGAGTGTTTGTTACCATCTTACGCCAATGATTGCCAGTTTGTTTTTTAACAAACACTGTTAAACTTTTCTGTTTCAAGTAACTGTAAATGTCGCAGCAGTGTGTGAGAGACTATAGATACGGAAAGAACTTTTCATCATCTTTTGAAACCATGTCAGACCTTAATGAGGAGCACCACAGCCTTGGGAGACGATCTCCCCCTTCATTCCAGTGGGACTAAATCGGCAGCTTCAACAGGAGCCACGCTGCCGGTATCGGACTCGGCAGGTTTTAACGCAGATCACAAAATCTATTTGTTTGGTATTATTTATGATTATCCTCTTGTGTTGTGTCTTAGGGTGAATGTCTCGTGGAAAAGATGGGAATTCTCAAGGTTCCAAACTGATGCTCTGTCAGAAAGTTAGTGAAATCAAGCCGTGTAAAATTCTGACAGTCAGCAAAGTCACACAGCAAAGTCCAACAAAAACTGTAGGATTGGGGCATCTCAGCCATAGCGCCACTGTTCCTCTTTTTGCGTGGGATGTTTTAAGTTGTTTCACATTTTCAGTGTTGTTATACTTCCGATAATAGATATTTGTACATTTTAGTGGACGTACGTGCAGAAAGAGTAAATTGCACCCCTGCTGTGGTCTGCGAGTATTAAGCAGAAAAGGTTGATCCGTGTAAGCTAGAAAAACATTGCTTCTAAGTTGTAGCTTGCTGAGGAGGTTCTTGCAGTGTTTCTTGATCTATAGCATGCAGGAATATCCTCTTCACATCTGCATATTGAAGACAAACAGGGAGAGTGGGTTTTCTTAACTGTATTGGTGATTTGGTTTGTTCCATAGGTTTGTTCTTTATAGGGCTACAGATTGCGCAGCTTTATTAAGCATACACCTTCTGGATATCTGAAGATTCAAATCTTACAGAAAAGTGTAAAGTTCACATTGTCGGGTGTTTATCTAAACAGTCTTTTTTGGAGCTGCTGTAGTAGTACTACAGTACTACTGTACTACAGTACAGTAGGAGCTGTAGTAACTACAGCCCCAGTAGTCCTACGTATCGGTTTATCCTGTTTTGAACAGATTCTGTCATTCTGCATAAGGACACGTACTTTCTTTGTTTGCATCCTGTGATTCAAATAACCTCACACGGTTTGCAGCTCGTGTGAGGAGCAACTGCCATGGCCACTTTATCGGCGTCCTCCCTCCGTCGCATCAGATCCGTGATCTGTGTCCTCACCCGCAGGGCACAGTAAACGCTTCCAAACCGCTCGCCTGGTGCCCCTCCAACCACGTGAAGCTCTCCTTCAGCTTCTCTCTTTCCTACTTTTCCTACTGTCTACTCTTAATGTGCGCAGCCTCTTCTAGTTCATACGGACTCCTCCGGGAATGGTTTTTCTGACCCAAGCATGTGCGGAGCTTTCGGTGCGCTGTGTAGCACTGTTGTTTTCAATGTGTTTCATGGGGCCTCCATCCTTTTCATCCCTCCAGATTTCAAAGAAGTTCTGTTTATAGACTGTTTCTCATTTTAATGTGCAAGTAGATGACAGAGTTTGACTATCTAGTTCTACATGTGTGCATCTCATGTGCATAAGTTTTGCAGTCAGATTACAAGCTATGAATCTATTGTAGAGAAGAGATAAGGAATGCGAATACTCTGTATGCCATTTTGCTTCATTAATATCACAGCTCTGCCGCCTTGTTGGGAGCGAAATAGGAAAGTTGCCTGCCTGATGCCCTGTCGTCTCTTTGCTCCGCTGCTAAATGTACGTTTAAATTAGATATGTCGGTCTCTCATGCCGATAGTATGTTTGTGATTTGAAAGCATTAGAAAACACAATGTTTTCAATAGTTACGTTGATTTGAGCCATTCAGGCTATATTTTGCTGTGTGTCACAACAATAGCTGAAATGTGTAGTAATGGTTTATATCTGTTTTTTAGCAGCAAAGAGGATGGGCACTGCCTTTTCCTGTACCAAACATTCAACCATAAGAAACTAATGGATCTTACCAAGACCAGTGTTTGCAAAATGTGGCGCCTGAAGTTAAACCTACTGTTTTTTAAGTAACTAAGTTACTTTTAAATAGCTATTAGTAATTCTCCCCAAACTTAGCAGTCTCCAGGGTGCTCTGGTCCCACCAAAGCCGAGCAAAACACATCTTTTTCTTTACTAGTATTGGCAAGCTGTAAACGGCAAAGCCCATTTTCCAGCAATTTTTACTTCCTGGACCCAGAGTTTGTAACCCAGAGGTTTTCCGAGGATGTGTTTTATAACAGTCCTTCGGATCTAATCAGCTTAGGAGTGACTCTGGCAGAGTCCTTTTTCCTCAAGACAGGGTAGTCCTTTCCTGAAAAGCTGGGATTTTTGTCACTTGAAGGGAAGTTAAGTTGCTCAAGATAGAAACTCCTGATGTGTTCTCATCTCTCCTGTTCCCGTCTATTTAAAAGCTTGAGGTCACGGTGATGCAGGTGAAACCCTGAGCGTATTGCAGAAAAGCGGGGGAGGCAGGAGGGGGAGCTGTAAAGCAATATTTTGAAATTGTGCCTAAATATTTCATATTTGTCTTCTAAATGTTTGTATAGTTGGCAAAGTTTGGAGGATACGCAACATCTTGCAGAAAACAGCCGGGTAGGCCAGTGCCCCGCCTCCACGGTGCCTGGGGTAGCACCAGACGAAGATGGGAGGGGAACGGAGCTCTTCTCCGGGGATGAGATTTTCCATGTGCCATTTCCCAGTTGCGGTGGGAAGGATGCATCTGCATGTCCCCACGTGGTTTGGAAATTGCAGCCTTGCTCGTTCAGCAGACTGGTTGCTCTGAGGATTCCTTCAGTGCACAAGCCATTACGTTTTCAAAGGATTTGCATTAGCGAGGTCTGGGAAGGAGGAAAGAACCTTTTCCAAGCCTTGAAGGTTGGCTGTCTCCCCTGGATTTTTTCCTCACACCACTGAAGTAAAATACTAGGAAAAAGAAGTGTTCTTTTTTTCATAAAAGTATTACTTTTCATCAGTTCGACTGATAATTAGAAGTTTTAGCACATGGTTTTATAGATGAATTCTTTCTGGACTCAGCTCTTTGCCTAAGGAGATTACAGCTGGAAAGGAAGACGACCTTGAAAGAAACCACAGGAAGACAGAGAGGTACACGCATACCTTAAGCATGCTTTGAATGCATGCCTTCAGAAAAATCCATCATTTCATCTCAGATGCTTAATCAAACTTTGATCAGGAGGTTAATTTATGCACGGATGTTCACCCGGCTTCCTTCAGAAGGGAAGACGTTGGAGAAGCTGGCCCAGCTCCACAAGTGCGCATATCCAAATCAATATGCAGCAACACTTGGACATTTCCTTTACTATCTCGCCTACCTGTCTACATGCCATTTAGTTCCTCCAGGTCTTCCTGCTCATCGTGTCTTCTTACGACTCTGACCCAACAAAGCGCCTCAGCATTGCTGTCAGCGCGACTTCGGTACGCGTCTGAAGGTCATGTTTTTAAAAGTGTTAAAGGTGTAGGCAGGTGCCCAGGGGGGTTTTGAAAAACCCGTGGAAGCTCCCTGCCACACACCCCGCCTGCTGGGAGAAACCATCAGGGTTTGGAAACGGGTCTTGGCACTTACCTGCGTCTTTGGCACCTGAAGCAGTTAGTTGAGTGATAGCACAGGGCTGCTCCTGTTCATCGTGCTCTGGCTTTTCGTTAATGGAAGGGGAAAGCTAGTAACTGAACCTGTGTGACAACCAGACAAATGCTCTACCGTGATGCCTTTCTTCATTTCTAGGTCAGCCTTTGCTGGAAATTCCCCTCAGATAATCAGGCAATGAATCTTTCCCTAAGATTTGATTCTTTTCTGAGGAGGAATCAGTGATCTCTCCTCGCGTCTCGATGCTGATTGTTGCATCCTCCTTTGTCTGCCGCGGTGAGGAGCTGGTTTTGGTGAATCCATAGTGAATGCACTTGAGGTCCCCTGTTCTCCAGAGATGGGTGTTGAGAACCTGAGCTGGCCACACCACTGGTGTGGAACAGGGACAGTGAGACCTGGTTTTGTAAATGGCACTTGCTTTGTTTGGTTGGTTTTGTTTTGTTTTAGCAGCCAAGGCCTGGCTAGGAGGGAAACTTTTATGACTGAGATTTTTATTTTTATCAGGTCATTTTTTTGGCTCCCGTCTAAAGGCTCTTTGATAAGTTAAAAAAGGAATTACTTGATTAGCTGACTACTGTTGCAATCGCCGTGTTCTGGTATGCAAAAGAACAGGGACTCTGGTTTTGTACGTTGATCTATCAGCTATATGCAGCTTCCAGCAGGCTTTCAGTGATTATTAATTGCATAATATGTATAAGGTATTCATCCTGTTGTTCCTTCAATGATTACATGCCTCTCTTTTATCTTCTTTGTTGTAGTTTCAAGATAAAACTTTTTTTTTCATTGGCCATAAATCCTAATGTGTTGGGTGGTTTTATTCTTGAAAGATGGAGAGAACTAATAAGATAATACATTCTGAGTGATTACTGCACAAATTCTGGAGCCTCACAGTAGTTTCATAATTTCTTGGGATCGAGCCTATAGCCCCCAGGACTTTAATTTATTTTCCTTTTATTGCTTTTATTTCTTCTCTTTTTCTTATTAATCTTAGCCTTCATCCTGAAATGCAAAAGGTGCACCCAGACGGAGTTCAAACGGTGCTGGGAGTACTGAGCAGATTACACAAAAACCACCTTGGCCACGAGAAACGTGTCGGAATGCTCCAGCACTGAGGGAGACTGCTAACACCCGATGAAAGAAAAAGCAGACGGACCTGCAAGTTGGAGCTCTTGGGCCAGGGTGGACGTCAGGAGGGACGTCCCCAGGCTGGGTCTGGCTGGGACGATGCTGCCGCCCTCAGCCCCTTCCCTGGGCCTGTCCGGCGTCTGGAGGTAGAATGTCAATATACGCAGCAACAGTTATCACAGAAAGTTCTGCCAGACTGTGAGGAAACTGCACCGTTTCCCAATTGTGAAACCACGGGTCATCCCAGACAGGCAGTAACAGTGTTTCTCCCTGTTCATGTTCTGCAGAAGGATTTTGTGCATTATCTTAAGTATTTTTGAAAAACAGGTAGCGATTCTGTTGTTTAATTTCCCATTTGTAGTTTTCAGTCCAAACTCAAGAAAGGAAAGGAAATCTTTTGCTGTCGAAGGTACATTCAGTCGATCATGTGCTCTGTCGTATCAGCAATGATACGTTATCCTGGAAGCAAAGGTAGTGTCCTTTCTTTCCCTGCTGATTTCTGAACCGTTTCTTTGCATTTGTTAAGGTCCCATCGAGAACTGTTCTGCCCGGAGGTAAGGAGAGTTTGGGAGGAAGGGAGAATTCTAAACTTTGGAAATGCAAAGGGAAACTTAATGTAGCAGTTAAGAGTTTGGTGACTTTAATGACTTCCTCCTGAGGGAGAAAACTTGAGGCACACACCTAGGTTATGGAGACTGTAATACGTGGCTCGATTGAAGTCCTTTGGCTTTGATGGATGGTGAAGTGCGATGGCTTGTGGCGTAAGAGGATGATGAGACATGAGAGCGGGCAGTCGGTAAGAGAGCACAGAGATGCACAGGGTGATCATCTGGGTCCCGTTCCTGCGCATAGAATACCCACGTCGGGTGTGCAGGTGGGTAGTGTAACACGCGCTCATTGTGTTAGGCATATTTAAGATCATCTTTGATTCATAATAATTCATGACCAGAAGAAAACAACTGTGATGAGTAAGGTCTGTGTAGCAAATCGTTCAACAGCTCTGTGTGTGTGTGTGTGTGAAACAGAGGAGGAAAACCTAACTGCTTTAGTCGCTGGTAGACAGACCAACAAGGTGAACTTCACAGCAGCTGTTAACGGGCACGGGCAGGAGAGGTGTGCACTTGGCAGTAGCTGAGAACATAGATTGAACCATGTTTTCCAATATGAAAATGACTATTTTATAGGAAGGTTAGAGGTTCTTGCTATTCTGTCAAGAAAAAGGCCGAAAAAAAAAAATCACAGGATGATAGCATCTTTTGGCTGTGGGAATTCCAACTGTCTTGTGTAGCAGAATTGCTTTCCAAGTCCTGTTTATGTTGCTGCTGTTCTGACCGAGAAATATGCCAGTCCATGACAAACTCAAGCTTCAGACGTCCAGCATCCGTGAGGCACTTCGAGCCTGCATCACAGGACTGAGATCTGTGTTACGCTCTTGTCCGGTCTAGGTGCACGTTTCCCAGGCAGCGTGGGTTCATAGTTCAGTGGAGCTCGTTGCAGCGTGCCTTGCGTTTACCTTCACCTTCCTTCAGTGCATTGCCCTTCGTGGTATGCCCACACGCTCATGAGAGCGGACTTAGAGGCTTGCTGAGCTGGCTTGCAGTTTCACATCAGGTCAATGGAAGCTGCAGGTGCTTGTTGTTTTTGCATATCGCACTCCTTTTTCCTCCTCGAGGTGGGGAAAAGGGGCAATCTCAGGGGCAGATCCCAGGCGGGAGGTGGAGCAGCCGTGTGGCTTGGGGGTTATCGGGAGGAGAGGGTAAGATCAAAGGCTTACAGCGCCGAGAGGAGCTCTGCAAGCCTTTTGATCTCAGAGTTGCTCCAGCACTCCAACGATGTCGTTTAACACTGACGATGTTAAACGAAAGCCCCACTGGACGCTTCCCCGCAGTCACTGTGCGTAGTGTTGATCGTCGGGCTTCATGGCAGGGTCTCCTGAGCAGAGGGCTTGGCTCTCTGCGCACCCTCACAGCGCTGCTTTTGTGGTGTCGGGTCGGGATCTCGGCCCTCCCATGGAGCGTTGAGTTCGTCACCCTGTGGAATCGCTTGTGAACAGGAATCGGCATGGATGTGCTCCTTTCAGAGGGCTTCTTGCTGAGTGAAGGAAGGGAAAAGGAAAAAAATTATTTGTTTTTAAAGCCATAGAAAAAGGGGGGAGTCAACATCTCAGGGAGTTATTTTCAAGCTCTTGCTGCTCATAAGCTTCATTGCCGTGGAGTAGCTGTAGCCACAATGACTAGCAGCGATATGTTAGTTCTTGTCCTTTGCTTGTTGAACGTGCTGGGCAGGCATCAGCCCTCCTGCAGCCAGTGCAGCTCTGCCGCTCTTCTCAGCCTGAATTTCAGAGTTTCTGCTGTTGCCTGGGAGAGATGCGAAGGATGGGCTGCATTGGGGAGCTGCAGGGAGAAGGTGCTGGCGCTGGCTGCAGAGCATGACATGGGACATGCCCGGGTTTGGGCAAGAGGGAGCAGCTCCAGTTTTCCACGCCCCTAGGAAACCAGGGGTGAATGGGTTCTGTGGGCCAGACGCTCATTTCCACCAATTCTGTACAAGAGTTCATTGGGGCTACTCCTGATTTACAACCAGTTTGCAAGATCTGTGCGCGTACCTGAATCCCACAGGGCTTTAATTTGGTAGCGACAATATAGCACGGGTAAGGAGGAAAAAAATCACCAAAATAGCTGTTGTGCACTGTAGCTGTGGGCAAATCAAACTGCCAAGGTTTTCCGAAGTACTGTAATATATCTCACGCTACCCTGGCCATCATTTGATAAATACAATTATTTCAGTCAAAGCTGCTTCAAGATGAAAAAAGGAAAGCAAAACTCAGCATCTTTAAATTTCTTAGGTGGAAAAAGTAGCTTGTTCATGTTTAACAGAGGCCTGTGACATGCGTCTTATTATGAAATAGCGGTTGGCGTGGAGTCAGGCATATGTGCTGTATTACGTGGTGTCGTGTCCCACCGAGGCACTGACCTCGTTTGCACCAGAAAGCTGTGGAAGGACCAGCGGGCCAAATCCCGTCCCAGTATGTTGGTACTTTGTCATATTTGGCAAGCGCTTGCAGAATGCCAGTTTCCCCCCATTAGAGCGATTACCAGCACACTCCTACCGGAGGACAGAAAGAACGAGAACGCCGGGTTAAAGGAGCTGCAGCTTCTTTTTATTCCCGGTTCCAGCCTCCTTTGTTGTCCTGCATCCCTCTGTCTCCCTTGTCCGCACCCTTCTGCTGCTGCCCGACTGAAGCAAGCTGGTCTGTAAATTACCGGGAGGGGGTCTGAAGCCAGATAGTTTGCATCGCAAATTCATAGAACCACAAACTGAAAAAAGCTGTTGAGCCATCATTGTTTATAATTAGTTTTTGACTGAAGTCCCAGTCTGCTATAGGGAATGGTTTTATCTTTGTGTATGCGTGGGCGGGAAGAGAAAAGTAGAGAACTGAATCAAGGAACCAATCCTTATCCTGAGGGGAAGAAAGAATAGGGTAGTATAATCTAACCCCATGGGATCAAAGGTGGGGCCAACACAGACATAAACACCTTTACACTATGTTCTGTCTCCCTGATTTTGCTGATTTAAATAGTAAATAGTAAGTTGGGACAACAAAGCCCTTACCCTGCAGATGCGCACCTTGGGTATGTTTGGTCAGATGGCCATTGGCAACCCTCAGTGTGCTCGGTGTCTGAGGCGCGCTCGGTCTGCCATGGCATCCCAGCCCCTGGAACACGCCGTCTAAGTAGTTCTTCCATCACAGCTCATTTCCCACTGCAGAATAAGGGAAAAAGGGGGGAGGATCACACACTGAGGCATCAAAATCCCAAGGATTTGCCTCTAGGAAACGGGTTGTCCTGCTCCCTGACTGTCAGCAGCCACAGGGCTCCAACCACAGCACCCCGTCTCCCGGGGCTGGCAGCTGGGACTCTTGGCTGCTCTGCCATCAGTCCATATATCCTAGGGAAAAATCTCCAACCTTCTTTGTGCCCCGGCTCCCCCAGCCACTGGTGAGCTGTAATAAAGCCCGCCTTACATCTCACAAGAATGTCAAGTGGTTTAATGCATGTTTACAGAAGGACCGGGAGATTTTGGGATGAAAGACATTCTATAAGCACCATGTGGTTTGATGTCCTGCCATCTTGGTACCCGAAGGATAACTTCAAGGATACAAACACCTGTATTCAGACTCCCATGTTCTGGGAGGGCATCTGCCAGCCTGCAGAATGAAAATCTGCTCAGACCAGAATTAGCAGATGAATGAAAAAGAAACCCGCCTCACATATTTTAGTCCGTATTCCCAAATGTGGTGTGGTACTCGTTATATACCACAGTACCAACAAGTCATGGTCTTAAAAAAAAAAAAAAAAAAAAAAAAAAAAAACAACAACAACAAAAAACCAAAACCAACCAAAACCCAAGATGCATTCTTCCTGCAGCTGGACTATGCGCACTGCCAAGTCTCCTGTACTCCACATATGTAAGTGCCATGCTGAAAAATGTTACCTTTCTTCCAGAACACATGGTAATCAGACAAAATAATAATAGAGAAAATGTACACTGAAAGTTTTTTCTTTGGCGTTGGATCACGTTCATCTGATAGCATGTTTTCATCTCACGATAATTTAAATACTTAAAGCCACATGGAATTCTGCTAACAAAAATGAGTTGGATTAGATTGGGATTATAGCAATTCCTAAATAGCACTTAGTGCTCAAGTTTAGTTTAGTACTTATTCTAGAGGAAGAGACACAGATAAGATGGGGTTCCCTAGGTCCCGATTTCCAGACCCCTGGTCTTGTAGCGTCCTGGTGGCAGAAAGCATGGATGAGAGCGAGCAAGTTTCCCCTTAACAGTCACGGGCAGGGGAGAGGCTGCTCCGGAGAAGCCTTCTGCAGCCCTTTGCTCCTCTGCTCGAACTCCTGCCTTTTTAGAAGTAATTCCTGATAGCATAGATTACTTTTTCCTCCCAGGAACGCTGTCCTGTAGCTGCAGCAGCCCTCCTCATCCTTCCTGCTGAAGGTGCGTGTGAGGCTTACTTGAATGTCTGTTGATGGCATCTCTTGATGTCGTCAGTTTTCAGTGAAGAACATGAATAAAGGTGTGCAGGGGAAATTTCCTTCCGTGTCCAGACATCCAGGCTTCCTGAAAGCCGCCGCTATCTTGCTGTCTGCTGGTCTTTCTTGTAGAGAAGGTGGGAATGCCAAGCAGCGCGGGGCTCTCTCATGGGAAAGGCAGCTGGGGAGACGCACAGGGCACTGGCCATTCTCATAGCCCTCAGGACAGGGTTTTGTTGCTGGACTTGGGGTGTATGTCTCACATTTAAGCACGTGATGGGATCCGATTTGTCACGGAGCGAAAGAGTCCATAAATGAAGTGTTTGCGCTAGACATCGATTTCCCAGTGGAAAGGCTCTGAGCTCTGCTCTTGTCTTCACTGGTTTAAATGGGGAAGGTATGGCAGGAGTGGGGCTGAAAACTTGGCAAAATGCAGGAAGTTATTATCTGATGGCTAATTGACTATTTCCGCCTTCAGATGTTTAATTTATTTTTAATGTATGTGGGGAAGTCTTTGCAGAGAGACATACAGCCTCCCTCCCTTCCCACCCCCCAAGATAATGCAGAGCAATTCCTTCCTAATCTGGTAGTTGTTTTCCAGCAGAAACAATCTCTGTGCAATTGGACTTGTTAACCGAGTTGTGTCCTGGGAGACAGGGAGATGTTGTATGGTTGAAATAAGGTAATTGAGTGGATAGTTAAAAGAATCTGTGTATTTCATTTGTATATAAATTTATGCACATTCTTATTCCTAGATTTAAACTGTGAATGAAAAAATCTTCAGTTTACCACTTAATGTGAGTACTCAGGAGCATTAACTAATTCTATAGATGACAAATTAGCATATCAAAGCAAAGCAGTTATTACTAAGGTGAATGAGTTGTGCCCACCCAGCTTTCACTCGTTTTCTGCAGGCATCTAAGCGTCGGGCTGCGTAGGGATCCAGAGGGCAGCGTCTGCTGGCGTTAATTCCCTTGCTCAAGGACATAACTTTGTGCTGACCACAGCGTTTCACGTTGTCTGCCTGTAGCCAAGGCTGTCGACTTCACTGGCAAATCACCTGCTGATTTTAGTGATGCTGGGATGGATTCTGTAAGGGCATTGTAAATTCATCGCCACATCATTATTGCTCCATTCCTACCAGAGGTGTTCAGGATGTAAAAAGTTTTAGTATACGCAGCAGCGAGGCTTATTGCTTTGCGCTCTTTCCAAGTGAGGAAGAAATCAAGGTGCTGTAAAAAACAGAACCGACTCTCTAGTTGGACTAGAGTATTCTTGCAGAAGGCAGGAAAACTAAAAGGTATTTTGTACATTTCTTGAATCCTCCTTACACACAGAATGATTTCCTGACTTCCTCCCATCTCCTCCATCCTTTGCAAAAAGACACGCTCATCTGGTCAGCAGCACAAATGCAATGTGCCGCTTCAGTGATGAAATGAGCATCCCAGCGAGGCTCACGTAGCAGCACCATCGCGTTGTGCAGTTCGTAGGTACATCTGAGCCAAGAAGGTTTCTAAACAAATACTAAGCCTGAGCGTGCAAATGACAGCCTGGTCGTTGGCTGGGTGGCACGTACAAAGACCAGAAGGGCTGAGCTCAGGTGATAAGACATTTGAGAAGTCAAAAAACCAAAAGTGTGAGAAGTCTCGGGGAATTCCACCACGTCTGACCTGGGAGAAAGACAGATAAACTGCTGGAACTCTCCCGTGCCCATTTTGTATTTGACACAGCCGTACGATTCCTTTTGAGTTCTGATTAGTGCCGGAGATTGTGGAAACGAGCGAGCACCATCAGCCCGATGGAAGGGTTTGCTCAGCATTAACCCCAGGCTGACACCTGCAGCTCTGGGGAGCTGGGATTTTCCATGGGGAGCTGGAGTTCAGCCCCTCCTGCCGTGTCTGGCCCACAAGGAGACTTCCAAAAACTCCTTACTACCAGAATTATATTAAAAACAAGAGAAAGGAAAACAGTAAGGCGGAGAGAGAGTTCCAGTGCGATCCCAAGGGGAAACGGTCGGTTCCCACATCTGGTTTGCAGATCGGTGGTGGTCCGGGAAGCACTTTCAGGTGGTCTCCAGAGCTGTTTCCGTCACAGTAGTGGTTCTCAAGCACAACCACTTCCCCCTGGCTACAACCTGGGCTCCGAGTCCTTCCGTAACGCCGGTCCTGAGTGGATGAGGAGGCAGCTCGGGGCCTCCATTCCGGTTTGCCAGGGATCGGATATGTAGGGCCATATCTGGGCAAATTTTCTAATATTTAGTAGATTTCTGCTCCTCAGTGAATCTATCTGGCTTTCAGAGGGGCTGTTGCGGAATGGGGAACTACTCAGCATGAATAAGGAGGTCAGAATCTGCCCTTTAAGCTCGAAGAATTACATGCATTAAAAGTACAGCATTTCTGTTTCACATTTTCACAGCTTTTACAACTGGGATAGAAATGTCAGCACTTCACATTCCAGCCCAAATTACCAAGTGATCGCAGAAAATGCCTGTGGACTGCTCTTCAAGAACAAAAGTGATAGGAAAATAATAAACGTGGATCCCAAGGTAAATGTCTGTCTCCGTCTCCCCCCCTCCTCCCCCCGCCAATATTCTAAATTGCCTTTATGCAATGGAGTTTGCTAAACTGTTGAGTCTGATTGCAAACAGTGTCTTTATCAATAGACACGTAATATTTCAGGCTTACTCGGACACGCTATTCCCCTTGTTAACACAGCTGCTCTGGTCCCTGTCAGGATAAACTTAACCTACCTTGTTTATGACCGAGCCTGGCTTGGCCTTTCCCTCGTGACGACAAAAACCAGAAGTTGAACTGACTGATAAAACTGAAAGGTTTCCCAGGCAGGGTTTCTCTGACACCCCGTGTAGGGAAGAATTCTTAAAATGTCGGTGATGCATCCTGGGGCTGGTGGTCCTTCCTCTTAGAAATCAAATCTCTGTTATGAAACAGGCCTGCAGGTGGATAAAAATGAATAAATGTTGGGTAAAAATAAATAAATAGTAGGCTACTTTGAAACAAAAGCTGCAATTAGCAGGAACTGTAATATCCCAAACCCTGGCAGAGCCTGCTGAGCACCAGCAAATGCAGACAGCGGGATCAGACCCTGCATCTGACAAGTGGGCTGTCTTGTGCCCCAGCACTTCTGCAGTGGTGCACTGACACTGGCAGAATTCCTTTCCCAACCACACACAATTCTTGTTCGTCCGCTTTAATATAGAAGTTTTGACAAGTCCTGAGGAAAGCGGCCCCATTTAGGTCATTTAGTTCTTGTAGCAGATTGAGATTGTCACTGGCATAAGGGTCAAACTTGGGCTTTGAACCCCGTCCCTCACAAGAGAGGAATTTGACACTAGATAGATCTTCTTGTGGAGAGCTGTGTTTCTTTAGCGCAGTAAATGGTTCAGAAGGATTTGCAATTGAATGGAAGAAAGGAAAACACTTGTGCTTCATTAGTGCTATAAACTGGATGAACGTTGTGGACTCTGTATCTCGTATATATGATATTAGCACAAACGTATGCTCCGCTTTCCCCTAAAAATGGCTCTGATCCTATTGTTGCTGATGTTGATTGCTCTCTACCGATTATTTACGTAGCAGTTGGATCCAAACAAAGCAAATGCTCGAATCGTACCCGGATGTTCCATTTTCAGCCATAGTTGAAAGCTGATTAAATTGCCGTGGGTAATTTGTCTTTCATGTTGAGAGCTGAATGGCTTATAACATTATAGACAGCTTCGCTCTGGAGGAAACCAACTGTGTTCCTCTGGTGCCAACCACACTTTTTTAAACTTTATAACTGAAGTCCTTGGACTACAGATTGGATGTGACAAACACACCCAGGCTTTGGTTACTCTCAAAACCAACGTGAACTAAGCTGGGCAATAATTTGCTTGGGTTTCTACAGAACTGATCTAGGATGAGGGTTTCTTTGATGTGCTTCCCATGAAAGATGGTGGCGTATGAATAGTAACAGTACAAAATATCAAATTACATGCATTTCAAAATAAGTGCATTGGTTTGTTAGAACTTCAAAAATGCATACCTAAAAATGTGTTTGGTTGCATGGAAAGTGGGCCACCAATCCAATTTCCTGCAGCTGCAGAACATCTGTAACGAATAACGAGCTCTTCAGTGTCTACGTGAGAGATGCTCGCGTGCCAAGAGCCACGATAAGAAGCATTTGTGCGTGTACGTTGTGCGTCCCTGCAGGTTGCAGGGCACCGGCCTCTGAGTGCCCATGGATCCGTCCGGCTTTGGCATCTCTGTAACGCTCGCTGATGGAGAACAAGCTTTTTTGAGAAGTGCTTGCAATGGGCCAGACTGAAATCAGCACAAGTTGTCTCTTGGGGGTTCAGCTTGAACACCAGCTGCCTGGTCTTCGCAAGCGGGCCTTCTCTTTGATCACTCGATGGTCCACTCCTTCCTAGTTGTATTTAGCTAGAAGAACTCCATCCCTGTCTTTGCATCTGCTAAAAGCACTGTAGGAGAAACAAACCGCCCGGCGCCAGGACGTTAATCCTCACTGAGAAATCCCCACCCTCAGAGCTAGTTTTATTTATCAAACTTTATGTTCCGAGGGAAGAAGAAGATAATTCATTAAACTAAAAACCATGTCTTTTCGCTCTTCTGAGTATCTGTAACATTCTGTGTTTCAGGCCTACCCAGGAGACAACACCACGCGGACGCCTGTCGAAACAGATCTCTATCTCCACGTTGTTATCTATGACCACATCGTCAGAAGAGGGACCTAAGGTCTGTCTGTGTGGCTCTTCTCCCAGTGATTTGTTCAGCTATTTTAAAGTCATCTGGAAGAAAAATAAACAGTTGAAAGATCTTTACCCTTGCGTTCAGGGCCAGGAAGGGGGATTTTTATACTGGTTTAGAGTTGTTTTGCGCCTCGTTACTTGAGGGAAGTAAAGCAGAAGGAAGACCCCATACTGGCTGTAGAGTTCGTGTATCTGGGCCCCTTGTTGGTCCTTTGTGAAGTCCATGGGGTATGGGAAGACAGAAGGTTTGGACCCAGGTTTTCCCACTACTCCTAAGGTAACAGGGCGGCTGGGACAGAGGTGCTGCAGTCTTTCCTGGAGTAAGGAAACGAGACTACTGTCCCGTAGTTCCCCAGCAACGGGATGTTTTAAGTTCTTCCTGGGAGACTCTTTTTCAGGTAGGCTTGGACCTCTCCTGAGCAGCTGACACCATCTAATACGGACCAAGCCACTCATAAAGTCGCGGGGAGAAGTTGTACCAAATGGATGGGTAAATGTAAAGAAATTTGCAGCATTTTGATGGCATTTCTGTTCCTCAGAGGCTACTTTTTATCCATTCCTGCTCTTGCTGCTGTTCCAGGAGCAACTTGCCAGAAGTTCAGGCAGCAGCGTGATGGCCCACGGGACACTCTTCCATCCCCAGGGCACCTGGGGAAGTTGCCCGTATTTACATGACCCAGCTGGTATAACGACCAACGTCGGTTCTGCTTACTGGAGAACTGGGAAACGGCACAAAGGTAAGCAGCAGAAAGAACTAGCAGGAAACAAAAGCAATAATTACAGGGAAAAGAAAAAGGATGCAGAGGTGAAGGCAGCGGAAACTAAAGCAAAAAGTGGCTGGATAAAATTCTCTGGGCCTTATTCTTTAAGAGACTGGATGATGTCAATGATCTTTTCTGGCCTCGGTGCTGTGAATTTATGAAAAGGACAAGTGAGGCAACTCAGGCAAGAAAAAAGATGGTAGCAGCGCTACTAGGCTTACCATAGGGTGAGGTTTATCTGCTAGCCTCGTCACGAGCGTGTTCCCTTTGGAAAAGGCTGAGAGCCTTGGTCTTAGCAATTGGCGCGTTAAAGATCCCTTTACTGCAAGGAGAAGGAGCGTTCCAACAATTACAAAGTGAAAGTTGGTACTTCAAAGCTGCAATAATTTGGGAGAGACTTAGAAGCCTTGTTTTCTTTCCCATAAAACTTTCAATGTTATGAAGTTCTGCCATTTCCAAAATATAATAAAATCTTTTACTGTAACATCTTGCTTTTATATAGAGCGCTTCATCCCATAGCACCCTGAAATTTCTGCAGCGAACTGGAGGTTCGTTTGCTCGTCCCTGATCTGCAGCCAGGTTGAGGAGGAGCACCTGGCGCATGGCGAGGCTGGGGGAGGTTTTGGGCCTCCTCTCCTTCCTCCCCGAGCCTCCGTGGCCGCCTCCGTGGCCAGACCGGCAGAGCCCCCTGCTGTAGACCCAGCAGATGTGGACTGTCAGGAGATCCTGCCTGCTGCCCGCCCTTCCCAGCGAAGCGGGTAGAAATTCCGAGCTAGAAGCCTGCTCGAACAAACAGGCGAAGGCAAACGATGCCTCTTCCCAGGGCAAGTAACGGTAAGAACAAAAGCCCAGGACTGCGGTAACTCTTTGATTTTGCAACAGGACGTGTGTTGCAAAGTACATCTCCGGTGGGAAGACCTCGCGCTGTTAGGGCAGGCTCCTCCTGACCTTGGTGCTTCTAGGTGTTGCCCTCTTTTAGCTCTACCAGACATAAAGATTGCCATCGTTGCTTGCATCTCACCTCAAAGCTAGGCTTTTGTCATTGACTCAGCTTTGCTTCACTGCCCCTGTGTCTTCAGGCAGCCCAAGGGAACGGCTAGATATTGGCTTACAAATATTTTTGTAGCATTAAAGCAAAATTACCTTTAGAGTGCAGCTCAGCATTTAGGATGTATTTTCTTCAAGAAAAAAAATCAAAACTCCTGAGCCATTTTGAAAACGTTAGGTTGGGCTTCTCTAGAGCACTGTAGAGGTTGAAATCCTCATTATGAAGGCTGGTGGAAGGGACAATTGGTGGAAAGGGTATGAATTGTATTTTTCATTCCTCTCGACAAATGAATTGTCATTTTTCTTTCTCAATCTAATCGGATTTTAAAGTAACGTTAAAAAACCCAAGTTGGAAAGTGGTCCCAGGAGCTTGAAGAACATTATCTTAGAAGGGTAATAAATAACATGAAGTAGAACTTAGTAGAATTACATTTTCAACTTTAGAAGTTACTTCCACAAATTCATCCTCCTTTGTTTTCATCTTATTAATGAATGCTCTTAATTTGAAAGAAGAGCAGGAAGTCTAGGAGAATTCTGTGGAAAATGGGAGGAAATTTGGATCTAATTGGGCTTTACGTGTTTTCAGGTCAGCGAGCGCACCAATGCACCGTATGTCTCTAAAAATAGGTAGCTAAAAGGCTTTAAAGGTGTAGGAAGCCTCATCTTTTGCAGCTGGTGCTGACCTCCTATGGAACTGTCATTTCATGCTATTTCTGGCTTGGGCGATAAACCTCATTTGTGACAAAAAGTAAACTGTGATGTCTCCAATGAGAGAAAGGTATTCATGGAGTAATTCACAGAATTACTGGCTGCTCAGCGAACACATTTGATTCTTTCCCACCCATCCTTGCCTATGAGCTCCTCTCCCGGTGTTCTGTCTCCTCTGACGTTCAAAACCCAGGACCCTACAGCGTTACCGTAAGTGAAAGCTCCCGAATTGCGTGTCGTAGTCCTTTGTGAATCCTAACGGGAAGGAACTGCAGCCTCTGCTGTAAGTGCAAATCTGTCCCGAAACCCTTCTGTGGTCCGGCTTGCATTTTTTAAAGGAAAGGTTAATTTTTTTTAGACGAACGGGATAGTGCCTAAAAGCAGCTAAGTGTTGTTACACTCCATTTCCCTAAAATGTCAGGGGTGGTTTTTCCAACATCTTATCACTGTTGAGCCCTGGGCAGGCACACAGTAAAGTGGCCATGCAGAACACGTGGTAATCAGGAGAGGAGCTTCCCAAGGACTCATAACCACATCAAAGCTTCCCATATGGGTTGTTGCGCTCTGCGACTCTATAGCAGAAACAAATGCAAACTGTCCAGCCTGAAATTGTCGCCTGCTATAAACCTAAGGTGAATGGAAATGTCTCCATTATGTTCTGGTATTGTCGCTGATCTTGATATTACTGGCTGCGGGTACAGAGTTTGCCTGCTGCCGTAAGATAATTGGTTTTGGGCATCCATGGGAAAGTGCATCCTTGCAAAGGATCCCCACAACTCTAGATTTTATACCAGGGTGGGGGGAGAGGGGTGAGTGTGCAGCATTTTCCAAGCATGTCTAAACTGCGTGCATGAGTTACGGGCTACAGATTGTATTAGCCTGTGTGTGTTTTTGGATTCTTTTACGTTTCTTTACCTCCCCTGCCAAAATGGTAGTTTTGTTCTTTTTATGTGGAGTCTGGGTCTTTGGTCTTGCAACAACCTTCGGAAGTGTTGTTGTTGTTGATGTTGTTGTTGTTGTGGATAATAGAGTGAAGCTGAAAAGTAGCACGAGGTTGGTGGTGAGCAGCTCCATCCTGAGCCACAAGCAGAATCACAGGAAGAGCTCTTATTTAGTACAAAATACAATGCCTTGAAAAGGAAAGTCATTTTACACCAGAATCTGAAGTACTTTGCTCTTTACCTGTTACAGCCGGAGGCTTTGACATAGTTAGAAACTCATGTTAATGTGAAATGAAATTCCGGTGGGCTCAGTTGTGATTTTACGGAGAGGCATCAGCAGCTTCGCGTTCTCTGACCAAAAGTGGTTTTGTGTAGGCCAGCTGTCTGAGGAACCCAAGCAGTGGCAGTAATTAAATCCCACTTTTGAATCTGGTAGCTGTAGAGTAAGGTATGGGCTCAGAAGACACGGCAGCGCTTCATGAGCTACGGGTTTGTGATTCCAGCAGTGGCCTTGCCAATCGAGCTGCGTCTTCAAAGCTGAAAGGAGGAAAAGGGAGATGGCAGCACCCCCTCAGTAGCTGACCCCTGTCTCCTATAAACAACAAGAAGATCTGCAAGTAGCATCCAACTTGGTCATTATTCAATGATTCTGTTAAATATTCTCCTTTTGGCCATCAGTGAAAGAAAGGTTCTAGGGGAAAATCCTCCGTTAACTCCAACTCCCCACATACAGAAAAGAAATCAGATGAAAAATGAATAAACCCTTTGGGCGATTCCGTGCAAGGCAGGCAGGGACAAGCAGTGCAGGCCAAGCCACTGTTCCCACTGCAAAGAAAACAAAAACACAGGTGCTGAATGTGCCGAAGCCATGCAGATTAGCCCTGCGTGCAGTACACGCTCTTTACAAGCAGAAAAAACATCGCTCTTGTTATTTGGCTATTGTTCGCTTGAGGCATGTTTTATTTCAGCTCAACTCCAAGCGGAGCTGTTACAGATCCCACAGCAGAAGTTCTCTGTGATGAGAGAAAGATGTGATCTCCGGGACCTGGAGAGGGAATTCTGCTGGGAAGGCACCTCCAGCGGGAAGGATGATGCGGCCACCTGAGCAAACACCCAGTCCGGCCAGCGTAAAAAGCAAGTGTAATGGATATACGTAATGGCTGTACACAGCAGCGGTCTGGTACAGGTTTCTCACCTAGCGAAAGGCTGTTTTCCGTACACATCTGTAGGACCAAGAGCAGGGAGGTTCAAAGAGCGAGGGCTGCTTCGTTCCCCAAGCTGTTGCAGTTGGCGAAGTGCGATTCCACGCAGGGCTGGCCGACGTGCTGTTTGGTGTTCTGTGCTGGTTGTGAACTTCACAGTGTTGTACATGGGAATGTGTGTATGGAAGAGATGTAGGGGATGTGGCATTGGATAAGTGAGTGGTTCAGAGCTGACGGCGGAGGATTCTGATGATGGGGTCACCAGACCGAACCCCGTGAGAAGAGACAAGGTTTCTCTCGAGCGATGGGTTCTGGGGGGAGGGACGCGCCTTAGCCAGGGATTATGGGTCTAGTAAGGGTGGGGGTGATTCGGTGGGGCTGGAGACGTGCTGCCAGGAGCAGAGTTGGTATCAGTGACCCAAAAACCTGGTGGCAGGAGCCCTGCCAGAGCAGAACACAGGGAAGCCCATCCAAGAGAGGCGAAGAGATGTGGCAGAGGCTGGAGGGGCCAGGGAGGTGCGGGGGGGTTCACCCTGTGATGGCAGGGAGAGCTGGACATAGGAGCTGCAGCAGCGGACATTGCTTTTGTAAGTAAATTTCGGGAAGTCTGAAAGCCAGGCAAGTAGTAAGCGCAAGCGTGGGATTGGCCTTCACATGCTGAACAGATTTTGCTAATATCACTTTGTTATGCAAATATGTAATTATTTCATTTCCCCCAGAAGGAGTATTTGTGGTTTCCTCTTCCCCAGGATTTCCGAATGCTTGTGTGGAGGGAACAAATAGCTGTGAAGTTACCAGGTATGTGCAGTACATGGCGAGCTCTGAAAAAGTGGAAACCTGCAAGTTTTTGGTGGAGGTTTTAAACAGCACTTTGGAATCAAGGGGCTGCTGGAGGGTGGTGAGGCTGGCCCTGACAATGGCACGGGAGTTGCTCATCATTTAAATAAACTTAATTAAGATTGAAGCCTGCTGTGTGCCCGGGGCTAAGGAATAAAAAGGCTAGGTTGCCTCGCAAACTGGAGGCTCTGTGGTGGATTGGGATGGAGTGGGATCTGCGGACCCGGCTGGAGCTGCGCTGGCTGTGGCGCGGGAGGAGGATGTTTGTGGATAACCCGTCCCCACCGACACGGGCGAGAACTAATGAGAAGCATCCACTGACCCTCTCGTTCTATAGTACCGTGGCGCAACAAGTAGAGGTGGGTGCTCAGCTTGCAAAGTCCAGCCCTGGCCAATTATAAGGCAAGTAACTTCTGTGTTACTAAAGAGGAGAAAGACAGTCAGGCTGTCTTATGCATAGCCAGAACTTCAGATAGTTTCCATTCGATTTTGCCTCAAATATCTGCCTGCAAGTGCATCTGTACACACACACGTGCACGTGCTTGCACCAGCTGGAGTTTGGTGCTTACTTCTGGAGCAGCATTATTTTACCTCTGCATTTTTCCTATTTCTTAATAGAAGAGGGGAGCCAGGAAGAAAAAAAAAAAAAATACAAATTATCTATAGCAGTCCAAATAGTTAGCTCTGCAGATGGAAATCTAGAGTGACTGAACTGGATAGGATGGAGTCACTCCATAATCACACCAGTGTGTACACAGAATTTGTCCCACGTGGTGGTGGTTATTCTTTTTGTCCGTCTGCCTGTTTTGTAGCTTTGCATGCCCCTGCAGCTGTTTTGTGTAGAGACCTGCCCTCCAGACTGACTCAGACTTGATTTGTACATTTGTACCAAAATGATTTGTATGCTGTGCAGAAAGGCAGGTGAGTTTATATGGATATTCCAAAGAAGTGATTTAGGAAGTTGGACGGTGTTTTGAGATGTGGAGTGTGTCAGTATATCATACTGAAATGTTTGCCTTGTTTTTATAAACACAGGAAAGGTAGGTAAGCTTTTATTCCACGCTTGCTTTGATGGTTATGCCATTGAGCCGCTGTGTTTGGCAAACCACGACAGAAACAAGAGGGAGGCAGAAAAATAAGAAATTAACACCACATTTAGTCATCTCCATTAAAAATGCAAAATACGTAGAGTGTTTCGGCACCAAGTTCAGACTAGATCTCCTCCCGCACAAATCATTCTTACTGCTGTTGCATCAACATTAGGGCTCAACACATTCTTTAACCCTTCTTAGCCCTCTAAATGACTGGTTTTGCCTTTATCAATAGAAGACTCAAAAAGCTGGTCAGGGTGCACATCAGCTGTCACCAGATGGGCCCACGTTGTGGGAAAAGTTCAGGTGTTCCATTACCTTGAGTTTCTCTTCGGGCGTAATTGGGATCAGCTCTGCTAACAGCTGAAAAGCTGAGATGTTAAATTTCAAAAATCTTATTAACAATTTTTGCACTTCCTAGGTCAAAAGCTTACATGAGGAGAATGATTACAGCTTAAATCAGTGTAGTGACACTAGTTTGATTAGCGAAGGATTATCTCCTTAAGAGTCTCAGAAAAAAACCCCAAATTTATCACAAAAAGCAATCAGGTGGGTCAGATGCGATTTGCACTTGGCAAATCCATGCTGACTGTTCACAGTCACTTTCTTCTCCCTCGCATGCCCAGAAATGTGTCCCGAGGGGACATGGTACGTGATTTCCCGGCGGCTGAAGCGAGACCGTCTGGCACTCGGCTGTCGGTACATCTCCTCTTCGCTGCGGAGGAGAGTTTTTTCCTCCTGTGCCCCCTTGTCTCTCCTATGCAGGGACACGGTTCAGCTCTTAGGGAGCTGCTTTGCACCGATGGGCGAGGGGGATTAGTTTCTGATACTCGGTGATCTGTTGCATAGACTGAGGTCATATTGGGTGAAACTGAGTCTGAATTTCCCATTATTCTGGGAAGAGATTCCGATTTGACCTTTTCATTTGGCCCTTTTGGTAGAAAAGATTAAAATGTCAGTGCAGCACCGTGGCCATCCTGTTTCTCCCTTCTTTCCAAAACAAAGCTAGCGGAGCCTCTTTCAAGGAGCTCACCGTTTGCTTTTTGAAAGGTAGATGTTTAACTTGTTCCTTTTTTAACCAACAGCTAAACTAAGCATATGAAATTGCTGCCTCAGTTAAAATTAGTTCTGTCACGGAATGAAGCTCAGTAGTAGAATGTTTCAGTCAATGCTGGCCTCGTTGTATGATTAAGTATATTGGCCCTGTGAAACTTGGCCAATCAGCGCAACCAGGCTAAAGCACCCATCTGCTTCACTTGGAGCAGAACTCAGGCCACAAAGTGTTTTAAGAAAAACTGCAGAACTACATTTCCATTCTGGAAGTAGCGCCAGTGTCAAAATATCTACTGGAAACCAAACCACGGGTTCTTTCCATAGCCCTCATTGCTGTTCGTAAAATGTTAAAGAAGCTGAGCTGAAAAGATGCCCGTGGAGAATTTCAGATGGGGACATAGTCAGAATCCAAACTAACCAACCACAATTTATTTCGACCGAAATATTTCATTTAAAGGAAACCATTTTCTCACTTTGCCAGATCCTCTTGCCTACCTCTCAGTGTTTTGACACATCCGTATCTTAGCAATAAACATTGATAGGTAGAAAGAAAACAAGCCGTGGCTGACAGGATAGCAGAGCTGCTTCTGCCAACTCGTCAAAGGCCATTACGCATGCAAACCAGTAGCGATGAATGTTCATCAGCTGATGAAAGAATGTATTCTTCCCACAATTCATCAAATTCACATAGTTCTTTCAGATGCAGAGACTGCTGTTTGTGTGCCAAGATGTGTATTTTCAACAGTGGGCGCTAATCTGGAGAGCTTTTTTTTCCCCGTTTTCACCGGGCAACCCCTGAAGAGGAAGGCTACAGAATGATTTTGGGGCTCACGGTCTGACTCAGGAGCGCTGTTACAGCCTTTGAAGCCGAAAGTCACAGGGGTGCAGCTCCGAGAGCGTCTTTGCACAGACAGCAAACTGACTGACTAAAAGCCTACCGTTGAGTGGGGTGAAAAGCTCTTGAGATCCTCCTCCCTGCATTGATGAGAAGGGCGTCGTGGACACCCAGCTAGAAAACGTGCACCTAAAGCTAAGTGTCTTAATCTCCACAAAGATTAATAACAGCGAGTGCTTGTGGTGGTGCCATGTTACAATTAGAGAAGTACCTGAAACACCGTCCACTGACTCCCTGCTCTTCTGCTGTCATTGTCCAGAGGAGCTTTGGGAAAAAACTTTTCTGTGCTTTAGTAGTGCCTCGACTCACACTGAAAACTGGTACTTCCGTCTGTATTTGCTGTGTGCTGGCTGTGTGAACCCAGAGCTGCAATGCAAGCTTGTAGCCAGGAGTGTTTTCTGCAGAGTGCTGAGCACACGTTTAGTGTGTGCTTCAAAAACAAGATGGGTAGAAAATCCCCCTCGTGGATTTTGAGCTGCTTCGTTTCAATGAAGCACAGCTTTTCCCTTCCAAAACCTGGTTCATTTGCTAGATGGAGACCGGTAGACTGCACGTTTCACAGTGGTTAGGGTTAGGGTTGAAGTAGGGTCCTTTCAGCGCAGCATCTGTGTCCAAGCTTGCGTCTGTAGCACGCTTACTGGGCGTGCGTTGTCCCACCAGAACCAGTAACGCTGTCTCAGCCAGCGACGCTGGGACAGTTCCCAGTTCTGAGGCAGCCGTTCCAGCAAAATGACCGTGACAGCTGGGATGAGCTGGTTTCCTGTTGGTCAGCCGCAGCAGAAAGCTTACAGAAAAGAGGGGTCATGAAGATTAAACCATCCCAAAAAGAGAGATAGTCGTTTCAATTCCCGGTAAGCTCTGGTTTTGCGTAGTACGTTGCTGAAGTGCCGCATGGTAAGCCTGGTATTTATTATTAGTAGAATTATGGAGTAATTTTAGCATGCATGAGGGAGCGGGATGGAATGCAAGCTTGGAGTCTGCTCGTACTGATAGGAGCGTTAAACCATCCTGCTGGGTTTCATGGAGACAAACACAAGGGAGTACCTCATCCCCTGCGCAGACAGTCACTAGAGACCAGAACAAGGGCAGATTTTCGGTGTTCTCTGTGCCTCCTCGCCCCATGAGAGCAGCGTAAAGAGGTGGGGGATGACCCGCAGGGAGGGGAGCTCCTGCCCAGTTCGGTGGGTACCTACAGGAGCTTCCCTGCTGCTTGCATCCTGCTTGGGGATGGATGTGGGAAGCGGTGAAGCTTCTAGCCCCCTTCCCTCCTCCCAGAGCCCCCCAACAAGGTGTAGCCCTGACTCGGGGCCTGTCTTGCCGCAAGGCAGGAGCGGTCCATCACTGAAGGGATGCTAAGCAAAGCAAGGTCATGTGTATTTGGGTATCCCCACCCAGAAAAGTGCAGCGATAACGAGTCGTTGAGCTGTCACTCATTAATGGAGGATTTAGAGAAAGATTAACTAGAAGTCAGTGTCTCATTCTTAACGTTCTGGATCTATTCTAACTGGTTCTGGGTCCTTTTCCCTCTCTTTCCGGCTGAGACTGGTCCGGGCAGCAGAGTAACGCACCCATGTTTGGCAATACTGGTTGCACGATCCTTTCACCTGAGGCGCTCGGTCGAACTGCGCTGGGGGAGCATCTCCTTTTCCTGCTACATCTCTGTCCCCCTCCACTTGGGAATTGCTCCTTTCCACTTCCCGTCCTGTCCCATAAATGCTGTATTGAAACACATTATTATAGGGTTGTAGAAGCAGCTGGAATCCGGCCATTATCTAAATAACCCACTGGATTTGATCTTTCGTATTCTTTTACCAAAGCCAAAAGGCAGAGTTTGCCTCCTGGCTGGAAGCAGCGCAGCTGTGAGAGCGAAGAGGCGGGTGCAGCAACACTCACTCACGCTTGCAGTTAGAAAGATTCTGTCAGAACCGTTGTTTTGAGGGTGAGCCGGGGGGGTGCCTCTGCGCTATTTATAATGGAAGCCCCATGCCCCTCTCTCTAGGCTGGGAAGGCGGCTTCGCCATTGCAGGTGCCACCAGTACAGTTACACCTGCGGCTTCAGTGGGGCTCGCTCTTCTCTTGGGAATCAGCGGGACCCTTCTGACACCTGTGGGGTTACACCGTAAGCTCTCTTGGACACGGTCAAAGTTTTGTTCTCTGAACAAATGCTGAACTTGCGAGCGATTTGCAGCACTTGCATGGAAGAAAGGGAAAAGAAAGAATAGAGAAGTGCAAAAGCACTGTTATCTCTGGTCAGGTCTGAGAGTTTGCCGGACGTTATTTACTAATGAGGAGTAACTCCTTACATGCACTGGTTTGGTTTGGTTTGGTTTGTGCAGTCACAGTGCTCTGGCATTTAAAAATCTCACGTCCAGTTTGAGCTAGGGATATTTTTAACTTTGGGAGGCACAGAACTGTGCGTAATGAGCGTCCCACCATATCACAGGGACAGTCCATAAAGCGAAGGGTATTTTAAACCCACGTGTTCTTCAGTGCTCTGAAAAACCTGCAGCGGCTGTCTAAAAAGGGGGGTTCAGAGAAGGCACCTAATGCCCTGAGAATTCACTTTTTCCTTTCTGCCTCATGCCAAGCGTCCTCTTTCTCTCTCCTCACTGGCTACAATAGACTGCACAGGACTAACTTTCTATTTTAGACACTTAACTTAAACAACCGCAGTCAAGTGGTGGGGCAAGGCTCTGGGAGCCAAAATCTGAAGTAATTTTGCATAAACGGGGCTTTCTGCTACACTTAAAAGACTTTTAAATAAAAGGTCAGCAAGAGGGTGCTTGAGCTTCCATGGTGAACTTAAGTCAGTTCTTGCCTCATCCTCCTTTGCTTGAGTGTGGCGTTAGATACGTGCTGTCTCTGAGTATTTTATTACTTGTTTTACTGGTTGTTCTTGATGTACAGGGGTCCAATCTCAAGAGTCAGGCCACAGTTTGGAAGATGTGTTGTGTATGTAAAACATCACACTCTCACGGCCGATTATTTGACGCTGTACGTTTAAAAAAGGATTCAGTTATGCTTGTTTTATTTAAAGAGTTGTGGTGTGGCATTGTTTTTTAAATCGCATCTCTCACCAGTAGAAAATAACATGACTGAAGTTGAAATAGCTATTCTGGTATTTCAGTTGCCTAAAGAGTCTTCTTTAGGATTGACAGCTCTGCCATGGTTGTAAGCCAGAGATGGCTGCTTGTGCTGAGTTTTTTAGCTCTCGGTTTGAATATTTTTGTTTTCTTCCTGCAGAGTTCTGCATTGGTTTTATTATTTGTGCCCAAAAGCTTCATAAAGCCTTAATGTTTTCATTATGTTTGTCCACTTGTACAGTTTTTATATTGCAGTAACGTGTCTTAAAGAAGTGAAAAGTATAGTTCGTCTTACTATTAGCGTTAATATTGAAATTGTGTGTTTGTACATACATGGATAATATTTTTAGATGCATTTGGCAAATCCGATACCCAAAACTGTTTGAAAATGAGACACTGCCAGGGGTTGCATTTGAGCACTCAAATATAGAAGCATATAAAAATCATTACTCTGCTTTTGAAAATCCTCTCTTTCCTTCCTGCCGGTAGCCACTTGCTGTTTGTTGTTACGGACGGGCCCTTAATGCCATAATATCTGTAACTGATCCCAAATTCAGTGGCATCTGAAAGGCGAGTTCACCCTCCAATACATGATGTATTTTAGTGTTCTATTTAGTGCTTGGTAATGGTGCACTTTGTGTAGCCCCTTGAAAGTGTGAATGTCCCATGCTGGAAGCCATGTGCGCTCGGCTCCATATACCAATGCGTGAGCCAATTCTCGTGTTTCCCTCCTTCAGGTTAGAGACAAAGTCACTCCTGTGAGCCGGCATACTTACAAACCATGAAAATGCAAGGAGGCTTCTCTCCCACCTCCCGTGTTTCTCCCCCAGATGTATGAGGTAAGACATGTTTTCCATTACAAAGCCTATTTCGGAGGGGACAGTGTTAGGTGTCCGATGGGTGATGCCTGGTGCTGTGGCGCTGGCGAGGGGGGTGAGGCAGTTCTGTCCTTTGGCGGTGAAGAGCAGCAAAGGCAGGAGACTTGTGGAACGCTGTCAGCGGAGCAGGGAACACCTTGCCGTGCCGGCTGTAGCGGAGTCCCGGAGCGCGGGATTTCCCTGCCTGCCCCCAGGCAGCTCACGGCAGGGGTTATGATGTGCCTGAAGGGGCTTGTCCTCCTTCACCGGGGCAGGGTGGGTGTCCCGTCCCCTCGGCTCGGGCTGCTGGGGACAGGGTGGCAGGAGGGAGCAGGGTGCCGCCGAGGCGGGCTGGAGCCCCGCACAGCCCGTGAGCGTCCCCCCACCTGCCGGCCGTGCGCTGTGCCCCGAGCGCAGCCGAGCCTTGGGATTGCCCGGGGGGGAGGGCTGAGCGCGGTTTGACTCGTGATTTTTGTTTTATTGCAATCACGTTACTTTACTGCCTCGGGACGAGGCTGGGTGAGGGTGGGAAGGGGAACATCCCCCAGCCCCGCTCCCCGCCTGCCCTCGGGGACGCCGTCAGCGCCGGTGATTGCATTTCCAGAGCCATGTCTCCCTCTGCCTCCGTGCGTGTGTTGTGTGTGTGTGTCTGTGCGAGTGTGTTCGCTTCCCTTTGGGTGGTGGTTTCCCCTCGCTTTGCCTCCTGCTCGCAGCCGGGGCCGGGCGGGGGGGCGGCGCGATCGGCTGCGGGGACCAGCCCGGGCGCCGGGATCGCGCTCGCACTCACACACCCACACGGCACACACCGACACACACGGTACACACCGGCACACGCACCGACACACACCGACACACGCACCACACACCCACACACGGCACAGCCCCGCACGGACTCCCCGGGAGCCGCGTCCGGCCGCGGCGGGGGCAGCGCCTCCGCCTCCCGCCGAAGCACAACCTGCACCGGGGGAACCGACACCCGGCGCCGGCACGGACGGGCGCTTCCCTCCGCGCCGCTTGTTCTCCTTTTTTATTTCTTCCTTTTTTCCCCCGAAAGAGGAGTCCCCGCCAGCGGGTGTTAGCGCAGCCCCACCCGCCGCCGGGGCTCCGTCCGCCAGAGGCGAACCCCGCCGGGACCCGGGGCCCGCCGCCCGGGGCAGGGGGGCTCCGGCGCGGTCGGAGGGTCGGTATGGCGGCGGCCCGCTGGCTGCTGTGCCTGTGCCTGGGCTGGGGCTGCCTGTGCCCGGCGCCGGGGGACGTGCCGGCGGCGGGGCTGCGGCGGCGGGCGGCCCCGGGCGGGGCGGGGGGCGGCCGGGCCGGGCCGGCGGCAGGTGCCCCCGGGCTGCGGCGGGCGGCGGCGGGCGACACGGTGTCGGAGCACATGCTGCGGCTCTACGACCAGTACAGCGGCGGCACGGCGGCGGCGCGGCCCCGGGAGCCGCCGGGGCAGCTCCGCCGGGGCAACACGGTGCGAGGCCTCCGCCCGCTGCCGGCAGGTGAGCGCGGGACCGGCCCCGGGGCGGCGGGGAGGGGGGGCCGCGGGCCCGCGGAGCCCGGCCACCCGTGCTTCGGTGGCGCTGCGCGGACAAATTGGTTCGGATCGGCAAAAATGAAGGTTCGTGCCCTCGAGAAGGGCACCAGCAGCGCCGGTCCGGCCGCCAGTGCTCGGGTGCCCGGGGAACCGGCGTAGGGGAGAAGATGAGAAAAGGGTTAGGAAAGCAACGCTTCCTGCAGCATGTTTTAGGATATAATGTTTACATTGTCTCCTGTATTTTAATTACTGGTTCAACTCTGTATGCAGCGTCTCTGCCGTATGGTATCTGAGCACCATATGAAGGAAGTGGAGTAATTAACGCATCCTCTCCGGAGTCTGCTTTTATCGGTGCTTTGCATGTGTAGCTTCTGTTGAAACCAAGGGCGGATTTGCATGCGATAGAGCAATAATGTGGTTTGGCGATCATTTGGAGACGTTGGTGACAGTACTGGCAATTAGGGGCAGTGGCAAATTACTTTAGTTGAAGCATAATTTGTGCATGGTAAACGCTGCATCTCAGCATCTTTGGCGGTGGCACTTAGACCTCTCCATGATTACAGGCTGGCATGCACAGGTAGATTTATGAAAATGTGAAGTCATTTTTCGTAAGGGTGTGTGTGCGTGGGGGGTGTATTTGACATGTCAGCCTCCCGAAAGAGTGGTGTCCCAGCAGAAAGGGAAGATGGCACTGTCTTGGCACCGCATCACCTGACGCCACTGTTCTGCTTTTTGTGCATCTCACCTCTGCAAGGGCTAAATGGAAATGCCAGAACCCAAATGTGACCCCCGCCAGGATGTGCTTCCCAAATCCACTGCATCCCAAAAACTTGCGGTTTGCGTGACAGCTGTCACGCCGTACAGAGCAGCCCGATGTGCCCGTCTCTTACTTCTCATTGCACGAGTGGGTTGACCCAGTGCCTTTTCCCAGACAAGCGTCTGTCAGTCAAACTGAGTGTTGTCTGGCGGTTTCAGTGACCAGCATCGATTCCTTCCTCTCCCGGAAAACTGTGAGCTGCGTGCCAGACTTTCCTTAGGGTTCTTTGCGAGTCATTACTTCAGATTCTTCAAAGACAAGGATGTCTATTGTAGGATATCTCTGCACAGAGATCAAATACCGTGTATAATTGAATGGCTTTGGTGTCTTAGTATTCATCCTGCAAACGCTCTCCATCGTATGTTACTCTAAGTATTTCTGTCCACAAGACGGGTGTTAGAGGATAGAGGCATAATTACCCTGGGTTTGGAGGATGGAGAGCTGGGACTCCCCAGTCGGCGCTCCTACAGAGTAATTCTCTTCTCTTTCTAACATGACTGTTTTTTGCGATACCGAGTCTAACATACATTGCTTTGTTCTGAAATAAGCAGTTGCCTCGATGAAAGAGGGAAAGGTATAATAAAAAAAATAAAAAAGGGGGGTATAATCCCCGCAGAGTGATTTTTGCGCCTTTAAGCGTATGTGATTAAATATATTTATTGTTCTGAACCTAGAAGGCCTTTGGTTGAAATCCCATCTCTGTGGTCTTTCTGATTATATTTATACTCTCACTTGACATTGGGTGGCAGCAGTCCTATAAACACACTATTCACTAATCCCTTTCCTCCTTCTCCAGTACTTTCACAGTTCAAGTGCCAAAGCAATAAATTGGAAGTGATTATAAGTTTTTTGACACTTTTATAAGTATTTATGCAAAATATTTAACCAGTTAGCTGTTGTCTTTCTCTCGCCGTAGGCAGCAGCAGCTCATTTTGAATGGTTATTGACGGCAGAACGGTGCATTTCCAGAAAACCCTTAGATCAAAAGTTCCTTTGGGCAGTGGGGGGAGTGAAAAGGCTTTTTCTGGTTTCTGATTTTTTCCTTGCGCCCGCTGCCTGGCCAGCCCTGCGGTGGACACGGCACATGCACAGCGTTTCCCTTCCGAGGCAGTTTGTTTCCAGATCCTCTGCGCTGACTCTTGCGCTCCTCGGCTGCAGATTTCAGTCTACCACAGGCTTCTCCTCGTCCTTAATGTGGCTGCCCCAGTTAAATTAATTAACTATGTTGCTGTTACTTCTTCAGCGCATTTTACCATCCCCGCTGCCAGCCCCTTCAGAAGAGAGCTCTCTGTCTGCGGTGAGCAGAACCTGCTCGAGAATGCCCATTTCTCCCGCATCTACAGCAAGAGGCCTGGAAGGAAGTCGTTTGTGATTTAGTTAGCAGTTTAACCATATGTTTTGCAATTTAATTGTATATTTTCAGGGGAGAAACTGTTTCTTTCCTGAAACACACTCTCAAATGTGGCTGTGAAACCTTTCTGTCCTCGCTTTTCCCCTGGAGAGCTTCTGTCTATTCTGCAGCACACGGGAAGGACCTTTCCCAGATCTCCCAGGCAGACCACCAGACAAACCTGAGACCCTGTGCGATAGAGCGATGTGTGATGAGACCAAGAACTGGCAGGATTTGTTGAAACACGTCCCTGTTTGTAGTCCAAGGAAAGTGGTGTTGCACTGGGTAGCTGCGCTCTTGCAATGGACAGACAACAAGAAAGAACTAAGACACGGTTAATCAAAGGAAGCGTCCTAACAACTGTTAGATGCAAGTTTCTCTTTCCGTGGCTCAGTCCTCTGAGGGGACAGGGCGAGAGCTTCAGCCCTGTCTGGGAACCTCTGAGGTTTCCATCCTCTGCTGCCCTGAAATCTCTCGCAGGCTGGATTTCACAGCTAGGCTGGGTTATTCCTGGGTCGTTGTTTGAGCTGGGGGGTTGATCTTTGATTTGGATGAATGTTCATGTGATCTTCTGCTCAGGAAAATTTGTTTTCCATTAATCCTGCTAAATGATCTCAAAACATAATTGTTCAGTTTGAGTCACTCGAAAAAGGAACCTTTGATGCCCGTGACAAAGCTGAAAGAAACCCCAGGCCCCAAATCCATCACAGGTCAAGTAAGGATGTCTATCGTTCATAGTATAGCTGGTTACATTCCAGCACTTATTTACTTAACTGCTCTAATTATTTCTATGTATTGCAGTCAAAGGACCTTCAGCTGGTGATTCCTGTGGCAGCCGTGTCATTGTGAGGTGTGCCTGGGCTGACACCAGCAGCCCTTGTCCTGCTTTGGCCAGGCCTCACAGCGAGCTCTGCTCCAGTAAAAATCCTAAGACAGAGCCTTTCCCGGTTCTCAGCCTGCAGGTACACAGCAGCGAGCGGTTTTCCATCCCTTGTGCCTATGAAAAGACAGCTGGGAAGAAGGTGAGGCGATAAGTGAGTTAGAGCTGAACGCTGACAGTCCTGGCAAGCGTACTCTTAACTACGGCCGAGTCCGTGCATCGTTTTCTGCGTGCCACTGTTCTTTCCTGCTGCCAGTTAGCGAAACCGCTGGATGACCAGACCTCCGGCTGATATAAATCTGCCTACCTTGAGCGCTTCCCGCAGAGGTGTGCTGATGTGCAGCTTCTGAGGCTCGGGATCTGGAGGAAAGATACAGCGCGGGATAAATAAAAGAGAGCACAAAGATAAAAGCCTCAAACGCAAGACTTTCAGTTCGCTCTTGAAAGCACTTTTAATCATAGCATCGCTAAAGGAGCATGTCTAGCAAATGAGTCATTTAAAAAACTCGACTTTAATTGGAGGGTCCCTCTAATGATGTTATAGTAAAGCTATACAGTCAGAAATTACTTTAAACTCTTTTTTATTGACTGAATTTCAAGTAATTTTAGGTATTACACCTGCCCCTAGGGCAATTCTTGTGGTTTAAGAACTATGTTCTCCTCCTTTTCAGAACGCCTTTCTTTGCTTTGTTGTGGTGCGAAATGCCCACGCAAACAGGGGAAACCAAGTACTGCGCGGGGAAACCAGCGAGTCGCCGGCCGCCATCAGCCTGTAAAAACCAGTACCGGCCCAATTCTAGCTTCTTTGAGCTCTCGTAACGTTACGGGTCTTCTGTAACGAGAGCTTTAAAAGCGTTCAGGCAGGAGACGGTGAGATGGTGGGGTTTTTTGGTTGGTGGAGGGTTTTTTTTTGGTTTGTTTTTTTTTTTCTGTACCCCATACATAAAATGCATGCAGCAGCATTCTGCTGGTTTTTAGGCAGAAGGAACTTGAAAACCGGTAAGCTACGATTTGGGCAGGCTGGGCGCAAATCTGCAAACCTTCTCTGAGGCAAACGGGCAGGATCTGTAGGTCTGGCCTCTCAGAACCAGAGCCAGAATTTGATTTTTTTGGCTGCTGTCGCCACCCGTCTGGCTGTGCTGTCGCGCACGTGGGTGTCCTGTGCTCACGGTCCCCGGTCGGTCGCGGTTTCTAGAGAATGTCACCTTGCATCTGAAGGGTTCTGGCCTCAAGGGGACAAACTGCGCACAATTTGGTTTTCATACAGCTGACCTGCTGCCACCAGCTGAATTAATTGTGACCATGAGAAGGAGCAGAGTCAGCTTTTCATGTTCCCCTCTCCAAATTTGTGTGCTTTATTCATGCAACCTCCTTGCTTGGTTAGCTTATGCTAGCTTCCAGTTCGATACTGTGTTTAGTTTTCAGACCCACTGTGGTCTTTCTGCTTAAAATATATAGGAGAGAGATCATTTGCCCGCTGTGCAGCACATTCATGGTGTGCAATGTGCATATTTGTGGTTTTCATATCATAAAGTCCACATGTAAGTTAGATCCTGAGCGTGCACCATCGCTGCTTCTTGAAGTTCTTTATTTAAGCAGCTGATAGCTTTAGTCAGAGGGGTGGACTTTTTACTTTTTTTATATCGAGTTACTAACTGCTGTGACCTTATCTGCTTTGCTAAAAAAAATACTATAAATACGGTTTGGCACCAAAGTCTTATGCTCCTTAAAAAGAGAGAACTGGATCCTATGTTTTCCTTTTGCAAAATACTCAGATCGGTAAGGGGGAAGTGGCAATCGAGTAAGGGCAAAGGTGGGAGAAAATAAGGAATCTGGCTTCCCAATTTGTGTTCCTGGTCTGGAGCTTGTTCCCGTTTCCAGCTCCGAGTGAACTTTTGTAGCTGGGCTGTGAACCCTTGAAAACACAGTTTTACAACGGAAACACTGATACATTCTTAACTGTGCACTGGCACAGGGGCACCCCTTTAATATCTCATTTAAATGATGGCTAATGATGACTATATAACTAAATAGTCCTCGTTATTGCATCCTTTTTCACCCGTGGGATAGATTTGGCAGTCCATAAAAATGTCAGTGCATCCTCTATAAAGGTAAACACGCCACATGTTCGCGGCCTCGTTCCAGCTTATTGATGGCTGGAAATGTCCCTTGTAACATGAATATGTTCACGCCGGTGATGTCAGTCTCCACAGATGTCTTAAAACACGTTTTTAATGCCAGCAGCAGGCAGTCCCCGCGGCCGTGGGTTGTTGCAGGGAGGTGAGGACGCCGTACCTCTGAAGACCGAGCGGTACGAGTGCTGCGGCTGTAGCGCCAGGGGCCGGGTTTCTGCTGTGAGCACCTCTGACAGCCCGCACGGTGGGCGACGGCGCACCCGACGTGGCATCTGGGTGACAGCCACCGGTGTGATCGAGGAGGGCTGTTCTGCTTTAGGCCCGGAGAGAGGGTCCCTGCCCTCTCCCCTGTCCCGGAGATTCCCGTCGTCTGTGTCGGAGGTGGGGAGGGGGCTGGCCCCGTACAAGCTTTGCCGTGGAGCCACTGGGATCTGGCTTTCATTCAAGCAGGGGGAGAGCGCGCAGGTGAATAATGACTTGCATATGGGCTGAGGAGGCCAATAACTCTGTAGCGTATCCGTTTAACTGCATGCGCCTTCCAAATTATGTTCTACATCAATACAAACAGTGAGGTGTTCTCCTTGCCTAGTACCTTTCTGCCCAGCTCGTGGCTGCCGCTCCGAACCTCTGCACGGTAGAAGTGAGCAACACTAACAGTGATGCTGTGCCTTACCTATTGCAATTCAAAAGAGCTCTGTCACGTAGAGCTTGGTCTCGAAAATTCCTCATCAGTCTGGCAGCAGCATACGGTGATCCCTTGAAGGGGAGCAGAGATTGCAGTTAAAATCTGGTGCCCTAGCAGTATCCGGAAGGTAGCAGTGTATTCCTTGCGTATAGCTCGGTTGTACGTATTTTTCCTTTGCTCGTTTCCTCTTAAATCTTCTCCTCCTTGACATGCTCTGTTGCTGAGAAGGCTTCTGTGCTTCCTATTTTGTGCTGCAAAAGAACAAAGCTGAATTTGCAGAACTCGCTTTAAGTAAGGAAGAACTTAAAAGGCTTATCTCAAGTAGTGGCGCTCGGATAGGAATCTGCTGCTCACAGAGTTGGGAAGTGTCAACTGGCACCAAGAAAGCTGCTGCAAAGCTGCTGTTCTCACTGGATTTTTTTTGACATTGAAAACATAAGAAAAAAGGTCTTGTGATGCCATGATCTTCTAGGGTAGAGGTTTCTGGGCCTGTGTTTTTCACCTGCAAAGCTGACTTTATCCTTCTAGACCAACAGAGGGCTTGGTCACAAGGAGATCTTGTTGCCTCTGAGACCTTAAAGGTCTTGTTGTGGAGGGCAGACTGGCCAGAGGCCTTAGCGGGGCTGGGTCTGCCCCTTCCCACTGCCTGCTGAGCGATTGTTGGTGGGCTTCACCCTGCGGTTTGGCCCTCTCCTCCCCTCCATGTAACATGGAGCATCCTAGGAAATACCATTTACGGGTCATCATCGTAGGTATTAGAATTAAAGCCTTACTTAGATTTGGCTTGGGTTTTTGTTTGGGATTTGCAACGGGGGAAATCAGTCCACCAGACTGTTTATATGGGGGGAGTTATCGGTGTAAGTCACTGCAAAAACTAAAGCCTCGGCTCCCTTCGGTCGGTAAAACTTCACCGGTGTCAGCAGAGCAAGCTGGATGAGGCTGATGGAAAGCTTCCCGCATTGCAGGAAAATTTGGTTAGATGCTACTCGATACCTCCTGACATCGGTGAAAAATTTAAGCTATGCTCCTGACCTTGGCTGACACTTTAAACTCCGTTATGGTGGGGACAGATTTTCACCAGTTTCTGTCCTCTGGGTTTAAAGACGAAGTTTTGTGGAAGGGAAATGAAATTTTTCAGAGGAGAAGGTGCATTGCTAGATATTTTATAGCTGAATCTTCCACAATGTGTCTGTCATTTTTAAGGGCGGTAACTGGACGGGGGAACGCTTATTTTGGTGCATCGCTCCCATCCGAGTCAGGTATCGCTGTCCCGCAAGGGCTGTATTTGACACAGCGCTCTGAAGCTGTGGCACAAACCCGGGTCGCACAGTTGGGTTTTTTCTGAGCCGGAAGCCAGCAAATCGGTAACGTGTGTGCTGGCCATTACTAACTGGTGTCAAGATGGTTTTGCAGACTGAGCAATCGTAGAACTCTTGAGAGCTGTTTCAGCCCGGTCATTCCATAAGAAAATAGCACCACCTGCTGCAAGGACCTGCGCTTAGGCGTAGAGTTAAATACTAAGAGTGGCTTCTCGAGTTTTGCTTTTAATCAAAACTATATATTCCTCCTGTGTCTGTTTCGTGCCATCTAGGGTTTCTTTACAAACAAAAGCAGCTTGTTTTGTGTTCCACTACAATATGCCAATTTAGAACAGGCAGTATTTGTTAAGTGGAATTCTTATTAAAAATTAAAATCAAAACTTGTCATTCAACATACAACAGTGATTCAAATAATAACTTCTTTAACAGGCACTCATGAGACATCATAAATTCTGGTTGCTAAGACTGATGTACTTAGTGCTTTGCCAAATTACATGTTAACCTTGTTATACTAGCAATTACAAACCAAGCAGAGGTCAGGTCCTTGTGTCTGCGGAGTGCAAATGTAATAGACAGCCGGGTTTGGCTTGAGGAATTAAAAGCAGGATCGAATTCAAAGGAAATCTGGTTCCCCGGGCATAAGTAACAGCTAGAAATTGTATGGGTTTGGTACGTTAGTTTTCAGCTATTGGGAACTTACGATGTGATCCACCGTCGGGCTGGGCTGAATCTGTGAACAAGGGTGTCTTCCGTAAATGATTTGGTCTGTTTTTCCCCTGTTTAACTGAGAAAAGTGTATGTTGTTGTTTTCCCTAATGTCATGAAGCGATGTGTGTGGTATCCTGGGGAGAATGGCTCTGTCTGTCTAGTGAGAGCAGTTCCTGCCTTTTTAATGTTAGAGTTATTGATGAGAAAAAGATGTTTAGAAGGGGGAGCCGCTGAGACTGTTGGAGGGGGGATGGGGAGGCAGAGGGAGAATACGGCCTTTTGCTGGACTTGTCTGCATGGCATTAGCAGTTGGGATGTCGCAGGCTGGAAGCACAGAATGTCACCCAGAACATAAAGCTGTCAAAATATCTGAAAGATCAGTACTGGAAATGATGCTGTCACTTGCTTGGGCAGGGGACTTAGTACAATGTTTTGAGGGTCTAAGCGAGGAGGCTGTTCTTCCCTAGTCCGTGGGCATCTCTATGCTTCTCAATGCTTCGAATGAGAAATAAAATAGAGAGCAAAACTGTCGCAAAATTCTGTAAACGATAACTTCTCTTCAACCCTCTGGAGAGGGTTTTGTCATGCCATGATGTCAGAGCAGCATTTAACTCCATGTTCCCTTGTTTTCCTAATGTGTTGGGTTGTTTCCAGCCCTTTGGGGGGCTGCAGACCATACCTTTGCTTAACTGTATTTGACTATTCCATACAGCCTGCTTTTATAGCTCTCAGTAGCACCTTAACATTCGGATCTGTATTTCTCTCACTCTGAAGGACAGACGTCACTGCAGTCCAAGCAGGAAATTTTAAAGCAAAAACTAAACCTTACCCCCAAGCCTTTCTGTTGGACCCCACAGGGGATGAAAGTAACCAGCCGACTGTTTTCCCAGAGCAGCCTGTGTCAGGAGAGCACCTTCGGGCTTGTGCAAGGTACCCGTGGTCAGGTTGACTTCTCTAATTTCACAGTTGCGGAAACCCCACTTTTCCCCGTGTCTCTCCTAATCGATAGAGTAAGATCCTGACCGTAAAGAAGGATCGTCCTTGGCTTGCTTCCCTCTGCACGGGGGCAAGTGGGTGCGTTTTGCTGCCACCACCACCCCAAAACCAAGACATTTTGGGTTGGCTTTCTTTTGGTTATTGGCATTTCTCTAGTACTGTCCACCTGCCTTGATCTATACTAGCAAATACTTTCTAACTCTGACTGGCAGGAAAATTGATGAAATGTCCTAGGTGGAATGACTAAATTTACCCAGTGTAACTGAAGCAGTCCCAGGCCTGATTATTCTAGAGGGAAACTTCAGTTGTGATTAGTGTCTAACTTAGCCAAAAAGCTGTCAGACCAGCTTGCGTGTTTTTAGCTCACCATGATAAATGGTGAATCGTCTCTTTCTCCAGAGCTGACATCCAAGTCTTAAAGATAATTAAACAGTGGTGTTTCCACTACCCTGGTGTTTCTTCTTCCCATGTCTTTAGAGGAGAGCTTTCTGTGTAGTAGAACTTCGTATGTTTGCTTACCTGTTTAGCATCCTGTTACACATACGTAGCTGTACCAAATGTTACATGGTTTTGGGTTGCTCTTTAATAGTCTCTTCGACATCTTTGGAAGCTAAGAATAAATGCCACCGAGGCCCCGATGTCGCTCTGTCTTGTAGGTGAGGCCCAGATCACAGCGGAGCAGGGTGGAAGGTTTAAAGGAACCGGCTAGGATTCTTTTGCATTGAACAGCTTGGCTATCGGAGCTGGAGCGACTTAGCTGGCAGTACACTTGAAAGCCTGTGGCAACACTGAGAATCATGCCCCGTTTGAATCCAGGCTTTTCCTCTTCGTCACTGCCACCTTGAGCCTCTACTCATAGGGAAGCAAATATTTTCTTTCCAACTGAGGCTGTGGCTCACCAGGATAAAGGAAGTTTACAGACGGTCCAGTGCCTACTGAAGCCAGTGGGAGCCATTCTCCAGCTTCAGCTACGTCTGGGCTAAGGCACAGTTCAGTGCCGTTGATGTCCCAGTTGTCTTGGACAAAGAAAGACAATTCTTTAGTCAGGACAGGGCAGCCATAGTCACCTAAGTGCATTTTGAGAGTGGAGGGGGTTGGAAATGTTACGGAAAGAGGAGAACAAAAGAGCAAAACCTTACTATTGCGTCGCTCAGCTTTCTGGATGGTAAAATATTTAGTGCATCTGTTACCGACCTGTGTTCCCGTGACCTAGTTTGTTTCCCAAAGTCAGAGGAGCGGTAGGAAACATGTGAATATTTCTGGATAGAGGCAAGTATTACAAGGAAACCAGATGGAAAGGGTGTGATTGACAGTCACCAGTTTACCACCTTGGTTATTTTTCTGAATAGTGGCCTAAGCCTGTTGCCACAGCACTGCATGAAAATTTCCTGTGAACTTAATGCATAACCTAGAAAGCGATGTGCTCGGTCCTTTCTCTATAGCACTTCGAAATGCCCATGTTCTTATCTAAGTATTTCTTCTTCTAGGGAGCCCTGAAAGCCAGGAGATGTACGTTTTTAACTTGACATCGCTCACCGAGTCTGAAAATGTCTTGTCAGCTTCCGTGTATTATTATGTTGGTGATCTACTGCATGCTAAGTGGAACTGTTCCCAGTCCAGAGACTGTTCTCGTCACGGGCACAGGAAGGCTGAAATTCAGATACGTCTTTCAGTTTGGACTTTTCCTTCTGTTGGGAACCAGACCAGGAGCCTGGGACATTTCCTAATAAATGTCTCCTCCGCTTACCAGGATGTCCTTTCCTGGCAGTGGAAGGATATCACTCAGCTCCTGCATGAAGCAAAACAAAACAATGAACTGTTGATCAGTGTCAAAATGGATCTGACTAGCCATCACCCTTGGAAAAGGGCACCTTCTCGCTATGAGCCCTACATTCTCATTTATGCCAACGATTCTGCTATTTCAGAGCCAGAGAGTGTTGTCTCTAGTTTGCAAGGGCACCGTCGTCCTCTGGCACGGGTCTTTCCCAGGCCAGAAAACCACGTCAGGAGCAGCCTCGGGAAGCGGCGGCGAAAACGCTCCACAAATGTCCTGTTGCCGTTGCAGAATAACGAGCTTCCAGGAGCCGAGTACCAGTACAACGAGGATGAGAGATGGGAAGACAGAAAACCCTACAAAGCCTTCCAGCCACGGTTAGCAGAGAGGGCAAAGAGTAAGAAAAAGCAGCGGAAGAATCACCACCAGAAGAGCCAGACCCTCCAGTTCGACGAGCAGACGCTGAAGAAGGCGAGGAGGAAGCAGTGGAATGAGCCGAGGTATTGCGCCCGGCGCTATCTCAAGGTGGATTTTGCAGACATTGGCTGGAGCGAGTGGATTATTTCCCCTAAATCCTTCGACGCCTATTACTGCTCGGGGGAGTGCCAGTTCCCAATTCCAAAGGTACGGTCTGACTGTCTGTTAGCCTAAACTGTGCATTGTCTTTCCTGTGTCAGTACAAGGCAGCTGGTCACCTATTACATGTTCGGATCTAGTAAATGAGTGATACCTTTGTCTCGTGCTGCAAGGAGCAGCGGTTAGAACAGCTAGTAAAAAGACAGGCTTGTAAAGGTAATAAAAAAAATACTGCATGGTATTAGTTTTTTGTCCAGAACCCAAATTGCCATAAAACCTATCCTGAATAGTGCTTATGATCTGTGAACTTGTTATTAACCTGTTTAATAAACATAATACAAGCCAGATCCCGAAAATGGCTTGTTAGACAGCAGTCGTTATGACTCGAAGGAGTCCCTGCTGCCAGGCCCCCGCTGGGGTCAGCCGGCGTAGCACACTCTAGGGAAAATGTGTGCCTCAGGAGGCACGACTGTCACGACGACGGAGAGACTGTGGAGCTCTAAATGTAAGCGAGAGAGTCAAATGAATCACTTCTCTGACGGACCAAGCGGATCCAAAAGCGGTGGATTCTGGCCAACTGAATTCTGAAGTATCCTCTGGTTTTTATGAGATTGTTGCATGTGAGTAGCGAGAAAGGTGATGTGCTCCTAGCCCTGCGACTTAGGTGGATGAACTCAGCTCCTTAAAGTCAAATGCTCAATGTTGTTATTAGCAGCATGGACCCCCGCCTGGAGTCTACCGAATCCCGAAAGTAGGATGCAATATTTGAGGCTGGCCTAAAATGGGGGGTACGCACTGATAATGCGTACAGGAAATGTTTGCTAACATGAAGACACTATTTTTTTTTTTTTACTGCCAAATGCGGGTTCTTTTTTCCTGCAGAAAGTAGCATCGGCCTCTGAGTTGTCGTAGCGTAGCTCCGTCTACTAAAATAAGTAGCCTTGCAGTGTTGGCTACTATAACCATGGTAGCTAATCGTGGCGTCCCAGAGGAGTGTTCTCCTTCCTCCTCCTCGCCCCTCTGCTCTGCCTGGCACGGGCACCGGCACACTATCAGAAGTCCCTGCCCTGTAAAAAGCTTATGGTAGAAAGAAAGGTGAGAAATAAGCAAAAGGGATGGGTAGGCAAATAAAGCACAGAGTTTAAATGACTGCTGACGTGAAGCCAAAGGTCTGATTGCCATGAGCTAAGCCTGCAGCACCGGCCTGCAAGGCCATAACCGGGACCCAGCTTTCCTCTACAAATTGCTACGGAAAGACCTGATCTGGCCTGTCTCTGTGAAACTCTCTAGGCTTGGTTGGGTGGAGAACTACAGCGGCACAGCATTATGGTTATTTAGACACTGTGAAGCTGAGTATTTGCTGCCATGTACTGCACAGAGAGCTGGTTCGTTAAGAGAGCAGGTTATTGAAACCCATCATGAGTCTGGTTTCCTGAAAGCAATTGGTAGATTTCTGTGCAAGTTGGAATTCAAAGTCTTCCTTTCGCATGCTTTTTCCATTGCAGAAAACAAAATAACCTTGTTTTCTAAAGAGATCGAAAAACTAAATTATATAAAAAGGTGAAGCGCACGTCTCCTAGAGCCACGTGTTGTTATTGAGCCACGCATAATATCTGGTGCTGCTAATAAGACTGTGTTTGCAAAAGGATGCTGTGACCGTCAGGCAATAACGAACTAATCTGTGCCTGTGGGTATACAGCATTCCCTTGCTCGGTTCTCCAAGAGGCGCATGCCGTCAGGTTTAGCTCCGGTACAGTTAAATTCCCACCGGGAGAAGCAGAATTGTCCAGAGCCTGTTATCCTCAAAAACACAACGCAAGGGCCAGGGGCAGTGTATTCAAGGCAGAGGATACCGTTCTGTACAGTACAGCACTTGTATCAAATAGAGATAGTTCTTTTATCAGACGACGATGGAATATATCCGGGCTATTTCCACTGATAACCGAGGCAATACTTGAAATCAGTTCTGTACAATTCAGCATTGTAGTAGTACGGATTCCGTATCTGAAGGGGAGCGTTTCCGATGAGACCTTAACACGATGTATTCGGAGACCTGTTCTTAATTTCGGTTCTACTGGCAACGGGAAATGGGGTCTCAATAGATGTTGTGCCTTTGGACGTCTGATCAGCAGGCTCGAGAGGTGTGTTTGGCTCCCAGTTATTTTGGTGGAGAACGCTGCACTGCAGCAGAGTAAGGGAAACGAGCGTGGATGCTGCTGGAGCTTTCACTTCCGTTTGCAGGCAGAAATAATACAGAAATCCACATTTTACACTCATCTAAGACATTTCTTAAATCCCTGTCAACTAATGCTGAGGAGTGTAAGTACTCTTGAATTCAAAACAAACAGAAATGTCTTTCTTGAGATCAGCTACCTAGATGGAGAGCGAGGTCTTAAAACTGCATCTTGTGCATTCTTCCTGCTTGCCTGTCTTCTGTACAGATACTAGGACTTGGAAGGGTTTGGGGGTTCAGAGGTAAAACTTGGACTTTTTCGTTGCTATGAATATGTTCCTTTTTGTGAGTATATTAATGTATTCTGGTTTTGTGAACAAATACAGTTTAACTCGCTGGTTAGATTCGCTTTTTGTTCGTATCAAACCAAAGGGTGTTCCTATTTACCTGAGTATAAAACCAGGAAACTTTGTCCTTCGGGAAAAAATGTCACCTTACTATGAGGTACAACTGACGTGGGATTTGGGGGCTCAGTTACTCGGCAATGTCACTGATGATGTGTACAGCGGATGAGAAGTGGTTTGGCATGGCAGAACGCGCAAAACAACCTAACCTCGCACGAGAGCGAACTGGAACAATCGGCATCGTGGCGTAAAGTACCTCTGTTCTCTCATCTGTACACATTTTAACCATTTTTGTGGCTCAGGTCAGCTACGTGACAACTGGAAATGGTCAAGTAGAAGGCAGGTCTTACAGATGGTCAGCTGTGGGCTCTCCACAGGGCACTTCTTTAAAGACCCGTTTTAGATGACGTGGGTTCACTCTAACGCTGGTGCGGTTAAATTTTCTGATGTATCTTTCTCTTGCAGGCCTTGAAGCCATCCAACCATGCCACCATCCAGAGCATCGTGAGAGCCGTCGGCGTCGTCCCAGGCATTCCCGAGCCCTGCTGCGTTCCTGACAAAATGTCTTCTCTTAGTATCTTATTCTTCGATGAAAATAAAAATGTGGTTCTTAAGGTGTACCCCAACATGACAGTGGAATCCTGCGCGTGCAGATAACATCTCGGGAGACCCTTTTGAAATGCTGACGTGATCACTTGCTATCTGGGGGGAGCCGGGGAGGGTGTTTCATCATATCTACTTTTTGTTTGCACTGCCAATACGTTTCCTTTGGAGAAAAAAGCAAAAAATGTAAACAAATCCAAACAAAGAGGGTGGAAATGCAATGGATTCCGAATAGCAGTACCAAGGAAAGAGAATGCGAACTTCATTCGTCTCTGAATTTGACCGAGGCGTGAGTCTTGGCAGCGGGGACTGACTGTTTCTGTTGAAATCAAGAGGTGAAAGAGGGAGTTTGCAGCAGACTCGTCAAGTTTTTTGAGACTGCCAGAAGGGCGTACTGATGTATTTTTGTACAAGATTTTGGAAGCAGCAGTAGCTGTTAATTTTTGTCTCCGTTCTTATGGTGACTGATGGGGAGGGAGATAAGAAATATACTATTCTTCATTTTAAAGCTCAGCTTTCTGCCTTAGGTTATGTGGAATAGCGCAGCAAGGAAGAAACACAAATCTTAAGAGCCTTAGGTAATCCAACTTAGGCATATATCTCCTTGGTATGACGTGGCACCGACTGCATGTGTGTATTCATTTTCACTGACATATTCTTTGTAATTCAGCTTTTTAGATGTCCGTGCCCTCGATCAGAAGAACACAGTACTGCTGCGTGCATAATTGTGGTATCTCACAAGCAAAGACTTCTCTTTCATGCCACTATGGAAAGTCAGCGGGCCAAGGGTGTGAAAGTATCACACTCAGTGACGCGGCTGAGTGATTTGTTCACAGCACCCATTCTAGAACATAGTTTCAGATATCTGCAGTACGTCATGGTAGTTGATTCTTGACGTGAAATTATTTGGTGCATAATTCTTGTCTGTAGGCCTTCATTACGATTATTTGATCAAAACTGCCTCTGGTTGGTGAGTTTTGATTGTTACATTAATCAGATAGTAGATTGTTTTTTCTTCTTATCTCAGTTCACTTCTACTCTGAAAATTGTATTTGTTGTACTTGTGCTGTCAGTTTAAGATTTCTTAATAGCAGGTTTTGCACAATAAAAACACAAAACGCTCTTTGATTGACTTCATCCACCAAAAATTCATTTGAGAAACAACAAAGAGCAAAAAAAACTAAGGAATCTCAGGCTCAGCTGCAAAAAGTGAATGCTCACAGGAGTGAGCGGTGTCTGACACAAGCAGTGCCAGGAGCGGGGCTCTTCGGAGGGAGGTGCAGGGGGAGTTACGCCCTCGGCCACCCCTTGGACGACAGCAGAGGCTCCATATCAGGATAGGGTGTTTGGCAGACAGCCTTCCCAAATTTGCACTCCAGAGCAGAGGCGCTAATTAAACATCCGTGTTTCCCAGCGCAGCAGCCTGGGGCGGCGGTGCTCCGAGTCGCGGTCTGGGACTGAAGCCGGGTTCAAGGTTACAGGCGATGCTTCCCAGCACGGTGGTGAGACAGCCTGGGAGTCATCTTAAAAGCATCACCCGAAAATGAGTGTGAATATATGTTCCACTTGGTTTTCACTGGGATTCAGCCAGGCTTTGTCATGAACCATACCGTGTAGAATAGGTAAAATCTTCCAAGCAAAACAGGATCTGCCTCTTCCAGCTCTACGCTAAGAGTGTTCTCTTCAGTTAACCACATAGAAGTGGGACATTTATGCCCATGACTTGTTTTGCATTTGTATCTGTAAATTAAGCTTTTGACATAAAGCCGTGTCTAGTGTCAGTAATGTATTAATCACACAGGTAATGCTTTCTGTATAGAACTTTGTATTAGTAGGGACCTCAAAATTACTTCCAACTCATGTTATTAATCACCATTTTAATCTCAGTTCAGCACAGGGGGCTTTTCCCCACCTGTTCTGTTTTTGGAAATACTATCAATCGATAAATGGCTCAGCTTCCCATCTAATTACATAGTATCTGATGCCCGCACGTTATTTTTATGGCTGGCTCAAAAGATGGGCAGAAGAATGTCTGGAGCTACACAAGCTCTCTGTTCGGAGAGGCTCCTCTGGGAGTCAAGTCCCCAGAGAGGGGCAGACCGTGAGGGGGCAGCTGCACAAAGCTCCTGAAAAATCCCACTCTTGGAGGCTGCAGAGGCAATCTCACAGTGGTGTGCGAAATAAAACATCCCTATCCTGCAGTGCGGCACCTCGACCCAGGACAATCGCCCTCTGGAACCACCGCTGCCGTTCCCCTGAGCAGGGCCACCAGGCAGCCTCTGTTTTTCCCTTTCTCCTGGAATTTGTGGGGAGCAGAGCGGCTTTCCCGAGGCGCCGGCCAGCCCTGGGATTTCCCGTCCCTGTGCTCCGCCGCAGGGCTGGCCCGAAAGCTCTGCATCCTCATCTGCACGGGCAGGCTCAGCAGTGCGCAGGAGACTCTTTTGTTTCCCAACCCGTTTCTCCTTGTAAAAACAGCCTTTCAAAACTATTTCTGTTGAAAGGTTAATCTTTGTACAGACAATGTCAATTTAAAAAAAAAATAAAAAAATAAAATTACCCCCCAAAAATAAAAGTTATATTGTATATGGAAAGAAACTTTTACAGATGCTTTTAATTTATTTTATATCTGTGGCCATCTTGTCCTTTTGATGTGTTCCTCTTTATGGCAGTGCTCTTTCAACAATACAATTGTCTCTGTCGTTGCGAAGATGAAGTGCGAGGGCCGTAGCCAGGTTCGCGAGGACAGGTCGCAGCCACACCGTGAAGGGCATGTTTCACTACTGATGTATAAGCTTGCCTGATTTGTACTTTGTTTTTCCCTTCAATAATGGGAAAGTTTCGGTAGAAACTCTGGAGAAGGTATAAAATAAAATCACTTTTTACACAAAAATCCATTTTTTTCTGTGTGGTGTTCGGGTCTTTCCAATAACAGTGAAGTTTTTACTGCTTTCCATGTTCAGCACTCGGGAAATGTGACCGTCTCGGGTGCTCCTGTGCAAAGGCCATTCAAACAGAGATTGCTTTTATAGAGGAAAGTACAGAGCGGCTGGGCCGTGGGCGCTTTGGATGCGGTTAAAGGCCGTCGGGTACAACAGTGAGAAGCTGCCCAGGTTACGGCACCTCGTCCAAGGCCAAAGGTCTCCGTGGGCAAGTACCAGCCCTCTGGGTATGGTGTTACTTGCCACAGCAAGAGCCCTCCTGCTTGAAATGATCTCTCACTCCTGATTACAAGAGGGTGATGAGAGGTGGGGGGGGCACTCTGAGGGGTTTTTGGATGCTTCCGACTGCTCGGTTGTCCCGGCTGGCCCAGCACAGCCCTGGGTCTCACCCTGCCCCAGGCTCCCAAGCCACGGGGACACGACGGTCCGAGGACAGCAGGCCGCGGCTGTGTACAGTTACAGATGTGCAGGCTCATGACACAGTCCCGAAGGACGGCCTGTCTCTCATGGCGATCCCATGCGCCCTTCCCTGCTTTCTGGCCCCCCCGAGCTGCCCTTAAAGAGGTGCTGAGGGCCATGAGGGCCAGTGCTTGTGTCGGAGCTTCACACGGGCCGTTTTCCTCTTGGCCAGCTCGGGGAGCTGCTCCAGGCTTACCCTGTGTTTGGTCACCACCTCGTAGAGGGATTATTAACGTTAAAACAATCATTATTAATAAAGAGAGGCTTACAGTCCCCAGTAAACGTGATGTCCACCGCTACACAGAACAAGAACGCGCCGTCACGTGTGAGAGCACCCAAGCAGGGGCTGCTTACTGCTAATCCTTCACACATCAAACGTGCTACACAAAACCACTAACTCCCTCCTTTTGAGCAAAGCTCAGGACCTGACGTGCTTGTTTTCAAGAGGCACAATCTGTTCGCAGAAAGTTTAAATCCAGATCTTACCTCGTTGGGGGGAGGTCACACGTGTATTTCAAAGGATGTGGAGAGATAGGACTTTGATGTATGAAGCTTGCGCACACACACAGAGGAACGAAACACATTTCTTGCCATGTGGAATTTTCATGAGGTCTTTATGACAAGCTGCTTCCCTCTTTTCGGTTTCCTATTTCACATTGAGATTCCTACGACACAGACCAGAGAATCCCATTCTCATAAATGAGCCTTTTTAGCGAGCCCCTGGTTATCCTGATATCCAAGGGATTTTGAAACATCATCGTGACCAGAGGGCATGATCTAATTTAGAATACTTTTTTTAAAAAAAAGCTTTTCACAATGTTGAATTTCTATCATTAATTTTACATCTACATGTCTGCTCTCTACACAGCATCATCCTTGCTTTCCACCTTTGGGAGGAATTTTCTCATTTTTTTCATGCTGCATTCAATCTCTTTAGCACTGCCGCCTCCCTCTCCCTAGAAATGGATCATGGGCAAAACATGTTCACCATGATCTGGTGGAAATCCATCTTCCTTAGTCTTTCACCCCAACAGATTTGACACGCTTAAAGATCACCACATCCATAGGAACCATTTACCTGAGCACGGACACGCAGCCACTTCAGTGATGAGGCACAAAACAGGGAAGCAATGTCTGCCTGTTATCTCTTGATTTACTCAAAATGCCCAAACCTGTGCCAGGAAGCAAAACAACTGTGCTACAGCATTCAAGCACGGGAACAGCCTGGTGCTGCCTTGCAAAAAAAGTGACGGGAGGGTGAATTTAGGGCAGCGCACTTGGCTACAGCTGAGAAGGCTGCCTTGAATTGTCTCTTCTCTCCCTCGCTTTCTGCATAATCTCGAGGAAATCAAACTGTCGAGCTGTCAGAGGTGTCTGAAGCCAGAGCTACACACAGCTCTCCAGAGGGCCTTCAAAAGTCACTGAGAGGCTTAAATCTCTCGTGGCTTCAGCTCCTTTTTGTCACATAACAATAAAAATTCTTCTCCCCGCTCCACCACAAGGTCCTTGGGGACCACAACAGGGCAAAGTGCTGTCTGTTCAGAGACAGCTTGTTGTGTCATGGGAGGAGAAATAGATCTCGGCTGCTTTTCAACTGCCAGTGAGACCTGTCAGATCCTGAATACCTCTGGGTGTTGTTAGCAGTTCAGGGACAGAGATGCCCATCCATTTCCTTCCCAGGACGAAGACCTGACCTTAGTCTTGAAAGGGGACTAACCTGGGAGAAGGAAGGCAATGCTTCCTCACACTGCCCCAACATCTGGGCAAAAATCATGGAGGGGTACCTGAAACACAGTGCCATGTTACCCGCTGCCAGCACAGCCACCATGGGCTTGGTGCTGCTGCCCCCAGGCATGAAGATATTTCCAGGACCACGATGGCCTCTCTGTCAGGAGAGCAGCTATGAATGAGCCCAGGGAGAGACACAGCCCCTGATTAAGAGAGAAACACCCCATTTGCACCTGACTGAATCCAACCTGCCTGTAATCACAGAGGTGCTCACAATCACAGAATGGCCAGGGCTGGAAGAGACCTCTGGAGATCGTCTAGTCCAATGCCCTGACAGAGCAGGTTGCACAGGAGTGCATTCAGGTGGATTTGAATGTCTCCAGAGATAGAGACTCCACCACCTCTCTGGGCAGCCTGCGCCAGAGCTCTGCCACTCTCAAAGTAAAGAGGTTCCTCCTCATGTTTAGGTGGAACTTCCTATGGTCGAGTTTCCGCCTGTTACCTCTTGTCCTCTCACTGGGCACCACCGAAAAGAGCCTGGCCCCATGCTCCGGACACCCATCCCTTAATTATTTATAAGCGTTGACAAGCTCCCCCCTCAGCCATCTTTTTTCCAGACTGAAGAGACCGAAGTCACTCAGTCTTTCTTCATAAGAGAGATGTTCCAGTCCCCTCATCATCTTTGCGGCCCTTTGCTGTACCCTCTCCAGCAGTTCTCTGTTCCTTCTTGAACCTGAGAGCCCAGAACTGGAGGATCCCTGTGCCGGGACAGCTGTTTCCTCTCAGTCTATACAAAAACTTCTGAGGTATACACATTATAACATCTGCCCCACTTTACAGATGAATTCAGACCTTTGGGGTACTGAGGCTACTTTGTCCCCTTTTTATTGGCAGGTGATTCCAGTTAATGGGTGATCAGACAACTTCACACCACGCTGATTGTCACTAGATAGCATACAATTTTTAAAATAAATATTAGCCTCAACAATTCAGCTGTTTTCTTTCCAATTACTCAGTCCTCAGCAAGCTCCATAGAAGACAAATTCACTGTGCAAAGGTACCTTTATCTCTGTCACCTGGCAAAGACATGCCAGGTGTTTCCACAGTCAGCAATTGATAAAGAAACAAGGAGCTTCATATCAAATGTTATTACACCTTCTTTTCCCAAAAGTATTACTGAGTTCTAAGAAAAAAAACAGACAAAGTGTAATGAGACTCTAGGAAGAGAAGCTTTATCCTACATCATATACTCATGTTAGGAGAGGAAAAAAAAATAGAAATTATATACTTCCAGAGGGCTGGTGCTGGGCTCCATGTATACTTAGGAGACTTTTAGCTCTTGCTTGTGCTCACAGGGGGAACAGAGTGAGTTGGAGTCGGGATCAGTACTGGCAACCATGACTGAGTAGCCGACAAGGGGAGTGAAGGCGGCGAGGGCTGAAAAAGGGTCACCATTTGTGTGGGGCAGGGGCAGGATTCGGTGCCTGCGCTGAGGGAGGCAGCCGGGGTCCAGCAGGCAGGGGGAGATGGCCGAAATCCCGGGCTTTTTGCTGGGAACAATTGGCATCTCCCCTGACTGAGGAATGGTCTCCAGTGGCTCGCACAGACACAACAGAAGAAAACAAATTAAAAGGGTTTAAAAAAAAAAAAAAAAAAAAAAAAAAGCACAATTAGACCTGGGTTTGTTAATGAGGGTGGGGGGTGTGTGTGTGCATTTAGAGTTGGATTTTTTCCGGAGAGCTACAAAACCAAAGCAAAGCCAACAGGACGCAAGACCAAGACGGTGCAGGGGAGAGATGAAGAGAGACCTCATGTGGCACATCAGAAATAAATGTCACAAAATTAGAAACAGTAGCACAATTCACAACTCTAAGCACAGCTTCAGGGCTCAATTGGTTTCTTTCTAACGTCTCATCACCTGCAGCGCACTGTTCACCTTCCCTCAGGTGTGTTTTTGTTCAATGGCAGTGCGACGTCTCTGGTTCTGAGGCGGTGCCTGATGTACAGACACTGGTTACAGGTGGTGTGGTTTGGTGAAAAGAACGTTTAGACCAGGCTGAACCCGCTTCTGTTTGTAGACTGCATCAGTCCTGTGCATTCAGCCTGGAAATAAAATGAACCAAACTACGCCGGGCTGGCGGAAACAGGAAAATGTTTGGAAAAAGTGGGGGGGGGGCATCGTTTGCCTGGGGGTGTCCAGGCAGGTGGCTCACCCACAGGAAGGTGTCTGTGTCCCAGGGGACTCTGCGGCCTCAGTCCTGCCGGCGTCATGGGGACAAGGCGAGACTCTGTCGTGTTGTAGTTAGAAGGTAAGTACTTATAACAGTATTTTAAAAAAAAAAAAAAAAAACCAAAACAAAACAGTAATTAAACCGAGGCGTATGTGGTGGTTTTGTTGTGTTTTTTTTTTTTTTTTTTTTTTTTTGTGGGGGTTTGTTTGGTGTGTTGTTTTTTTTTTTTTATTAAAAAAAAAAAAAAAAAAAAGTACGGGCCTGGTTGGAGAGGCCTATATTAAAAAAGGGGAGGTCCCGGCCAGCAGGGGGCGCTGGCGAGCTGCGCGCCGCCCGGCCACCAGGGGGCGCCGGCGCTCCACAGTTGGGCGCGGGGGCGGGACCGCGCGCCGGGGGGGAGGCGGGACTTCCGGCCGCCACTTAACGGCCGCCTCGCGGACAGGCACCTTTCGGCGTGGCGGGCATGGCGACGGGCCCCGAAGAGATTGGGTGGGCCTGGGGCTCTCGGTGGGCCGTACGGTTGGCGGAGCCTGCTCGGGGCCGGGCTCGGGCCGCGGAGGCGGCGGGAGGCTGCCGCGGGGGCCGCCGTCCCTTTAACAGTGATGGCGGCAGCCCCCGGCCCCAAGCCCGCCGTCGGGTCTCGCGGTGCGTGAGCCTCGTCTGTGGCAGCCGCCTGGGAAATCAGCGTGGCCGCGGCCGGAGGCTGTCTGCAGGTGAGCTGGGGGTGACGGGCGGCAGCCGCCGCGTGGCATTGTCCCTTCGACCGCTCAGGGAACAGCAGCGAGCGGGCGGGTGTCGTTTTGTTGTTGGGCAGGGGTCGGAGAGCCTATGGGCTTCGGCCGGGGAAGCGGAGTTGACAGCGGGAGCCGCTTATAAGGGATCCGTTGAAGACCTGTTGTTTTAGTCATCCGTCTGTCCTGGGCAATTCTGTGGCGGAGCTGTGTGGCGCACACAGTAAGGCGGGTACCCCTGGAGCGGCTGCCGGTGGTCTGTGGGCCCGTCAGAGAAGCTCTGGTCACGAGTCGTTCACTTGTCTACGCAGCTGGCAAATCTCCCCAGTCGCTTCCAGTGGATGGTGCTTCAGGCCCCTTGAAAACTTCTTTGCCAGGTACGTTTCTTGTAGAGAGATGGCAGATCTGTAATCTGAAACATCGTAGTGTGAGAGGAGGTATATTTTGCCTTAAAACTCTCAGCCCATTACGTGTTACAGCATGTTATCATGTGTGTCTCATGACTGATGAAGGAAGAGGTGATCTATCTGCTGCTGCTCCTTGGAAACAGCTGGTTTTGATTTTCATGGTTCCAGAGTGTGTGGCTGGGGTCAATGCTGTGATGTAATCCTGCCCTCAGAAGCCGTTTAGCTCAGTTTCCCTTGGTCACGGTGTCTTACATGATATCGCCCTTTCCTTTTCGACTAAAAAGCTGGTAAGGATTGCCCTCGGGAAGAGCTGTGGTTCCTCAAGCACCACATGTTGTGTTTCAGAGGGGACTGGGACCAGGGTGTTGTCAGCAAGGCTGCTGGGAGGGGAGGCAGAGGAGGGGTCCGCTAAAACAGCACCAGGGCTGAAGCAGGGAGCCCAGAAGGGCCTGCTTTGCTTGTGGGAGTTACAGGGACGGGGAAGGAGGAATACCTGTTCCTTGCCACAGGAAGAAGCCTATCTTTTCAACCAAGAAGCTGAGGTGGACTATCCCCCAGGGTTCTGCGTGGTCTCTTGGCTCCAGGGTTGCAGAATGGAGGGTCAGGAGCTGGCAAAGTTCCTCCATTGCCAGGACAGGGGCAGAGCAGTGTGTCTCCCCAGGCCTGTGTCTCAGTGACAAGTTGGTGGGGCCTTCGTGCCTGTGAGGACCAGCCTGCTGGGTCCCAGATGGATTCTGCTCTGGGAGCAGGCAGGGCAGGAAGCATCCAGCCAGGGTGAGGCTTAGCCTGGAATGAACTGAATGCCTGGCTCGCACTGAAAGCACACAGGCTCAAAGACGGCTGGCTGCAATAAGTGCTTGTGTTAGTAGCCGCCTAAGTGACACAACCCTTCCTTATTGTTTCACAGATCCTGGCCCACGTGAAGGCTCTGTGGTTAGCTGATCTGATGAACGACAAAGCCCTTGGTTTCCTGAACCGCTTGTCTGGGCCGTGCAGAACTGTGCTTGTTTGGTGTAAATGCTGGTGTGACTTTGTTGGCGAAGACTGTTTTTCCTTGGCAGAGAGCTGTTAACTGCCCCAGTAGTTGTTAGCTGCTTGTAACTTACTCTTGAGTGAATGTCTCTGAAGAGAGGCTTGTGGCCAAAAGGAGAACTGGAGCATCGCACTGGCCTGTGCACCCTGTTGAAGGCAGTGTCAATGTGATGGACATGTCTGCAGAGCTTGGACTGGAGTAAGCAACCTGAGAGCCAGTGCAACCCCAGAGAAGCCTGCTTTTTCAAGCAATCATGGCACCTACGTATGCCATGCCAGCTGTGTCTCATATAGTAACTACATGATGACAATAGCGCTAATAACTTGGATTCTTGGAGCAGTTTCCATGTGAAAATCTGGAAGTGCTGAAGGCACTGCTAGCTCGGATGTCCCTGATCCAGGTAATTCCATTCCGAGAGCTAAATGCCTTCATTTAAGCAGCCGCTGCCAAAGAAGGGGTGCTGGAAATAGCATATACAGCAAACCACCATGCAAGGGCTGTGGAAGGGAGCCAGAGAATGTTTTGAGATGGTGACTGTGGTGAGTGAGTTGGCTCATTGGATAGGCACCTGGCTAGAGATGGGAGGGATAATAACAAGGAAGACTCAGAAGGGAGCTCCTGTGCAAGGAAGGAATACCAGAAGGCTTCTGGAGGTGAATAAAGGCGGCAGTGCCTGCAGAGCAGGCTGAAAGACCTGCCTGGCTCCACTGCATGGTTGGCAGCGTGTGACTTGCCAAGCCATCAGCAGGGAAACTGGCCAACATGAGATGTTTGTTGGCTGTTCACGGTTCTGTCTGGTAACAGGCATAGGAGGTAGTACAGGCTCTGGGAGCTGTAAATGTATCAGGGTACTATAACTGCCAGGATCAGACCATAGCTCTGATGGGTGTACCTGCTGGGAGCTAGTGAGGAGTAAGAAGGGAAGGCAGTGCTGAGCTGGTGGCATCTGCACTGGCTGTTGGCGAGGCAGGACCTGCAGACCCCTTGGGTTGAACACGTGCACAGGCAGTCAGCTATCAGGGAGACAGTAGAGAGGAATGGCCTTGTAGGAACAAGGGCAGGATGGGAGAAAATGTACCTAGCAGATATGTGTAATGAAAATACACATTTCTAAATAGAAATGGCTTTGCCTGAGCTTTGGCAGTGTGAGGTGGCCCTTGTCCCCTTGGTCCTGCCTATTCTTGAGAAGGCTCTCCTTGTCTTCCCCATCTCTGCTGCTGTTGGCCTAATATTTCACTGCCTCCACTGACGGAAGTGGGGATAGAGGAAGTGTCGATAGTCATGAAAAGCTTTTCCAATGGTCTGGATTTGAATCTAGATGTAAGTGTTGTTTTCTGAACCTCTTCTGAGATGAAATAAGAACCTGTTATTGCACACTACTAGTACTACTACAGGGGAAATAAAAAATTTTTTTCCTTTTACTTAATGAATTGGGGGGGGAGGGGGAGGTAAGAAGCAGAAAGCTACAAGGAAAAGTGAGTTTGTGATACTCTTGATGTGTTGAGGAGTATCAGGCCCTTGAAAGCAGTTCAAGTATTTTTCAGGGGAATCCTAATCCAACCTTGCAGACCTAAGTCCTCAGGCTTTAGATCAAACTTTGAGTCTCTGGACCTTTGACATTCACAAGTCAGAAGTCTGCTTTTTGCCTGGTATTACGGCTGTCCTAGGGAGTCTAAAAGCATGAGTGCTTCTTGACTTGATTTGTTGTGGGTATGAGGGTTGTGATTCTTCCCCCTGCCTCCTGCTGTATTGGTATGATGATGATATAGAGAGGAGGGGGTGGTTCATTACTCTTCCTGCCATTGGTGTAGTGGAAACCTACATCTGTCAGTCTGGGGTCTTAGACCAGTTTTTGTAGCATTAGAGTCAGAGCGCTTAGGGCCTTTGGTCAGGAGATGGCTTTATTTATGCCAAGTATATGTTAGCAAAAGTGTGCAATATTGCATGTGGAGAGAAAGAACTGAGTGCTGCCCAGCTCTACTATTTGCTCCATGTACCCAGAAAATGGCTGGCTTAATCTTGCTCAAATTTTTGGTTGCTTGTTGGTGGTTGCCAGTGGTTGCTTTTATTCTTCCAAGAAAATTGTCAAGGATTTTGGTGGAAAATGGCTTTCCTCAGTGGTGGTGGAGGAGATGAAAGAACCTGAAACTGCTTTTTGTCATAAATCCTTAAATAAGTATGTGCAGCTGTATGAAGCTTGCTGCTGTAATCAGCTAGTAACTTCGATTGTTTTAACTATTCAAAGGTTCCATTGTTCGAATTATTCAAAGGCACATTCCACCCAAACCTGCCCCTGCCAGTCCCCCCAGCCCCCGGGCACAAAGCATTATAGTATTTGCTAGCCTGAGTTGGTAATTAGGTAATTGCTTGAGTAACACTTGCCTCTCTACCTTTTCCTAGAGGGATGATCTGTCTTGTCTTGGAAGCAAGAAAACGTCCCACTTTGTGATGCTTTTGATGATTTTCTGCTTAACTTGAGGTAAGTCACTTCAACTTGGACGTGCACCTCTGGAGTGTTACCTGGTACTGCGTGTGATTATTGTCAGCACTGGGGGAAGGTGAAGGGCAAAAATCGGCAGAATATTGGCCTGTTTACTCTTCTATCTAAAAGGATGCATTTTTGCAAGTTTGACAAATGAGTTGTGATACTGACTGAGGTTTTGTGATTACACCCAAAGAGAGGCTGTAGCCAATGAACACAGCACAGTGTAAGTGGTGGGCAACTTGATTCCTACCCCGAAAAAATGAGGCAGAGAACCAAAAAGACCAAACAAAACCTTACTAGGCTGCATTTTTTTCATGCACGACATGAGTTTTCAGTATTCCTCACCGCTGTTTGGTATGTGATAGTTAGAAGCACTTGCAGCAAAGGTTTTTTGCCAGCTTCTAATTAAACCTTACCCACTTGCCCCTGCTCTCCCTTGGGTTGGATGCTGCCAGCTCCTGGGTGGAGCACAGAGCTGACTGCACAGGGGACTCTGCTCCTGTGAAGTCTGGACCTGGAGGAGGGGCCCTTCCCCAGCCTGTCTGCCCCTCAGGGCCCAGCTGTCGCTCTATGGTTGTTGGTTTAGGTGGGCCTGATAGTGATGGGGTGGGGAAGAGGAGGCTGGTTGTAGCACTCTGTCTTTGGAGGGCTCATTGATGAGCTAAACAGAGCTGCTCCTGAGCTGGTGCCTAACAGCTTGTGTATCAAGGGGTGGTATTCTTTGGTTACCAGTAAAAAAGGACTTTGGTTGAGCTGTTCTTCAGTTGAGCTGTTCTTCGTGTGAGGCGAGGACTCCACTGGTAAGAGGTGGCTGAGAGTTTTTGAATGCAGGGCGGAGTTAGCAGAGGATATTCTACTGTTTTTCTTGAGCTGCAGTTAGTTTTGCTGTGTCTGCTGTCTCTGTTCCTATTCCCCTCTTGCTTCTGTGGTTTGTTCCTAACTGTACCTGCTCCAGGCCCTGTGTTCTCCCCAAGGTGTTTAGATTGTACCTGCACATGAGGATTCAGTGAGGAGTTGGAGTGACAAAAAGGGCTGATAGGTCAAAGCTGCAGTGATAAATATAATTGTTCAGAGTCCTTAAGTCTCAAGCCACCCATAAGCAGTGTAATTGGCTGCATGGGCCACCACCTGTGGGTAGCAGCTGTCTCATCTACTTTTCTGATAGGAGGTGGGGGGAATAGTTTTATTTGGCTTTAAGCTTTGCTCTCTAGGAGTTCTGTGTTTAAACCTAATTGAAAGCTTCTACAGTACTACTGCCAAAGAAATGCTAGTAAGAGCCAGCTGTCTGACAGGGCCTCTTGCCTTGAAACTATGGATCCCTGCTCATTGCTTATCAAGTTGTTAGACCTCAGGATAAAGGTCTGTTCATCAAATAAAAATAGCAATCAGGAGGCTCACTGAGCTGATGATTTCATGGGATTATCCAAGTGATTGTCACTGGGGTTTGCTTGAGAAATTATTTTCTTGAAGGGAGACACCCGGCCTCTTAAAAATAGAGTGCGTGGCAGGCATCTCCTTGAACTGGTGGAATGTTGACTTCCCCTTGGAGTACTTGAGTGAGGAAGCTAATGCCAGCTCTAACAAGCAGAGTGATGGGGTGGTGGCCTGATGGAAGTTCAGATTTGATTATATTTGAGAACTGTTTTATTGCTGTAATTAGCTAGACTTGTCCTGTTTGAGATAATGTATGTTCTTGATGTAGGAGCACTAGATGGATGCGTAGGAGGTATGTGCTTAAATTATAACTTAAATGAAATTTTGTGTATTACATAACTTCTTCAGTATATGTGAATTAAAAGTATGCAATTGGTAGTAAGATGGATAGTTTCTAAGAAAAATCATAATCACTTGGGCAAGTATTTCATGTTACTTTATTGTTCTAGCACACTGAAGAATATTCTCTCTGTCTGTTGACAGCCGTAGTGTGCTTCTCCAGGCAGGGGCTACCTGTTGCTGGGACTGTGCCAGCACAGTGATTGTGCAGGGGTGTGAGCTGGTGGTGCCGGTGGACTGAGCTGGGTACATGGGAGACTGGAGCCTGGGAGTTGGGCTGGAGTAATGCTGAGTTGGGATTGTAACGCTTGTGTCTGGTAACGCTGAGTCTGCTTGTGTCTGTTCCCAGACCAGAGAGCAACCCTGTGGGTACTCACGCACGCCCGTGACAAGCAGAACAAGCAAAGGGCCTGTTGGAGAAGGCGTGACCGTGTTAGTATGAAGTCTGGATGAGGTTATGCTCTGGCCATGTGCCTCTCCTTACTTGATGTCTCAGAGATGGCGAGGTGGCTCCTCTGCTGTGCCTGTGCTGTGGAGGCTCTTCCCAGGTGGAGACAGGGCTTCTACGGCCTTGCCATTTTATACCTTTTTGTTCTATTTAGACTGCAGTGACCATTTCCGACAGTGTTAAGACCTAACAGGAAGGCAAGCATTGAAGCTGTGTCTGCAGCTTCAGAAAAGTTACTGGGCACCTGGCTCCAGCTTACTATCAGTATTTCTTGACCTAAAGTGCATTACAATTGTCTTTGAAGGAACTGAAAGAAGTGTGTGACACCTGATCTCAAAAAGGCAAGTTTTGGATGTGTTGAAAGACCTCTTGTTTGAGTATTTCTCTCCCCTTTGTCTCAATGGAGAAGACACATGGGATAAGACGTGTCACAACAGTGTGGTGTGACAGACCCTGCCCTGCAGCAGATCCTGGGTGTTGGGTAAATTCCCGGTGTCCTTGTGGCTTTGTCCTTCTTGAGTTGAAGTTAGTTGTCAGAGTGCTAAGGCAGTTTTCATCTAATAAAGCATCGGTCCTTGTTGCCTCTGGATGTGACTGGTCACTTAGGGTCTGATAACACTGCAATAATACCAACAGCTTCACTTCTGAAAGGTTGAGTTTGCAGAAATCAAGCAATACAACAGTCAAATGCTGGGGGCGGGGATGATAACACACTCAAAACATTAAAGGTCACCAAAAGAAAGTTGGAGGGATGGAAATTAATAGTCAGGGTCAGTCCTGTGGAAATAGACGATTCCTGGGGAATTGCTTTGGTGTTCCTGTTTTGCTGTCTGTTCTGCACCTGTCTGGTGGTAGTGCTGCTTCTGATTTAAAAAAAAAAAAAAAAATCCCAAGCAAAACACATGCTTGTAAAGGTTTGAAAATAGCGTAATGGGATTATCCAAAAGTGCCAGAAGCATGTGTTGCAGGGGTGTCCTGACAAAGACAACAGTTGAGGTTGTTGCAACTCTGTAACCCAGTGATTCCATTACAGGAGAACATGACAGAACTGTGTCAGAAGGCTCAGGGACGCTCTTGGGTGTGTAACTCTAAAAGTATTTCTTGAGGAGTTTCATCCCTCAAGTGCCACGGAAAAAGCTCGCTGCCTGACCTCTCCTTTTTCGCTCCTCTTTGATTGCGGTAACTTGGTGAATTTTAGTAAAGCAATCAATTACTTGGCTTTGTAGATCAGCTGGTAATATCAGGAAGGTGAATGCTTGAACCCATAGTGAATAAATAGGCTACAGATAGAATTTCTGTAGGAAGGAGGAACAACAGGAGGAAGAAAACAGCAAGTTCACAAAAAAACTGTCTGTCAAACATAGCAAAGTTGAATGGCCAAATGTTGTTTGGCAGTATGTTCCAAGCGGCTATTTTTGGTTAGCATAAGTTTTCAGGAAATCCAGGCTTGTGTGTAGCAAAATGTGTCTGTCTGTCTGTGTCCCGCTCTAAATGTCTGGCGGCATGGCAGTTGTTCCTTAGTCTCAGTATGGCCACGTAAGTGCTGCAATATTTTGACCTAACAGATGGGTTTAGGAATGGTAAGAGAAGACCTGTTTCCTGTAAGGGCTATGAACGCTCACCCTTTTCACTGCATGCCGCTTTCCTGTGTGCGCGAGAAAGCTGCTTTATTGTTCTCCCTGGTCCATAGTCTAACTACCTCTGAAGCTGCTGCGGGTTTGCCACTTGTGTTACTATGTTTGTGCGGAGTTATCATTGAGGTTTTCAGTATAAAGCTTCAGAGACTGCATTCCCTGAAACGGGTGCGGGTGAAGCTGAGCTTGGGCGTGCAGCCTGCGCTGGCGGGGACGCGCGGGGGCTCCTCAGGAAACCAGCCGGGCGTGCGTGAGTACCCGCAGGGTTGCGCTCTGGGCTGGGAGCGTGCCGTACTTTTGGTGTTGGGGGAGGGAATAGAGCGTGCGCCTGGTCAAGCCAAGGGCAGTCAAAAGCTGGGCGGGACCCTGCGCGGGTTTGTTGGCGCAAGGTCACTTTGAAAAGATCTTGGCTGTTTGGAGAAACGGCCTGGAAAAAACGGGTGCTTTGTTGCAAGGAGGCAGATTAGAAGGACAGGTGGGTGGCTGTACCCTTTAGGAAAGATATTCAGCTCGGGACATATAGGGTGAGGAAACCTTGGCTCTGCGTAGGCTCGAGAAAATGTCCGTAGGCGTCTGTGCCTGTCAGCTGCGTGTGCCTGGGAAAGTGTCTCTGGGGAAACTAAAGCTGCCGGGGAGTCAAAAAAATGCCAAGGTCTAGTGGGCCGTGTCAACAGCTGTGCCAGAGATGGTGCCAAATGCTTTTTCCTCCGCTCGGCTGTAGTCTTCGGGAACCTCCGCGAAAGAAGGAAGCCTTAGGTTGCTGCCCAGCCTCGTGCTAAAGGTTTTTTTCCCCTCTCTCGGCAGAATGTCAGCTGCCGGCGTTTCTCTGTGGTCGCCCTTCTCTTGTGCGGTTACAGTGCAGGACAGCCGGAAAGGATCCGGAGTGCTCCGCGAGTACGAGGTAGGTCTGCGGCGGGCGTCTGCTTTTTTCCTAAGGTCCTTGCAGCGTGGACTTTGAAGTTAACACGAAGGCTCTGTCAGCTCTCCTTCTACAGTTTTTTGTATGAAATATTGTAACAGAACAGTAAAAATAATGTGAGGTCTGTTCTGGAGCATGTTACACCCATGCAAGGGTTATTTCCCTGGATTCGTTTTCTCTTCCTGAAAGC